>CM076574.1:1237788130-1238391621 GCA_034641835.2 Pinus albicaulis | reverse complement strand
ATGCTTCTTTTCTTTGCCTCTCTCGCTTCTATGGTGCTCTCTTTTCCATATCCTTTGCCATCTCGTTGTGGATGATTTTGTCACCCTCCTAGAGACAAGCTACTTGAGTTGTAGAAGACCAGTGCCTAGGACATCTTAATATAGTAAGGAGCTCTTCGTATAGCTTGGGTTGTCAATCCAAAAGCTCACTTACTATCTCTTGTAAAACAAGGAAATAAGTTTTGAATGGGACCAAACTCTCTCAGAAGCTGACACAAAGATAAGAATAATGTAGGAACATCATGTAAAACTCCAATACAAAGGCATCAGACAGTTAAGAGATAGCTTACTATAAAGAGGGCCAGTTCAAGTAATATATCACAGAAATCAAATATCAGGAAGTGAGTGTAGTGAGGAAACATAAAGAAGATATTAGTTAACATGAGACTGATACCCAGATACACAACAGAACCACATAAGGGCATACCAATTTATGAATCCTTATATGACAATGGAATTTTAAAAGCACCCTCCTCATGCAACTAATATAGCAGAAAATATGGAAGAGATGAACATGGAACAATATATCATGACTAGGCCTATTTAAAGCGCTTGACTAATCCCAGAAAGGGCACCAACAAGGATGAATCCTTACTGCAAACTAGTGAGCCACTCGCATTCTAGAACATGATACAAGAAGATAAATAGCATGAAAGGAGATATTGTATTAACACATAAGAGAAATTACATACTGTGAGATACCAAAGACCAGAATCCTCATTACAGTCATAACTCCTCCTCACTGAGACCCTACGGGCTCTGAACCTTCATACAGAAATATTACAAAATGTATACAAGAGCCTTTTCACTGCACAGTTTGCTGATAGAAATCTGGAACCCTTTCAATGTCTTCTTTTCGAGCCTTTATAGGGAAGATAGAGAATTCTAGATGAGGAGGTAGATGAAGCACATTTAATGGCTCAATTTGAATAAAATGGCGGAAAACAATCGCGCCCATCCTATGAATGACTAACTATAAATGACTGTAATTTACAATCTGTCTACAGAAATAAATGCTGGGAGATGAAAATCTCCATATATAAAGACACAAATAATAAAATATATACAATGCTTTGCCTTCCGCTGAGAGTAAGATCTGCTGCCGAAAGAACCTTGAGATAGCCTGTGATTCTGTACTGTACTATCAGCCTTTATCTTTGAATTTGGATCCTGGATATTTAATGTAAGGCGAATTTCTCTGGAGGGTTCTGTAAATTCATGTCTTTGTTTTCTTTTATGATGATCACCTCACGCACCTAATCTCGGCTTCTTCTTTAAATTCTACCAGCAAAATGCCGTCCTTCAACATGCTTTTTAACTTCTGCAATAGAGGCAATAAATTATGAGGCCTCTTATCATCTCGGAACCTGCAAAACCCACAAAATATTAGAGGCAATAGGCTTAGGGGTAAGGAGCATGGGGGTGGAGATGATGATGGCATCATGGACATGGACAGATGACAGGAATATGAAAAGTGGCGGGGGAAACACAATGGGACTCTGACGCACAGGCGAAATGTGAATTTTTCTACGTAACACAGTGCGGAGGTGGTGGCTGAAGAGCGACAAATGCGAATGAAAACACATATAAACATATATATCTATATATATATATATATATATATATATATATATATATATATATATATATATGGTGGGGGACGAATATTACGAGTGCACAAAACGTAGACACATAGATGTACGATACAGAGGTGGGGGGACTGACATGGCGACAGAGTTAATGGACTGGAGAGATTGTATCTTGAGCCGTCGGATTGCAAACATAGATCAACGGCTAAGAATCGATGGGAGCGGCACGATGGTGGGCCATATGACATGGTGGACGCGAAGTAGCGGGTGGGCAACTCTGGAGAATCTCCACCGTCGGATTAACATCGCCAGATCTGACGGTTCAAACGAATTCCGCTACCCGGCGATTGTACAGTGTTTAACACGCGAGGAAAGCGGTTTCATGGGCTGTACCAGAGACACGCGACACTTTTTCTATGGAGTCGCTGCCCCTGCGGTAAATAATGTCGTTTAGATGAGAGTGGTGCGGGAGTTACCACTGGTTTTCTGCGCGCGGGGACCTACACACAGGACAATTACCGCGCCGTTGATTTGATTTAGATCCGACGGTTGCGACGGTGCCTCGGGTATTAAACAATAAGCCCCTTTCCTTCAGCTTGCGGTTTTCGGGCTAGGGACATATGAAATTCAAGGCAAGAGGGGCTGAACTCTTAGGGGCTCGGCCCGATATTTAAAATATGCATTTTAGACTTTGGCCAAGTGTATTTTTTGAATGGGGATGGCGCTATTAAGCGGGAGCATTGGGATTTAAGCCACGGTGGAGGTCTGAAAGAGATTTAGAAAAGGTGGCAGGTCGAAAATTTACATGCAGGAGTAAATATGTACAACACCATCAATGACAACATTTCCAACAGTCTCCCCCTTTGGCATTGATGGCAACACATCCTCCAAGTCTTCCTCAGCCTATCTTCTTTTGCTTGCTTTTCCTCCCCCTTTGACATCAATGGCAAAGGGTTGCACATTACCTAGTGATGTTTTTAAATCTTGTCCATGTTACTGTGATCTTGAGGACCTATTTCATGCCCTGCTTAGTTGCTCTGGCTCTTTTGTGACTCTCTTTGTTGACTGATCTCCCCTTGGAATGATGTTTTATTTTCTATTCTCGCCCTAGAATGATGCTTTCTCTTCATGTCAGAGAGTAGCATCTGCAGACACTACCCCTAGTTTGTCTCTCAAATATTTGAATGGTTCTGTAGCAGGAGGTTTTGTGAATATATCTGTTTTTGTTCTTTTGTTGGCACATATTCCAACTTTACTACCTTATGTGCTACTTGTTCTCTGAGGAAATGGTACTTGATTGGGATGTGTTTATTTTTTGAATGAAGTATAGGATTTTTTGATATACTTATTGCACTTGTATTATCACATTTGATAGAGATAGGTTCATCAATGCTTACCTTCATGTCTTGGAGGGTTTGTTTCATCCACATGACTTGTGTACAACATGCTGCTGCTGCTATGTATTCTGCTTCTGCTGTAGATAGAGAGATAGATGTTTGTTTCTTGCTTAGCCATGCCACCAGACTTTTTCCCAAATAGAATGAACCTCCACTTGTGCTTTTCCTGTCATCCACACAGCTGGCCCAATCTGCATCTGTATATGCTGTCAAAGTGAAGCTCTTGCCTTTTGGATACCATAGCCCATACTGTGCAGTTTCTTGTAGATATATGAATATTATTTTGACTGCTAGAAGGTGATTTTGTTTTGGTGCTACTTGATATCTTGCCACAGGTCCTACTGCCAACATAATGTCTAGTCTAGAAGCTGTTAGGTATAGCAAGCTTCCTATCATGGATCTGTAATGTCTTTGATCTATATCTGCAGATCCATCATTAGCACATAGCTTTCATCCAGTGATCATGGGAGTTGACACAGGTTTGTAGTCTTCCATTTTGAACTTTTTCAACATCTATTTTAAGTATTTTTCTTGTGAGATGAATGTACCTGTGCTCTTTTGCGGAATTTGAAGTCCTAAGTAGAAGGTAAGCTCTCCAATCATAGACATCTCAAACTCTGACTTCATTTCTTCAGCAAATCCTTTTGCTAACCCATATTTGTTGCTTCCAAACATGATATCATCTACATACACTACTACAATCAGGAGTTCATTTTCATTGGCCTTTATGTCTAGATTGTTGTCTACTCCTCCTCTCTCAAAGCCTTGTTTTTGCAGGTGTTTGTCCAGCCTTGAGTACCATGCACAAGGAGCTTGTTTCAGCCCATATAGGGCTTTCTTTAACCTGCACACATAGTCTTGTTTATCTGTTAATGAGAATCCTTCAGGTTGTTCCATGTAAACTTCTTCCTCTATATCTCCATTCAGGAAGGCATATTTCACATCCATTTGATATACCTTGAAGTTATGGTTGCACACAAAGGCCAAAAATATTCTGATAGCTTCCATTCTGGCTACAGGGGAAAATGTTTCATCATAATCAAGACCTTCAATTTGTGAATATCCCTTGCATACAAGTCTGGCTTTATTCCTGATTACCTGTCCTTGTTCATTCATCTTATTCTTGAATACCCATTTTGAGCCTATGACATTCTTCTCAATGGGTCTTGGAACTAATTCCCAAGTATTGTTCTTCTCAATTTGGTCTAGTTCTTCATTCATAGCCTTCACCCAATGTTTGTCCTTGCTGGCTTCTTCAGACTTCTTTGGCTCTATTTGTGATAACATAGCTAAGTATACCTCTTCTGTCTGTTTAGTTAGCTGCCTTCTTGTCTGGACTCCTACACTCTTGTCCCCAATGATTTGATCTTCTGGATGATTCTTTTGAGTGTATCTTGAGGGGCCTTTTGAGTTCAGTTCAGTATCTTCTGTTGTCTTGCTTATTTCATCATCATCTTGGTTCTCTTCTTCATGATCTTCTGGAGGATTGCTGCAACATGTACTTCTTGTCTTGTTTGGTAATTCTTCATCAAATCTTACATCAACGCTTTCCACAATTTTGCGAAGTGTTTTTTTGTAGCACCTGTAACCCTTACTCTTGGAAGCATATCCTAAAAATATTCCTTCATCTACTCTTGCATCAAACTTCCCCAAATTTTCATCATTATTCTTTATGAAACGCTTGCTTCCAAAGACTCTAAAGTGCTTGATTGATGCTGGTTTACCATGCCATAGTTCATAAGGAGTTTTGTCACTGTTTGGTCTTAAATGAGCTTTGTTAAGAATATGCACAGCTTTGTGTACTGCTTCTGCCCAGAAGGTTTGGGGAATGTTTCTTTCTTGCATCATGGCTCTGGCAATCTGTTGTACAGACCTGTTTTGTCTCTCTGCCACTCCATTCTGTTGAGGTGTCCCTGCAATAGTAAATTTTTGTTTTATCCCATGTTCATTGCATAGGTCTGCAAAATCATAGTCAGTGAATTCACCTCCTCTGTCTGATCTGATGCACTTTAGCTTGCATCCTGTTTGATTTTCTGCCAATGCCTTGAATATCTTGAATTTCTCAAGTGCTTCCGATTTATATTTGAGAAATGCAACCCATGTCATTCTGGAGAAATCATTTATTATCAGCATGAAATAGGATTCTCCACTTGGTGTTTTAGTTCTTGAAGGTCCACACAGGTCCATGTGTAGAAGCTGAAGTGGCCTACTTGTTGATAGCTCATCTTTGGTCTTAAAGGATGTGCGGGCCTGTTTTCCCAGTTGGAAAGATTTACATATGGTATTTGAAGGCTTCTTTATTGTTGGCATATATCTGACTGCTTTCTTCTTGCTCAGACTAATGATATGGTCAAAGTTAAGGTGTCCCAATATTTTATGCCATAACCATGACTCCTCAAGTTTGCTAAGGTGGCATGCTTCATTCTCTTCTTTCACTATGTAGACATTACTCTCTGTTCGAACACCCTTGATCAGAGTCTTCCCTGTGGTGCTTGATCTGACTTCACAGTCTTGTGCTCTAAAAAGAACTTCACAGCCTTTATCACACATTTGACTAACACTCAGGAGATTTGCTTTCAGCCCATCCACGAATAGTACATCTTGGGCCTTTCCTCTACCATTATCTAGACTGACTGAGCCTTTTCCCTTGATTTTCCCTGCTTTATCATTGCCAAAAGTAACATTTCCAGATTTCTTTTCATCAAAGGTTATAAACTTGCTTCTATCTCCAATCATATGCTTTGAGCAACCACTGTCCAAATAACATTGGCTTTTTAGGTCTTGAGCTGTTAGAGCCAGGTCACATTTATTCACCTTCTTTTTCCACTGCATGCATCCTTTTTTTGGTACCTTTTCTGAGATGATGGACCACATTCTCTGAGAGGACATTTGGAAGGCATATGTCCAAGTTTATTGCATACATAGCATTTGATCATATTTTTGGCAGAATTATGAGTGTGAGTAAACTCTCATGATTCATAAACCTCCTTGAGGTTTTGAACATCAGTCTTTGTCCATATTTTCTGCCTTCTATGATTTTATGGCCAAATTCCTTACAGTAAAAACAATATCCATAGAAACAATTTTCATACCTGATGAAAGGTTGTCTTCTCCATTTGTTTCCTTGAGATAATCTCTTCACTGTTTGCATCCTTTGCTGGTTTGAATTAATTATCCTTGTATGACAGTATGCAGCAATATGTCCCAGCTTGTGGCAGGCATAACAGGTGGCATTTTTCATAGGAGGGAAGAATCTCCTTTGATGACTTCCAAATTTGACATACTCAGGAGTATATGAGCCTTTTTCTATTGGCTATTTATTTATTTATTTCATTCTTTGTCATTAGAGGTTCCTTCTGGTTTCTATCTCTTTCATTACAGGTTTATTCTTCTGTAGGAATGATCTGAGTTGCTTTATCATCCTTATTTGCTTTTACAAAAATGATGTTTTTGTTTTCCTTTTCTTTTCCTTTACTTGATTCTCCTTCATAGCCTATCCCAGTTTTTATCAAAGGAGATCTTTAAGCATCTAGAATTTCATTCAACTTGCTAGAGCTTGTCCTTTGAGAAGAATTTATTAACACTTTCCTTTGGGCTTTTTCTAATTTCTTCCTCAAGCATACTACTTCTTCTTCCAGTTTCTCGTCTGAATTTTATCCTTAATTTGCTTAAGTAAAATGTCTTCTACCTTCTTGGCTTCTTCAAGCTCTACTTTCAATTGAATGAGGACTTCTGAATTTTATTCTTCTCTTACATACTTGAGGAGAATGTATTTCTATTTTCTGCACTTCAGTTTGAGTCTGTCAATTTCCTCCAGGGCACTTCTTAGCTCCCCCTCAAGGTCAACTTCACCTTATTCTTCATCTTCTAGAAGGAGTCCTTCAAGCTCTTCTATGGCCATCAATATAAATTCATAGGTTCCTTCTTCACTTGAGGGTTCATCTGAGTCTTCAGATGCACTGTTGTCTTGTTGAGCATAGAAAGATTTTCTATTGAATTTCTTTCCTTTCTGCCAGTTCTTTGATGTGGTTTTCTCTGACTCTTGAGTCCGATTCTTTGTTTTCTTATGAGGACACTTAGCAGCATAGTGTCCAACTCTTCCACAGTTAAAGCATTTTAATGGAAGTTTACCTTTATATTTACCTGAGCCTCTATCCAATTTCCTGACAAATTTGGCCTCTTCTTCATCAGAGCAAGAGCATATATCTTCCTTTTCTTCTTTCTTCTTCTCTGTCTTAAAGGTTGCCTCCCTCACATTTAACTTCCTCTGTGGCAGTCTCATCTCATAGGTTGTTAGATTTCCAAGTAATTGGTTCATGGTCAAGGTTTCCCAATCAGTTGTTTCTTCTATGGCAGAAACCTTGGGGTTAAAGGTGGATGGAAGAGATCTCAGAATATTTTGAACAATTACAGCTTCTTTTATGGTTTCTCCTAGAGCTTTCATGTTATTCACAATTTCTGCAACCCTTAAAAAGAAGTTGGCAATGTCTTCATCATCATTCATTTTTAAATTTTCAAACTAGGCTCTATAGACTTGAAGTTTGGTTGTCTTTACCTTTTTGTCTCCCTCATGGATGTTCTCTAGAGTATCCCACATTTCTTTAGCAGTCTTGTTGTGCATTAATTTGATAAATTCTGCCTCACACAGTCCATTTAAGATTGCATTCATGGCCTTTGCATTAGCTACAAAATCTGGTTTGGCTTCCTTCTCTGAGTCAGTCGCCTTTGGGGCATATCCAAATTCCACAACAGCCCAAACTTCTATTCTTAGAGACATTATGTATGCTCTCATTCTGATTTTCCAAAAGGCATAATTTGCACTAGTGAAAAAAGGGGCTTTATTGGTTGAGCTTCCTTCTTGACTAGCCATTCTGGGGACCTAGGATCTCCTTTCAGTTGTTAAACTAATACATAAGGAACCTGCTCTGATACCAATTGTTGAACCCTTAGTTAAACTGAGATGGGGGGGGTGAATCAGTTTAACACATTCATGAGCTTTTAAAACTTTTCATTAAGCTTATTTACAACTTAATTTCATGATCAACTTTATATGTGAACAATCTTAATATGTGAGCAACAAGTATTAAGATAATGTGACAAAAAACTTATTATGAGAGCAACAAGTATTAAGCAGATTGAATAGATCATATCAACACATAGGCATCATACACAGAGACAACAGATATAAGTGGAAACCCATAAAGGGAGAAAACCACATCTTATTATTGTTGTGATGCAATGGCAAGCTCCAACTCCCTCTCAGTACTGATTTTCTGTAGGCACCAACCCACAGGAGGCTCCAACCTCAATTCTGCAAGCTACAACTTGCAAGGAAGCTCCAACTCCCATCAATTTTCTGCAGGCACCAACCTACAGGAGGCTCCAACCTTAGTCAGGTACGACTGAAATCTATCAAGCTACAACTTGATAGGGAAGCTCCAACTTCCTCATTCTATCAAAAGAAAACATTTGCTGATTGACCTTGAATATCAGCTCTGTTCTGTACCTTCTTTTGTGTTGTCCTCCAGTCTTCAGATCATCTCTGATTTTTCACAGCATCTCTTTCTGCTCCTCCTTCTTCTTATCTTCTCTACCTCAATTCTTCATTCTCTGCATTCTCTAACCTCTCTAATGCATATCAATGTGATATCCTTTATATAGTTTGCCTCATAAAAGTTTGTATTCCACAGGGAATTCAAAGTGAATAGCCCTGAATCTTCGCCTTCTGCCTCCTCATTTATTTGTCCAGCTCATTCAGAGAAACTACAACAATTTGTACAAATTTCAATTTTACAGTGGAGTTTTGTTTTCCTACGGAGACTTGCCAGTGCATAAAAAACAATATAAACCAATTAAAAAAAAATTTCATTCAGTTTCAACATGGATTACAAATCAACACATTCGGCTTTTGGATCACCGCGTGTTTGTCTTTTCTGCAGCTGTCTCTGTCTTTTTCCTCTCTGTATGCTCTGCTGTTTACTGCAGTTGCGTAACTCTTGTATATATTTAACTTCCTTTTTAATATAACGTAACCAACTCTCGGCGTAATAATAAAAGACCTTTTTAACATATAAAATGCCCTTTCAGGCCTACCAGCTGAAATTTTCTTATGCTCTGATGTGATGCGCCTCCTCCAGATATTTCCGATTGCGATTGCTCCTCTTGCAAAGGTTCTGATGCTATTAATCGCAATCGCAACTCTCAATGGTATGTTCTGATGTTCTGCTTTACTCCGATGCGATGGTTCACTGTTCACTGATATATATATATATATATATATATATATATATATGCTGCTTTGATTTCTTTTAACTCTTCAGCTTTGGTCTAAAACTTGAAGTAAACATATATTAACTTTTTCTTTTGTATGGAGCCCACACTACAAATATACGCCGCCTTTATTGACTTTCCAATCGCAATAGCAACTTTTTAGAAGTGCTCTTGTGCCTTGGTTATTTGAATTCCGCCGATTATATTAGCAAAGGTCCCACCAATCAATGTTTCGGCATTTCAATGTTCTGTGTTACAATTTATTTTACCCGTCGAATGGTTTTAACAAAGGAAGGTCTTAAATTCATGTGTTTGAATCTCCGCCGATGCGATGGGTCACTGTAGACCCCACTCCGACTTCCTTTAGATCCAACGGTTGCTATCTTCAATGATCCGACGGTTGCGATTGGATCGCACCATCGCAATCGCAATGTTCAACACTTTGTTCACTTGCACTTCCACTGCGCTGATGCGATTGGAATTCTCCGATGCAATAGATCCAACGGCTATGATTAGTTAGGAACGGACGGTTGCAATTGAATCACTCGATCACAATCGCAATTTCCAATTTGTTCGCCTCTCTGCGTCTCTCATTCTCCGCTGATGCGACTGAGTTCTACGGATCCGATGGATCATTTACTTGCTCTATAACCTTTCGGGTCCGGTCTTTATTCTTTCCCTTGGCCCCACATATTCAATGGTTAAAGTTCATTGTTCGACTTTGTTAAACCAACACACTGTTGCATATATCAATAGGGACTTTTGGGCCCACAACTCTATTCAACTCATATCAACCATAACACACACACACACATATATATACCGCCATATATATGTATTCCCCAATCAAATGTTGTAAACATTAATAACCCGTGGCTTATATTAAAACCCATGTCAATGCATATGCTTTGCTCCTATCCTTGTGCTCCAGATTTAACTTAACTTGCCTTGGTTATAATAATATAATGCAATGTCTAAGGCTTGGCTTACCTCTCGTTAATCCGCAACATAGCATGGGTCCACAATTTATATATATATATACATATCAACCATTCAACATTTTCTCCAATGGTTAATAACTAACCATTAACGCGATAATTCAACTGGGCCCACCGCAACTTATATCCACATATACAATTTTTATACGCGCACCCTTTGTGATATTTCATATTCATAATACTATATTGACATATATTACCTCCTCCGTCATACATTATAAGAAAACCCTTTGGAATTACCCAAGTGATAACATATATAATAGTTTTCAGGCCCACAGCAACTTATGCCATACCTCTGTGCACTTTCAATCATGATCCAACGGTGGATATGTTCTCGCGCTCCAACTAAACATTGGACCCCCATCCGACGGATGACGTGCAATATCGCGCAATTTGGATGCTCGTGGGTTAATCCTCCAAACTTATGCGATATAAATGGTTTTGGAAAACCACCTTAGGACACGCATCAAGCAGAGACTTATATCGCATTCAAAAAGGTGAAATCTGCTTACCACTCAAGGGCAGCACGATACTGCTTGTTTCTTCCACCGAAACCACCTTCACTCAAGGTTCCGTTCTAGACTCAGGGTTCTGGTTCTTATAATTCCGCTTCAATGTTTATTTGTCCTCTATTCTTCGTTTAAATACACAGTTTGTGCATTAACCCTGCTTTATAACTAGATTATATATTTATCAAATTCTTTCGACCATATATATATATAACCCCATTGTTCCTTTGCTTTTCGGTTCCGTCCTTTCTGCATGGTTCCACATATTTGGTTTTCATTTCACATTTGATTTATTAATGGCTACATGCCTTTATTCAAGGTTCCTTCCTTTGATTTAACCTTGGATACCTTTTCTTCTAAGTTTTGTTCTGCAGTGATCCGCTGTGTTCAATACATGTGCATGACAGTGCACTGGCAGTGCCCGTCAGTATAGGACCGTTTCTCTGTTTCGCTGTATTCTGTATTCTCTGTAACATGTCTCTGTTGCTCGACCCTCTCTACAGCTTGTTGCCTCTTTTGCTATCTCTCTTCTTCTATGCTGCTTTCTTTGCCTCTCTCTGCTTCTATGTTGCTCTCTTTGCCTCTCTCTGCTTCTATGCTGCTTTCTTTGCCTCTATTCTTCTATGCTGCTCTCTTTTCCATTCTGTGCTTCTATGTTGCTTTCTTTGCCTCTCTCTGCTTCTATGCTGCTCTCTTTTCCATCTCCTTTTCCATCAATGACAACATTTCCAACACTGACTTGTAAGTTCCAATCGTAGCTTTGATTGTTATAATTAGAACCTTCACATACAATCACAATAATCCAAATATCCACAACATCTACATAGCATAATTAAATTACAATATTCAATGAATCAACGAGGCATTGAAATACATGAATGTAATGTAACACAACACATGTATGAAAACAATATATTATTTGTATTAATAGAAATAGGAGATAGTTTGCAACCAAGAATAGTAGTTGATCTTGTAGAGATCCCCCCAAGTTGACTTGTCCTTTCTTGTCACAAAGCACACCTCTATGTCACCCTAATGCATGAAGATGATGACTCTCTTAGATTCAAGGCAATAGCATGAGTGCATGATCAGTATCCAAAACCCAACCTTGATGTTATAGATGGTAGTAAATTTATATGAGAGGGATGGCGGCTTAGGAATTCTTATCCATTTACCAATCTAAGCTTGAGACCCACTTATGATGGGAGGATGAGCTCAAGGGATAAGAGGTGTAATATCCAAGGTAGGATAAAATAGGACTCGAGCCTCTTATACAAGGAAAATGGTTAAAACAACCCCTGGAAGCTTTTGGAAGAGGAAGCTTCGGAAATATTTTTAATTTTCCAAAATTTATAGAATCACCACACCCCCAGCAAGGAGCAAGTTGTTGTTGATCAGCGCCAGTGCAGAAGGAAGCAACTAGTGTTGAATGCGGGTCTCTAAAGGGGAAGGGTGTGCTAGGGCTTAAAAGCTTGATTTTTAGCAGTTAGATCTAGAAGCTCAGACATTTTAAAAGGCCATGCTTACAAATTTGTGTAGGGATGATGAAAACGTGTTCATAGATGATGATTGATCCAGTTTTTAGGCCTATTGACCAGATGCGAAAAAATGGCCTATAAAACTTCAATATGTCCATTTTCATATGGCATTGATAAGTTAATAATATAGCATTGCCAATCCTTGACACACTTCTCTTTCTCAATCATTTTGGCATCAGGGGGTTTTTGCAAGCATTGTATAGCTCTAATAACATTCTTAGTGTAGCAATTGTGAAAAGTTTGTGCAATTGGTTTTCTCATGGCATACATGTCAAACCATGGTGAAAATGTACAAATAGAATTGAACAATAAGTCATGACAGTCATTGACAATGTCATCATGGATCAAGAATCCCCATTCTAAAAGTGTTTGTTCAATGGACACCATGTAAAATTGTAAAAAAGAGAATTGGTATGCAACAATGCAAGAGCAGTTGATCTAGAAATTGGAGATATAGTGTTCAATGTGCGATATAGCAAAAGTGGTTCAAAGTGGTCACAAATAGGATTTTGGTTATGAAACAAAATATTGAATCGATAGCCATGAATATGTTGATTGAATTAAATATATGGTTGCCCATTTATAAATAGCCAGACATTAACTACAATTGATAACCAATTAGAAAACCATTTGATGCAAAAAACATCTCCCCACAGGCTAATTATTGAATCAGTAGAACCAGAAGCAGGTGTAGACAATCCTTGCAAATATGTTTCAACATCAATAACTTGGTGAAGATCTGTAAGGTATTCAGAAGTCAGTTCAGTATGCAGTGACTGCAAAGCAACATTATGTTCATGAGTTAAACAATGGCAGAAGTGATTTACAATTCCTTGTCATATATAGATTGATGTATATTGGAAGTGAAGGAGAACAAAAAATGAGTCAAAAAGGCAATCTCTTGGGTTATAGAGGAAATTTTATAATCTATATAAGTGGAATATGGACAATTTGTGAAAATTTTCTTAGAAATGTGACTCGTGCAATGCAAAAGCATTTTTTGTAGCCATAAATTCCAGTGAGCATATATGGAAAGTTTCCTAACGCAAATCTTTTCTAGAATTCGACAGCACAAAATACTCAAAGTATTCAATTAACAAGTATTACCAAAGAGGACTATGGAACTTGCTATATAGGATGCACTTTGTTGCCTTTTTTCTTTTTCTTTTTCTTTTTTAACAACTGGACAATCGTGAGTAGTTTTATCTGTCACAAGTAAACTAAAATAAATTGAATTGTGTGCATGTCTTCAAATGTTGGTAAACGAGGAAAAAAACTCTAGACAAAAAGGAAACATTGGCTTTTAAAAAAAAATTTGCATATGAGGAACAAAGGAATTTTCTCTCAATCTAGCATTGCCTTTAGGAAACCACAAAACCAAAAACTCGTCATGCAACTAAATTGTTGATCCAATGACAAACAATATATTGGGAAACATGTAAAATAATGTGTTTGACATAGGCAATGAAAATTTTAAGAAAAAGGAACAAATTCAAGTTCCATTCTAGCAATATAGGTGAGCTTGATGAGGTAAAAGGCAATATCCCACTTGACACTTTTTTTCATGGCCAGTCACTGGGTAAGAAACAATATTCATAAGAATGACTTCCAAGGTATTATTGCCTTCACTGTTTTCATTTTTAAGTATTTGAGTAAAGCAAGTTGTATAAGTGGAGGCTTCTATATAAGTAGTATGTTTCATTAACTTGTGTTGTTGAAGGACTCTTCAGTGGAGAGGTCCTTGTGTAGCTTCAATGCAAGATGAATGTATTCTAAGGAGGCAACACCTAGTTCAAATTGTTCTCTAAGCATGTTTAAATAATAATAACAATATTTTTAAAATTTTATCCAAGTATACACCATGTAAAAGGTATATAACTTAATATATGTATAAACCAACATGTTAAATAGTGAAAGTTATGTTGGATTGAGTGAACCAACTCACACAATTTCAACTGATATAAATATGTTTGTATGCATGGCATCAATGTTTTGATTGGTTGGAAATAATATTGTGAACAATGTGTTTGGGTCTTTTAGTTTTCGTTTCTTTGAAGCTATTATTACTCTATGAAATGTTCAATTTTACTTGTATATTTGACTTAATATTATATACAAAAATTCATCTTTGTATCTGCTATATTTTAAAATTTTCCACATGTTTTTGTACATATTGAGATAATCTAAAGGGCACATAACTTGAGAGAAGTTATGTCTAGCCAATGGATGATTCACGATGATCTCTAAATAACTGATTTCCCTATTTATTTGAAGTCTAGCAAAGTTGAGGGGTAGTGGGTGCATCTGCATTTGTCACATTAAAATACTTTTGGTAATGTGGCGATAGTTGTTGAGTAGTGGACTTGCCTACTATTTTTGAATACCATTAGGGACCGCCCCTGCCCTAGCGATCTTCTTTTTGACATCATTTTCCAACTATATATAGGTTTGGTTTATATATTTCTCTAAATATTGTTATAGTCCATTATATATAGTTGTAGCCCTTGTGATGTTTATAATTTCATTTTTTCTCTATCTAGCCTTTCTTTTCTATATATTGATAGCCTAAATCTATGTCCACACTTTTGCAAACACAAGTTCAGGACATGAAATAATTTAAGATAAAGTTGTATCCTTCTTGGACATAGAACCAAATGATCGTTGAACATTAAATCAAATATTGTTAACCTCGTAATAAAGAACTAAATGAATTATGGCTAACAAATTGAAGGTCGCTAACCACCTTAACAAAAAGGATAAAATTTTCACCATGATGAATAGGGGACTAGATGATCCTTAGATGACAAAACAAATGTTGCAAACCTCCTTAAGCAAGAGGAAAAAACTATCACCATAGTAACCAAAGTTCAAAACAATAAGTAGTGAGCAACCTAATTGTCAAATCAAAGGATGTTTTTTTTGCATAAATGAATTATAACATTGGTTAACATGTGATTTGTTTTTCAATGTGGAAAATATGTATATTTATTCTCCTTATTTACATGTCATCTTTGAGTATGTGAACCAAATTCTTGTTGAACATTAAATCAAAGATTGTTAACCTCATAATAAAGAACTAAATGATTTATGGCTAACAAATTGAAGGTCGCTAACCACCTTAACAAAAAGGATAAAATTGTCACCATGATGAAGAGGGGACTAGATGATCCTTAGATGACACAAAAAAGGTTGCAAACCTCCTTAAGCAAGAGGAAAAAACTATCACCATAGTGGACAAAGTTCAAAACAATAAGTAGTTAACAACCTAATTGTCAAATAAAAGGATTTTCTTTTTGCATAAATGAATTATAACATTGGTTAACATGTGATTTGTTTTTTAATGTGGAAAATATGTATATTTATTCTCCTTATTTACATGTCATATTTGAGTATGTGAACCAAATGATCGTTGAACATTAAATCAAAGATTGTTAACCTCATAATAAAGAACTCAATTATTTATGGCTAAAAAATTGAAGGTCACTAACCACCTTAACAAAAAGGATAAAATTGTCACCATGGTGAAGAGGGGACTAGATGATCCTTAGATGACAAAACAAAGGTTGTAAACCTCCTTAATAAAGAGGAAAAAACTATCACCATAGTAGCCAAAGTTCAAAACAATAAGCAGCTAACAACCTAATTATCAAAACAAAGGATGTTCTTTTTGCATAAATGAATTATAACATTGGTTAACATGTGATTTGTTTTTTAATGTGGAAAATATGTATAGTTATTCTCCTTATTTACATGTCATCTTTGAGTATGTGAACCAAATGATCGTTGAACATTAAATCAAAGATTGTTAACCTCATAATAAAGAACTAAATGATTTATGGCTAACAAATTGAAGGTCACTAACCACCTTAACAAAAAGGATAAAATTGTCACCACGATGAAGAGGGAACTAGATGATCCTTAGATGACAAAACAAAGGTTGCAAACCTCCTTAAGCAAGAGGAAAAAACTATCACCATAGTAGAAAAAGTTCAAAACAATAAGTAATTAACAACCTAATTGTCAAATCAAAGGATGTTCTTTTTGCATAAATGAATTATAACATTGGTTAACATGTGATTTGTTTTTTAATGTGGAAAATATGTATAGTTATTCCCCTTATTTACATGTCATATTTGAGTATGTGAACCAAATGATATTTGAACATTAAATCAAAGGTTGTTAACCTCATAATAAAGAACTAAATGATTTATGGCTAACAAATTGAAGGTTTCTAACCACCTTAACAAAAAGGATAAAATTGTCACCATGATGAAGAGGGGACTAGATGATCATTAGATGACAAAAAAAAGGTTGAAAACCTCCTTAAGCAAGAGGAAAAAACTATCACCATATTAGAAAAAGTTCAAAACAATAAGTAGTTAACAACCTAATTGTCAAATCAAAGGATGTTATTTTTTGCATAAATGAATTATAACATTGGTTAACATGTGATTTGTTTTTTAATGTGGAAAATATCTATAGTTATTCTCCTTATTTACATGTCATCTTTGATTATGTGAAGTAAATAAGGATCAAGATATATCTTACCCCTAGGTCAATTTTAAAATATAAACTTGAATATTATTATTATTATGTATACTTAACCTTTATTTGATTATTCACAATACTTTAATGTATTCTATTATGTAATTATTATTCACTCATTATATTTTTATAAAACATTGTTTATATATATATATATATATAGGAAGAAAGAAAGAAAGTATTTTTAACGTCTACGAGGTTAAAAATAGCTTATGGGACAGATTGCTTCTCCATCTCGCTCTTGTATTCGACTCTTTTCTTGTGGAGTTTTACAATAAACGCTCTCAGATTCTTGACAAAATCTTCATTGAATAGATTATCCCAATAGCTAGCCGTCAGAATACCTGCATAATTTTCCATGTTGTCTTTGAAGGCCTTGCATTCTGAAATGAAATGTTTTTCTGTTTCCACTTTTCCGGAAGAGAAAAAAATACATACACTTTCCTCCCACATTTCTTTTGGCCTTTTCCAGTGCCCTGTTTCATAGTGGAGTTGATGAGAATTAGTCCTTAATTGAGCAATAATAATTTTAGATCTCCAAGAAACATTTGCCCCTGTGTATGCTTTTTGTTGATGATTATGAGTGACGTTAAACTCTTCAATGTAGTACTTCTTCTTTCTCCCTAGCTCTTTCTCCGAAGTACATTTGTGGAACTTATCCATAGCAAAAGTTTTTATCACTTTACTGTTTGTAGGACACATGCTTAAGCAAATACCCCATTTACTAAACCATTTGTTAATTTTCCGCATCCAAGTCTTCTTTCTTTTGCACAATCTCTCATTAAACACAACCTTAAGCCATCTACCATCTTCTATTTGCTCAATTTTTTTCAAATTCTTTATGACTCGCACCATAGCAATTGCTTCAATAGGAGAAGCCCCTGTTTCACTTAACAAGATAACACAAAGAACTGCACTTTAATTTTGAATTTGTCTGTAATCAAACGCTTCTGAATTTTCTCAATTTGTTTCCACTGTATCTCGATTGTGATGCTGGCCCACAATTCACAACCATAGAGAATCATCGGAATCACTAGAAGCCAAAAAAGAGTTAGAGTGGTTTTCCAGTCCCACAACTCTGCCTCTATACACCTGTTTTGAAGAGCATAAAATGCTTTCCAACCCCCCAAAGTTCTTTTCTTTCTACAACCATCC
This sequence comes from Pinus albicaulis, assembly GCA_034641835.2. NCBI lineage: Eukaryota > Viridiplantae > Streptophyta > Pinopsida > Pinales > Pinaceae > Pinus > Pinus albicaulis. Next base: position 1,238,373,581 of record CM076574.1, on the reverse strand, counting down.
TAACTTAAATTTTTGTTGAAGTCAATTCTGAGGTATTTGTAGTTTGCAACTTCTTCCAGAATGTTTCCTTCAAAGTAGAACTTATGTTGGTTATGCTTTCTATTGTTAGAGAAAACCACTACTTGCATTTTGCTAATATTGACTTGCATCCCCACCCTTCTACAAAAATGCTCAAGGGAATGTAAGTGCTCTTGCAAACCAAGAGTCGATTTAGAAATCAGTATAAGGTCATTTGCGTACAAAAGAAGCCTTATAATGAACTTGATCAAATGGATATTGTCACCCCCTTGTGAATTGAGCCACTCTTCAAGCTTATCAATATATAAACCAAAAAGGGTAGGAGACAATGGGAAACCTTGCTTGACCTCGATATTGCTTCTAAAACTTTCAAAAATTCATGTTGAAGTTCAAATTTTTACTTTCACCTCTTCATACAGCCTATGCACAACTGCTCTCAAATGCTTGGGAATCCTGAGTTCCTCCATTCTACACAAAAGCTTATCCCTTAGAACCATGTCAAAGGCTTTCCTGAAATCAACAAAGCAACAAAAAACGTCTTCCTTTTTTTCCCAAACTTTTTTAATGATGTGCCTTAAAGTTATACAATGATCAATTGTGGAATGTTTAGGTATGAAACATGTTTTCCCTTTAGCATGTTTATTTCTTTCTTTTTCCCACTTGTTGATTTTGTTTTCTGTTAGGTCCCCGTAATTTTTCAGATTGGCAAGACCAAATGTACAAGGGTAACATCAAACCAACTTTGGAGTCCTAGGAACTAGCCTTCCCAGACTCAGAGAGGGCTCTCTCTATATTTGTGTAAAATATGTAACTTGATTGATTTTAGGGTTTTGATTTTAGGCTAGTTATAGTGATTAGGGTTTGTTTGTTTGTTTTGTTTGGTTGGGTTGCTTGTCAAGCAGAACAGATAAAGTAAGAGAGGTTTAAACCATTGGGCTATGGAGTCTGCAAAAGGTCTTGAAAAGTACAACAATAAGTCAAGGGTGTTTCGGAGGGCAAGTTAAACAAAGTCAAATGGATCTTCAAAGCTTATGTGAGTGAAGTGAACATTAAATTGTGAGATTAGTAGGTTTAAAGAGCAGTTAAGAATCCTTTAACATGTACTATAACAAGAAAAGTCTTTAAGAACACTATGCATAAGAAAGAATCAAAGGACAGGGTGAACCATGAACTTCTTTGACCAAACCCTAGCAAGTAAACATTAAGACAACAATTCATCAAACCCTAGAGAGCAGGGAACTCCAAATTTCTCTAGCTATTTACCTTCAGAGAAAGAAAACATGCAATATAATACATAAGTAATGATTAAAGAGTAGGGAAATCCTAAATTATTTAATCAAACTACAAAGACCTTCAAAGCAACTATTTAAGATGGAAAAAAGGGCAGGGGATACCATAAACCTCTTCAGCCAAACCCTAATTAGCAATACTTCAAAGTAAAGACCTCAAAAAAAATGTTTTAAGTTATACCAACAGACAGGGCTAACCATAAACTTATTTGGCATTGGCTCCATTAAATCATTCTTAAGATAAAAAAAAGTTGAGTGGAACTAGAGAGCAATTAAGAATTCTCTAATCTAACCTAGCAAAGGAAAACATCTAAGCAATAGAAAGAAAACAGAGTTAAGGTGCCTCTAAACAACATTTCTTAACCTAAACTTGTTGTTCTATTACATGAGAAAATATGAAACAATATGAAAACATAAGAAGACAAGTATTAAATCAGAAAGACATCACCATTAACCATGCTCATGGATACTGCAAATGTGCTTGCTCCATTTCCATTCAAATCAAAGCATTCACAAAACTCCAAAGCCAATTTCTCCTCAGCTCCAAGTCTATGATATTGATCTTAAAAATCAACCGGCAAAAATAATGAAGCTTACATGCAGTATTTAACTGCCAAATTAGGAGGTGTAAACCCTAGCTAGGGTTTTAGAAGTCATTAAATACACAATAAATGCATTTGACCATTGAGACCATGCAAGGCCCAAGGCACAAATATCCCAAACTCATTCATGACAAAAATAACTTCTAACATAACTCCTCATCTAATTTTAGACTTTTTTGTCATTTAAGCCTTCAAAATATCATTTTCAATAACTTCTTGTGTGTTTTGTTGACTTTCAGGCAAGGGCGCAGTGCCAAGGTGCAAGGGTGCAGCACCAGGCCAAGGGCGCAGCGCCAAATCTGGAAAAATTTCCTGTTTTGCAGTTGATTTTTGGAGGCCTTCTCGGTGTCCAAATGAGATCCATGATAGCTCATTGGAAAGCCTGTCCTGTCTAGTTTCCAAATCCGCCTTTATTTTTCTGATTGGTACCCATTTTATTGCTCAAAAATCCATTCTACCAAGACTGCTCAGGGCACAGTGCCAGTGCCAAAATTAGGGCAGAAAGGTGATTTTTAGGTGGTTTTTGGCACTTTTGGAGGACCAGATTGCTCCAAATGAGCTGAAATGTTCTGTGGATGATGTCCTTGGCATGAGGAACATGGAAATGTAAACCATTTTTCCATTGAGTGCCCCAAAAAAGAGCGTAGCACCAGTGACACTGCACATTTGGCCCTTTTTTCTACTGGACAAACAGTCAAAATTTCAAAATTTACAGAAAGATGCCAAAAATGGATTTTATCTTGTTGATCATGTTTTGGAGGCTTGGAGGGATACATTAGCAAGGATGTTGAGCTTTTCCTTCTCCTTTGCTTCATTTTTCTTGGTTAGGGTTTCAAGTCTTAATTTGGCCTTTTGTAGCTTTGAGCTTGCAATTTGGTTTTTCTTGAAGTAGTTATTGGCACTTTTTCTTTTGCCTCATTGGTCTCACCATACCTTTCATATGCCTCATCAAGAAAGGCCTTTGCCTTGTTTTATTCTGTTTTTTCCTTGAGAAGTTGAATCTCCATGATGGCCTGCTTGGTCTTAAATTGTTCATTTTCCTGCTCATAACATGCAATGATAAACTTATATCTCTCTAAGTTGGTCTGAAGCTCACTGATTTGGGCATCCTTCTGCTTGACATTCATTTTGAAGGCCTCATCATCATGCTCATCATCTAAACCAACAAGGCCAAAATCAGTCTCTGTCTTATGGAGGTCATCCTCATCATGAATGGCTGCCTCATGTAAATCTTCTTCTAACATTTCAAAATCCTGATTTGGAAACCCTAGGGTGGAGGTGAAATGGATGAGGGGAAGGAATGAGATGACAATTTTGCAAATGGAGGGAATGAGTGGACAGGTATAGGTGTAGGAAATGGGTGAAGGGCAAACTAATTCAATGACAACCATTAAGCAATGTAATGACCCCTGCTTATGACTGATTTTCCTTTAAGGAGGATGAAGTAGGGATGAATCAATGATTTCAAGCTAACTTAGGGTTTCCTTTAGGGTTTCTCTTAATTGATTAAATGCTGACCAAGATAGCTTTAAAAAACAGGGTTTTGGTATGCACCTACCTCTTATCAGTGCCTTAGAAGGCTTGTGCAAAGATTTGAAGAGTTTGTGATGTGATTTTAGTGATTGGATCACTTAGAAAACCTCTATGTCCAAGGGCACAATGCCAGTGCTGAGGGCGTAGCACCATGGGCTGAGGGCACAGCACTAGTTTTTGAGCGGGCAATGCCAGTTTCTAAGGGCACAACGCCTTTTACAGAGGGCATTTGGAGGCCTTCCCAGTGTCCAAATTGGGCCCATGATAGCTCGTTGGAAATCTTATCCTGTCTAATTTTCAAATATACCTTTTTTTTCTGATTGGATTTGATTTGACCTATCAAAAGTTGATTCTCCCAAGACTGGTCAAAAAGTGTTGAATGATGGTGCAGAAATGCAGAGTGCTGGTGCAGGCAACTTTTGGAGGCCTTCCTAAACTCCAAATTGAGCTCATTATAGCTCATTGGAAATATATTCCAGTCTAGTTGTCATTTGACTCATCAAAAAGGTCATTTGGACACTCTAGATATGATAAAACTTGATTTTCCCAAGGTCACTCCAGAAGTGCAGCAAACCTCTTGTCGCACCAGTAAATTTGTCTTTTCTCCCAAAACATGATACCTGTGTAAAATCTAAAGGATTTTTTTCTTCTTGGACCCATGATGGACAAAAACCTCTCTCACTTTTGTTAATTTCATCTTTATTTGTTCAAAAACACAATTTGAAGAGAAATTGGCCTTGTTTGCTTCCTCCATGTCATTTTCTGCAAGTGATCATTGCTTTGGCACTCAGTTGGACCATCAAGCTCATAAACCCTAGTTCTCTACAAGACCAAATTGTTTCCCTTTCCTTGGCTGTAAATGGTCTTCATTCAAGAGTAGACAATCTACCTTATCAGTACCTTCTGCTGACACAACTTTCAACACTCCTGCAGAAGTGCCAAACTTTGTTCATTTTTCTCACTTGCAGACTTTGAACTGATGAGGTAAATCTTATTTAGAAATATTTTAGGTCCTTCTTGAATAACCATATCTTGACATTCTATTACATCTAATCCAGATTCTAGAAAAGGAAAACTAGTGCCTGAAACATCCAATGATGACCTTAAAACATGTGAAAACCTGATTGACCTAGTGGGAGGGTTTTTTGACCTGATCTTGACTGAAATTTGACTTGGAGATCTTCAGGTGAAAATAGAGTATTGTACAGCTTATTGTGCCCAAAGGGACATTGAAATGAGTCATCACTAGGAAACCCTAGATGGAGGATGGAGTCCATTGATAGGGGAAAAGTGGAGAAATGAGGTCACAGGCAGGCAAGGAGGATGAAAATGAGAGGTATAAGCCTATGATGGGTCTTTTAGGAGCAACAAGGTGGCTTTGGGAAGACCAAATGAGGAAAAGTGAAAAAAAAATTATAAGGATAATGAAGACAATGAGATTTCTAAAACTCACAATATTCAAGGAATGTTGTTTTCAGAAAACTAGAACCATCCTATAGTCATCTAAAAATAGTGAAAAATATTGATGACTAACATTTTCTAACATGCTTCCAAATAACTTTGCAAACAAGGGGTTTATCATTATGGTTCTATAATTGGAGGGATTATTGACGTCACCACCCTTGCAAAGAGGTATTGCCATACTAGTTGTCCAATATGTGGGGAACCCCTGCTGTATCTTGTTGTTGAAAATTTTTGTGATGTGAGGTGAAAGAAATTTTAAGCCCTATTTTAGATACTCTGTTTGGAGTTCGGCTAATTCTTTTGCTTTTCCAGCACCCAACTTCTTGATAGCCATCTCTACCTCTTGCACCGTGAAGAGTTTTATGTCTGCGTTGACCAAGAGAGGAGGGTCAACCTTGGGATCTTGCTCATAAAGTTGTCTTGCATATTCAAACTATTTAGAAGTTGTAATGTTGTTTTCAGTTTGCACCTTTTTTCTATTGGAGCTCCTTCCGGAATAATTTCGGGTTATTTTTCCCTAGGAAGATTAGTTCTTCTCTCCATAAACCATGAAATCAACCTTTTTCTTTCTTAATATCTGCTTGTAAGCTTTAAGCTTTATGTTATCCTTGTCTGATTCCTTCCACATTCTCCTTTATTTTTTGCATTCCTCGTCAAACCAAGCATTAACCGGAAAGCAATTTATTTCATACTTCTTAATTTTTTCTCTTTTGCACTCAGCAAGTGCGCTTTGAATTAAATGTGTTAATTCGTGACTATGAAGCCCATGAAATGAGATTTCCTCCTTCTCGAAAAGCCTTTGTAGCATTATTTTGAAGGTATTAAAATTCTCTAGAGTCAAAAGATATTGCAGCCTTTATCCTCTGAAATTCTTTCCCACTAATGATTACTCTCTTCTATAAGCCAAATAGGGTCAGTCTTCTTTACAACAAAGAATGCTAGCTTGTTCACCTACGTTTCTAGCATTGAAATCCCCCACTATAAGGACTTCACCTAGCTGGGAATATATTGCAATATCTGCTTTTAGGGCTGCAAAGGGATCTTTGTGGTCAAGCCCTCTACTTTTGTATATTTTTTAAAGTTGAGGCGCAAAATAGCATGCTGCAATTCTGATGTGATTTCCATTTTCTAATATTTTAAGCTAGACAAATTGCTTATTTGGGTCTTCTTTTTCTAGTTGAATGAAATGACCTTTTTCTCTCACTAATACCATGATGCCCCCATGCCCTTTACCATTCCCTGTTGCCTTGTTCCATGCTACTATCTTTCAGTACCCTTCAAACAAAGGTGTATTGCACCCTTCATGCTCATGTGTTTCTATGAGGCAAATTATGTCTCTACCTTCCGCAATAGGCCCTAACCCAAGTCCTCGTCTCCATGGGTAACCCCTGCAGTTCCAGCAAACTAATCTTAAGGAAAATTGGGTACAACTTGATTGCTATTTTATTTTACAGGCAACACTCACAATTGAGTCTTTGTCCCTGCTTTCCCATATTGAGCTTGCTTCCTCATTTCTTATTGAAGAGTGTGTTGCCTCTTCTTTGTTATCATTTGCTGCCTTGTTTTGAAAGGAGGTCCAAATTACGCTATCACATCTTTACCATTATAAATCCATGCTCTCTTTTCCTCATCTCTTGTTGCCCTAACTTTTTTCATTTCGTCCCTCCTTTCCTCTTGTTGTCTTACAGTGAAATCTTCTTCTAGAAAAAACTGAGAAACCCTCAAGAGCTTCTTCTTGCTTAGAATGATATCATTATCATGCAAGCTAAGCATGATGACTTTTATGGGCCTACCGTTAAGCTTACCTACTCTCCATGCTTGGCATATTTGTCCTTTCCATTGCAGCTTAGCTTTCAAAAAGCCTCTTGTAAGGTCAAGAGTACATTAATTTTTCCCATAATATTTCACTCCTTCAATAATTATGTTTGTTGTTCTGTCTTTCCTTGCTTTCTCTATCTTACGTGTTGTCAACCTAAAATCCTTCCCTCTTAGCAGAATTGTTAATAACTTGAGCCTAGGTTTTGGAGAGTTTTGCGGAATCTCCTTTTCTTTCTTCTCTTGATGTCTCTTCATGGTTGTCTATTTGGGAAACTACTTTCCCATTATGTTTTCTGCTAAAACCTGGTTTTTAGCTATTATTATATGGATTGTAAAATCTCTTTCCTGCTCTTTAGCTTCTACTACCTCTAATCTCTTTTTTACATTTAACATTTCTTTCACATAAATTTTAGATGACCAAGTGAGAGGTGTAGATGTGGGACTATATAAGGCAGAATCATCAACGACTTTTCCTTTTCCTTTGGACTTCTTGTTGCCACATGCTTGCAAAGAGGACTTGTTTGAATGTTGTTTCTTGCGAAGGACCCGAGTGCTTTCCCTTTGAAGAATTTTTTTGCTTGTCTGCTCCCACTTTAGACGAGCTAGTCTTCGTTTTAAAATGCCCCCATATTATTTGGCATTGACCCAAACCCACTTCCCAGTTTTGACTTATAAGGCAAGTGCCCTATATCATTTGTTTCAAAATATTCTGAAGTTTCTTGTCCCATTATCATGATAATATTAAGAGAAATCAAAGCCTATACCCAAAACTGACCCTGCAGAAATGATTTCAACACTGAATGTTCGTGTGAAACTTGTGAGGCTGCTTGCCGGATTGAAAATTCGAATTCTAAACCCTGACTGTGTCAACAGGCATGTGACTTCGAACCCTCACTAGAAATACCCGCAGTAGAAGTTAAAAAACCAAAATTTTTGATTGCCTCCATTGGGGATCAGTTGGCAACACGGCCTGGCTTCTCCCTCTTAATTGTTTCACGATCAGGAAGTTGAAGGCCCTCAATTGAATTGCAGCTCGCGGGAAGATACTTTGTCTCTTAAAATAATACTTCAACCAAATCTTAAAATACAGCTTCGCACAGGGTATTGTCTCGAATCTGCTTCTGTGAGTGCCTGTAGGAGGTGGTGGCGAGATTATGTGGAAGTGTGTGGCGTTGGGCTTTCATCCCGCCTTTCTATGCTTAAAAATGTGACCCACTGAGACGATTTTAGTTGCACCTGTGTTGAATTGTAGCATGCCTGCGTGGGAGGGATCCGACCTGGTTGGGAACCAGCAATTATGTAGGTCATTCTGGCCGATTGGGGCAGACGCTCGAAAGTAATGAAGCGGACCTACCGAAATGATTCAGTGCAACATGAACATAGCCAATAAACATGCGTCGAAATTCACACTCAAACCCAGAAAACGTCAAATGTATGGACTCCGGAAACGCAGGTCTCAGGCACATCGAGACTTCATCGTTTTCAAAAGAAACCTACAAGTACTCTTCTTCGTTTATGACCTTGGCTTCTACTTCATAGCATTTGCAATTAAATTCTATAAATACCTTTTAATTTTTTCTATAAATTTTTTTATTAAATAATATTTATAATAATTGATTTTTTTTTTTACAAAACATGTATATCTCTCATGCACTCTCGTGTCAGCACCAACACACATGTATTGCATGCAATGCCTAAGAGACTATGGAATGAACTTGAACAATTTTGGCCTACAATAGTGATTCAAAGTTCACCTTGGCAATAAAATGGTGGAGATAACCATGAACATTATTAAGAGAGTGAGGCAATATTATATTATAGTCGACCATTCAATCCACATAAAAACAACAAAGAAAAGAAAGTAGAGTACACGACAATACACAACAATTTATTTGCAATACCAATCTCACAAAATAATTTCACGGGGAAACCAAAAAGGAAACCTAGTTTTTAACGCATAACACATACCCAGAAATGCTAGCTCTAGAATGGCTACTCTCCGATCTTCAAAACGTCTGAATCTTAGCTTTCAAGCGCCTGAGATATAGCTGCATGTACCCCATACTTTTTTGTCAACTCTCTTAAACAAAGTAGCAGTAGCCGCAATAAGAAAATCGAGCAGAAAACTTAACTGACCATCCGAAAACTTTGAAAGTACAAAAAAATATAAGTTATTACCTGATACCAATGATATCAAGTCCACAGGATAACAATAGTCAGCTTGACAGGGGACAAATCTAGATTCGATGAGTTCAGTTTGAATTAAAGTAGCCGTTTTTTTCACAGATGGCTATGGAAAACAAGCGCTTTCTTTTTGCAGGCGGCTATGGAACACAGGTGGGGTGGAAAGCAATACAGTGACATAAAAAAACAAAAAGCAACGAGCCTGTAACTGGTAAGCACTCCATGTACAACACATCTATCTCTAAATCATGGCCCATAATTTTTTTTTAAATGTTGCTCATGATTCATCAATTTGTCAGTGGTTATATTAATTAGCAGTTCTATTAATACACGCTATATAATATCAATAATTCATGTGATTACCTATGAAAAAGTCTTCAGTTAGTAAAGAGGTACGGAATAATGGAGATGATGCGGTGAAAATGACATAGAGGTTCGATGCATAAGCAATCACCAACGATTTGAAAATATTTTTCTCATTTCACATCAACCATGACACCTCTCTGCTCTACATTACTAGAAAGTTAGGTAAAGTAAATGTAAACTGTTATTGGAATTATGGTCAAATGTTAGACAATTGAAATGTTTTAGGACATTCATCCACCACCTATTTTATTTAAGCTAACTACCTAACTAAATCTCTAACCTCTACTAATCTCTCATTCAAGATTGCTACTAGACTGAATGTGAGTATGGAAGAATGGTTAGAGATTACGGAGGAGTGGGTATAACGAGATACAGGGATGCTTGACCTTGCGCGAAAATTTACGCTTTCCCGGGTGGCGACAGCTCTTATGAATGTAAATCCAGTGGCGTACATTCCTCAATTTATTTCCTTAGGGCCATACCACCACTCGAAGCTCAAGAAAGATAGTGTTTCTTCTGCGAGTCCTATAGGATTCAATTCAGCCTGTGCATAAGTATACTTGCAACCAAATTCATTGAAATTGGAACAAATAATAGTAAAACTCGTCAATCTTATTCGTATTTAGAATAATTTGACAAAGTTAATTAGTTGGAAGTGGAACAAATAATAGTAAAACTATTTTTTTTTCAGAGGAAAAAAAACGTTGTGTATTATATTGGTAATACCGGTTCATTGATACATACATTACATCCTCAACTGATAAGATGTGAGGATACCATCAATTCAATGCCAGTCTAAAACATAAACACTTTTCCAAGACAGAAAAGGCTACGTTCAGTGTAGGCAAAACAAATTCTGAGTGCCAAGATCACTCAATACAAATTGCAGGCTCGCTTGATTGGATAAACTAAGGACCCTGCATCCTGTGGCCATATAAAAACATGAGATGATAAAACAAAAACAGCTAAGACAGTCAATCCAATATATAACCTGGCACAATTATGCTTGAAACCAATATAATGGAAACACAAGCTCGCTTGAGATAAATCAAAACGCAAGTGAGATATGTATCAGGCTCGCTTGATATCGTCGAGGTTTGCTGTAAAAGATGATGAGCATGCAGTCGTAGTATATATATTTTTATGCTCATTGGAGAGATATGTATCATTAATCCGGCCTGGTCGTCAATTGACTTAGGAAACTGATATTATCAATCTTTATATCGTATACATAGCAAAAACTTCCAAGCGCCATACTGAGTGGACACTGAAAATCAAGCTCGCTTGTAGAATTATAAGAAATCAGGCTCGCTTGATATTTAGTAGAAACAAAGGAAGGAAGGATCGCTTCAGATTCGGTTAGGCTCGCTTGAGGAACTTGTCAATATAACCGACCTGTATCAAAAAAACACTTGCCAAAACTTTTGCATAAGGATAGACAATATCATGGCAGGGGAACCGAATTCTGCCATATAAGGGAACCATTCTTGTAATGAAGGATGTGAATAAATCCAAAATCAACCTGAATGCCTTTCTTTGATAGACTATCCACCCTCGAATTATATTCTCTGTAGATATGTTTGATGGGCGGGTGATTCAACCTTATCCATAATCTTTTAGCCTGCTTCAACCAACCCTGGAGACCTGGATTTGACAGAGTAATTTTTCCCATGATACCATCCACCATCAATTTGGAATCAGCATAGAAAGATACTTGTGGTAGATTTAAATGGTTAGCAGTGAATAGAGCTCCCCAGAATGCCATAACCTCAGCAATGTTGTTTGATCCAACACTGCCATTCCAATAATAATGGATCCTTTCAGTCTGCGAAATCTTGACCCATGCCCCGCATCCAATGATCCCATCCAAACAGGCCCCATCAAAAAATAAAGCAGGGATGGAAATTTCATGTGGCCTGATCCGGTGAGAACCATCCACCAATATACCTTGTACCACAGGCCTTTCGTCAATCCATTTAATGATTGCAGAGTAAATCTGAGTAATGTTAAAAGGCCTATTGTCAAAAATTAACCTATTCCGAGCCAGCCACACCTTCCAGATGAAGAAGAAAGGAAGGTGTTTGAATTTTCCTTTCAGCCTTCCCCATTCCTCAACAACAGATATGAAATCCCCTGGCATCCACGACGGATCCATTAGAAAATGATTGAAATACTTCCATGGCCAATTGATACTAAGACAGATGAAGAATAAGTGGTTGATGGATTCCTCCTCCTGACAACAAAAGGCGCATCTGTTGGGACCACATTGACCCCTTCTGAGAAGGTTATCCCATGTTAAAATCTTACCTTTCCACACCAGCCAAGCAAACAAAATGATCTTGGTAGGTATATCTTGACCCCAGAATTGAAAGAAAGTCATATACAGCTGATCCGCATAATTTGATAGATTTATGCTCTGATATATGTCTTTCACAATCACAGCACCCTTCTTAGTTGGATTATCCCAAATAATACTGTCACCCCCCGCATCATAACAAAGGCCGGCACCTCTAAGAAAATTTATATATTGATTCCATATCACTGCATCATTATTGTCCAGGTCTAGTTGATTGGCAGTTTTGAACACTGGAGCGCCGAAAGACCAAAATGCAATAACCTGAGAGATGTATAAAATACCCATATGTGCCAATCGATGGATGAGAAATGGTGGGATAACCATGTTGATAGTGGCGCCGAAAATGAGCCTGGAACCAATAGGTATATTCCATCCATCGTTGAATTGCCAAGTTAGATGAGAAGCAACATGTCCCAGAACCCTTCGAAAACTCCTCCATATGGCCTAGATGTTTGTTGGGATGTGAAACTCCTGACTGAGAAGTTGTCGCAGAGGATCGCAAGAAATGTACTTGCACCTTATAATACCATTCCATATACTCGCCCCTGTTAACACCCGCTAGAAAGACTTGACCAGAAGAGTTTTTAAAAGGTTTTGAAGTCCATTATACCCCATCCATCGTGTTTTTTGGGCCTGCACAAGGATTCCAGTTTTACCAGATGATATTTGTGATCCGAGTAGTTACCTCCCCATAAGAAATGTGCAGTTATCTTGTTGATCTCATCGATAGTCTGTTGTGGCAGAAAAAAGAGTTGCACCCAGTAGACCAACAACTGAGTAAGAACAACCTGAACCATAATAAGCCGACCACCCAAAGATAACCATCGTTGAGTCCATTTGCATATTATTTCTCTGTATCTATCAACCATCCATCTCCAATCTCGGTTCTTGTAATTACAAGGCTTGATGAAAAAACCAAGATACTTGAACCCATCAGCCGACCTCCTGTGACTGTCCCCCGGAAACTCTACAATAAGTAAAATTTCTTCCATGTCACCATACTCATATATGAGGATAGATTTGTGATTGTTGATGCACAGTCCAGTCGCGGAGCCAAATTTGATCAACATGTAATGGATATAGAACCAGTGATTCCTGATAAGAGAGCCAAAAAGCAGCATATCATCCACAAATAGAGAGTGTGTGGTTGTGGTTGTCGTTGAAAAAGAAAAACCTTTAATGTACCCATTCTGCTCACCCTTGTGAATTATCCTACTGAACCCATCCATGATTAAAATGAAGATAATAGGAGATAGAGCACACTCCTGGCGTAATCCCCTCCCCGCCATGAAGAAATTTGTGGGCATCCCATTAATAATAACAGCATATCTGACAGAAGTGATACAAGACATAATCTAGCGGATGATGGGGATAGTCAGACCAATCCTAAGAAGAACAAGACGAATATATGACCAGTCAATCGAGTCATAAGCCTTGAATAAGTCGATCTTCATAACAAGTGCCTCCCTTTTATCGCAGTGCATGGTGTGTAGGACCTCCTGTGCCACACCAATAACATCGTGAATAGACCTCCCTTTTAAAAACCCATACTGTTCCAATGAAATATGTTGTTCCAGGGTCACCTTTAGTCGATTTGCAATGATCTTAGAGGAGATTTTTTATATCAGGTTACAAAGGTCAATTGCTCTGAAATCCATAAAGGAAGATGGTTTCACAGATTTTGGTATGAGAGCAATAAAAGTAGAGTTAAAATTTGCAGGCATATGCCCCAGCAACCTAGTTTGTTCCACCACCTCAGTGATCTCTGATCCCATTAAATCAAAAAAGAATAAGTAGAATTTTGACGGCCACCCGTCAAGTCTAGGACATTTATCGGGGGAGAAGGATCTGAGCGTTGATAGGACCTCATCCACTGTAATAGGCATGTTCAGCGCATCAATGGAACCCTCCTCAAACATCCTATGAATATGCCGAAGCATCCAATTCTGATTGTCCTTATCAATATTCGGTTGAGCTAGATAAAAACTTGAGAAATGTTGATATGCTTCTCGTTGAATATCTTCATTTTTAATAGCAAATGATCCATATGATTTCTTAATCCTCCATATAGCGTTCCGATTTCTCCTGTCTAAAGCACTCTTGTAGAATAATTTGGTGTTAAGATCCCCCTCTTTTAACCATTTTATCCTGCTTTTTAGCTTCCATGTAATCTCTTCAATGTGTAGGATTTCCCTTTTTCTGTCCCCCAATTCTTTCAGAATTCTGAAAATGCCCTCATTTGGAATATTTGAAACCATCCCTGAGTAAATATCTTTGATCTTGTCAGAAATAGCCTTCAATTCAGCCTTAAGCGCCTTCTTCTTGGAAATTTCCCATGATTTGGTCGCCCCTTTAATCTTGTGCAATTTATAATGGAAAATTTCCCAAACTGTCAACTCCTGAGCTCCAATTTCCTCATTCCAAAGGTCTTTAATCATCTGCACATAATCTCCCTCCCGCAGCCATGCTCTATTAAATTTAAAAGCCATTCCCCTTTTGATACCACCCACCTTCCATGAGAACGTGATAGGCATATGATCCGATACATTAGAAATTAGGATAATTGCCCTCGAATCATATAAACCTAGAATGAGATTTTCCTTTACCATTGTACGGTCAAGTTTTTTAGCAATGTAAGATTCACCAGCCCTTTTGTTGGACCACGTGGGGAGAATTGGTTGAGGTCTGATATCTTTGATCTGGTGAGCATAGAACATGTCATTCAAAAAAGTGGATAGAGGATCCAATCTGGAACGAGGGCCCCATATCTCATCCGCTTGGAATATCGAATTGAAATCTCCCATAATAATCAAATTCTGAAGAGAGAGGATACCCAAATCTTGCATACGGATCCAGAAAGCAGCTCTATTTTGGTATGGCGCATATAGATTTATAATATTGAATGTACCTTCAATACCCCGGAAATAACCTGATAAAAGCATTCCACCAAAAAAACTGTAGGCCTTTAAATTCGCCTTGGCCGGATCCCATATGGCTATGGTACCGCTCGAGTGCCCATTTTCATCCACCGCAGCCACACACCATCCAGGTTTGAAACCCAGACAAACTCTAATAGCTTTAATCCGACAGCATAAAGTCTCCTGACATAAAATAATAAAAGAATCCACAGATAATAACAGGTCACGCAGGCAATGTATTTTGGAGGCATTGCCAATCCCCCTAATGTTCCAGGACATTATTTGATTCATGGAAAACCATGAGCCAGGTTTCCTGCTCTGAGCGCCCGAGGTACCCTAGTGCATTTCTCAGCCATATCAATAGGAATGTCTATGAGGTTCTCTTCCTCATCAGAGAACAAAGCTATAGACTTTAATTTCCCCTTGAAATTTTTGCCTCTAGCTTTGGTCAACCTTCGAACCATGACATTAGATGGAGATAGGTGGGGGGAAGTATTCTCAGTAGTCCTAGGAGGCCTATTAAATACAGTGAGAGCGGCAAGATCAATATTTGGATTACCCAGGAGCGACTCAATGTCACTCCCGACTGAGTTCCTGGGAGAATCCGAGAGCTCAATCGGGTTATGAAGACCGTTATTATCAGTCGGAGACCTCAGACAATCATCCGAATCAACAATGTTTTTCGCAGAGGATGGTTCTCCTCAATCAGAATTTGTGGCTTGGGGGATTGACAAGACATCCACAGAGTTAAGACCAGGAGCCCCAGAGGTCCGCACGGGTACGACAACATTCTTCGTAGCAGATGGTTCCCCCTTAACATAATTGGAGGATTGAAAAAGGGGGGGGGGGTCAGCGTCATAGGAATTAGGTCGGGAATGTTGAGAGTAGGTAACCAGGTCAAATATATAAGGAGAGACATACCCAATATCCTGGGGAGAGACAAGACCCACTGGTGGCAATACACGGTATTGGGTTTGAGGCGGGTCGGAGATACAGGTGTCCCTAGCAACATCCACGTCTATATGATTTGTACGATTAGAAAGTTCATGAGCAGAGAGGACAGCATCATCATCAGAAGTATGAGGATTACCTGATTCGATACCGCCTAGGGAACCAGAAGCAGCAGAAGTGTGTCGCTCCACTCCCACATTGGGCATAGCCTTGCACCTGGAAGGAGGTCGGAATGGGCAATTCTCCCTAAGATGGCCAATCTTGTGGCATATCAAGAAACGAAATGGAACTCCCCAGTAATCTATACACTGACGATGCCGACGTTGGCCCAAAATGAGATCAACATCCCCAATCAGACCACCCACATAGTCCACCTCGACCAGCAGCCAAGTAATCCTTTTATCGGATGTCCCAACAATGCTTGGGTCAATGTATCTTGTGTACCCGATAGCATTTCCAATTGCCCGCAACGCTTTTAGGGTCCATAATTCCAATGGAATACCAGGTAATTTAACCCATATGATCCTACTGCGAGGGGCCTCCATCACCGGGTTAAATCCTAGATACCATGGCACCAGTTGCATGAAGCTTCTGCCTCTCACCCACATTCTGCTAATGATCTTATACACGTCATTTTCATCCATGAAGTGGACACTAAACCATCTGTTTAAAAGCATACTAATTTTGGGAGTGTAGCCAATAATTGAATGCCATTGATTCTTAATCCATCCAGTTGCATCCACCTCCCCACCATCTGGGAACATCCATATTCCAATGACAGCCCTTTTCTCCAGAATAGCAACCCACCCGCAGAGGTCGTCGTAGTCCAGGTTGACGACCCTGATATCCATATTGTGTTTAAAAATATTCTTTTTACGTCCACCCCATCGGTTATGCTTCTTGTATGGGATATCCTTCAGATGATCCTTATGAGGAAAATGCGCAGTGGCTTGTTTGATCATCTGCGCATCAATCTGAAACTCCTTCGAAAATCTTTGTTCAGCCTCCAGAGTAGCTGCAATGAAACCCTCCTTAACAGATGTATCAGATGACAATCCGATAGCCAAGTCGTCCATAGAGCAGAGCGGGAAAAGAGACATAAAGAGAATTAAGTCCCAGAGGATGTGCACTATCAGCCCCAGATACTGACAAACCCACCGCCAAAAACAATTTTCAAGGATCCCAATCCGATGTCGCACCAGTCAGATGATAAATAATCTAGCAGACCGCCGCCACCTTTGGTGAATACAACACCTTGATAGTCTAGACCTTATAATATAAACCTTGATAAAAGAAAATTGTCAGGTCGGCGACTCCATAATGAGAAGAATAACCTAGATCTCAAAAGCGACAGTACATCAGTTTCTAAATCGAGGCCAAATATATTGATCGCCACCCATACTCCATAAATAGGACCCCCCGATCATGTTCTGAAACTATGTACCATATATATCCTAGATAATAATCTCCACTACCTTTGTATTCCAATTCTCTTTGGACAGTACATCAGAGCATCCATAAATAGTTGCCGCCACCCCTGTATCCGAAGCCTTAAATAAGATCACAAGGATAAAATCACTCGAAATCTCTCGAAAGGTCAAATTCATCAACCCCTTGTCATATCCCACCTAATCCTTTAGAAGGTGACAGACGAATTCGTCAGCCTCAAAACTTCTCAAATTTTCCGGTATTAGAACCATCGTAAATTATCCGGAAAGTAGATGGCCAGAATAACCAGTGTTATGGATACCCATAAACTAAACATCGCAGCAGCAACAACAAATACATCCCGGGCAAGTCCACCACCTCGAACACATTCGAACTCCAAAATTTTTACAAGGCTGCGATATGATGAAAGAATCTATCCATTTGCACCAAATCCCATACCATTTGCTATACTAGATGGGATCCCGCGAGTCTGAATGAATTTGAGATTCTTGAGAAGAAGATCGAAGATATATACCACTACCTTCTTGATTTAACATCATCCTTATACCCAGTATATATGGCCATTAATAGGATAAAAGCAACATAAACAAATATAATGGACATGCCAATCTCGATTCCTTCCTCCAAGCTCATGGACGCCGTATACCTTCGCCATGTTGAAAACTTAAACATCATAAATCTAAAGACTATTCCCAAGAAAGGAGAAAATACTGTAATATCTCCAGGACACACTACTCGGACCGTGTAGCTTCATTCCCCCCAAATAATAGTAAAACTAGCCAATCTAATTCGTATTTCCAATAATTCGACAAAGTTTTGGATTATGATAGTGGATAACAGGAAATCAGATTCATTATTCATCCACTATGTGCCTGGAATGCTAAGTGCAGTACCCCCAACACACAAAATAGATGACAACGAGAATGCTAAGAGGAGTGACCTCAAAATATAAAGAATTCCAGGTTGAACCGTAAAGGGTAACAAATTCTGTAAAGATTAACTGATATTTTAAATATGTTTATATCGGGGAGAAATTTCTTCATATATTTTTTTGTAATTTTATATCGGGGAGAAATTTTAGATTAAAGTTTTAGGATTAAAAAACGAGAGATATTTTAGAGAGAAGAGACTAGTGTAGTTTTTTATTTATTTTTGGTAAATTATAATTTTAAATTTATTTATATTGATTAAAATTAATAATTATTATTTAAATTTCAAATTGAATAAGTAGAATATATATAGAAGAGACCAGTATAATTTTTTATTTATTTTTGGTAAATTATAATTTTAAATTTATTTATATTGATTAAAATTAATAATAATTATTTAAATTTCAAATTGAATAAGTAGAATATATATATATATATATATATATATATATATATATATATATATATATATATATATATATATATATACAAATTCAAATCTAAATCCAAATCCAAATTTGGACTTAATAACTACTTGGAACACGACAAAAACCAGAATTAGGGTGGGGTAATAGCCTTGACACATAGTGAGACTTCTTCAATTAACAACAGGAGGTGAATTATAAAATATAAATATCTATTTATGTATAGTTTATAAGTTAATGTGTATATTATTTATTTATTTAATAATTTAATGTGTATATTATTATTATTTTTAAGCAGTTTTCAAGTGTGATATTTTGGTTAAAAATTTGGGGGCAAATCTTGATTTGTGTTGTTTAAACTAGTTTTTTAATTACATATATTAGATTAGGAAATAAGCCTATAAATTTTCCAAAAAGTCACACTTAAAGAATACTCTATTTTTAAGATTAAATTAGCATGCCCCAGTACAAAGAGATGTGATAAAATTTTTAAATTGAAAAAATTATACTTTTACATTATTTTCACTAGTAAATTATGGCATAATAAAATCTTTAAACAAGAAAAATAAAACAAAAAATCTAATAAATACTTATTAACTAAACGACAATCAAGCAAGACTAGAAAAGAAAAATGTAGTAAAACTCTCAATCTCAATGTTAAACCTATAAAAGCTAACTTATAAAGCAATCAATATATTGACATGGGACTTCTATTTCGAATTCTTGGAACGTTGTTGCAACTCACAAAGAATGAAACTTAAAACACACGCTATCATCAGTTAAATCAATTGGCTTTGCATTTTCAGCTGACCTACGAAAATGCAGCAACATGTTTTAGACCTTGGGAGAATATTATTCCAATATAACATAGATTCATATTAATTCTCCAGCTAACACATTTTCAAAAAAAAAAAACCTAATTAAATTGAACTTAGTAAACTTGAGAACTAATTATAAATTAGAGCACATATCCCTAACTGGGAGAATCCTGAAATGTCTGAGAGACGCCAATTTAAAAAGAAGTTTGAAGATAGATAGTTATCAAAGAATCTATTTTTAACAAGCTACAAACAATGTCATAGTTGCGAGAATCCTAAAACACAAAGGGGAAACCAAATTCCTGAATACTTTATTTAAATAAGTTTAACATGTAATATAAAGGATGATATGAGCGTCCTTTTTTTGTAGATTTTATATAATAATATTACAATTTCATAAATTAATTTGCATGATATACAGAGAATTATTTACATAAACTTTAGAAGTATTGGCCATAGTGTATTCAAATTCATTTAAAACTTGAACATAAACATTCTATAACATTTAGTCCTTGTCATTATATCTCCATGAAAGAGTCTCCTTCGGTTTTCCCTAAGGATTCCCTTAAAGTCTGTCACTTGATCAGTCATGTTGATTTCGTCTTGCAGAACAGGAGTCTTTGTTCTTCGAGCATGAGAAATGTAGGGGAGGTGGTGGGCGATGGTGCTTGGAGAAGCATCGCATGGCCTCTCCCTCAATTGCCTCATGAAACCCTGCATCTTGACTCCCTCTATCAGCAGAATTGTTTACACATCTCTACATGTAAATTATATGAACTTGCATGCATGTCTTATAATGATTATCTAGAGGTTAAGAATTTTGTCAATATTGTCAACTTGGGTCCAGAACAGGCTTTGATTTCAGGTAGATATCATGGTTATTCAGTTGGGGTCAGGGGAAATTTTCTATATATGTTGGGTTCGATTTTTTTGTCTGTCGAGGGCCTCAACTCTATGACCATGTATAAGATTTATTACGTTATTTTGGGATTCACGGGCTCTATAAAACAGCTCTACATTTTTAGTATTTGTTTGGACTTTGGTTTGTTGACTGTTGCGGGTGGTAATGCATTGCTTCTGCATGGTAAATCCTTGAGCTGGGTTCTTATTAAGAAAATGAATTACTGTAAAATTCATAATACATAGGCATTCTCACAGTGCTCTGTCATGTGGCCTATTAGGTATGCGCAATGCATGACTTTGTACCAACATTCTATGAGGGTGACGCTGACTGTGAAGAGGAGCTCTCACAGAGATACCAGAATATGGGTAAACAAGCAGGTGTAAAGTAATAACGCTGAGGTGGTGGGAAGGAAGAATCTGACCCTCAATAGTTAGGAGGGGATTTTATCTAGTCTAACTAAAAACAATGATTTTTCTATGTTTCCATGTACAGGTACTCCTAGCATCTTTCACCCTCAGGTCTTTGCACGTCGAGTGAGAACCCTGGTGTGGATTCGAGTGAAGGTACACCTGCTGGGAGACCGAACAAAAATGAAAATGGTGAAAGCGCAGGTAGGAAAAGGAAATGTTGGAAAAAGAGGCTCAACATGCAGTATAGGTAAGGAAAAAGGCAAGGAGAAGGTGGGACCTAGTAAACGAGGAAGAAAACCTGGTAAGGAAATCATGCAAAACATATTGCATGCCTATGCATTGGGGACACCTGAACAAGTAAAAGGCTTAATTTCAGGCTAGGAGCATGACCTCGAAACCAAAGTTGAGGAAGATATTCTAGATGACGAAATGGAACCTATGGTGACTGATCCTGGGAACACAAGAGGAAGATTGTCCCTGTTTAAGCAGTCTATTCATATTTATTGGACAATGAAGTGTTTTATGGCAAAGGCCATTGTAGCAGTTCAAGAGTTAGGAGGAGACCCAAAGGCAGCTTCCATATTGGCTGAAATGCGTAGAGATATTTAGGAAATTCACCTTCAACTACATCATCAGAATGTGCGTCTAGGTCGAATGGAATGTCAACTCCAAAGTAGGCATCAAGTTGATATGCTTGGGTCAAGTGTCAAGGATTTGGCACCTATTGAATCGCCAGATCAGTAACTCCAGAGGTCTTCTATTTTTTGTTTAAAAATGAAAGGAACGGATAGCATGTACTTTTTTATTAGTATGTCAAAAGATATAGTAGATTACATACCTTATAAGGTATCTAGAGACAGGATTAAACTGTTTCAATTTTGGTTGGCTTTTCACTCTTTAAGGTGGCGAAGGGACCTGATTTCCTTCGGGTAGGTTGAGGCTACCAATCATATAATCTGATATTGTAACCTGTTGTGTTGTTTATATGAATGAATAGAGAGGTACTACTAAATTTACAAAAAAAAATATTTGCTTACATTGGCACTTGTTATCTGGTCAATATGTATTTATATAAGTATTCTATCGCATTTTACTAGCATTGGCACTTCTTATTTCGTCAAACATCTAACATACCCATTAAAAGATTAGAAATAACTAATTATGCTCTATAGATGGACTAAGTAGTTCAATGAACTGGATTGGACGCATCCTGAGATAATGCTATTGAGAATTTAAATTGGTTTACCTATACTATTGTACTAGAATTTCGAATTTTAATTGAGTCTATCGTGAAATAGAATTTTGGGCATTTTTTTCATACGAATCCTAATTAGGCCAAGCCTTTGCATCTATATAAGGTAGGGAATCATATATATGCATAATATCAATGGGATAATTCCACTTGTCTAATACTCGTTCAAGCATCAACCGACATGATAAGGTGATCTGTAGAAAATGTGGAAAATATTAGGAGAGCCCCTTGAGATTGAGGATAAGAATACTTGTTAATACTCAGACATAGACACACCAGTTGTTTTCACCTAACTCTGCAAATTTTCATTGTGTTATGTCTCTTTGCAAACTCCATCAATATCTTGCAAACATGTGATGAATCTCAGATTAAGTTTTCATGATGCTGACTGTTTCACAATAGTGTTAAGTGCATTGCGGGCATCTTTATACTGCTACATTTGGCATACATGTCTACAAATGTGTTCCTAACAGGAGCATTGATAATAGAGGAATTTTTTATCTTGAAAAGAGAGTATGGTACTATGTAATTCTTTAACATTGATAATGAAACACTACATATTAATTTAATGAGAAACTCTTATACACACAAGTCAATTAATAGCCATTGTCAATAGCACGAAGATTGTTACACAAAGCATGACAACATATTCATTTCATTTGACTCATGTTCAACTCTGCATTTTTTAATTTTTTTTTATCACTCCTCTGCTCTTGGTGGAGTAACATCACACTCCTATCATCCACAAAATTTGGGGAAGCACCTAAGGTTTGTGGAGTCAGGGCATTGTGACCAATAAATTTTTAATATTGTCAACACTCTCTTGTTCTCATCATGAATTTTTCCTTTAGAGGGAGTTATAGTTGGCCCTATTTGCTATTGTACTTTGTAACAAAATATCTTTCAATTTTTTAATCCTCCAAATAATTTTCCTAACTCCAGTGCACAATGGGCTTCATAGTAAAAAAAACTTCAAATATAATAAAATAACATAGATTCATTTGAAGTATTGATCTAACATGAGCCGAGAGGGATCAAATTATTTCATGCGTAAGCTTATTTTAGAGTGCAAAAAAAAATGTGTACTTTTTTATTGTTTATATTGTATTTTTGAATGCTATAGAGATTACATATATGAAATTTCAAGGAAAACCACAACTTAATTTGGGATACTCGTTTAAAGGTAGAGTTTCCCATCGAAGTTGTAGATTTTACACCATAAGTTATGAATAATTGGGAGCTCATATCTGGCTCTTTTTCATTTAATATGTGATGACGTTTGAAAATTTTGAGGTTGTGATGTAAATTTAGATTTGGAAATATAACCATCATATTGTTCATGAATTAATATTATTTTATTTAGCCTATCTGATGTCATCTACTACCTTTATTTTTTCAAAATCTATCAAATATTTGCTATTGGAACTTGAAAAATCATCTTTGAAGATTAAGAGACAATCTACGATGGAAAGGTTATAGAATCTATCAATTTGACATAATGTAAGTGATTTCTTATACCTTAAATGACTTTTTGTTTACTAATTTTGATCTCCAATGATGTTTTATATGTCACAATGCTTATCGAATTTATATGCCTTACGACGTTTCCTTTGCAACATCTAGTGCAATTGCTAGTTAAAATAAAGTGAAAAGAAAACAAACCAATCATATTATGCTCAAATTATTACAAACAATTATAATTGTAAAAAAATACGAATTTGTAAATAAATATGTCAAGTATTCATATTCGACCGCTCACTAAATATCTGCTTTGTGGTATATGAGATTTATTGTGGACATCCTTTCTGTTTCATGTTGTGAAGCCACGTTTGTGGATTATTCAAAACTGTTGTTGTAATCAAACAAATAAATCTCACCAACTTTCAAATTGGATGATGCTTGGGACACATTTAGACATGGGGACTGATGGGTAATTATTTACACAGTGTCGCTTGTTTTTCTCTATTCCTTGCACGTACTTCATCAATTGAATTATGTACTTATCTATAATTTCCATACTTAGTTTTTGGCCAGGTGTTTTAATTAGGCCGATAGGCCTTTCTTTTGAATCAGTTCACCTTGGTATTTCGTTAACCATTTTTATTAGGCTATGACAAATTTCCAATAACTTGAACTGCAACTACATTGTGACATATGTCCAATAACTCGAACTCCACTAGCATGGAATATGTCCTTATCTTTACTTTTAATCAGTTAATTGCTTATCATCGTCTACTTTTTTTTTACTCAACATACATTTGTCACTATTTCTTTTGTGTTTATTTCAACAAACACATGTCAAGGCACGCATGTGCTCCTTTAACTTCTAAAACGATTATTCATGCACTATTTCTTTTGTTTTCTACCATTGATTTCAACCAACAGTTGTTAAGGCACAGATGTGCTCCTTCAACTTCTAAAACAGTTATCCACCCATGAATATATAACACCTTTTGGATCACCAACATTCAACTTCAACGCACTCTCAGCAACTGCCAGAGGTGTCGAATTGGGCGTGTTTCCTGTTACGTGGAGCAAGAAGAGAATTCTCTAGCGAGAAATGAGTTAAATCGGGCATGTTTCCTATTATTTGGAGCAAGAAGAGAATGCTCAGGCCTATTTCCTGTTATGTGGAGCAAGAAGAGAATGCTTGGGCATGTTTCCTGTTATGTGGAGCAAAAAGAGAGTGCTCTGCCGGAAACAAGTTAAAATGAGCGTCGGGTGTGTTTCCTGTTACATGTATGTGGAGCAAGAAGAGAATGCTTTGGCTGGAAATGAGTTAAAAACTAAGTAGGAGCGGCCTGCTCTCACTGGAAAACAATTGGAGGCCGAGCAAGAGCATAATTCTCTGATGTGAAAATAAAATTGGAGGTTGAGTAGGAGCAGCCTGCTCTTGCTGGAAAGTCTAAAATACAACAGGCCCAACTTATGGTTGTGATTGAAAATCCACCATTCAAGAGGATTCCACCGTTCAAGCACTATATGCATTAGTAAATCCACCATTTAGGAGGATTCGTCCATCGTTCAAGCGCTAGATGCATCAATAATATAACTTTTGGAATGATAATCACATTATTTATTTCCATGCAACAGTTTTATCAATAGTTTAAGGGATACGACAAGTTGACAAATCAATTAGCCAGGGCAAGTGTTACACTCATCAAGATGCTCTCTAAATATATGTTTAAAATGATGTTTAACGTGAATTTCAAGCTCAGAGAAATCCCAACTTCCAATTTACTTAATATTGGAGAACCCTCTTTCTGAACAACCCCACTTTCCTTGCAGTTTCGCTCGCCAATAATAGAAATCCCAGAATGAACAGTTTGGAAAAGACTACACGTGTCCCTTTACGAATGGACCATCTCCCCCTTGATGCCATTTAAATAGAGCTCCACCCCTGTTCTTCTTCATTTTCAGTTTTGGCATGGTTTTCTGAACGCAATTGTTGTGCTCAGTTCCGTTTGATTTCCTTCAAGTATCAATTTTCTCTATCTTTTCATATTTCATGCAGTTGATTATTCTACCTATCTTCGTTCTTCGTTTCGAATCCTTTATATGTTATCTTCCCCTTTTTATTTCTGATTTTCTACACATAGATGTTTTCAGGTTATTGCTTGCATGTTTACTGGTCTTCGTGTCCATGAGGATTCATTTTGCTCTTTTTTTTGTATAATGATTTAATTTTTTCTAGATTTGTAAAAAACGATTTCAGCTACAAATGTAAATTGCGAAATTCGGAAGGTTTTTGGCTTATTTACGCCTTTAAATGGTAATCAAGGTTTCTAATTATGCCTTTAAATTTTAGTCAGGGTTTCTAATTAATCCATGTGAATATGTGAGTTGTGTATTGTGTTGATTTAATTTAAAGATGCAAATATTTGTGAATACTTTGACCGATAAGACCATAACCCTTGAGGTAGAGAGCTCTGATACCATTGACAATGTAAAGGCCACGATTCAGGACAAAGTGATCTGAATGGATTGTATTTTTTACGTTATGAAAAGTATCCAAACAGATATGATAATGTGTGCATAAGGTTCTCCTTAAATTGTAGGTTAAACAATTAATTTTGGCTTTGTTTATCAGATTTCTGTGTGAGGATTGATTAAGTATTTTAACTGTTTATCATTGTACAACAGTTAAGAACAAAAAACTAAACTTCACAAAGCACATTACTCAGCAAATTGTTGACGTAGTTCACCCCTCCTAGGCTACATCTGTCGGTCCAGCTCCCAATGGCATGTCCCTCTTGTATTAATTTGCTCAAAATGTAAGTAAAAGTGAAAATAAGTCACCATAGGCAAAACTCTCTATAAAATCAGCTTCAGAAGGTATGAAATAGCCAAAGATAACTATTCATTTACATAAAATAGATAAAAAAAAGCCCAATACACTACCTTCTCCATGACGGCCCTGATGGCTCCTTGATCTTCCTCGAAGCTAAAACTGCTGAAGATGACCTTTATTTGACCTGAAACTTATTCCAAACTACTCAGAATGTCAAAAAGACCCAAAATTGACTATTTTTGCACCCAATTTGGTTCAATAATGAGGGAGTTATGGCAAAAACAAAATTTTCCCAATGTCCCTCAAAAACCTCCTCCAAAACTGGAGGAACTCTAGTTAAAATCGATAAAAATGGCATATTCCAGAAATTGGCGAAAACGCGCCCCAAATTGGGCGGATTGTTAAAGGTGGCATTAAATACTGTAGTTTGGGTGGTCACATGACACACCACCGAGTTTTTCGGAAAGAACGTTAATAAACCATTGCTTTAAACCGTGGCAATAAATATGGAATCTGCGTTGGCCATATGTGCATTACCCGCTAACCGTTACTGTCAGCGAATGAGGTTTGTTGGAGTCAAGCCCCCCGGTCGCAAGCGATGTTCATGTGGAGTCGGGGCTAGCCCCTCTACTTTTTCCACCGAAATCCATTTTAAACATCAAATAAAGCTCGTACTCATAGACTTGTAAGAACTAACATGTGGCCCGACGGTCGGCCCTGTGGACTGCTAGCCGAGAAACCCGGGGTCGAAACTTGTAGAGCCAAAAAGGTTTTACCTGCTGAAATTTCCACCGGCCTGGGGCCACGTGGCGGCCTCCAAGCTTGCCACGTGGCACCCGTTAATTGGCCAAAAAAAACCTTCATCAAATGAAAATATGACAAGTGTCGAAGTATGATACACCCATGTAAAATATAACCGTTCACGGTGCCAGAATCACAACGACAAGACCTTTCCAGTCATTCAGATTGCAACCACTTCTAAGCACTTTCATTTTTGAGCATTTTTTAAAACTTGGACATGATCTCCTGATCACAAAGAGGGAATTTCACCAGACCAGCAACGTCCCATATTTGTTAGTGAGCAGTTGGAGGATGGACGCACTCTCGTCGACTACAACATCTGAAAAGAATCTACTCTCCATCTTGTCCTCTACCTTAGAGGCAAGATGCAAATATTTTTCAAGACCCTGACTGGAAAGACCATTACCCTGGAAGTTGAGAGTTCTGACACAATTGAAAATGTCAAGGCCAAGATCCAGGACAAGGAGGGGATTCCACCCGACCAACAGAGGTTGATATTTGCTGGAAAGCAACTTGAAGACGGGCTTACTCTTGTCAATTACAACATCCAGAAGGAATCTCATCTTCACCTTGTACTCTGTCTCAGAGGAGGAATGCAAATCTTTGTGAAAACCCTGACCGACAAGATTATCACGCTTGAAGTTGAGAGCTCAGATATTATTGATAATGTAAAGGCCAAGATTCAGGACAAGGAGGGAATTCCCCCGGATCAGCAGAGGTTGATCTTTGCTGAGAATAAAATTTAAGATGGGAGGACTCTAGTGGATTATAACATTCAGAAGGAGTCAACCCTACATCTTGTTCTTCGGCTCCGTGGTGGTATGCAGATATTTGTGAAGACATTGACAGGAAAAACAGTCACACTGGAGGTTGAGAGCTCTGACACGACCGATAATGTAAAAGTGAAGATTCAGGGTAATGAAGGGATTCCTCCTTATCAGCAGAGGCTCATATTTGTTGGTAAACAACTGGAGGATGGGCGAACTATCGCCGATTATAACATCCAGAAGGTGTCTACACTTCACCTAATCTTGCGTCTGCGTGGTGGGATTTGAAAATTTCGAGCCAAAGCAGTGATTTCTCATCAATAGGGGTCTAAATGCACATTTCACTGAATTATTAGCATAGCTAGCACTCAGCAGTTAGTTGCCATGTCATATAGATTTTACAGGTTCTAGATGTTTAGTCATATAGGTTTCAGAGGTTCCAGATGTTTATTTTTACTACGTTGTTTTCAATAAAATAAAGCTATGCATATTAATTCTATGAGGCTTTGTGATGTGTGCTATTACTGAAATCATTTTATTTGCTTTGTTATGAATTATTGGTCATGTTATGTACTATAACTTACATCAATTTCTAAAAATATTATAATATTATACGTCGTAAATATTTTTTTAATGGTTTCATACCCCAATTTTAAAGTTACGTAAATATAATATGGTGTGAGTTTCACAAATGCAATGTGAGGTATAAAGTATGTGAAAATGTGAGTAGTGTTTCTCATTCAAGATAGAGATAGATAGTTGTTGGATTTCTTACCTTAGTTGTCAAGGTAATTTTAACTAACCTTAAAAAAGCCTACAAAACTTAATTTGAATAATCAGATTATGGCTTGATGTAAATAGATATGATGGAAATTGAACGAATCACAACTTCTATGTCACTACAATACACATAATTTTAAGTATTTAATTATAAGAATTTATTTATACCATTATAAAACTTTTTGTGATTGATGATGTTAATTTGAAATTTAAAGACTCATTGCTAGATGTATCTTATTTTTGAATTCATTCTTTTACAATTTTAACTATTGGTTTTCTTGCTCTATGTTTCGTTAAGGCTTGGATATTATTTTTGCAACTAATACAAAACAATATATACATAAATGAAACTGATACAAAACAACATATACATAAAAATAGTTATGGAAGAATTGTGATTCAGATAAGAATGAATTGTGATTTTAGATGAGATAAGTGTAACTGTTATTGAAGTGTTGAAAAGGTAACTAGGCTTGATCTTCATAATTATGATATTGTAAAAAGTAAAAAAGAATGTATTTGAGTCGAAAAAAAAAAGAAGAAAAAAAAGAAAAAAAGAAAAAGAAAAAAATAAAATAAAATAAAATAAAAAATAATATATATATATATATATATATATATATATATCATGTCCCATTTGGACATTTGAAAGAAAGAAATTTGATTTTTTAGGAATGATTTTGCACCTCCAATTTGACCAAGTCAACCCTCCAGAAGACGAGATGTAGTGTACCTATGGGGGATAATATAGGGTACAGAGGGAAGTACCCTATATTATCCCCCATAGGTACACTACAAATATATATATATATATATATATATATCATATCCCATTTTACATTTATAAAGAAATTATATTTTTAAGAATGATTTTGCACTTCCAATTTGACTGGAGTCAACCCTCCGTAAGACGAGAAGACCAACAAAAGAACGAACTTCCACAGCGAAATTATGGACAATATGAGGCATCTTATCTCATAAAATTTTTCCAATTTAAGAAACCTATCGGCCTTGCTTTTTTCTTTTTGGGGCAATTACTAGTACTACATTATGTCTTTCTGAACCACTTGGAAGATTCCCAGCGACAAATTGAACAAGTAAAGAAAATAAGGTGCTTTCATGAAAACGGGCTAGAAATTATAGATGAAGGATGTGAGGATGGCTAACATATGGCCTCGGGATTTTTTTGCCCTAGTGGTGGCAACGACCATACGTCAGCCTAAATATTTAGTTAAAAAAAAAAATCTATAGTAAACATTATAATTCAAAAAAAAAAAAAAATGTACTTCTACCAAACTAATAGCAAAGCATGGCCACTAGATATCACTACCTAACGATAGTGATATAATAATGGGGTTTGTGCAAGGTTAAAGATACACATTGGACCAATTTTCTTATGCTTACAATAGAATTGCAATATGAATTAAGATTACGACACTTTCTTAATGCTAGGTTGTAACTTATAATTATAATTGATGTACAAATTTCAAGGGATTATGGATTGCAATAATTGCATCGATTGCATATTGGGGTTACATAAGAAAGGGATAGTTTATAATGTTTCTCAAATCCTTTCCATTTTATAGCCTTGAATTTTTGTTGCATGTAAAATTATGTGTAAATCTCTAATTTAATTATAAATGACCCATGAGGTGTAGACCAGCTGGTTTTAGTGAGGTTCGGTCCCCACTATGTCTCAGGTTCAAACCTCATGGAGGAGGGTTGGGGATGGAAGCCACTTTTTGGGGAATTAAACTATTGCAAGGGGCATCCAAGCTCGATTAAGAATCACATAATCTTGGTGATAGCATCCCACTATGGGTAGATCGTTGTTCCATCCAATAACTAGGTTAGCCTTATCCTAGGCTTAACCTAGTTACAACAAAAAAAAATCTAGTTATAAATAAGTTTTCAATATACCATATATTGATAATGATTATTTGATTAATTCGAGTCATTATGGATGTTATGCATAAATATACATCCATTTTGACTATGGTTTTAATTTAGTGTGTGGAATTTTTGCTTACAAACTAGATGTGAAATTGCTAAGATGTTATAACTTTGGATAACTTGAAGTGAATCTTGTGTTGTTGAGAGAATTCCTTATTGTTATTCAAGTGAAATTTTAGAGTTGGGACCCTGGAGCACATTCACAAAAATCTCAACTAATAAGATGAGTGCAATCTTTATAGATTTTAAAGGGTAAAATGCACCTTTTTAATTTTTAAATTATCAAAGAAACAAGAATATGAATTACATTCCTCATTGCTCTACTTTTGCCAATGTCATGGAATAAAGTTTAGTGATGTTGTCATGATGATGAACCACATTAGTTGGTTCGAAACATAGACTAAATCATAATAATGTGATTAATCTGTTGTGTGACCAGCTCCAAAAATAGAAGAAAAGAGATATCAACGCCTTAGAAATAAGCCACTTCGAGGGGGCAACCTCCAATACATTACATAAATGAACAATTCTTGGATGATCCAATTTACAAAACCTCCTTTCTATATATAGGAGTCCATGGGGCCACAATGTAATCCTAGCCGACCCAACAATAATAATTTAAGGGCACAATAATAACAATATGGGGGTTACAGGGGTACAATAATAACAATAAGGGGGTTACACTAACAACAATAAGGGACTATACTAGTAATATAGGGATCCAACATGCCCCTCTCCTTCAAAAAAGTGTTGTCCTCAATGCTTGAGTAGCTCTGGGTGCTTCTGTATAAAATTCTCATCCTCCCATGTAGAATCTTCAGTGGGTAAGTTCTTCCACTTGATGAGATACTCTGAAATCGATCGATTCCGTAGTTGTCGAGTTCTTGTTTCCATGACCGCTTCTGGTTCCAATATGATTTTTCCTTCCTCATCAAGTTCTGGCAATATTGTTTGAACTGGAAGATTTTCTCCTATAACCTTCTTTAAGCATGAAACATGGAAAACTGGATGTACTCGCGAAGAAGCAGGAAGCTCCAATTTGTATCCCATAGTACCAATCTTTTGCAACACCTTGTAAGGACCATAGTACTTTGGCGATAATTTATTATCCTTCTTTGCTTGCTTGAGGGACATTTGTTTGTATGGTTGTAGCCGTAAAAATACCCAATCTCCTACATCAAAACTTCTCTCGCTACGATGTTGATCTGCCTGTTGTTTCATTCGATTTTGTGCAAAATTCAGGTTATCCTTTAAGAGTTGGAGAACTTCTTGCTGATGCTCGATGTGATCTTCCACTGCTTGAACCTTCGAATTTTCCCTTAAAGATGATGTGATGAATGGTGGATGATATCCATAAAGTGCCATAAATGGGGTCATTTTTGCTGCAGTATGGAAGGAAGTGTTATACCACCATTCAGCGAGAGGTAACCACTTGACGCATTGTGTTTGTTTATCAGATACAAAACAACGAAGATATCCTTCCAAACATTTATTTACTATCTCAGTTTGACCATCAGATTGAGGATGATAAGATGAGCTATGAGCTAATTGAGTACCCAAACAAGAAATAACTCCGTCCAAAAATTTCCAGTAAAAATGGGATCTCTGTCGCTCACAATAACCCTTGGGCTTCCATGTAGCTTTTGAATTCTATCCATAAATGTAGTAGCAACTGTACTTGCTTTAAATGGATGAGATAATACACAAAAGTGTGCATACTTGGTAAGTCTATCAACTACCACCATGATGACATTCTTTCCTTCGGACTTAGGTAAACCTGTGATAAAATCCATTGAAATCTCCTCCCAACGTTGACTTGGAATGGATAAAGGTTGTAGAAGTCCCGGGGTCTTAATTGTTTCCACTTTATTCTACTGGCAAACCAAACATTCCGCCACAACTTTTGAATATCAGATTTAAGGCCATCCCAAAAAAATTCTTTCTTCACCCTGTGGTAAGTTTTTAAAAATCCTGAGTGTCCTCCTAAAGGAGAAGTGTGCAATTCCAGAAGAATCTTTTGTTTTAGTTGGGAATTTTTACAAAGATATAAGCGATCTTTATACCATAAGGAATCATTTTTCCAACTAAATGTATCAGATGTACTAGGATCTTGCTGCAACTTTTGAATGAGTGTCCATACATATTTTTCCTTCTTCCATTCATCTCTTGCTTCGGTTATCCAATCTGGCTGGATAATAGAAATGGCACAAAGCAATGCTTCCACCTCTTCATTCTTTCTTGAGAGTGCATCTGCAACAACATTAAGCTTTCCTTTTTTGTAGATTATTTCAAAGTCATAGCCCAACATCTTTGTGACCCATTTTTGCTGCTCTTCTGAAGATAGTCTCTGTTCCAAAAAGTGTTTAACACTATCATGATCAGTTTTTACCTTGAAGTGTCTTCCCATTAGGTAAGTTCGCCATTTCTTTAGTGCATGCAGTATTGCTAACATTTCCTTCTCATAAATAGGTTTATGTAAATACTTTCCTTTGATTTGATGACTTTCAAAAGCAATGGGTCTTCCTTCCTGCATTAAAACTGCACCAATTCCATTTCCTGAGGCATCACATTCCACAATAAAGGTTTTTGTGAAGTCTGGCGTAGCTAAGACCGGTGCTAGGCACATTGCCTCTTTAAGATGCTCAAAGGCCTTAATTGCTTCAGGAGTCCATGAAAATGCATCTTTCTTCAATAATGTTGTTAGAGGTGCTGCTATTCTCCCATAATTCTTAACAAACTTGCGATAATACCCTGTTAACCCGAGAAATCCTCGCAACTGCTTTATGGTTGTGGGGACTTTCCATTCCTTAAAGGCTTTAATTTTGTTAGGGTCTACTTTAACACCCTCGTGAGATACAATATGACCCAGATATTCCACCTCTTGTACTCCAAAGAAACATTTGGATATTTTTGCATATAATTGTTTCTCCTGCAATAGTTTGAGCACCCTGTCAATATGTTCAACATGATCCTTCCAAGACCTGCTATAGATTAGTATATCATCAAAAAATACTAGCACAAATTTTCTAAGGAAGGGTTTGAAAATGGAATTCATCAACCCTTGAAATGTAGAAGGTGCATTGGTAAGGCCAAAAGGCATGATCAAAAATTCATAATGACCCTCATGAGTTCGAAATGCTATTTTTGGAATATCTTCAGTCTTCATTCTAATTTGATGATATCCTGAACGAAGATCCAACTTGGTAAAATAAATTGCTCCATGTAATTGATCCAATAATTCATCAATCACAGGAATGGGAAATTTATCTTTAATGGTGAGCTTATTGAGCTCCCTATAATCCGGACACATTCGCCATGATCCATCCTTCTTGTGTACCAATACTACAGGAGCAGAGAAAGAACTTTGACCAGGTTGAATTATACCCGCCTCTAACATTTCTGCAATCATACGTTCAATTTCGCTCTTTTGGAAGTAAGGATATCTATAAGGCCTGATGTTTGGAGGAACACTTCCTGGAATCAAATGAATAGCATGATCATGATCATGAATAGGTGGAAGTCCTTTGGGAGTTTCAAACACCTTGGAATGATTGTCCAAGACTTGTTGGAGATCTGCAGAAATAGATGATTTTGATGTTGGAACTTCTAGTGAGCATAATTGTGCAATTACGCCTCGTTGTTCTTTCTTTAGAAGTTTTGTCATGACATTAGAGCTTATTATCCTTCCTGGCTTCCCTTCAATACCCCGTAATTCGACTTCCTTTCCTTCTGAAAAAAATTTCAAGAAAAGTTCTTGAAAATTGAAAGCTACCGTCCCCAAAGATTGTAACCATTGTACTCCTAGTACAACATCAGCACCTCCCATAGGAATGGCAAGCATTGGACTAGTCAATACATATTCCCCCATGGTTAGCTTGATATTATAGCATTTTCCAGAGCAATTTATAGTTCCTCCATTTGCAACCATCACTTGACATTCTGGTGCTGGGTATAGGAAACAATTCAATTCCTTGGCTACCTTACAATGAATAAAATTATGGGTACTACCTGAATCAATCAACACTATTACCTTTTTTCTTCTTGATATGTCCTTCTATCTTGAGAGTTTGAGGAGTGGTAATTCCTGCCAATGCATTACACGATATGGTCAGACTCATTTCTTCCTCTTCTAGGGTTGGTTCCTGGTGTATATCCTCTTCTTGTTCATTTTCTTCCTCTTCACAATCTATGTAAAATAATTTCTTCTCAGCACACTTATGACCTTTAGTGTATTTGCTATCACAACTGTAGCAAAGCCCTTTTGCTCTTTTTTCTTCCAATTGTTGTGGTGTCAACCTTGTAGGTTGTGGAAATCTAGGCGTAGCAACACTTCCTTCCTTATAGAATTGAGTGGTAGGCTTCCTTGTCGCCATAATTTTACATTCAACTTTTCTTGCCAACCTGAATGCCTTCTCCAATGATTCAGGTTCCAAAACATGAACTTCATGTTGGATGTTATCCTTTAGAGTACCTAAGAAGAGATCAATCCTGTGTTCCTCTGGAATATTAGTTACCCTTATATTCAATTTTTGGAAGTCCTCAATGTGCCGCCCCACTAAACCCTTTTGTTTGAGATTTATCAATTGGCTAAAGAAGGTGTTGCTCTTTGTATCCTCATAATGTGCTATCATTTCCTCCGTAAAAATTGACCAAGTGACAATTTTTTTACGGGAGCAAAGCCATCGATACCATACAAATGTATTTTGTTCTAAATGTAAAGTTGCAATGCGTACCTTTTGTGTGTTTTGCAAATTATGGAGATCAAAATATTGCTCCATCTGTAGTATCCATGTT
This sequence comes from Pinus albicaulis, assembly GCA_034641835.2. Classification (NCBI taxonomy): domain Eukaryota; kingdom Viridiplantae; phylum Streptophyta; class Pinopsida; order Pinales; family Pinaceae; genus Pinus; species Pinus albicaulis. The sequence goes on along the minus strand of CM076574.1, from coordinate 1,238,338,509 downwards.
ACAAGATCCTTTCCATCAAACTTCCTCATATCCATTTTTGGAATATGGTGGTTCTTCCCGCCAACATTAGAGTTTATGAAATCGTGATTAACATTTATTTTGTTCTCATCATGAGTTTCCTCTACTATCTTTTCACCATTAGGAAACATTTCTTGTATCAACTTTGTCAAACCTTCCATGTCTCCGTTTAGATCATTCTTCATGTTTTCCATTTTTTCATCGATCTTAGCTTCCATGTCATCCATTTTAGATTCCACGCCAGCTTCCATGCCATCCATCTTAGCTTCCACGCTCTTCAAACCATCCATCTTCTTCCATGCCTTTCTTCAAAACTTCCATTTCATTTTTTGTTGCTCTTTGTGAAGAGCGAAATTTGGTGCACTTGCTCTTGAAATTTTGATAGATCATGTTGCAATTCTTCATCTTCATGAGTCATAGTAGAGCCTTCTAAAGGCTTAATGGGTGTTGAATTATTTTATGGGGCATATTTTAGAACCCAATACTGATATCTATTCTACAATATGCCCTTGGAATCAATTCAAATTGATTCTTCAAACAAGACTTATGCAATTCGGAAAAAATAAATACACACCTTTTTTCTTGCTTTTGAGGAGCTTGATATTGACATTGGATTATCTCTGTGATTTCGGCTCTTCAATATATGAAATTTGGCACTAAGGTATCCTTTTGAATTATATTTTGAATACCATAGGTCTGACTCGATTTGGATTCTCCAAGACAAAGTTATGTCCAATCTCCCACAATGACCTAATTCTGGACTGGTTCAGTAGAGCGAACTTGTACGACTTGCCACGTGTCACTGTTTTGTCCTTTGTCTTTGAAATTGATAGAGAAGAAACTACAGGCCATGTACTGGTGATCACTTTTGACGGCACTCCAATCCAATCTTCAGAGAGAGAGTTATTAAAATTTTCCCACGATCACCTCTTTGAGATGAAATTCAGGAGCCTGAAAAAGCACTACCTTCCACAGATCATATCTCCAAAAATATTGCGAACCAAGTTCTGAAATTTTTTAAAGAATTTCCTCAGGATTTCAGCTTCGCACCATATGAATTTCAGACTCTGACCCTTCGTAAAACAAAATTTATAGCGCAAATGCCACGATGACCTGTTTATGAGCCTGAAACAATACCTAACTTCCACAGATCATTCCAAAATATTGTTTAACCAAGTTCTGAACTAGGAAAATCTTCCTCAGGATTTTAGCTTCGCACCCTAAAAATTTCAGCTTCTGAAAATTCGTAGAAAAAAATTTATAGCGAAAATTCCACGATGACCTGTTTGGAGCAGCGAAACCCTAGAATCCCAAGCTCTGATACCAAATGTTGTGTAACCAGCTCCAAAAATAGAAGAAAAGAGATATGAACGCCTTAGAAATAAGCCACTTCGAGGGGGCAACCCCCAATACATTACATAAATGAACAATTCTTGGATGATACAATTTACAAAACCTCCTTTCTATATATAGGAGTCCATGGGGCCATAATGTAATCCTAGTGGGCCACAATGTAATCCTAGCCGACCTAACAATAATAATTTAAGGGCACAATAATAACAAAATGGGGGTTACAAGGGTACAATAATAACAATAAGGGGGTTACACTAACAACAATAAGGGACAATACTAGTAATATAGGGACCTAACATAATCCGAAAGAAATTTATCTATAATAAAGTTTAATTTAATTTATTTAATGATATAATAATTATCAATTATCTCAATTATAGATCTAAAAATAATTGATCGTGTAGAGAGACATTGTCCACCCCAGTATGGAAGAGATGTTGTTGTGTTATGTTATGTTATGTAAACTTTTTGACTTCGTCAAATTTCATAAAAATAAATTAAAAAACAATAATTAAAATAAAATTGAGGTAAAATAGACAACTTGCCGTTGTCGATTCTTGGGCTCAAGGTTTTGACAACCCATGGTTTTTCTAATGGCATTCTTCTCTAATGTAGCATATGCAAAGGTACTCTTTTCTAATGTGAGACAATCATTGCAACAAAAACTTAAAATATAAAAATCATAATTATGTGGAAAGGAGTACTGCACCAGATTTAGATAGATCAAAGTAAAACCTAATTTCCGCTATGAATATCAAAACACTGGAAATTTTTCTATATGAATCAACAAACAGAACCACTTAGTAAAGTCACATGACACAACGACTTTGCAGTTATGAGGATGCATGTATTCCAAGTAAATTTTTTTATAACTCTTCTTTGATTATTAACTAGATTTAGTAATTTTATTTTTGGGGGATTTCTATTTTTCTCTAGAATTCTTCTTTGATTATTACTCCCAGAGGCGTTCTCCAGCCCAATATGGAAGAGATGTTGTCCTATCATGTCCTGTTATTTTATGTAAACTTTATGACTCGGTCAAAAATTACACAAAAATAAAAAATAAAAAATTATAATTATTAATTAAAATATTTTGACTATGTCGAATCGCATAAAAATAAAATTAAATAAATTTAAAAAATTTAAATTAATAAATTAAATTAATAATTAAACCAGCCTAATAGGAAAGGTTTAGTCGGTTGTGCTCTGTTGCGCTTTCTGTCGCGTTTTTTGGCTTCTGCAATCCACAATGGTCGTTGCGGAGGGGGCCACCCCCTCACCCCTTTCTAATGTTGAGGCCTTTAACCTACTGGTGTCTTCCTTGGCTAAAAGACAGAGACAGACACCTCCTTTGTACAAGTTTGTGAAACATAATGAGGACATAAAAAATGTCACCCTTCCTAATGGAGCTTAGAAAACCTCCATTGTTTATGTTGAGAGAGCTGTTATTGGTAATTTCACTGGGATGTGGTCATCTCCTAGATCAATCGAATTATGGATTGGCAAGACTTGGAAACCTACGATGAAAGGTGAGATTTCCTTATCTGTGGTGGGAAATGGATTCTTCATCTTCCTGTTTGAATACAAGGAATACCGAGACCTAGTCTTTCGGAATGGGCCTTACTTCCTTGGCTCTAGGGGTATGTATTTAAATAAATGGAATTTAGATTTCAATCTAAATGAAGGCATCCCTAATGTTATCCTTGTGTGCGTCAAGCTTCCAAGGCTCCCCATTTCTTGTTGGAGTGATGATTGTTTTAGAGCCATTGGCAGGGCTAGGAAAGTATCTGGATAAATCTAAACCGAAGGGCCCTCAATTTTCCTGTGCTAAAATTTGTGTGGAGGTGGATTTGGGAAAAGGCTTACCAGCAAAGATTAATCTAAATCTGGGTGAATGGAAGCATAAAAAAAAAATTGGACTACGAACAAATTCCTTTTAAGTGTAGGCATAGTCATGATTATAGCCATTTTGTGAGGGATTGTTCTAAAGTTGGGCAAAAAGCAGCGGATACTTATGCTCCCGAGGAGGAGAAGTGGCAAAAGAAAAAATAAAAAAAAGGGAAGGTAGTTTTCAAGCATACTGAAAAGGAGGTTGAAACTCCCACTCCTCAAGAAGCAGAGAAATGTAATGAAAAGGAAGTTACAAAAGGAGTAGAGGAAAGTGAAATAGTGGCCGAGAGTAGTCTAGAGAACATTGTTTCCCCCTTCGGGGGGTTTTCGGTTCAAGAAATTCATTGTAATAATCCTAAAAAGGTGAATGAGGAAATGGGGAGAGTTATCACTAGACATATGACTCAAAATCTGTCATGGGTCGATGATTGTAGCATTCAAGAAACAAGTAGTTCAAAAAATAAAGGTAGACCGAAACAAAAGGCATTGAGGGAAAAAGAAGCGAAGTTGAACAAAAAGCTAGGAAGTCAATCAGTCATTACAGAAATATGGAGAGGAAAAATAATGAAGGAAATGTCGGAGGGCCTAGTCTCGGCTCCGCATTTTAATGAAAGTAATTTCATGGAATATAAGGGGACTAGGGAGCCCTGTCAAAAACCTAACTGTGAGAGACTTAATAAAACAAGAATCTCCAATAGTTATTTTTATTCAGGAAATAAAGTTGGAAGAGATGGAGGCCTTCAAAGCTACAGAAGTGCTCTGGTATGAGTGTTATGGGACAGTCCAGTCGTCTAGAGGTGCTTCTCATGGTCTTGGAATTTTTTGGTCAAACGAGAAATTCTCTCTAGTGGAAGAATTAAAATCGAAATAATGGGTAATGTCCTTGTTAGAGGTTAGATAAATAGGAGAAAAAACTCCCTTTATAAATGTTTATGCTCATGTGCTTTATAGTGAGAAGGTTGGATTCTAGGATTACTTAGAAGTGTTTAAAGGAAGGAATATTCATCTAAATAGTATGGTTGGAGGAGACTTCAACACCATCTTAAGTAATGTCGAAAAAAGAGGAGGATCTATTGTGAGGGATCCTTTTAGAGAGCGTATGGAAGATCTAATAGGAAGTTGGGATATGATGGATATTATTTCAAAGGTTGGGAAATATTCCCGGTCCAATAGAAGAACCAGAAATCAATACATAGCAGCTTGCTTAGACTAGTTTTTTATTCATAGTGGTTGGTTATTCAAAGGGGTCGATTGTTCATCGAAAATAGAATCCCAAGGAGACCCAGATCACCATCCCATTATGATTAAAATGGAAAAGGTGGAAAACTTAGGCCATATGCATTTCAAGTTCAATACAGATTGGGGGTTGTTGAAAGAGGTTGGGGATATAGTTGTAAATTCTTGGAAGTTTGAGGTTCAGGGCTCTCTAAACTATGTATGGGAATCAAAGTTAAAGAACGTAAAGCAAGAAATTAGGCAATGGCTTAAGGATAACTACCTCCCTCCCAGTAAAAAAACGAGTGACAAAGTTCAAGAGCTTGAGGACCATTACAAATTGATGGAAGAAGATCTAGTTGAAGATAAACACATCAAACATGAAAAGCATCTTACAAGTCATATTTTTGCTTTAAGTTGCCAAGAAGAAAATATGTGGAGGTTAAAATCCCAAGTTTATGGCTAAGAGTTTGAGACTCCAATACCGCTTTCTTTCACAAGCAAGCCAAATCCTGTGAGGCTTGAAATAGAATAAAGGAAATTAAGCCATAGGGGAAACCGAAGGTTTTCTCCTTTACGGAAATAAAGGAAGAGGCTTATGTCTTTTTTAAATCTCTAATAAGTAAATTTCATACTCCTCTTCAACAAACTAGGTGCTTCCTTGTCGATCTCCCTCGGGTTATCTCTCCTATAGCCAACCAGACTCTTTTAATGGATATAACTGAGGATGAAGTTAGAAAAGTGGTATGGTCCTTAGAACATGAGAAAGCTCCTAGTCCTGAAGGGTCCTCCATCTGTTTCTATAAAATGTATTGGAATACTATTAAAAATGACCTCCTTCAAATGTTGAATCACAACAAAAACAAAATTGTAGGGAACATAAATTCATCCTTTCTAGCTCTTATTCTTAAGGAAGCCAACCCATCTAGCTTCTCCATATTTCATCCTATTTCGTTGTGTAACTCTTCTTATAAAATTCTGACCAAGATCATTTCCAACATAGTCAAATCCTTTCTCCCCTCCTTTATTTATTAGAATCAAGGTGGTTTTATGCAGCAAATGAATATTCTAGATAAAATTATTCTTGTACAGGAAGCCATGCGCTCGAGTAAGGTAGTGGGACAAGTTGGAATGGTCGTTAAATTGGATCTGGCCAATGCTTTTGACTGGGTAAATCATTCCTTTCTTTTCCTTGTTTTGGAGAAATTAGGTTTCATTAAAGATTTCATTTCATGGATAAATGCTTGCATTGGTTCCCCTATATCTCTCCTCTGATCAATGGTAGGCCAACCAAGTTCTTTTATTCTTCCATAGGCCTATGACAAGGTTTTCCTTTGTCACCCCTATAATACATAATAATGGCAGAATCTTTGAGACAGAATCTTGAAGCTTCTAGAGTTTACGTATCTCTTCCTGGTTTAAGCATAGCCAGAAATGTTTGGGATATCAATCACTCTCAATTTGTTGATGATACTCTTCTCCTCGGTGGAGCATCCCTGACTATTTCCTTAAGATTCAAAAGGATTTTGGATTTTTATCTTATGTTGTCTCGTGGGATGATTAATAAAAATAAATGTCAACTAATAGGTTGGAATTGTCTGGAATCTAATATACTTTAAATCTCTCGTGCTCTTGGATTTCTGGAGGATTCAGTTCATTCCTCCTTTTTTTATCTGGGGATTCTACTTTCCTTCAAGAAGGCGTCTAGGGAGGAATGGGATTCTATTATCCATAAAATAAAAGGAATAATCCACTCTTGGGGAGCTAGGTGGCTTAATATTTTTGGTAGAGTTACCCTTATCAAGTCGATTCTCTCCTCTCTTCATGTGTATTTGTGGTTTGGGATGTTAGCCCCAAAGAATATAATCCTCAGTATGAGCAGTCTTATTCTGAAATTCCTGTGGCAAGGAGGCAAAAATAATGAAAACAAGTTTCACCTAGTCAATTGGAATTTGGTAAGGAAGTCAAAGAATTCTGGGGGTTTAGCAATCAAAGACCTCGAACTCATGAATTTGGCTCTTGGTGCTACGCTGGTATAGAGGTTACTCTCGAATTCAAATTAATGGTGGAAAAATTCTTTCACAAGAAATTATTTCCACAAAACTTGCTTCCTCATACCTGGAGATGAATCTTGGGAAGGGAAAGGAACAAAAATTTGGAAGCTTTGTAAAGTGACAACTCCAGTTTTGATGAATCAGCTAGGTTGGCAACCCAGCAATGGAATATGTATTCATTTGTAGAAATTCTGCACCCCTCTCTTTGATTTGTTGGTTGTTGATCATAGGTTTTATGAGTTATCTTATTGGATGGTTGAGCATGGATTCACCCATCTTGCATATATTTCCAATTGGGATGAGCTAGGGAACTGGATTGGGTGGAGATCAATGAAGTTACAGGGGCACTTATTGCACTTGTGGAAATTGATTTTACTGAATTTTAAAGCATTTGCTCATCTAGCAACCAGAAAACTAGATAAAATAACTTGGTTAGGAGGGGAAAAAAATTTATATAGTCAAGGAGGGACATAATTTTATTGTCAAAAATATTCCCTCTCCTCCTCCTTCTATTCTATGGGGGTGGGATATAGAAAAATGATGGAATTCCAAAGATTAATATGTTTTGTTGGGACTTAGTTCATGGGAAAATATTGACATCTAAGAATCTGAGGAAGAGAAACATCCAAGGCCCTTCCCGTTGTGTGTTATGTGGCAGGGAGGAGGAATCTATCATGCACCTATTTTGACATTGATTTGCGTGCAGCTCAAGATGAATCTCAAAAATTCGAGCAAATTGGATTTTTACTAGTATAACAAATTATCTAGAACCCGAACCATTTCCTAAGATTCACATTGGTCTAAAAGTTACACGAGGGTCTTTGAAGTTGTTTTGTAAAAAAAATATTGTTTTTTCTAGAATTCTAGGACCTTGCCCAGATTTTCCAAAAGAAGGAAAATTTGTATCATATCTGCATTTTCTTGATGGGACAATGGTTGTACTGGTCTCCTATTGATGGAAAATGGTTGGGATTCAATTCCTCATCTTGTTTTGTAATGGATTGGCTGGCCTAAAGCCAAATTTGTACCGTGAAATGTATAAAAACAGAGCTATGGCTCCAAGCCTGGGGGAGCAAGCCATTTCTTTGTACCTTGATGCTACTAAGTTTAGTGTTGGGGGTTATACCCCCTTCCCTCTGATTAATTGGAGGCTAGACTACTGCAGATGTTGTAAAAGAAAATTTTTAATTTAACGCTAGGTTCATACGTCTCTTATGTCTATTTTATGTATTGTTACTTTCGCTCATATATGTTAAGAGTTTTCCTTAAAGGGAAACGAACTGGTTGGCTAGGGCCTAGCCAAACCAGCTCATTCTCCCCATCTTATTGTGATGTGCTTAGATACAGTAATGATCATTTAAGTAGAGTGATTTATTTGTGCTTGAGCTTGAAAGTTTCGTGAAACCCTTGTGGATGTATTTTCTTTACGCGTGATCTCAGATCTGAGGAGTCTTTGTGTGCGATAATTGGGTTTTTCATTTCAATTCCATTATTTTCATTCTTTCCCGAAGCATCACAATATGTATTTTATTTTCTAAGAGGGTTTCTTGAATCATTTATGGAAGTTAGTCAAGGTTGCAAGTTTTTATGAATTAAGTTTTGTTTGAAATCTTATTTCCTTTTATGGTGAAGCATACCCTGGTTGAAATACAAGTTGTAACTGTGTGATGGTTTCTCTGTATATAAACCTAAGTTGTAACGATATCATTTAAAAGACTGTGAATCAAACATTATCAAGTACAGGAATCCTTGATGGTATTTTATGAATTTAAAGACTTCATATGATTAGATTAAATTCATATATATATATATATATATATATATATATATATATATATATATATATATATATATATATATATATATATATATATCTTTAATAAATTCAGAAGGGTTTGAGTTTGATCTTTTAAATAGCGATCTTTTATTACAACGCAAGAGTTTGTCTTTTTTGTAATTGTGGGAATTTCCTTGAATCTTTGCATTTTTCCTTTTTAATAAAAGCTTGCATTTGATTTGGGATTCTTTCCATTAATGTTCAAGCTAAAGCTTTATTTCCTGCCTTTGTTAATTTCATGTTTATTGTTTGTAGCACAACAATTAATGAATGAAGGATTTTCAAATGTGAATCTATCCTAGTACAGGAACAAAGCGTTCTAAGTACCGGAACAAAATGTTTTGGTACAAGAACAGAGTTGTTCTAGTACAAGAATAGAGTTGTTCCAGTACAGGAACAAAGTCAGCCTAGTACAGGAACAGAGTGTTCTAGTACAGAAACAAAGTTGTTCCAGCACAGGAACATAGTCAGTCTAGAACAAGAACATAGTTATTATAATGCATAAATGAATTTTCTTTGTTTTCCTAATGCATGGACAAAACCATTCTAGTGCAGGAACGAGGTCATTCTGGTACAGGAAACAAAATTCCATAACACATAAATGAACTTACTATGTTTTCATAGTATAGGAATCACAATACATGAATAGATATTCTTTTTGAATATTTTGAGTTTTGCAATTGATTTATTGAGTGGCATGAATTATAAGTTTATTTATTTCTTTTAAGAAGTATTTTTCCCAGTAAAGTCTTTGACTATTATTTCCTGAGTGAGAGTCCAGTTTCCAGAGTGGTGTGTGGTGTTAGTGTATTAAATAGTGATGTAAGCAGTTTCTACACAAGTTAGGGTTTTGTTTAGTAGGTTGCTAGAGTCCTTCTCTTGCATTTCCAGTGTTGCGCCTCAAATTTCATGAACTCTCATATTGATAATTAAATGTTGGTCCATTAATATACCCTATACTTCACCCAACATTTTGGCATCATTTTCGGGAAGGCGCTTAGGGGATTGACCTTAGTGACCTGCTCTAATTTGGTTTTCTTTTCACCTAGTTTCTCTTACAAGTTTTTATTCTTTGAATTTATTTATTTCCTGCATATCTTGGTTATTTTAAGGTTTTTCATTTCTTGGGTGTTGTAAGAACCCCCCCCCCCCCATATATACTAATCCATGTGATGACAGAATATACCAGTTCACTTGTTGAGAACATAAAATGGTATTTTGAGGAATTATTCAATGAGGAGTTTTGATGTTGCCATAGAGATATATAAATCATCCAATGCAGAACTCACAAGTGAAAATTTTAATATTTTTCTTGAATATGAAAATAATATTATTAAATCTTTGATTTCAACGTTGGATGATTTGCAGGAAGAATAGAAAAAGGATGAAGAACCATTGTTGAAATTTTGAGCCAACTATATGAAGAAGCACTTCCTTGGAAGGTGTCCACATAGTAACCTGAAAATTTGCAAAATTGTGAGGAGGCTCATTCAAAAAAACATTGCCCATCACTGCCACGATTACTGAAGGTACTCAACAAATCAAGTAAGGAGTCAAATCAACTTCCAGGTATAGATCAAAATTTATCATCATTCAACACTTGGATTAATGCTTATTCTCCTGATCAAGTTCCTCAGCATGTTTATAATCCTACAGTTTCATGGAAAAATTTTAATCCACTTCCAGTTGAATACCTTACTTCATGGGCATTGTGGCCCTCTTCTCTGAGTCAGACATCCCCATGGCCTTAAGAATGGTTGAGAACCTCTTCCCTAAGGCAAACTTTCATGCAAAATCAATAACAACAACCACAATTTCCACTCAATGCACTACCAAGTCATCCTCCTTCATGGTCCCAGTTACCTGTGTAACCTTTCTTTAACCCTAACCCTAATCCACTCACTAATCCATACCCTATCCCATATTCCAACCCAAACACTAGACCTAACCCTAGTTCTTACCTTAATCTAAACCCTAGACCTAACCCTAGTCCATACCTTAATCCAAAACCTAGACCTAACCTTATCCCAAATCCTAATCCTAATCCAAAGCATAGTCCAAGCCTTAACCCAAACCTTAGCCCAAACCATAGCCCCCTAAACCAAACCAACATGTTGCACAACAATTTGAAACACCTATTCTTCCCGTTGATTCCTCTATTAAATGAAATGTTACATCTTCCATATTGGGGAAGGGAGTGAATTTGGAAACTCCCCCCATTACCATAGAACCTTTACCTTGGGAAGAAGCCTTGATTCAAATACCATTAGAGGAGAAATCTATAATTGGAACCTACTCTAAAATTGGCGTTGAAGCTCAAAACCCTGGAATTTTCCTTAACCCTTCTTGTCAATTTGAAAACCAAATATTTGAGCCTAAACTTGATGGATTTTTATTTTGTCTTTCACCAAATTCCTTATGCCTTGAAGAGAGTGGTTATCAAAATGTGGAAGACTCGCATAAGTTGGAGAATCATAAATATGTGGATTCCTTTTGAATCCCTGATTCAAACAATCATCAACACACCTCACTCCTTCATCATTTGACAACTCTTAGTACCATATTAATTAAAGAAACTAGTTGCTCATACTCTGGTATGTCTTGAAGTTTATTCTTTAAAACTGAGTGGGAGTATATTTAGAATTATGTTATGCACATGGCTACATTGAAAGTACTCCTACACTTGAAGGAAATTTTTCTCTCTGCAAAATAAATTGTTACAGCATCATTCTTGAAATTTCAATTCCTAAGGCACAACTATTGAATTTTTTGTCATTAAGCCCTCTTGTGGTAAGACTTGTCAGAAGCAATTCACTCTTAATGCCTCATATTTTACAAAGTGAATTTGATTATTGGCCAAGATTATTCATTTGATCAGTTAGGGGTATTGTTATAGTTATTTTTAATAATTTCCATTCATAAACTTAAAAACTTACTTATGGCATATTCATTCTAACAAATTGTCATCTAAGAAACCTTTTCAAGTTTCTCTTCGAAGGTATTGATGAAAAGCCTCCTATGGTGGACCACTCCTATGAAACCATAACGAGCTCTCATGAGAACCCTAACATGATCAACTCGAGGAATCTTTCAGTCATTATCTGAAATTTTTTCTTTAAAATGAATATTTCGGGTATAAGGACCAACCAGTAAAGATTAGTAATTAAAAACTTTTCACGCCATCCCGTGATCTTAAGGAGCAGATTTGCCTCCACAACTATTAATTAACCTATTTGAGGTTAATCATAATCAGATTTTTTTTAACATAAATAGATTAATTGAGGGATAGGAGGTCTCATTACGAGCCGACCTACTATGATCATAGGTCCTAACGAGAATGGCATTACCGTTGTTGTTCACGAAGCCAAGGTAATGACTTTCAATTGAAAATTTGGAAGACAAGAGATCTCATTATGAGTTGGCTTGTTCATTCTTGTTATCTCTTGTGAATGGCATTGTTGTTCGCTAGTTACCAAGCGAGGACAACGACCTTCATTTAATTAAAAAATCAAATTAAATGCTTTTAAATGACTCTGAATATATATCTAATATGTGGGACACAGACAATTCATTGGGTTAAAAGACATCCTGTCGAGGTTATAGACGCCTGCTGGCAGCAGGGCTATGCCTATAGTATTAAATTTAATTTTACACTATTATTTACTTGGTCATTTTTACCTTCCCCTAACCTCATTATCATATCTCTCTAAGAATGGATTTAAAATCATTTTGGTAATGTGCTTTAGAATTCTATATTTCATAAATATGAAGGTTTTCATGGATGTGGGACCCTTCGTGCAGGTGATTCACTTTTCCTGAAAAAGAAGAAATTCAACTATATGCTTGGATAACGGTAAGATGGGAAGGTGTCATTTTGTCACATTTCTTTTTTGTATTTCCATCCATTTTAATTCCTTGGCTTTCAAATAAAGTCACTTCTATTTTATAATGAGGTTATTGAAAGTGAAGACCTATTGATTTGGACTGCTCTTGAGATGCTTTGTGGAAATTTTTATGGTTGGATATTTTATGATGACATTATCCCTGCAGTGACAACATTGTTAGCATTCCTTTGGTACTCCTAGCATTAGTTACTCTTTTCAAAATAATAAAGATCAGTCTTGACATCACTAAATCTATGGTCGCGGGTATTTCTCATATTATTGATGCAAAGGGAATCAACATCATATGGAACTTACCTACATTCTCTTACTTAATTAGCCCTATAGTTTAAGTCAATGAAGCATGACTCTAATAGAGAAACCCTAGCCCTACAGTCTTAATTAACTTTGGTCTTTGTTAGAGGTTTTTCTTGCATCAGGACATGTAAGATTATCGGCATGGGGGGATGTTAGGCCCCAAAATTTTCATGTTTAATTCACATTCTCACCTTATGCTTACTCATGGTTTTCATCTTTATTACTATGATTTTGCACAATTGTTGGGCTAGTAGCTTAAACTTGGAGCATGATCAGGTAATTTTCCACTATTTAATATATTTTCTTTATTTCGATAAGATTTGCATCAAAATTATTATTGATGATGGTTCTTATGTTATTTCAGGAAGGCTTATGAAATCACGATCAAAGAGACAAGTATTCCTGCACCGATTTGGGGATTCGACATCTCGGCACACTTTCGGGGAAAACCAAAGATGGTTATTATCCAAAATGATGTTCTAACACCTTCCCATGAGTTTTATTGCACCCAGGTTGCACGTGTGGGTCTCTATAAGAAAATCAACAAATCTGCTCAAAATTTGTACAGTTTTCAAATTGCCAAGTTTGACCTCGATTTCCGTGTAGTTGGAGACGAATCTCAAAAATCCGAGCAATTGGGTTTTTTTACCAATATAAAAATTTATCTAGAACACGGACCATTTCCCAATATTCACATTGGTATAAAATTGATGGAAAATTGTTGGGATTCAATTCCTCATATTGTTTTGTAATGGATTGGTTGGCCTGAAGCCAAATTTGTACCATGAAATGTATAAAAACAAAGCTATGGCTCCAAGCTTGGGGGAGAAAGACATTTCTTTGTACCTTGATGTTGTTAGGCTAAGTGTTGGGGGTTCTACCCCTTCCCTCTGATCAATTGGAGGTTGGAATATTACATATATTGTAAAATACTTAATGCCATGTTCATGTGTCTCTTATGTCTATTTTATGTATTGTTAATTTCGCTCGCATAAGTTAAGAGTTTTCCTTAAAGGGAAACGATTTGGTTGGCTACGGCCTAGCCAACCTAGCTCGTTATCCCCATCTTATCGTGGTGTGCTTAGATAAAGTAATGATCATTTAAGCAGTGATTTCTTCGCTTGAACTTGCAAGTTTGGTGAAACTCTTGTGGGTGTATTTTCTTTACGCGTGATCTCAAATCCGAAGAGTCTTTGTGTGCGTTAATTAGGCTTTTCATTTCAGTTCCAGTATTTTCATTCTTTCCTAAAGCATTGAAATATGTAATTTCTTTTCTCAGAGGGTTTCTTGAATCATTTTTGGAAGTTAGTCAGGGTTACAGGTTTTTATGATTTAAGTTTTGTTTGAAAGCTTATTTCCTTTTATGGTGAAGCATACCCTAGTTGAAATACAAGTTGTAACTCTGTGATGGGTTCTTTGAATATAAACCTAAGTTGTAACGATATCCTTTGAATGACTATGAATCAAACATTATCAAGTACATGAATAGTTGATGGTATTTTCTGAATTTAAAGACTTCATATGATTAGATTAAATTCATATATATATATATATATATATATATATGTATATATATATATATATAATATTTATTTTTATTTTTTTATTATTTATTTATTTATTTTTATTTTTTAAAAAGAAAAATTGAGACTTTCGATGTAGAAGGTAGTTACATGGTGTATGCAGCACTTCTCAATTTCCAGCTTCGATGTTTCCTTTCCGCCATAGGAGAAAGAGAAAACATGGAGTTGCAGCCATAAGAGAACAACGTTACTGTTTCCACTACCCTTATCAAAATTTCAAAGTATAGTGCCTATATCGAACCCCGGGCTTTCCTTTATAGGAAAAACAACCCTAACCAAGAGTAAAAACCAGGCCTTTTGTTTATTTTTATACCAAAAACATCTGGGCAGTAGACACTATTCCAGATGTATAGAGTTTATAATAAGGAAAAAAACCCCTTTTTTATCTCTCGGATCTCCTTTGACGAGGAAAACAATTTGAAACAGAGATTTACAAGAGTTGTAAGTATAAATCAAGTCTGTATTAACATTTGACAACTATAGTGCAACATAAGGAGAAAAACAAAAAACAAAAAAGACTGATTAAGATAACATTTAGTGAGCAAAAGGAGGCAGTTCCAGGCCCTGGAACAAATCTCCATCGAATTCTTTGATTACCTAGGACCCCATAGCTTGTTGTATGCCTTCCTTAGATAGGAGGTCTGCATCCATGTTGTGTTCCTTGTAAATGTGACAAGCATATATTTGATTAAAATGAGCTTTCAAGTTTAGAACCTCTTCTAATAAAGGAAGCAGAATATAGTTGTGGCGTCTTTGTGTTCCATTAAACCATTTAATTATAATCATAGAGTCTCCAAATAAATGAACTGCTCTCAACTCAAGATGAGTAAGCCAACATAGAAGTAAAATTAAGAGCTTTGAGTTCTGAAAATTTGTTTGTTCTAGTTCCTAATCCCACCGAGGCTTTGAGGGTCTTTCTGGAAGGGAAATGGATAGTGAGCCCTGCCCCACACCTGTCCTATGGGTCAGAGGTCCCATCAAAATAGGCCCACGGAATGTCACCCCTGATTTCTTCCTCCTTGATGATCATGACTGGCAAGGTTTCCTTGGGAATAGGAATATGTTCATAGATTGATGCCCCTTTTGATGTTAGGAAAGAAACAGGAAACAAAGTGTCTTTAAAGATGACCCGGTTTCTGGCTATCGAGGTACCCCACGAGATAATAAGTGGGACATTCCTCACCCAGTCGTTTGGGCTTCATTCCACCACTTTTTCCAAGCCTTCGAGATGGAGGGACCTTCCTGTCTCTAGGAGAGATTTATAAGCCGCAAAGTTTTTTCCCATAAAATCATGTTAAAATTGCAGGATAGGAATAGGTGTTGAATTGACTCCTCATTCTTCTTGCACAAGGAGCACAAGTCCAGCCCTATTTTTCCCCTTTTCTACAAATTATCCCAGAAAGGTACATTGTTCTTTAAAATACACCAGAAGAAGAGCCTCGATTTTGCTAGGCCTTTGAGTTCCCACGATTTCTTATACCACCACTCTGGCTCCACCCACCCTTTCTAATGTGTTGGATAACTTATTATGCTTTTCAAGAACCTCCCACTCAGTTAAACAAATAAAAGATCTAGCTTATACTTGACATTTGCGGAATTTTATACTTGAAGTAGGTGTCTGTTTTTTAATTTTCTAAGTGCTTTAAGTCCATTTGTTTTTGCTAATATTAAACATGTGCAACAGAAATATAATGCAGCAAATAAACATCAACACATAACAGCAAATTTAATCTAGGAGTTCACCCGAATATCGTGGGCAACGTCTCCTTGAGTTCTTGTCATCTTAACTTCACTCTTTGGGATTATGGAAAAATTTATTTTACAAGTTCCACACTTAACTCCAATCGTTAATTGAATTGAACCAATGGATTTAGAATACCATTATACCCCTTTCATGGTTTTCATCACTTTGAAAACAAATCTAGGCTCCCTTAGACTTGATTCCTTCTGTCGGTGCTCTTGACCTACACTAAGATTCTATATGGCACAAACTCCCTCTGAATTATTTCTCTATCCCTGAAACCTCACCTACTGTCTCCAGCACATATCAAACACCAAAAATAGCCTGATCATTTGCTCCAAAAGAGCATTGCATCCCCAATCTAGGCCTCCCTCCATGGTTGGCCCTGGGCTGCCCAAAAATTCCCTGTAGATTCTCTAGCTCTATAAGTCCTCAAATGACTCTTCAAATCCCTTAAATGGAATTATAATGTCAAATATAGTCAGACTAGACTATTCACTTGCAGAAAATGGCCTCCGGCTGCTCCGGTTTCACCTCCAACACCTGGCGACACCCCTTGGCTCTAGGGTCACTAAAAACTTCTCTAATGGATTCCAGACCTATATAAGTCCTCAAAAGCTTCTGAAAACTCCTCCATTGGATTCAGAAATATCAAAACAGTAAAAAATGACTATTGGTTCACTAAATAAGGCCTCTAGCTGCTCTGTCTAGAACCTGAACTGCTGTTGGCACTTGTTGGCCCTAGTGGCCACTGGAAATTCATTGAAGCATATCAGCCTTCAAATTCCTCTACAAGATTTGAAAACCACACCATTAGTTCCAAAACATCTGAAACATCCAAAATTGATTATTGGATTTCTGAATAAGGCCTCTAGCTCCCCTGGCTAGGCCTCAAACTACTGTTGGCCCATGGTGGCCCTCGTGGCCCCTAGAACTTCTCTGAAGCAAAAACATGCTTAAAATTCCTTTGATGGCTCTGCAACCCTCATCGGTGAGTATATAATGTATAAGATAGTCTAAATTGACTATTTTCACTCCAAAATTGGTCGAATCTAGCTCAAGATAGAGCCTAAACTCCATTTGTCTAGTGACCCCTAAAAAGCTCCAATAAATGTGGAGGAACTGCACTTAACTGTAGTTATAATTGGCAAACTTCCAAAATTTTGGTGGGCATGCTAATTTTTATCGCCAGTTCAACCGTAGCATAAAAATTTGGGTTAGTGGTTGGGCACATGCCCACGCCACGCGGTCATCAAATCGTAATCTTCGGCGCTAACTAACCGCGCCTTTAAACCATAACTGTCGGCATTTAAATTGCATGTGACAGGTTTCAAGTGGTATCTGCTCGAGTTAACGGTTCTAGAACTGTCGCATAAACTTTACACCTTCCACCATGTGACCACTTAACCAAACTGCAGGCGGAGTGCTATTAGGGTTAGGCCTAAAACTTTGGCCCGGGGTCCCAACGCTTGAGCGCATGGGGAGGGGCTAGCCCCTCCAACCCCCAAATAAAATGTGTTTAAAACACAAATATTTCCACTCTCCAAGGTTTGTTAAGAACGCAACGCAGACCGGTTGGTAAGGACCTTTGCATGTAGGTGGGGAGGTTAGGTGGTCGATTCTCGGGGAGTCCACCAAAAATTTTAATATACCATACCTGGGCCACGTGGCGACCTCCAGGGCTACCACATCACAGCCTCCAATTGGTCAAACCATAAAATAGCCAACCCACTGCCGAATACCAATGCGCCACTTGTTAAGACCTGATTGGTCCGAATGGAATATTGTCTTTTTTAATTTTCCCAAAATTCTAGTCAAACCTGGTCAAAGCCAAAAATTGTAGTTTACTGAACTTTTCAAACTGCGATAACTTCTTCATATGGTGTCAGTTTTTCTGACCATTCACGACACCGGAATTAGGAAGACAAGATCTATTCAGTCTCTCAGGTTCGACACACTTCCGAACACTTCGAATTTTGAGCTATCAATTAGGTCCATGATCCAGTTCTGATCACACCTCCCCATTGGGAAATCTTTTGGACCCCAAAAGACTTATATACTAATCTATCCAGTAGATGAGAGTAAAACACCCTCAATTTTCAACCTCCATACACTTTCCTTGCATGGCTAGTGCCTTTGAACCACAATTCAAAGGTAGTCGACACTTCCCTTCTTAGATGCACTTGTCCTCCTGTTAAGAACTGTCTTCCTTGAACTCACTCAAAAAAATTTGGTGAGAAATTTACAGAAGGTAGATGAACATCGCTTCCTTGATCATCGATCCAAGGTGGCTCAAACAAACGTGAGATTACAACATAAAACATGCATACATAACTAAAATTTGCATATGTACAAATGAGTGTATGTCTTACTGAGTCAAGAAGTCAAACCACCTCTTACCAAGCCACTTCCATGACGAATTTTGCTGCTGAAAATCTTCTTCATGTGAAACATTTGTTCTCACATCAATGATGGAATCTTTGGTTCCACTTTTGCCAGTATTTCTGTCCTCTTGCCTCAAATGCTTGGGACGATTAGTTGGATGCAATGTCCAACATTGGGAAACAACATGTCCCCTCTTCTAGCAATGTGTGCAATTCTTATTCACCTTCTTTGCAAGTTGCTTTTGCCTCGACTGCTTCCTGTATGCCTTCATCCTCTTCCAACATCTCGAAACAACATGGTTACATAGACCACAATATGCACAACAACTCTTTCTTCCATTCAAGCATGCAAAATTGTCATGGCTCGCAGAAACATAATCAACTTGACTATGGGAATAATTATACCTCACATGATGCTTTGCATGTCCATCCTTTTTACCTTCATGAGGAGATGAACTAGTAGAGGTTCCAGCTTTCTCTTGAAGACTAACATCAGTGTTCATGTCTTGAAAACTGTCCGAACTTGCATGCTCGCCATAAGCTGCATGTCTAGAATCTTCTTGCTACAACATAGGATTCAAATGATGGCAATCAACTTGAAAACAAACTTGACATGTTTGTGTATTAGAACTTGGAACAAAAGATCTTTTTGAAGTTGCCTCAAATGCCTTCATGGCTTTGGAGTTTTCACCATTAGATTGAACATAACCAAGACCAAAATTCTTAGGTCTTTCCTCAACCAAAACAGGATCAATCATGCCTTGTGCATATTTTCCTAAACCCTTGCCTTTGTAGCCCATTTTAAACATTAACTTGGACCCTATACCTCTAGTTTTCTTTTCAAATGAACTAACACATCTATCTGAAGAGGAAACTGAAGACAAATTTGAGTGAATTACCTCTGCTTCACACATGTTCTTGGTCAAAGCCTCTTGGACTTGATGGAGCTACATTTCATCTCATTCATTATTTGCAGAATCTCTTCTTTCTCTTGCTTCATAACAAACAATTTCTCACGAAGTCCAGCGATTTCTCTTCTATCTTCAAACAAAATTTGCACCAGGTCCTTCATGATGTAGAAGTCTTGCTTCATGTCTTCATCGAAGAATATTGTGAAGGAGGAGGATTTAGAAACCTCACTTGAAGAAGTTGTCATCATGAAAATGAACAAAATAAATTCAATCAACAATTCCAAAGCTTTCAAAAAAATTGACAAAGCTTATGAACAAAATGGTTGTAGAGCCAAGATCTTATTCAAGCAGCCTTTTGCAAACAAACCCTTTTGTGATTCAAGGGTTGTCTTGAGGTCCTTTGGGTAAGGAAGATGCTTTCATCCCTTCTTCCTTCTTGTCCTTTTCTGAACTTAGCTATCAGTATCTTCCCCTTCACCTCTAGCAAACTTAAGCAACAGTCAAACAGTCAAATTCTTTGCATTGTTTAAACACCTTTCAATTCAAACAAGCAAGCTATTGCTCTGTCAATCAAGAAACCTAGTGCTCTGATACCAACCTGATCTGAAAATGGGTTGGATAACTTTTTATTCTTTTCAAGAACCTCCCACTTAGTTAAACAAATAAAAGATCTAGCTTATACTTGACATTTGCAGAATTTTATACTTGAAGTAGGTGTATGCTTTTTTAATTGTTTAAGTGCTTTAATTTCAACATGTGCAACAGAAATATAATGCAGCAAATAAACATCAACACATAACAACAAATTTAATCTAGGAGTTCACCCGAATATCGTGGGAAACGTCTCCTTGAGCTTGTCATCTTGACTTGGCTCTTTGGGATTATGGAAAAATTTATTTTGCAAGTTCCACACTTAACTCCAATTGTTAAATGAACTGAAACAATGGGCTTAGAATTCCATTATACCCCTGTCATGGCTGTCATCACTCTGAAACAAATCTAGGCTCCCGTAGACTTGATTCCTTCTATCGGTGCTCTTGAGCTGCACTTAGATTCTCTATGGCACAAACTCCCTCAGAATTATTTTTCTATACCTAAAATCTCACCTACTTTCTCCATCACATATCAGAAACCAAAAATAGGCTGATCATTTGCTCCAAAAGAGCACTGCATCCCCAATCTAGGCCTCCCTCCATGGTTGGCCCTGGGTTTCCCAAAACTTCCCTGTATCTTTTCGAGCTCTATAAGTTTTCAACTGACTCTACAAATCCCTTCAATGGATTCAGAATATCAAATATAGTCATAATAGACTATTCACTTGCAGAAAATGGCCTTTGGCTGCTCTAGTTTCGCCTCCAACACCTGGCGGCACCCCTTGGCTCTAGGGTCACTAAAAAATTATATGATGGGTTCTCGACCTCTAGAAGTCCTCAAAAGCTTCTTCAAACTCCTCCATTGGATTCAGAAGTATTAAAGCAAACATAAATGATTATTGGTTCGTTGAATAAGGCTTCTATCTGCTCTGGCTAGACCCTGAATTGCTGCGGGCACTTGTTGGCCCTAGTGGCCCCTAGAACTTCACTGAAGCATCTCGGACCTCAAAAGTCCTCTATATGCTCTTAAAACCACACCATTAGTTCCATAATGTCTAAAACATCCAAAATTGACTATTGGATTTCTGAATAAGGTCTCTAGCTCCCCTGGCTAGGCCTCAAACTGCTGTTGGACCATGGTGGCCCACGTGGCCCCTAGAACTTATCTGAAGCAAAAACCTGCTTAAAATTCCTCTGATGGCTCTACATCCCTCCCCAATGAGTCTATAATGTCTGAGATAGTCGAAATTGACTATTGTCACTCCAAAATTGGTCAAATCTAGCTCAAGATAGAGCCTAAACTCCATTTGTCCAGTGACCCCTATAAAGCTCCACTAAATGTGGAGCAACTGCACTTAACTACAGTTATAGTTAGCAAACTTCCGAAATTTTGGTGGGCACGCTAAGTTTTACCGCCAGTTAAACCGTAGCATAAAAATTCGAGTTAGTGGTTGGCCACATGCCCACACCACACGGTCATCAAACTGTAATCTTCGGCGCTAACTAACCGCACCTTTAAACCATAACTGTCGGCATTTAAATTGCATGCGATAGGTTTCAAGTGGTATCCATTGGGGTTAACGGTTCTAGAACCATTGCATGAACTTTAAACCTTCCGCCATGTGACCACTTAACCAAACTACAGGTGAAGTGCTATTGCAGTTAGGGCCTAAAACTTTGGCCCGGGGTCATTGCGCTTGAGCACATGGGGAGGGGTTGCTCCTCCAACCCCCAAATAAAATGTATTTAAAACATAAATATTGCCGCTCTCCAATGGTTGTTAAGAAAGAAATGCAGACTAGTTGGTAAGGACCTTTGTGTGCAAGCAGGGAGGTCAGGCTGTTGACCCCCAAGGAGTCCGCCAAAAATTTTAATATGCCATACCTGGGCCACGTGGTAGCCTCCAATTAGTCGAACCATAAAACAATCAACCCACTACCGAATACCAATGCACCACTTTTCAAGACCTGATTGGTCTGAATGGAATATTTTGGGGAATATTCCAAGAATATTCCTTGGAATATTCCAAGAATATTCCTTGGAATATTCTCTTTTTTAATTTTCCCAAAATTCCAGTCAAACCTAGTCAAAGTCCAAAAATTTGCAGTTTACTAGACTTTTCAAACATGCAATAAATTCTTCATACTGTGTCGGTTTTTCGAACCGTTCATGGCGTCAGAATCAGGAAGACGAGATCTATTTGGTCGCTTAGGTTCGGCACACTTCCAAACACTTTGAATATTGAGCTATCACTTAGGTCCATGATCCAGTTCTGATCACTTTCTGAGCCATTAACCATTTGTATCCAAATTTCGTTGCATACTGGCCTGTGGGCGAGTGTACCCAATGCATTTCAGAAAGGGTTTGAGTTTGATCTTTTATTACAACGCAATAGTTTGTCATTTCTGTGATTGTGGGAATTTCCTTGAATATTTGCAGTTTGCCTTTTTACTGAAAGTTTGCATTTGATTTGGGATTCTTTCCATTAATGTTCAAGCTAAATCTTTCTTTCGTGCCTTTTTTAATTTCTTTTTTATTTAGCACATCAAGTCATGAATGAAGGATTGTCGAATGTAAATATGTCCTAGTACAGGAACAAAACATTCTAAGTATGGGAACAGAGTGTCTGGTACAGGAATAGAGTTGTTCCAGTATAGGAACAGAGTTGTTCCGATATAGGAAAAGAGTCAGTCTAGTACAAGAACAGATTTATTATAATACGAAAATGAATTTGCTATGTTTTCCTAGTGCAGGGACAGATTCGTTCCAGTGCGGGAACTGGGTCATTCTGGTACATGAACATAATTGTCATAACGCATAAATGAAATTAATTTGTTTTCCTAGTACAAGAATCACAATACAGGAATAGATCTTCTTTTCGAATCTTTTGAGTTTTACAATTTATTTATTGAGTGGCATGAATTTTGAGTTTACTTATTTCTTTTAGGAAGTATTTTTCCAATAAAGTCTTTGACAATTATTTCCTGGGTGAGAGTCCAGTTTCCAAAGTGGTGTGTGGTGTCATTGTATTTACTAGTGGTGTGAGTAGTTTCTACACAATTTAGGGTTTTGTTTTGCAGGTTGCTAGAGTCCTTCTTTGGCATTTCCAATGCTACACCTCAAAGTTCACAAACTCCTAGATTGAGAATTAAATGTTGGTCCGTTAATATGCCCTATACTAAACCCAAAATACACAAATATCGGGTACATGGAAAGTTTATAAGCGCTAATTGTGTAATATTCCAAATATAAATTTAGCAGCAAATTGCTTCAAAAATTTAGCCATCTACTCCATAAACAATTTGCACAGATCGAACCACGAAATTTACAGCAAAAACGGGAAATAGAATCTGCAACTGAATAATAGACAATATAAACATGTAGAATATCTCAACCTTATTTTATTAATATGCAAATAAGTTAGTACAAGAGCAGGAATATCGATGAGATGATGGCTCCAAATAGATCTGCAATAATGTCGCAACTGGCCTCCAAAACAAACTGAAAATCAATAAGCTGCAACTTGTGAATCTCGAATGGATCCACCAAGGGAAGAGATGGGTGCTTGCCCACTCTCACTAAATCAACCAAGGGTTTCTGAACTGGGGCTCCTATTGAAGTTGGTAACTCTCGGTTATTCAAACCTCTCCACAAGAAACAAATACACAACTCCAAGGTGTCCCAAATGATCTCTTCCTCCTCATTTTAAAAATTCCATAGATAAATCTCCAAGTCTCTAGAAGAGTATTATTTTGATTATTTTAATATTGTTCTAGAAAGTCTCTTTTGACTCCATATAAGAGAATTTTAATTTAATTTTATTTCACTATGTCACTTTTGGCCATTTTTCCTTCAATTAATTATTTCCCCTTTTTAGATTTAATTAAGTGACTGAATAAAGTTACTTTTAATATGGGAAATTGGTCAACCACTCACCATACTCTCTTCGACCACTTGAAGTCACTTCTAAGCATCCGATCATGTAGATATTCTCATTCTAGTTTCAACGAGCTATTACTGAGGTATTCCATCAAATATTCCTCCCACAATGCAACCTAAAGCGTAACTAATTAAGTCAAGCCCATTAATAACTTTGTTTTTGTAAGTTGTCAGAATGCAATGAAACGAAAGGTAAACTATGCAGATGATGTTATATGCCAAGTGAATGTCATTGGATCCCACAAAAATCCATCAAAACTCCTCCTATACCACTGATGATGTAATCTTGCTCCTTTGCCCTGGTCATCACATACCCTGAAAATCCACCGTGGTTATACTATAAAGGAAAATAAAAATAGGGACATGAGAAATTTCCCAGTATATAAAATGGCACGCTAATGACATCTAATTTCTTGGATGTTGCCTAGGTTCGTGAGAATTCACCAACTAAAGAACCATGTTCAAGCCAGCTAACTTTTTGAATTCAATGGATTGAAAAACCTTTTTTCCAATTCAAAAGAAATTTCATTATTTTTTTTTTTTTTTTGTGTAATCTTATTAGTTCCTCCTTTTTCATTCATTTAAAGATAACATGTTACAGTCATAATGTTCAAGGCTTGACCTCAACCTTCCCTTCCGGGAAACCAGGTTTGTTGGCCATCTTTACGAGTTATATGCCATCCAAAATCTCAAAGTTGTGAGTCTATCATACTTAGCCATTAGGGCTCTACTGTCTCAAAATTATAAAACCTGAACAAATGACACTAATTTTAGACACACCACTTGTCGACATATACATGATTGTAATCAAAATTTAACAAAACTACAGAAACAACAAAACTGACAACATCCATCAGAACTAGTCCCCATAGGACTCTACTGTAGTCGGGTCCTTAGCATTGGAGCCCGAGATTTCTAACTGAGGTGGGCATCAGGGTTTTTTTTCCATGCCCCCCAATCTCACATTTAGCTACTGAATTTGAAATTGGAACGATTGGAAATCTTTATGGATTTCCTGAAGGCCTGACCTTGTTATGACAATTTTGATTGAGTGCACAATCGTCTTTTCCACTATGCTTCACATCTTCCAATATAAATGGATCATCTGTTGGTATTGTGAGAGCCTTCCTCGGGTTTTTCTGGTGTCTGGTATCAGTTGGCTCCAATCCCCCTCCTGTATACTCTGTTCTACTTATTAGTTGAGATCTGCCTCCCATCCTGCAATCAACTGGCAGACATAAGCAGAGGTTTCATAAATGTATGCTTGGGATATTTCTTGTATATGGTGGTTGCGTGATTTTATTCCATCCTGTTTAGGGTTGTGCGAGGTTGAGCCTCCGCGCTTCTCCCGAGGGTTGCTCTTACACTTGCATCCATTGCCTCCCATCTCTCATTCCTTCTTAACAGGTGCCATCTCCTTTATGCAGCTCTGTACCCTCGAGCCTCCTCTGGGTGAGCGATTCCTCCACCTGTTATAACCTGGAACAGTGCCACAATAAATGGAATGGCAGAAAATGTTGTTAATTTTTATAACTTTGAAAAACATAATCTAGTGAGGCTACCATCCCATGTTTCATTCCTATAATCCCAGGTGGGTACAGTCGATGAACCCACACATATAAATCCACCCACAATGAGAGTAGGTTGCGTATTTCATGTGCCATTAGAGCCAGGTCGGATTCCTTTTGAATTGCATGTCATATGGGGCATATGGAGAGCGAGAAACACAACTGTCATATGGGGATATGTAAAGCAAGAAATGTTGTTATCTTTGACCGTACTATTCAAGATGTGAGAAGCACCTCCATTAAGGTTGTGGCATTCTTTAAAGAGAGGTCCTATTCAGGAGAAGGTGAAAAAGAGAAACTTGTCTAAAGTTTTGATGCCTGGAAACTACTTTTATTTCAAATAGTCTAGTAAATCCATCTCGACAACTAGTAGAACCAGCTAGACACCCTACATGATTTATGTTGGGGCAACCACAGTTGTGTATAGAGAGAGCCAAGTCGACTTCCCTTTAAATTTCATGTACTAGTAAACCCATCTCGGCACCCAGTAGAACCAGCTCGACACCGTGCATGCTTTATGTCGAGGCAACCACATCTGTGTATATATATAAACAAGCCAAACATTCCATGCACCCAAAGAAAACATCCCAATGCAAACAATGAAAAATTCCCAATATTCGCATTGGTATGGAACTTCCAAATACACACTATGGATACTTCTTGTATTTATCAGACCCATTCTGAACATTATAATACCAAATGTAATAGACAACGAATTTGTACCAGCGAGACCAA
This sequence comes from Pinus albicaulis, assembly GCA_034641835.2. Taxonomy (NCBI): domain Eukaryota; kingdom Viridiplantae; phylum Streptophyta; class Pinopsida; order Pinales; family Pinaceae; genus Pinus; species Pinus albicaulis. The sequence goes on along the minus strand of CM076574.1, from coordinate 1,238,312,489 downwards.
TCCAATTCCCACTAAACACTTATACTGCTCTAAATCTAAACTCTAACAATCTACCGGAAAGAGGATAGAATGCATGTGTCGTATTTACAATTTCCACTAGTTCCATTCTATAAGAGTACGGAGGAAACCAGACATACCCTAGAACCGGAGCCTGAGAATTGGCTCCAATGTGTATTCCCCACCGGAGATTCGCTTCCACCTCTGTTGCTCCGAAGGGTTGCACTTCCTGCTTGCTTGCTTCTTCAACCTGCACAATACTTTCCCCGATACAATTCCACCAGTATATTAGAACAATGCCCAACTTCTGTCTTAAGTGATGGCACGCTTGGCCACCTACCTCGTCCTCTCCTCTATTTCTCTGTCTGACGCCACCTCTGTTAGGCATGTCGTTTTGGCGCCACGACCTCTCCTTCTTATGCTTATTGGTCATATCAATTGTCGTGAGCCCAAGTTGGGAGGTGCTCTACACGCACCTCGATCGAGGGGAAATTTCATTATTATTACTTTTGAGAGATAATTTAGTTTATTAAGTGCTTTATTAGCAAAATAAAAAGGGTATAACTTACTAAAATATGAATACTTTTGATGCAAATAATTTATTTGTTCTAATAAAATATAAACGAGCATTAAGAGTGAGAAGATACCATCCAATCCTAAAGTCAATTAGTCTATGAATATATCAGCCTACCTCATAGCTTCAGGTATTTTTGATAAGTGCTTTGAATGGTACATTACTTGCGAGAATCGTTTAATTCTTCTTCAAGAGGAGGAGTGTCATTATCAAAATCAACATGTCCTATTTGATTTCACATGCATATTCATGCCATTAATGATATGTCCAATCCTTGTTCATTATATCCTTTAGTCCCACTGGATAAGACCTATAAGTGGAGAAGCCTTCCTATAAACATATGAACATGGTCTAAGTCGTTATAACCTTTTTCTTTTTAATAAATTTTATAAAAAATTGAGATATCCTTGTTTATGTTTGTGATGGCCATATTAAAAAATAGTCCAACAACAAATTGAATTGAATTTCTATCATCGTTGAAATAAGCCAACAAAAACATAGTTACCTATCAAACGAGAATGTACTGAGTTTTCACTTTTTTAGAGTTGCAAAAAATAATTTGATTTTGAAAAGTGTATTTTTTTTTTTAGTATATTTTTGACACTTTAAATTTTCTTATGTATTAAGTATGCACGTCTTTTTAAAAATGTTAGTGATTTTCATGTCAATTTTTAAAAGTGTTTATGCAACGTCAACCCCTTTTTTGGGGGCTTATTTTTGACACTTCAATTTTTTCTAATATATTGATTATAGATAATTTTTTACAAATGTTGGTGATTTTCATGCGGATTTTGAAAGTAGCATCACCCTTTTTTTTTACATGTTTTTAACACTTTAAATTTTCTTATGTCTTAAGTATGCACAATTTTTTTTAAATGTTGATTATTTAACTATTTTTCCAGTTGTCTTATTCTTCTTCTTATTTTCCATCTTAAAATGTTTGTTTTTAAGGATTTTCCAAACTTATATATTTTGTTTTTCGTTGCAATGTTTTTTTAAATGATTTCTTTATTTTTGTGCAAAGTTTAAAAATAATAATAAAATTAATATTTTAAAGTTAAGGTTTTTATATATTTATATATCATTAATTAATACTTCAATGCACAACATAATTGTCACTAAGAAATAATAATTTTAAACACATGACAAAAATACACATTTTGCATATAAATATAATTTTTTAAAAATACATATTTCGGGACATTTCCTTAAAAATGACACGCTAAAAAAACTATTTTCATAAAAAATTGACTAAAAAAAGTTGGAAAATTAACAAATTTTATGAATTTTATATCCAAAGATAATGAAATTTGAAGTTTTTTTTTCCCACAAAAACTTACTCCCATAAAATTGTAAGGAAAAGGAACCAAAAAAAATGCTAAAAATAAATTAAAATATACAATTAAAAAAAGAAGAAGAAGGAAAAACAATATATATATATATATATATATATATATATTAAAAACACACACACACATATACATTTAAAAATAAATAAATTAATCAAAAGCAACATTTTTTTAAACATTAAAATTAAAAATAAAAATAAAAAATCCTTGACGGGGGTGAGTACTTCGGCACACGTGAACAACGAAGCCCCATGAGTGACCACAGGTGCCTAGTTGGCAAGGGACTGGCCTCCCGATCCCTTCACCATGACGGGTGTGATAGGAGGCATACCGACGGAGTAAAGAGCAGGTGTGCGAGCCTTCACATCGTCTTGGAGTTCGGGGGTGGTGCATGGATAATGAGCGGGATGGTGAGGGAACTTAGCATTTGTGTTTTTGTCTTGGTCTAGTTTTGGGCTTCTAGGTGGTTTTCTATGAGCAAGCGAAAGCGTCATCGAAGAACCCTTGGCATCAGTGGGTGGTGTTTTAACAGTTTTAAGTGACTTCTGGTATGGTGCATTAAGTTGCGGCTTCTTCCCAAGCTTCTTCGGGCTTTACTGCGCCTTCAATATTTGGATGTTGGTGAGAAAAGAAAATCATTATTTCAACTCTATATGGTTTATAGTTTGTCTGAATGACTGGTTCGAGAGAAGTGCCCAAAGGTGACATTGTAGGAGGTTCAACGAAGAGTGGATATTCTTTTGGGTCAATTTGCCCACTTTTGAAGCCTAGCCTAGAAATTGCAGTGACTGGTGGCTCGGCAGGTGGATTTTGGTGGAGGATGAAGGTTCTTGGCAATTAACGTCCTAGTGGGAGTTGCGCGTAGCAGCCTGGGCAGCTGTAGCTGGGGGTGTGTTCTCATTTACTTCTACTTTTTCAATTGTTTGTGTTCGTGTTGTGGGTGGCCTTCGGTGGAGTAGTAAGCGTGTTGGTGGTCTTGTCTCTCGGGAGTGGTGGCCACAGACAAGACTAATGATCTGGAGTTCGAATATTGTGGGTGTTGTCCCTCCCGCCTTAAGCCAAATGAAACCCTATGTACGACGTGGGTGCTTTTCCCCTCCGACCATGCCTAGCTGTGTGGGCACAGAGGACATGGAAATTGTGACAGTAGGAGCTCATTGGGGTGGTAATACAGTCGATCGTTTTCGGATCATTGGTGTGGGCATGTTCGTAGGTCGCGGTGGTGGCAAGCGAGGCTCCAATGGTGGTGATGGTGCGCGGGAATAGAATTCTCAATGTCGGGGTGGTGGTCGGCGAGGCGGAACAGGGAACCGGTGGTCTGGCTGGTGTGCGGCTAGCGCCACACATGAAATTCAACATTGTTACTTGGAAAACTGTAAGGAAATCATTCAAACTCTAATGGATCAGGTGGACACAATGGAACGCATTCATCGGGAGGAGATTGTTGAGTTAATGGCTACGCTGGATAAGATGCACTAATTTCAGTGCTAGGTCAAGGAGAAAGTGGTGGTGGCTTGGCAAGGCCAAAACCAGCTTGCAGAGAAAGTGGAAAATTTGGAGACTTTACTGGCGCACTTTGAAGGGCGCGTCCAGTGCAACTTCCGCCCCACGCCTCCCCCAGGAACAAACCTGGACAACCCGGCTTCCATTACATCGGATGAATAGTATGCTCTATGGTTTTTGTTATGTATTATCTATTTTTTGGTGTCTCTGGACCTATCATTTATGGACATTGTCCTTAGCCTCTTTTTTGTATTTTTTTTCACCTGTTACAAACTTTGGTCAACAAAACCAGTTGGGGTGAGACCACATGTTTTCTGCTTGGCTAGATGTATATCTTTTCCTCGATATGAATATAATATTGACTTACACAAAACAAAACAAAACAAAATTAAATAAAAATAATAGTGATTATGAAAAAAATAAAAATAGAAAATAAAAAGCATTAAAACTTAAAAAAAAATTGGCGGCCCTTGGCCCTCGGTTAGCGGAGGCCGATTCTAAGAGTTGGCCCTTGGCCCTCGGCTAGTAGAGGTTAATTCTAGGAATAAGCCCTCCGCCAACCGAGGAATGGAGGGATATCGGAGCGGGCATGGATGCCCCTCTACTAGCCCTGCAAAGGGTCATTTCTGGGAATTGTCCCTCTGCTAGCCAAGGCCAATGGTCGCCAATTTTTATTTTTATTTTTTAAGTGTTTTTTTTATAATAATTTTTTTTAATATTTTATTTAAATGATCTTTTTTTCATTCTAACGATTTTTTTAATTGAGATTGTTTAGTGCTCGGAATTAACCCACAATAGCATTTTATGAATCAACTTTTTTATTTTTAATATGTTATAAGTGTTTTTTATATTTTATATTTATTTTATTTTTATTTTTATTTTTATGTTTTATTTTTTTGGGTAAAAATTTGTTTTTGTAAGTTGGGTAGGACTACATCTTCATCATCATGTCCAAATACATCACCTCAATTGAGGCAGGGAATTGAATAGGTGACTTCACATCAAGGAGTGCCTTAACATCGCACCCAATCACCATCTATCCAAGACCCCATCTACTTTTTTTGGGTAAATTCATTTTGATGTTATATATATATATATATATATATATATATATAATTCTTTTTATTTATTTTTAACTTAATTTTTATTATGGTTTAAATAATTTTTTCAATTTTTTTAATTGTTTTTAAAGTGTATATAATTTGTTTGTTTTTTGTTTGTTTATTCTCTAATTATGCAATTTTCTTCTACTTATTTGTATTTTTTTGTGTTAAATTTTAATTTTTTCTCTTAAATTATGTTTTTTGGAATGTTTTTTTTGTTTATTTATTTATTTATTTTTGTTTAAATCTCTATCTTTTATGAGTTAATTTTATTGTTTTAACATTTATTATTATTATTATTATTGATGATGAACCACAGTAAGTGGTAGTGGTTCGAACGACCTGAAAATTACTTTGTGATTTCTCCAAAAATATTTTGTATATATTTTTTATGTTTGATTTTATTAGGTCATTTTTTAATTTATTTTTATGTTTTAATACAGTTTTTTATTTATTAGTTTTTTTTTTAACTTATTGTTTTTGTTTTTGTTTTTGTTTTACCTTTTTTTTTCAATCTTTTAATGTTTTATTTGTTTTGTATTTGTTATTTTTATTTATTTATTATTTTGTTTTATTTTATTTTTTTCCTCAAGGTTTGTGTCAATCCTCGACTAGCAACTCGACTCCATTATGTGTCAATTTTATAATTGATTTTAAAGTTTTCATTATGATAATGATGATGATGATGATGATTAACGTTCACTAAGACCAATACGGCTTATCAGACCTTAAGAAAGGAAAAAGAATATTGATTCTTCAAAATCTTATTTATGTGATCAAAGAGAAGGGAAATAAGAGCTCCAAGATCGCTAAAGGTGGTATGGCTTAGTAGGTCAAGAAGATTGGAAGTGTGGTAGATGTTAGGGAATTGAGAGAGGATGTGAGTAAGAGTTGTGCAGTCTAAAAGGAAATGTTTTTCATCTACCACATGCCTAGTATCGCAAATCTGATAAATTCTATCTTTCCAGGGAGTCTTGGGAATAGACCACCGCCCGGTCTCAATCCAAAGCTCGTGAGAATTAGTTCTTATCCTAGTGATATTCATTTTTTTCTTAGTGTTGGTCAACACAAAGATATAATTTTGATTATCAGAGGTGGGATTGATCACCTCCTTATAATATCTTAGTTTCCTTTTACCCTCCACCTCCTGATCCTCCCACAACTTGTCCTTAAACTTGGAGGTAATAGTATTTTTGATACTGTCTTTTCTTCCCATACTGAGCTCCTCCTTAATTTCCCATTGGTTGAGCCAAGACTGGGCATCCTTATGCGGCCCGCACTTGAGGTGAAGGTGGGGTTTTTACTGCAATTAGAAACAATTTTTTGGAGCCTTTTGGATTCTATTTTGTAAAGCTTCTTCTTTAACATCAGATGTCTAAACATAGTGGTACTTCAATGGGGGACAAACTAGCTTCGATCAAGAAGATAGGATAGGGAGTATTTCCCTTGATCTTTAGGTTGTAGGTTATGAATTGCTTTTGAATCATCTTAATCTTTCTCCATGACTCTCTAGATATACTGCAACCCCAAACTTCACATTTGTATAAGACAACAGGGTTGACGAGAGTCTCAAAGAGGAACCTCTTTTTACTCAAAATGTAAATACCGACTGACTTACAATTGTTTTCAAGCTCAATATAAGCTTTCAAACATCCAATAATCCTTTTCTTGATGCTATAATTCCAGTTGAGTTGATGAGGGAAGTCAATGCCCAAATATTTATAATGGTTCAAGTTTACCCCCACAGTGTATCAATTTCATTGTTGGTTTTTCAGATTTAATTGCAATAGGTCGAGTTTATCTACAATGTGTGTCAATTTGATGGTTGATTTTTAAATTTCCTTTGCAATATGTCAAGTTGTCTTAGGCTAAGATTTTAAAATAGATATACTTTTAGAATTTAAAAAAGAAATTACTCTTGGTATGATGACTCTTTCATTGAGGTGTTCATTTTTAAAGTTTTTTTTAGTCATATAATTTTTTTCATAATGCTATGGTTGAAATATATTGAAAATTTAAGATTTTTTGTAGCTGTGATATTTGGTTTTAATTCCAAAAAATGTCAAAATTTTAAGGTTTTTTCTAAGTCATGATATTTTATCTTTAATGCTATGGTCGAAAACAATTATAAATATTTTATCTTTAATGTCGTGGCTAAAAATTGTTAGAATTTTAAGGCTTTTCAAAGACATGATATTTTATCTTTAATGCCATGGCTAAAAATTATTGGAATTTTAAGGTTTTTCGGAGTCATGATCTTTTATTTTTAACACCATTGTTAAAAAAAGTTGAAAATTTACCCAAAAATAACAACAACAACGTTATTCCAACATTAACACTTTTTGTTTTTAGGGTGTTTTTTGCACCAAAAAATTTGGTTTTTACTACCATTTTTAAAAAATATTAAAAATTTAACCTAAAAAATAAAAATAAAAAAATGACGTTGCAATATCAACAGTTTTCGTTTTCGGGTAGTTTTTTCATGGTTTTTTGGCTATAGCTCTTGTTTTGAGGTTACAGTTCCTGTTTGATAGGTAACTATGTTTAAATTTTATTTTATTTTAAATCTTGAAGATGGACTTACCGCTAATCCAATGTAAACTCTGTCAACTTCATTTGAAACTTAGTCAATATGCAGAGGTTGAAATAAGCCAATAAACTTTAAAAAAATCTTGAAGATGGACTTACCATTGATCCAATGTAAACTAAAAAACATAAAATTAATGCTCTCCAACCCACTATGGTAGAGATGTTATAATGTCATGTTTGACATTTTGACTTGGTCAAAAAAAAAAAAACCATAAAATTAATAATTATAATTATAAAAAGAGAATGGAGTCATTGACGATCACCAGGGTTAGGGTTTTTTGTAGATTCTCTCCATTGACTGTTGCGAGCTATGGATTGGTGATATGTTTCATGGGGTCGCCATGGTCTAAAACTGTAGATCTCATTTTTTCTAGGATGAAAAAAGTCAGTCGAGAATGCTTTTTCCCATGGCAGAAAGGACACCCTCTTGGGGTTTTTTACTCATGCCTTTCAAGGCTACAAGTTTCTAAGATTTAGTCGTAGCCCATGTAGCCCAGGATCGACAAGAATCAATAGGTGTTGGAATTTTTGGTCGGTGTTCATAGATCTTATTTGGGGTGTAGAAGTCAATTTCAGAGTTTTTGTGAAGTGTGCGGTGGCCAAGTTCAACAATTTTGTCAAGGATGCGACAAGTAAACTTAGATATTACGCAAAGGTTGTAGCGACCAACCTCCAGCCTGTTATCGGTTGGCCCATACATCACTTATATTTTGGTCAACCAAGCATATAAGGATCTTAGGGTCTTACGGTTCGCGAGGAATTCAAATTTTGTTTTAAAATTTAAAATTAGATCTGCGAACCCTTCATTATACAAACCCTTTCAAGTATGTGGTATCGCTGGACTTTTGTGATTCATGAGGGACTTGAGCGTTGGTTTGAAATTTGAGATTAGCCCGCGAACCCTCCATTCTACAAGGGGCTTGTATGGCTCGTGGAATCATGGCAGCCATATCTTATTTATCACGCAAATCTAGCCGTGGATAAGGTAGCAAGGGCTTCATGGTTTGCGAAGTCATGAAGTTTGGAGCCTTTTACTCCAGACGTCCTGGTCGTGAATCAAGCTAAGAGGATTAATCTCCACAATCCTTCATATTCGATCAGAAGGATGACAAAGAGGAAAGAGGGCTCTTTTCAGATATTTTTAAAGAATTTCAAAAGAAAAACTACCAGTCTTTGGTCCAGGGGAGCAAATATGGTTAGAGATATGAAACAAAGAATTCAAGAAACTCTTGGAATAACAACTCCCTCTCAAAATATGTTATATGAGGGGAAACATTCACATGACTTTATTACAATGAAGGAATATGGCATTATTCAGGATTCCACCATTATTTTAAACTTGAGGTTGTCAGGTGGAGCACCGAGTTTTGGAAGCCCCAATGGATCAACATCATATAAGGAGGTAGTTCGATCAAAACTCCCGAATGGATCTAGCTCTTCTTAAGATGCAACAAAAGGGAAGATACATAGTTCATCCGTGCAAATCCAAAATATCTCGAGCCCTTATATTATTGAACACATGGAACATACTCCAGCTATGGTAGTCAATCTACTGGAGGTTAACAATCTATTCAATGCCCTCCAACCTCGAGTTGTTATTTGTAGATTTAATGGGTTATAGCTCAAATAAGAGGATTTACGTCAATGGTTATTCTCCACCAGGACTCCCAACTATGATATTCACATACGCTCAAGGGGATTTTTCATTATACAATTTGATACACAAAAGGATATGGTCTTCACTTTAAATGAGGGGCTGTGGTTTTGGGCATAACAGGTCTTTTTATAACTCCATGGTTTTCGAGCTTCAACACCAATTCGACGCCAACACAATGGTGGTCTCCAAAATCTCATTGTGGATGATATTACATAATCTCCCTCTTCATTTTTGACACCACCAAGTATCAGAGGGAATTGGAAATACATTGGGAAAGTTAATAAATATGGATCTAGAAAGACTTGAAAAAGGAATTTCCACCTTTGCCAAAATTTGTGCAGAAGTAGACCTTAGCAAAGGGTAATTGATCACATTCACCTAATTCACAATATTTTTCATTGGACCCAACCATTATATTTTTAGAACACGACATTCATGTGTCGTATTTGTTTTCAAAGATGAAATTTAAAAAACACATGTCCAGACTCCACAACCAAAGACAGCTCCAAAAGAAAGAAGAAACAACCTCAAAAACCAAAGGAATGACAAGTTTCAGACCCGTGCCTCTTAGAAGAAGAGGACGATGAAACCATGGAGAACCATATAAATGTGGAGATTCAAAAACAACAAAGCACATCAATTGACGAGGGGGGAAGCAATCAGGAACAATGGTCCAAACCATAGGAGTATTGAAAAAGAAAATATTATAGTGCAACAAAAAGAAGAAACACAAAGTGATACAAAGGTGGGAATCATAAAAATATCCCATGTATCCGATAGTTCATACTCAGATAAAAGTCCCCCTGAAGCTGGATAACAATCATCTTGCAATTGTATCAGCTGCTCCCAACCAAGGAGTTTGGTGAAACGTTAGGAAAAAGAAGGGTAGTAAGGGGTGGCTAAGTGTTTTTTTTAAGGAACAACTATGGGGATTTATATTGTAAGACATTAGGTTTGCAGGCCAAAACATGTTACATTAATTTCTTCATCTACATCTTCTAATGTCCAAAATATTTCCAAATAATATTCTCATTTTCCCTCCCCTCAAGCACATTATTTTATATAAACTATCATATGTATACACTCGCCAAAATAATTCTAAAATTTATATGTATCGACAATACATAAATTAATCGTTATTTTGGTTTTATTTTGCTCTGATTTTTGGTTTTTCATGGTGAGACAATTTTCCCTTTCTTCTCGATTTGCATCCACTCAGTGTTTTACGATGTTTTTTGTTGGACATTCTAGTTCTTGTTCTTTAGATCTTCTTCATCTCTTGGTCTACCCAAGAGGTTGGCTCTCCAACTTTATTCTTTTTTTCTTATTGCGGCAGCCCATTTTCCAGACAATTTAGCTACTCTTCCACTTTTCTGAGTTTAAAGGATCCTCTTGTGTTCCCCCCTGTTTCATCTATGGTGCATCTTCTTTGTCAACGTCGACTTCAAATATATTTTCTGATTCTTTCTTCCCCTGTCTAATGATCCCAATTATGTTTGCTTTTATAGTGCCTTCTTCAGATTTATTTTCTAGGTCTTTCAATTCTTGGAGCTCTTCCTCTTTATATATTGTGTAGTGATCACCCTTCGCTCCTTCCCACCAATTCGACCTCTAGTATTTTCTTCGATATTTATTGCCTTGCTGCTTGGGTCAGTTTTTAAACATGTGCCATGTTTCATAACATGCTCTGCACCTGAAAGCAACATTTTCATAATCAAACTTTTGAACCCAAAAATATTTGGGGGCCTTCAAATTTATTTCAGTAGGAAGGCCCTTACTGAAGTCCATCTCCACATAAATGCAGGTATAATTTATTTTATAATAATACTCAGTATCTGAACAACAACAATAAAATTTTCCAAGGATGTTCCCAATGGATGTTAATGTTTGAATGTTCCACAAATGCAATGGGGGATTTAGAAGTTTTACCCAAACTAAAGCCGTGAAGGTTGAAGTCGTTACTAGATCGAAAGTGGGAGACCATGGCTGCATGAATAAACCGACACTACCCCAAAACCACATACCAGATTTGCAAATAACCTTCTTATCCTCGATGTTGTCAAAGACAACAACGAAAAAAACCTCGAGCCATGGGGTAAATATTCAAGTTATATGATATATGGGGCTTCCAAGATTTAGATATCCATTTATGCAGATCCGTAAACCGCAACCAAGAACCATTGAATTGGAAAACCAATCCTTGCTTTGAGGAAAAATTTTCATTGGCGCACACTTCCTTGTCCAGATCCATACCAAGAGAAGAAATTTATTGAACTGACGGGAGGGCATAGCCTAACTTCAAAATGGAGCTATAAGAGGCGGAAGATGAACCTACCTTTCGAGTCGACATACCAACAATAGGGACTGACTTCTTCACAGAGTCACCAATTTCACCATTGTTCCAGAAGCTGCAAAAATCTGCAAAAAACCACTCGATCTGGACATAGATCGGTCGGTTAGGGTGAAACCCTAGCTTCCGCGAGGGTTTTCCAAGCTCTCCATCACCATATTTTGTAGCTAAGTGCTTTTTATCACAAATTTTTTTATAGGTTGTTTCTCTTATTTGTGCACCAATCATTAGTTGGCATGACCGAATGCTTATCAACATCTGCAAAATGTAATTTTGTTCCTTGTTCTTAGGTTGAATAAAATTACAATTTTTCCTTTGGAAAAAAATGATATTTATAATTATAATTAATTACAATTAATAATTAAACCAGCATAGATCCATCTTAACTATGGATCTATCAAGCGCTTAGAGGGATCAAATCTCTTTTCACTCTAAAAGAGGTTTTCATCTCAAAATATTTGATCCCTCTCGACGCTTGGTAGATCCAAAGATAAGTTGGATCTAGGTTAGTTAGCATAACATATAAAACAACTTAAATATCCACGAGATGTATACTAGTTGGTTTAAGTAGGGCTTAGTCCCATCATACCTCAATTCAAATCTCACGAGAATGGGTTGAGGATGGAAACTACTTTAGAGAAATTAAACTATCTCAAGAGACCTCCAAACTCGGTCGAGCTTCGTACAATTCGGATAATAACATCCCATTACCAAACAATCATTTTTCCATCTAATAAATTAACTAACCTTAACCTAAATTCAACTTATATATATATGGTGAAAATTTCGCTACAACTAATTTATTTTATTTAAAGTGCACTCCTCAATGTCATATATTTTATATAATGCACTCCTAAGTGTCCCAAATAAAGGTAAGAAATCTCTTCTCGAGGTGACATTTCTATAGGATTCAACAAAAATATTTTCACCTACCAATATAAAACCTATATACCTAACGATTAAGGTTAGGTAGATTTAATATGTCAGAAACATTATTATTATGTGATTATGGATGGAATGTCAAGCACGGCGCGCAGCATGACAATGATGTGGTTGAATTTTGGAGGTTTTTTTAAGCCAACGTTGTCAAAGATCTGTCTACTTACTCATTGCTGGTCCATAAGTTGGACTTTTGATAGCTTACCCGTTTTAAGTTTTGATTAATATATTGGAGAAAAACGAACACTTAGCTCGTTCCTAAGACATTTGAGTCTTCAAGTTGGACTTTGGATATCTCGCTTCTCCTAAGTTTCATGGGCAAGGAGTAAAAAGAGAGGTATTAAAGAAGGTGTTTTTTATTTATTTATTGAAAGTCAAAAGTGATCGGAATTTGGTTAAAATAATTAAAAAAATCTCGTAATTTGGTTAAAATAATTAAAAAAGTGTAGTAGTAATGTTTGAATTATTTTCTGATTATTCAAAAATCTATAAAAGAGCTAAAATCATTTTGAAGTTTGATAATTATAAATTTTTAAATTTTATAAAAATTTCACTAAAATTTCCATGCTTTTCAAAACAAATTTACGAACTAAAAAAATTACTTAGAAAAAAATTTGAAATTTAAAAAATGCCAAATGATTATTCTTTTTCAATCGCCTAAGAAATTGGTGATTAGAATTCTATTTATATGGAATAAACGTTAATAAAATCTAATATATTTGACTAGTTTCTCACTTATCGAATATTTTTACGAGCTTTTTCTTTGTTCTAATCTGGAAAGGAATTTTTATTTTATTTTATATATATATATATATATATATATATATTTTATTTTTTATTTTATATATATATATATATATATATATATATATATATATATATATATATATATTTTATTTTTTATTTTTAATTGTAAAATTTTAATATAGATATTTTATCATCTGCACAGTCAGAAAAAATAGTTACATAAAGAGTCAAAGGCAAAAAGGTGAGTGGTTAATTCATCTTTAGCTGGTCCATAGTCTAAAAGTATAAAATGATTATTTTGAAACTTTTATGTGGAACAAATATGATATTCACATTTTTTTTATATATATTTTTTAAATTAAAAATATTTAAATATTTATAATCTTCATGTTTTCAGTCAATAAAAGTAGCTGAAATGTCACATACTTCTTATTTTCAAAAAATGGTTTCATTAATTACTATTACTTTTATAATTTAATCATTATTTATTATTATAATTTAATAAATATAAAAAAGAGATTTAAAAAATACAATTCACATGCCTATGTACATAAATCAAGGCAACTAGACTTTTAAAAACAGTAAACATTTTCACTGTGGCATGGTTATAACTTTATAAAATAATATATATATATATATATATATATATATATATATATATATATATATATATATATATATATATATGATTAAAATAAATAAAGTTATTGAGTTTTTTTTTGTGTGATGATTGAGTGGTTGGCGTAATGGGATATTATTCTTTTTATCACATCAATTTTGTTGTGAAATAGGATGGTGGAAGAGACCTAAAGAAGTTAGGGAAGAACAGGTGTGTACTTTTTGAACTTCTAGGGCAATGGAATAAAAAAAGCATTTCATTTTGGAATGTGATGCTTTTAGAGACATTAGGGACAGTTATGGCAGTATGTTAGCATCAATTTCGTGGCATTGTCTTTTCAGTGAGGGGACTATTAGAAGGTTGGTTAAGCTCATCATCAATTTGAGTAAGAAAATTATTGAACTGCAAAAGGAAAAAAACAAGGAGGTTGGTAGTCCCATAGACTATTTTTAGTCTTGTGGACATTAAAATATCATATCATATCATGTCCATTTTCAAATTCTATGAGGGGACATCTTTGGTCCATTGTGATAAGGCTCAAGGAGTAGGATCCCCCATCCTCGTGGAGTCTTGACTCTTGCTAAGTCATAAATTATTGGTATATTTGGCTTACAAGCTATTGGATATACTCTTGGTTTTATAGTTGACAACCGATAGGTTTGACCTTGGGTCTCACACAAATTACTCCAACAAGTTACCGATTCATTGTGAAGTATATATAATTTTGTGTGTGTGTGTGCGCGCGCGTGTAAGACACAAACATAAACATGGACATTTGTTGGCATCATCCTTGAAGGTTAAGTTTTTACAAGCTTCAAAAAGGGAAAAATTAAGGCACCTTCTTGGTGGATAGATTTCGAGAGGGACAATTATTGAGTAGAGTTAAATATGACTTCAAAGGATTTTGAACAATGTCTTTTAATAACTAATCCAACCGCACCTATGATGTGTATATTAGTGGGTTTGAGTGGGGTTTCGTTCCCACCAAGTCTCAGGTTCAAACATGATGGGGAGGGGTTGAGGATGGAAGCCACTTTTGGGGGAATTAAACCATCCCAAGGGGCATTTAAGCTTGACCAGGTTTCACACAATCCTGGTTATAACATCCCACTAGTGGATAAATCAAATTTCCATCCATCCAATAGATAGATTGGCTTCGACCTAGTCTCAACCTACTTACATAATAAACATTAAAAACAAAAAACAAAAAACTACCATGTTGATATTTCAAGAGATAATTTGTTTTTCATTCATTCAAAAACACATAAGGCGATATACACCTAAAACTACAATGAAGAAAATGATTTGATTTAATTATCTTTACTAAATGGATAAAAGAAAATTTGTAGTGATACATACTTCAGTAGTTAATAATCTAATTCTTGGTTGGATTGAAGTCTACCAAAGTACAAGGAAAATAAATAGAAATGGAGATGTCTCATCTTTAATCAAGGATTATGTTTAGGGACATGCCCTCAAATCTGTAAATGTATCAATCTCATACGTGGTTTTGTTTAACAAAGTAATAAGTTGTTAATTAAATGTAAGCTAAGTTTTCATATGAAGTGAACCAATGCATGTCGACATTTTTTTTTTACAAGAAAGAGTAGATATATATTTAATTCGCGTCTGTTCACGACAAAAAACCGGGAGCTTTAGAGTAGGATTTCAAAGCCAACAAATGGCACCAAACAGTTTTCTGAACATTCTAATCCAACCCTTTTTACCCAAAATTACAAAATTGTCCCTTATTACAAGCCTACAGTTGTACATCCTACATAATTGCTTCAACAAAAGCTTACATTTTCATTTTAACATATAAAAACATCAAATCTCCTAAGCAATTGGTTACTCCTCCATTGCAGTCAGAATTTTGAGGTCGATTACGGGGTTTTCCTCCTCCATCTTCATGCTTTGGTCCTCCTACTTGAATTGAAGATCCTCTATATGTCGCCTGAGAGCATCTATTTCGTCTTCAAATTGCCGAATTCTTTTATTTTTGACAATATGTTGTTCCTGTATCTCCAAAGTATCTTGTTGCTATTAGTGGATGATCCTCTATATAATTTCCAGGTAATTTTTAATCTCTTCATGGTCCTTAGAGCAAATGATGCAGTTTGCATGCACCTTTCCTCGATCTTTTACCCCTCTCCCCGACATTCGACCCGACTCGATTGACGACGTCCTTAGGATCCAGAGGCCAAGCTCCCAACCTCAGAATGGCTCTGCATTTCCATCCAGACTCCGAATCCCAAACACCGAAACAATTTCTCCCAGAAACAACATCACCCACGACTCCCAACGAAAGTCCAAAGCCCATAATTTACTTCTAGTGCAATCACACAGGCCTCCAACACCGAAAGCCCAAAGCCCGAATTTACCTTCAATGCTATAACACAGGCCTCCAACACCCTCATTCGTCTCTCACTATTCAATTTACCACCCTTGGCCACCTCCTTCACCTTCGCCACCCCATGCCACAATTATTTCCAAAACCACCAAGACTAAATCCCTTATACTCCATCACACTAACCTCCCGAGACACTAAACAACTAAAAATTCACCAAGAAATAGTAGCACCCACTGCTCCCAATGAAATCCCAAAGCCCAAAATCTACCTCCAGTGCGTTCACACATGCCTCCAACACCCTCGTCGGTCTCTCATTTTTCAATTTACCTCCCTCACCCCCCTCCTGCACCTTCGCCACCTCGAGCCACAATTCTTTCGAAAAGCCGCCAAGACTAACTCCATTATACACCACCCTGCCAACCTCGTTGGACACTGAACAATGAACCCAACACAAAACCTTCCCCTAATCGCCAAAGCTAGACAGAGTCAGCCTCAAAGGCGAACTCCACCCAACCCCACGAACAAAGACCTTCCCCAACTTCTAGAAAAAATCCAAACTGCAGCAATTGTATATATACATAGAAAGTTTGCCAAAAATGACATGGTCCTACAACAAATTCGTGCCACCATCCTCCCCACGAACTCCCATCATTTCTTTGTACACTGACTTGACCTCCGACTTGTCGATCCGAGTATTTCCCCACGTGAACTGACGAACCCTGCATAGAGAGATTAAATGCCCCTCTCGAACTTTCCATTTCTGCATGCCTGAATTATGAATGCACCAACATCCCATCTCAATATGGAACTTAATCCCCTAGACTCACTTGCGCAAATTCGATTTGATTCCAAGTGAATCACATGGGAAAAATTGGTCGGCTCGCAACATATGACAACAACACACGCTCGGGGAGAAGATTTCACAAGGCACAAGGGAAGGGTGTGGGAAAAGGGACCAGATGAGACAGGGCTGAAGAGGGCCCATGGGGCAAGGATGCAACGGGGGAATGAAGGATGAGGGCGTGGGAAGGGAGACTTAAACAAGGAGAAGGCGACGCAAATGACATGGAACAAGGGAGGGGGAAGGGGTAAAATATGGGAGGTGAAGGGTAAAAACAAGGAAAGGGGAAGGGGTAAAACAATGAAGGAGGAGGGGGAAAACAATGAATAACAATGAAACTCAATGTCGCCATTTATAGAAAGGCCAACCCACACAAACACTTTGGATCTATTTATTCTTTTTTCCTTTCCATTATTCACCATATATTTTGCTTTGTTTGTATTCATTTCAACTTTTTTATGGGATCATATGACTTCCCACAAATCCATTCACATTACTACTTTCCTCTATCATTAAGTAGGGCCTGATTTGCTTTCCTATCTATTTCCTTGTTCTACCCTCCGAGGATATGAAAAAAACCGTACTTGATTAAAAAATTACTTCATTCTCTGACTTCTTTTGATAATTTGATTCAATTTATAGTTTTGTGCCGAAGTTTTATTAACCATATGCTTTATCAGCACTAGAGATTCCCCTAGGATGGACATCTCCTTTATTCCATTTTTTTCTGAGCCAAAGATAGCCCAAATAGTAGTCCATAAGCCTCAACTTGGTTGTCTGTCTTTTTACCCAGTCCCCATGCAAATATATCTTCTATGATTCCTCCGGGATTAATGAGAATCCCTCCCCCTCCTACCACCCCAAAATGCATGTCGACATTGAAAAACATGTATATGTTTGTAAATTTTCTTATTGCAGTTGGGGAAGTAATGTAGACTTTACAAATTAGGTAGTATTGATGTTGTAATGTTTGCGTGTTTATGTATAACATTAATAAACTAAAGTGAAAAAAATGATGTTGATATACAATCTAAAAATATGCCATACATAATAAAAAATAATTAATATAGATTAACATAGATGCCTTTCAACTTTGAACTTTTTAAGTAATGGGAGGATTGTGCAAATTTTTTTGTTTATGTCTCTTGATGCTTAACAGATTGAGGATTAAGATGGATTTAAGATAATAAAAAATGCACATTTGCTTTTATTATTAAAAAAAAGTGTGTTCCAATGTAAAAATATATAAATGTTGTATTTTATAGATAAACATCCAAGTAGACTTTGGGTGCAAGTGTAAGGCAATTGACAATGATAAGCCTATAATTGTTGTTCGAATTAACAATTGTTAAATGATGTAGTGTTTACAAATCTTAATTTCATTCATATGATAAACCCAAAGAGCACAAAGTCATATTGTTTTAAACTCAACTTGTGCCTTAGCAACACCATAAATGGAAACATATCACCCAATAAACCCATAAGCATATTGCTCCACTATTCTCATCACACAAGCAAATCTTATCAACTCTAAGGAGATAAAATATCATTCCTTCGATTATTAGATGTGATAGGTGAATGGCTACACTTTTCATGTTATTACAAATAATGGTAGCAAGACTCCACTAAACATCGACGAGTTTTGGGTTCAAGACTCTAAATGCTGCAACTATATATAGTAAAATATATATTTTTAGTGATTAAATTTTATAAAATAAAGTAAAAGAATAAAAAGATAATTTTTTATTTGAGGGGTATAGACATTTCAAAAAATAAGTTGGTGAAGATGAAAGTGAGATGATAATTTTTTTTATTTAAAAGGATTTATGATCAAATGTGATGATGCTTTCACATCTATCTTAAAAGATAATGAATCTGAAACTTTAATTTTTCATTGAAAATTGAAAAATAAAAATAAATAAAAATAAAAATAGTTTTTCCATAAAATTTATTAAAATAATAAGAGCATTTTCTTTTAGTGCAAATTATTCTTCCATCTAGAACATCTTGAGCATCTTTCTTTCATGCAAATTATTCTTCCATTAGAGCATCTTGAGCATCTTCCTTTCCTGCAAATTATTCTTCCATATAACATGTAGTCCAATATAATTAGAACTTTATTTTTCATTGATAAAAAAGAAAATAAAAGAAAAGAAACATAAATAGAATAATATTTTTTCATAAAAAACTATACAATTTTAATAAGAGCATCATCTTTTAAGGGAGATTATTTTTCCATCTAGAGCATCTTTCTTTTGTGCAAATTATTCTTCATCTAACATGTAAACTAGTCTAATATTATTATAAATTATAAAATAAAAACAGGGAATAAAAAATGAGAGATTTTAATCACAATAGGTATATGGTTTAATGGAATTAAACCATCCCAAGGGGCATCTAAGACCATACTTCACACAATCCTGGTGATAGCATCTCGCTAGTGGATAAATCCAATAGATACATTGACCCTAACCTAGTCTCAACCTACTTACATTTAAAAAAATAAAACAAAAAATATTACCATGTTGATATTTCAAGAGATAACTTGTTTTTCATTCATTGAAAAACACATAAGGCTATCTACACTTAAAACTAAATAAAGAAAAAAAAATTAATTTACTTATCTTTACTAAAAAGATAAAAGAAAATTGGTAGTGATACATACTTTAGTAGTGAATAATCTAATTGCTTGGTGGATTGAAGTCTACCCAAGTACAAGGAAAATAAATAGAAATGGAGATGTTAGATCTTTAATCAAGGATTATGATTTGGAGACATGTCCTCAAATTTGTAAATGTATCAATCTTGGATGTGATTTTGTTTAACAAAATAATAATTTGTTAATTAAATATAAGCTAAGTTGTAATATGGAGTGAACCAATGCATGTCAACATTGAAAACATGTATATGTTTGTAAATTTCTTTATTGCATTTGGAGAAGTAATGTATTCTTTACAAATTAGGTGGTATTGAAGTTGTAATGCGAGCTTGAGCTTGTTTATGTATAACACTAATAATCTAAAGTGAAAAGAATGATGTTGATATATAATATGAAAATATGCCTTACATAATTAAAAAATAAAAATAAAAATTATTATTTGAACTTTTTAAGTAATGAGGGTATTGTGCAAATTTTTTTGTTTATGTCTCTTGATGCTTAATAGATTGAAGATTAAAATGGATTTGTGATAATAAATATTAAACATTGCTTTTATTATAAAAAAGAAAGTGTTCTAAGGTTAAAACATAGAAATGTTGTATTTTATAGGTAAACATCTAAGCAAACTTTTGGTCTAAAGTGTAAGGCAATTTACAATGATAGACTTAGAATTTTTGTTTGAATTAGCAAACTATTAAGTGGTGCAGTGTTTACAAATCTTAATTTCATTCATATAATAAAAATGAAGAGCAAAAAGCCATCTTGTTGTGTACTCAAATTGTGCCTAAGTGACACCATAAATGGGAACATATCACCCAATAAACCCATAAGCATCTTGCTCCACTACTCTCATCACACAAGCAAATCTTATCAACTCTAAGGAGGTAAAAATTTATCCTTCCATTATTGATAGGTGAATGATTACACTTTTCATGTTATTACAAATAATGAGTAATTTCTCCTTGCATTATTGATAGGTGAATGATTACACTTTCCATGTTATTACAAATAAGGGTAGTAAGGCTCCACTAAACATTTGCAAGTTTTGGGTTCAAGATTCTAAAGGCTACAACTATAAATAATAAAATATATATTTTTAGTGTTTTCATTTTATAAAAGAAAGTACAAGAATATAAAGATAAATTTTTATTTAGAGGCATAGACATTTCAAAATTAAGTTGGTGAAGGTGAAAGTGAGATGATAATTTATTTATTTATTTTATTTTATTTTTTATTTTTATTTTTATTTTTATATTTTTTATATTTAAAAAGATTTATGACCAGATGTGATGATGCTTTCATATCTATCTTAAGAGATAATGAATATGAAACTTTCATTTTTTATTAAAAATTGGAAAAAAATAAAAATAAATATAAAAAAAGTTTTTCATAAAAATAATATAATTTTAATAAGAGCATTTTCTTTTGATACAAATTATTCTTCCATTTAAAGCATCTTCTTTTCTTGCAAATTATTATTCCATTTAACATGTAAACTAGTCCAATATAATCATAAGCTCAATTTTCATTTGAGAAAAATAAAAGAAAATAAAAGAAAGATAAATAGAAAAATAAAAAAAATAAAAATGGTTTTTTATAGAATTTATATCATTTTATTTGAAAAAAAAGGAAAATAAAAGAAAGATAAATAGAAAAATAAGAATAATATAAAAATGAGTTTTCATAGAATTTATATAACTTTAATAAGAGCATTTTCTTTTGATGCAAATTATTCTTCCATTTAGAGCATCTTCTTTTCATGCAAATTATTTTTCTATCAAATATATAAACTAGTCCAATATAATCATAAATTTATTTTTCAAAAGAAAAAAATGTAAACTAATCCAATATAATTATAAATTCATTTTTCATTGGAAAATTCATTGGAAAAAAAAAATATAAATAGAAAATTATTTTTCATTAAAATTATACAATTTAAACATTTTCTTTTAGTACAAATTATTTTTCCATCTAAAACATTTTCTTTTTGTGCAAATGAATTTTCCATATCTAATATTATGACAACTTAACAATTAAAATTATAAAATAAAAATAAACAATAAAATAAAAATTACATTTTTATTTAGTGCAAATTATTTTCCATCTAACATGATGAGGATGATGGTTAACGTTTACTCAGACCAATCTTTAGTCTATCAAATCTTAAAAAAACAAATTATTTAGTTTGATTTAAGATTTTATTCTTATTTTATTCATATAAACTAATTAAACTAACTAATCTAATATTATAAAAACTTAATAAATAAAATTAATGACAACTTAATAATAAATAAAATTATAAATAATAAAATAATAAAAATAGGGAATAAAAAAGCGAACTAACTAATCCAATATTATGACAACTTAATAAATAAAATTATAAATAATAAATTTTTTTTTATGACAACTTAATAATAAAAAAAATAAAAAAAATAGGGAATAAAAAAGGGGAGATATTTTTTTATGACAAAGATGATGCTGTATTGAAATTAAAAGACGACATTCCCATATTTCAAAGATGTCCTAATCGATGGGAAAGCGGGGAAATAAAGCCGAAGGAAAAGGTGGGCAGTTGGAGCAGATTGATGTAACGGCATACCACCTAAAGTTACGGGGACGTTAGCTGACCTTCGGTACACGCAAAAAACACGGTTTCATATTATTCAATATTAAATTTCTCAAAAGCAACTGCCACGTCAGACCGCGTGCCATGTCACCGGATATAGAGATTTCGAGGTGGGCGGTGCTTCGTATTTGAAACCTCCACTGCCATGTTCTCCAAACCCTCGAGAGTCGACGAACTGAAACCCTGATCATTAATTTATGTTCTACGCTGCAAAATTTCCCGTCTTCAAAACCCCCCTGTAACTGCAATGATGAAGGGAAATCAGTGGCCATGGAGCCTGTGCTTGGTAGCTGCTGCCATTGCCATCTTGGCGCGCTCCTGCGGGGCTTTAACGCTTTCTTCCAAGATGATACACAGGTTCTCGGATGAGGCCAGGGGCATATGGAGAGATAGGCACGGGGGAGCCGAGCCTGTGCACTGGCCGAGGAGAGGCAGCGTCGAGTACTACGGGATGCTGTGGAGCCATGACATTAAGCGGAGCTTGCAGAGACGGGAGCTTCTTGCCGAGTACCAGTCCCTGTATTTTTCACAGGGCAGCGAGACTATTCAGTATGGCGAGAGCTTAGGATGGTCAGTTCGATGAATCTTAGACCCAAGAAACCCCAGCATTGTATTTGTTATTTAAGTTCACTGATATTTTTGACACGTGGTTATCATATAGCGTTCGCTTTTAGCCAAGGTGAGCAGATCTTCTTAGGGTTTCAAGCTAGATTATATGGTCTCATCTATTTCTCAGGCAAGGCAGAATAAAACCACAGAATGCAGTTTATATCCATTTGACTGGAGCAAATTAAATGAGTGATATATTTGAGGCCTATGTTACCAGAAACCTCAACAGGTGACACTGTCTTTTTGTTTCCATTCCCGTTCCCCTTCCTGTTCCTGTATTGAAACTACATTATTACGTTACTAATTAATTTCATATGCATAATATATGCAGGTGTAGGGGCTTCGTTTTTTTTTTTATTTCCCGTTTCATTTCCTATTTCCATTTTTGGAACTGTTTTTTTGCTTCCATTCCCGTTCCCCTTCCTGTTCCTGTATTGAAACTGCATTATTACGTTACTAATTAATTTAATATGCATAATATATGCAGGTGTAGGGGCTTCGTTTTTTATTTCCCGTTTCGTTTCGTATTTCCATTTTTGGAAATATCGTTCGACAGTAGGATGATATGGGTTGTGTTAAAGTAGGGACCTTGTGGTGGGGTCTGTGTTAGCAGTGGACGATTATTTTTGACGTGTGTTGGTGACAGCATGAACCTTTTAAATGTTTCTGAAATGCATGAAATGCATTGTTGAGTTTGGAGTTTGCTGTCTGCAAGTTTACACCCGTTTTTAAGTCAAGGAATCTCTGCCTATTGTTAAAGCTAGGCCAGGCGGAAGTGCCAAGCCCTTAGTGCTTTGGATCTTTCTGAAATGTCTTATTAAGTTTGGCCGTGGCTCTGTTATATATTCTTTTTCATTTTAATAAGAGTAAGTTCCTTTTGATTGAAGAGGCTATAGTTACAGAACTCTGCAGGATATCGACTTTTAGAAAAGAATGACCTTTGGAAGGGCCACTTTTCTGCAAAGCGGCCCTTCCAAAGGTCTCTGCTCCATTAAATTTCCCAGGAGTTGAACCTGGCATCGTCTGCAAAGATCATGTTAACACTGTGACTGTCATTAACAGAACATCCACAGTAGCACAGAACTAGTGTTTAATGAAATATTAGTGACGACATTCTTTGGAGTGCTTAGAAGAGGTGTTTCTTTTCAAAATGTCCTATTTTATTTCGGTAAATAGCTTTCCCTGCCTCATGTTCTACCTTATGGAGTGACAAACGTAGAAGAAGGATTGCTGTTGCATTAACATGACCTCACACTTTGAAAGGTCAGTAATGAAAACATTATTACGTGGTGCACATCCATTAATTTCCCTGGAGTTACACCTGGTCTCATCTGAAAAGATCATGTAACACTCGAACTGTCATTAATAGCACATCCACAGTAGCACAGAACTAATGCCTAATGAAATAGTAGTGACGAGATTCTTTGGAGTGCTTAGAAGAGGTGTTTCTTTTCAAAATGTCCTATTTTATTTCGGTAATTAGCTTTCCCTGCTTGATGTCCTACCTTCTGGAGTGACAAAGGTAGAAGAAGTATTGCTGTTGCATTAACATGACCTTGCACTTTGAAAGGTCACTATCAAAAACATCATTACAAAGTGCACATCCGTTGGGTTTTGAGCATGTTTACCATAGTCTCCGAGTGTGAGTCGTTTGACATATTGATTTTGGTTTCGAGTTAGTCATCCCATTGAGTTTGGTGTCGAATCAATCGATCCATTAAGTTCGGCGTTGAGTTGGTTGATTTATGTAATTTGAACATGATCCATTTCTCAAGTTTACTTTGAAGTTATTCCAAGTTATTTGGCTAGTTATTTTGAGTTAGTTGTAGATATATTTTGAGTTTTTGGTTTAGTTACTTTTAGTTATTGGCCTAGTTATCCTTGTGCTTAGCGGTGAGCTATTTGAGTTGTTAAATTTCTTTCCAAATTACTTTCAAGTGGTTATTTTGCAATCATTTCCATGTGTGCATCTAACAAGCTTGGTTTTGAACTTGAGTCATTGTCTATCATTAGAACACAGTTCAACAACTCTATATTTAGACTTGATTTTGTGTTTTTCAATGTGTTATTTTCTCCTTCACGCTCTCTTAAGTGATGTATTAGTTCTCAATAAGTGATATCATTTTGATGTTGACACACCACTTATTTATAACAATATTGGATTTTCCCTATGTTGCACGAGTTTTTGGTACGCGGGCACTTCGGGTACGGGGGACCAAGTATTTGGTACGACTAGAAGCTTTGCCCATATTTACAGGAAACGTCAAGTTGGGAGCGACAATAATATAATATATTAGTCCAAAACTTGCCAATTAAATTCCATCCTGTAGATTCTATCTTGCAATGAAATATGTAAAATATTGAACTTTGAAACGCTTCCAGAAAAATTCAAAATATTAAACCATCAACAACTTGCTAATGAAATTCCTTGCTAGCAAAGAAATATGCAAAACTTCTAAAACAAAAAAAAGCTATTATTACTTGATTATTATGTCAATTCATGCAACAATATATTATATTCAACTTCGAAATTCAAGTTTGGAAATTTATAAAATGAAATTGACTAACACGCTACTCTTTCTCTTTTTGACCATCATTGTAGTTTGTTGAATCATATCATTAAAGCTTCAAGATAGACTAAAAGAAATTAGACTTATTTGCAATTGTTGAACTTCAAGATTTGCAACAGACGTTGCCAAGGAATGACTGACAACTATCTATATTTTGTTGAAACCTTTGCTACATCTCCATGTCTCTATCGCTTTACAGAGCCCATGCAGTCCAACCCCCTGACCTATCGTGTATCACTTAGAAAATAAACAAATGGTACCTTCTCTGTGCAAAATAGGTTTCCGAAAGGTGAAAATCTGCTCAAAATAGGTACTTGAAAAATCAAAATCTGCTCAAAATAGGTACTTGAAAAATCAAAATCTGCTCAAAATAGGTACTTGAAAAATCAAAATCTGTTGAGTGAAGCTCTCGAAATGCTCCAAAGTACCCTTTGAAGCTCTAGGCGATTTTGGAATGTTTCCTACAAGCTCCCAAGCTCCCAAGCTCTCAAGAGTGCAGGAGCGTGGGGTATGTGCTCTCCAACGCCTGGGAGCGGTACTCGTGTTACTGTGGATTTTCCTTAAGGATGTGTTTCTTGGATGGGACCAAGGTCATATGCACAATGAGGCAAAATGGAGTCGAAGCCGAACTTTGGATGACAAGGGGCAATGTCGAGTGCTATAGTGTGATGTGGAGCTATGATGTCAAGTGGTGCTTCTAGAGTAGGAGATGGTTCTTGAGAACCAATTTCTAGATTTCTTTAGGGCAACAAGCCCATTTAGTATGTTGAGAGCTTAAGATAATTGATTGAGTGATCTTAGACCCTAGAAGTCCCGAGACTATATTTATTATTTAAATTCCCTACTTTTTTTCGAGTTGTAATTATCACATCATATTTGCATTTATATGAGGCGAGATCTCCTTAGGGTTTTAAGACAAATTACAATACAATGCCTCACACATTTCTTAATGAAGGTAGAAGATAACATGGATTGTCATGCTTGTTCGTTTGAATGGTGCAAATTAAATGATTAATATATTTGAGGCCTGTGTTATTAGAAATTTGAAGAACAAATCCTACTTCTTGTTTTGTTGCTATTCATGTTTATATTGAAACATCTTGTTTTTTGTTTTGTTGTCACTCATGTTCTTGTATTGAAACTGCATTAGTGCATTACTGCTTCATTTTGTATGTTAGTATTTGCGGGTGGAGGGAGGTCTGTGTTTTTTGTTTCCCATTTCATTTTCATTTCCCATATTTGGGAACATAGTTTCATAGTATGATAATGTGGGCAGTGGTTAAATAGGGACTTGTGGTTGGGGGTTTTGTGGAATGGATGGTGATTTTTGATGCATTATTTAATCATTTTAGATGTTTCTAAAATGCATTATTATGTTTGGAGCTTTATACTTGTTTTTAAATTGAATAATCTTTGCCCATCTTCAAGACTATGCTAGGTTTAAATCTAACCCTTGGTGCTTTGGATATATTTGGATCATTTTATAAGCTCGACACTAGCTCTCCTATTTATTCTTTCCTTTATTTTTTAGATTCCTTTTTGATTGGAGAGAGTACGGAACTTCGTAGCATATCAAGATTATAACAACAATGACCTTTGGTGGGGTATTTATTTTGCAAAGCTATTATTCAAGGGCATTCATTCTATCAAAGTATTGAGGACTTCCTTATAGCCTCCTTTTCTAAGATCACTTGGCACATGGATTGTCATTGATAAGTTATCCACATTAGCGCAGTAGTGTTTGTCACTTTAACAAGACCAAACTCTTTTGAAGGGCACAATCAATTACATGACTACAAGGTGCATGGTTAGTGGATTTTGAGCAAGGTTATCTTTCTTTTTTTGGTTAAACCAGAACAAGAATTTTTGGAGAATCAGTAACTTCAAAAGATTTCCTGCCTCTACACCAAATACAATTATTTCATAAATGCCACAATCGGGCCAGTTACAACATGTCTCTGGAGACTTGAACCCTTGAAGCTGTGGAAACAAATTGTTCACAAAACCACTCGAGCTATGAGAATCCTTTGACCTGAAGAAGGTTATCTTACTCTTTGAGTGTGTGTCAATTTACCCATTGAATTTGGTCTTGAGTTAGCTCAATCACCAAATTTAGACATGACCAAGTTCTAAGGCTTGATGCCTACTGGATTTTGAGCAAGGTTATAACTTATCTTACTCTTTGAGTGTGAGTCAATTTACCTATTGAGTTAGTTGACTCACCAAATTCAGAGATGACTAAGTTCTCAGGCTTGATGTGAAGTTATGTAAAAACATTAGTTATTTTTGGTTTTTTATTTTTATTTTTTATTTTTATTTTTTAATTTTTTAATTTTTAATTATGAGTTATTGGCCTAGTTATTCCTATGTTTGGAGATATTTTCAACAAGTTGAAACACTTTTGAGCGCTTATTTGATGAGTCACTTTAGAGTCTACATTGAATAGGCTTAGATTTGAACTTATTTCATTATCATGACAAGATAAGATCATTAAATCAATGTCCACCAAATAACCGCAAAATAAGGTCAATGGGAATATTGATTATAATAATGTTAATACAAAGCAAAGGTTTTAAGAAGTCTGCTATATAAAGAACAAGAAATACAGTTGGAACATGAAGTCTATGTGAAAACATGAGAAATCACGAGACAATCCTTGGATCTAAGTATGGGCCATTGCAATGGACGAGAGATGTGCAAAGGGAAAGGATATAGGGATTGAATATGATCCATTGGATCTACTTCTCCTAACATCTAAGGTCAAATGAAGAAACTTCAAGATAGGATGATATCCTGAAGAAATGGTAGGTGAAGTATGAATCATCTCTTATATTACTGCTTGGTTGCTATAACTCGTTGTCAATGTCAAGGTGAACTGATCTGCCTATTGGTAAGGGATTTGGTCTGGTGATGTCTCAATGGTCTATGGGGAGGGAGAATGGTCCCTTTGCTCTGGACTAGTCAAGAGCTAGAAGTAATGCCATCATTAGCCCGTCTCTTAGTGCTTCTGATTGATGGGAACATCTTAAAGGAGGAGTTGATCCACTGAATAGGATATGCCCTAGGAAGAGGTTGGAGAGTTAGGGTACGAAGCTTGATGTAAAGTGTTGGAAATATCTCTTTTGAGTATTGGAAGAAAATGGAAAGGGTCTGGATCTTGCTAAACGGAGAAATATCTCGTGGATCTCATAATAAACGGGGCAACAAAAGATAAAGTGCTCCTTTGATTCAATCTCTTTTTGATGACATAGTTGGTAGATTTTGTCTAAACAGTCTATCTGGTGGTTCATCTTAATTTGTAGTTGATAAGATCCAACTTTGAACCATCCTAAAGGAATTTGGAGGGAACACACCTAATGGCTAAATGCGTAATAGGGATGAACAATGAGTCCATCTCTCATCACCATGAAGCAAAAGCATAGAAGGCCATGCTTAGATGTAACCCACCTCAAAGGTTTATCTAATTGACTTCTACATATTGCTTGTAGATATCCTCGCGAATGATTGTATTCATCTTCTCTTTGGTTGGTAAGATATGGCCAAGTGCATGTAAGGAATATTAAAATGGAGGAAGCTTGTCTAGTGTAATACCAACTATAAGGAGATTTGAGACTCTGATGTACCAGGATTGAGACCTAGTTGAAGGAATCATTGTTGCAACATATTTTGACGAATGGTAGGGCAAGTATAAATATCTATCTTGACCTTGCGTTGTATCAACAAAACACCGAAAATGGTGTAGAAGTGAGATGAGATCGAAAATTGCTTGTAGTCAAAAGGGTCGAGTGCTAAACCATGCAAGGATGATGGTTTGAGGGACTACTTGTTTGCATCAAATGAAGCAATAAAGGAGGATGCTCTGCACTCTCTCTTCTTAGGACCAATTAAATTGTATATTTAGACTTGATTTAGAGTTTCCAAGGTGTTCTATTCTCCATAAACCTTCTTGAGGTGAAAAAAAGAAGGGAAAGCGACGCATTTGTTTTCAGTAAGCCATATCCTTGAAGTTGATGAGCACTTTTGTGATCTTGGATTATAGTGTAGATCTAAAGTTTGTTGCAACCGTTTTGGCATGTGATTCATGTTTGGTTGATGTTTGAAACAAATATTTTCATGAAAATTTTCTCTCGCATATCACAATTGTTCCAATAGTTTTCAATATGTTAGTGATGCATTGACTAAAAATGTAAATTGGTTTAAGAATACTTTTTTCGTGAAACATTTTATCTATATGATTTTAAAGACCAATTTGATATGAATTGAAGCACTTTGTGATCCATATTAATCATTATGGAGTTATCAATAAATACACTAATAATATTAGATATTATTATTTTGGAAGTTAAGGTGAGTTTGGTTTAGTGGTTGGATTATGGGCATTGACCATAAAATTCTTTGTTGTTAGTGCCAAGAGTCATATAACCACATAAGATCTAATAAGATGGAATGTCAAGCGACAAATTTGTGTAGTAAATAAATAATGTCAACAATCTAAAATTAGTTTTCATGGTTTTCTTAGTTTGCATTGTGTATGCAATGAAGAATATGCCTTTTTCCAAGTTGTGGAGGTCAAGCTTAGTGTTTTTTGTTGTTTCTTTTAATATGTTCGATGCACATATTTATCTAAGATGAAATCTTCTCACATATATGTTATCGTTGGTTTCCAACTTTGAAATTTGTTGATAAAATTTTGATATAAGTTGATTTTCCATATTGATGTTTTGTAATTGAGACATTGTTTTTGTTGAACAGGTTGCATTATACACGGGTTGATATAGGGACACCAAATATATCTTTTTTGGTAGCTCTTGATACTGGAAGTGATCTTTTTTGGGTTCCTTGTGATTGCATACAATGTGCACCTACTTCTGCCTCGATATATGGTTTGGTATGTTAAATAGCTCTTGCATTGCTTATTTTATTTAGTTCATTAATTGCTTGCATATTTACCCATCTTTGTATATATTTGTTATTAGATTAATATTAATTTCATTCATTTTTGTTTTTCAATAGAATAGTGAATTTAAATTTGCTCCAGGACGCGTTTCTTGTAGGAGGGTTGTGGTTAGTGTGTTTTTAAGTTAGATCTCTCTTTCTCTCACACACATTCATTTTTGTCTCTCTTTGTGCATGCATTACTTGTTTACTTGTTAAGACAAACATACACTCTCTTGTGGAAATAAATAACAATGTTCTCAGAATAACTAGTGTCAAACCAGGAGGTAACTCCGCAAATCACAACGTGTATTAGATGGAGAATGTGAATGTATTTATACATGAAGGTGAGGCTATTGGGATTCACTTCCCAATGACTCTTGGCCTTTCTTATTTCCTAATATAATTTAATATACAATATTAAATATCCTCACCCAACCCTTAGGATTAGGTGTCAACATTCCCCCCTTTAATTCGAAGGGATGTTGGTGACTCCAAGAATCGATCTGAACTTTTCAAACTTTTCTCTTCCAAGTGCTTTGGTGAAGATATCAACGGTTTGCTCATTTGTGGAACAATGATGTAGATGGATGGTTTTGGCCTGAACATGATGTCGAATTAGATGGTATTTTGTATTGATGTGTTTTGTTCGATCATGGAACTTTGGGTTCTTGGCCAACTTTATTGCAGAGGTGTTGTCGATCATGAGTGGTGTTGAATACATTTGTTTCATCTGCAAATCTTCTAGGATTTTTCTGAGCCACACAATGTCCTTTGTTGCTTCAGCTGCTGCCACATATTCTGCCTCGGTCGTGGAATCTGTTGGAACTGACTGTTTGCGTGATCTCCATGAGACAGCTCCTGATCCAAGACTTATGGTGTAACCTATAGTAGACATCCCTGTTTCTTTGTCTCCATCAAAGTCTGAATCAGAGTATCCGATTACGCTAAAGTCGCTTACCTGTGTATATTTGAGTCCAAAGTCTTGAGTCCCCTTCAAGTACTTTAACACTCTTTTTGCAGCAGACCAATGTCCTTCACAAGGTTTTTGCATAAACCTTGAGAGGATTCCAACAGCAAATGAAATGTCAAGTCTGGTGGTGGTTAGGTAGATAAGACTTCCTATAAGCTATCTATACTTAGTTGCATCCTCGAATTCCTTCCCTTCAATGGATGTGAGCTTCAAGTTTTGTTCCATTGGAGTGGTTAAGGGATTGCATTCATCCATGCCAAACCTGTTCAAAAGATCTCTAATGTACTTCTTTTGAGAAAGAAACATAAATTTAGGATGTTGAATTACTTCAATACCCAGATAGTAATGAACATAACCCAAATCAGTCATTTCAAAACCTTTCTTTAATTCTTTCTTCATGGATGCAATATAACTCTCATTGTTCCCTGTCATCAAAAGATCATCTACATACACCACAAGATATACAACTGTTTTTCCAACTTTCTTAGCAAACAAAGTTGCATCATCAAGATCAAAATGTTTGAAGTCAAGTTTCAGAAGATGCTCGGTTAATTTCTCATACCAGGCTCGTGGTGCTTGCTTGAGGCCATACAAAGATTTTATAAGCTTGCAAACTTTGTGTTCTTGCCCTTTACAACAAATCCTTTTGGCTAGGACATAAAGACTTTCTCCTTTAGATCTCCATTCAAAAAGGTGGTTTTTACATCCATTTGATGGACTTTCCATCCATTCTGAGCTGCTAGGGCAAAGAGAGTCCGGATGGTGGTCCATTTTGTTGTGGGAGCAAAAGTTTCTTCATAATCGATTCCTTCTTTTTGTGCAAAACCTTTTGCCACAAGCCTGGCCTTGTGCTTTTCAAGTGAGACATCTACTTTATACTTGTTCTTGTAGACCCACTTACAGCCAATTGGTTTTGTTCCCAAAGGCGGATCAACCAGCTTCCAAGTGCCATTCTTTATCAAGGCATCATACTCCTTTTGCATCGCTTCATTCCATTCATCATGAGAAGCAGCTTCTTTGAAGGAAGTTGGTTCATGATCTGTAGACAAACTCAATTCACAGTTATAAGCAATATCCATATCAATAGGAGAATCAAAATTATCTACGTCACCTTCGTTTTGTTTAGTGGAACTTCTTGTTCCTGTTTTTCCAACCTCATCGGGATGAACATTCTCTAGTGTCTTTATCTGCCATTTGGGAGGACCTTTTTGAGATGGCCCAAGCTGCTCATTTGACTGAGTTGGGATTGAGTCGAGATTCAATCTCTCAATTATGTCAATCACATCATTCAATGTGTCATCCGTGGTTGTTTCTTCATGTGGGGGAGAGATTTCTTCAAGAAATCAATCCACAGTTTGATTCAATATAGGAATCCCCCCTTCAAGATGTGGAATCTGATTATCAAATTCTTGAAAAGACTTTGCATGTGTGAATCTATCCAAGCGATCAAGTTGTCTCTCAACAACATTGTCAGTCTTGGAAGATTCAAGGAATATGACATCTCTTGCTATTACAAACTTCTTATTGGCTTCATCATAGAGATGATATCCTTTGGAGGTATTGGAATACCTCAAGAAGATACATTTTCGACTTCTAGCACCAAGTTTATTCCTTTGTCCCTTGGGTATCAAGGCATAACAGGTGGAACCAAAGACCCTGAAATGCTTTACCGAAGGAATGTGGCCATGCCACATTTCAAAAGGAGTTTTGTTTCTAATTGAATTTGAAGGACACCTATTCTTTATGTATACAGCACATAGAACTGCATCAACCCAAAACATCAATTTTACATTCTTGAAAAATAACATGGAGCGAACCATATTTAAAATAGTTGTGTTCATTCTTTCAGCTACACCATTCTGTTGGGGATTATACGGCACAGTTGTTTGATGTTTGATCCCATGTTGACGAAGATAATTTTCAAATTCGTTTGAAGTGTATTCTTTTCCATTATCAGTACATAGAGAGCCAATATGAGTTTGTGCATCAATTTCAATCCATGCATGAAAATTCTTGAATGTTTGAAAAGCATCAGACTTGTTCTTCAATAAGTAAACCCAAGACATTCTGGTGTAGTTATCAATAAATGTCATCATATATTTATTTCCATTTGCAGAAGCAACAAGCATAGGGCCACATAAATCTGAATGAATAAGCTCAAGTTTTCTATGTGCTCGAGTGTGAATCATGAAATGGCTGTTTGCTATGCTTTCCTAGAATACAAGCATCACATTCCTTAGGTTTCCTAGGAATTGTAGGCAGTCCATTAACACCATTTTTCTTCAACAAACGAAGGCTTTCATAGTTTAAGTGTCCAAATCTAGCATGCCATAAAAGACTTGACGGGAATGTACCTTCATCATGATGTGAACTGAATGCAAAGTTTTGAGCATGAGCAGATGAACCTTTCAGCTTCAAGAGTCTTCCTTCTTCTATTCCTTCCATGACAAGTGAGTGATTTGATGCTTTTCTGACCTCTGCCTTGCCATCAAACAAGTGAATGGAGTGTCCTTGCTGGCGGATTTGGACTAAGGATAGCAAGTTTCTCCTCAACGCAGGGAGGTATAGAACCTCATGTAGAATATGATCTGGAAGACCAGGCAACTTAAGCCTGACTGTGCCAAGCCTTGATGGCTTGAGTTTGGATTTATCTGCGAAGTATACTGCTCCATCAACTTTGTCAGTGAATTCTTCAAAAGAATCTTTTCTAAATGTCATGTGACATGTTGCTCCTGAATCTAGGAACCAATCATCTCTCCACGAAGTAAATGAAACATCAAACAAGTCTTCAGTTACTCCATTGTTACAATGTGCTAGAACATAATGAGCGGATTCAGGTGCTTTACCTTTGTCTTTGTCATTAGTTTTACCTTTGTCTTGATTTCTTTTCTGCTCAATTTTATCCCAAGGTGTCCTACATGTGGATGCATCATGCCGGTCTTTATTGCAACGTATGCAATGAAGATCGGATTTGTCAGATTGTCTGCCCCCCCTTCCTCTGAAGTTTCTTCTTCCTCTTCCTCTTCGGCGACCTCTTCCTCTGGAAGGATCTGGAGCATGATTCTTTTCTCTATGTGCAAAGTATGCAGCCTCTTCAGAAGACGAATGGGCTGTCATCTTCCCGAAAGCTTTCTCTTTTTCTGCAAACTTTTTCTCAAGGGAATCAAGGTTTCCACTTGCTTGCAATGACTCAAGATAATGTGAGTAAGTCGGATATAATGCCTCTTAACATATGCTATGAGAGATATGTCAATTTTTACACCAGTGTTGTCAATGTCATGCATGATAGATCTTACTTCTGAAGCTAAAGCAAGGGGATCATCATTCTTCATTTCAAGACTGAACAGCTTAATCATCAATTGAACAATTTCTAGTTCTGAATGTGAGTCATAGAGTTCTTTTAGCTTGCTCAAGGCTTCATAGGCATTTGAAAATGATGAAATATGGCGACTCACCTCTTCATTTACGGAGGCTGCAATCAAGGCATAGGCCTTGCAGTTCTTGTTTTCCCAAATGGCGAGCTCCTTGTCTGAAGTGGGCTTTGCTGGTGGATTTCCTTCTTGTCCTTCACAAATTCCTTTCCACAACTCATTAAAAATGAGAGTGTGCTTGATTTTCCGAGACCATTCAAGATAGTTCTCCTTTCCGGAGAGAACCACCCCTACAATATATATGAGAGAATGCATTCTTTTGAAGGGAAAAAAGAATTACTTTGCTGGAAAATTTCTTTTGAAGGAGGGAAAATTTTTTTGCTGAAAATATACTCAATTCTGAAAATATATATATATATATATATATATATATATATATATATATATATATATATTTTTTTTTTTTTTGGTGGGAAATTTTTTTATGTGTGTGGGGGAGGTGATAATAGAGGAGGGTATTGTATGGGGGGGGGGGGGGATGATTATATGAAGGGGGTTTGTCAGTATGCGGTGAGGGAGTGCTGTAGTGTGGGCGGTATTATATGCGGTAAGGGTGGTATTGTATGCGGTGAGGGAGTGCTGTAGTGTGGGCGGTATTGTATGCGATAAGGGCGGTACTATGTGCGGTGAGGGAGTGCTGAAGTGTGGGCGTGGGGATAGGCAGCTGGGTGGGTAGTCGGTTGGGGTGAGTCGAGCGATGAGATGGGGTAGGCGGAGAAGGGGGCTGGGAGTAGCGGAGTGACGGGGGTGGGGGTAGGCTGTAATGTGGGTGTGGGGATAGGCAGCTGGGTGGGTAGTCGGTTGGGGTGAGTCGAGCGGTGAGATGGGGTAGGCGGAGAAGGGGGCTGGGAGTAGCGGAGTGACGGGGGTTGGGTAGGCTATAATGTGGACGTGGGGATAGGCAACTGGGTGGGTAGTTGGTTGGGGTGAGTCGAGCAGTGAGATGGGGTAGGCAGAGAAGGGGGCTGGGAGTAGTGGAGTGATGGGGGTGGGGTAGGCTGTAGCGGGGAGTCGAGGGGTGGGAGAGTGTTGCAGTCGGGTAGGCAGCGGGGAGTTGAGGGGCGGGGGCGTTCCAGTCATAGCAGGGTGTGGGGAAGGGGATAGGGAGCGTTGACGTGTTGTAGGTGTAGGGTAAATGGGGTGTAAGGTTTTCCATGAGCGTGGATGAGCGATGAGGTCGAGAGGCCGTTAATTTTTTTTGGAATTGCAGGATTTGAACAACTGCAGAATTTGCAGTCTTTTGCAGGAGCTGCAAATTGCAGAATTTCAGGAACTGCAAATAGCAGAATTGCAGAATCTTCAGAAGCTGCAAAAAAAAATTCAGAACTGAGCAAAAATTACAGAGATAATTTAAAAAAAATGCAGAATTGAAGTATATAAACTCAGAATGGCATCAATATAATGGAGCAGCAAAAACTAGATGCAGTGAACATAAAACTGAATGTACAAAGACTGTTAGCAAAAATGAGGGAGTTACACCAAAGGCAAGAATGCCAATAGTGGGACTGGCTCTGATACCATGTCAAACCATGAGGTAACTCCGCAAATCACAATGTGTATTAGATGGAGAATGTGAATGTATTTATACATGGAGGTGAGGCTATTGGGATTCACTTCCCAATGACTCTTGGCCTTCCTTATTTCCTAATATAATTTAATATACAATATTAAATATCCTCGCCCAACCCTTAGGATTAGGTGTCAACAGCTAGATTGGACTAAGATGGAATTGAAAAACTTATATTGTTTCACAAAAAAATTAACAATTGGAAGTTGAACTAGAGCCAAAGGTTGTTTTTGTCTTGAATTGACTAATTTTGATTTGGTTTAGTTGTTTCCAATCTGGATTGGCCCTTAAAAAAATGGGTTTGATCCACACACTATGTCCAAAAATTGAAAAAATAAAGAACTAAAGAAAACGGATATGATTCCTAAATTGTCATTTATCAATATAAAAATAATAATAATCTAATTTTAAGGTCACGACTAAGCCAAATGCCAAATTGGTGTATGAAACCCCATTGTTTGTGGGACAACGAACCCCTCTCCTCGCATTGATTTGACTTCTAAAGTCTATGAAGGTGTACATACTCTACCATCCTCTAGATTTGAACCTGTGACCTTGGAAGAAGCACATGCTCTTAACTATTAGGCTTACTCAAGTTGCATTAATGGTTTACATTGATGTCCATATAAATATATAATTTTCATTAAAAATTGCATTTGTTATGTGTTTTTTGGTTGGTTAGTATTTCAACCTAGTTTTTTGACCAATTATAGGTTTTAGTATGGTTTGGCATTGATCCTTGTTGGTTTTGTTTTTGATAGCATTATAAATAATCTTGTGTTGTTCTTTGTGTGTGCACATGCTTAAGTAGCCAGGGTGCAAACATTTGCATTGAGATCATGCCTAGTTGCATGTGTTTTCTTGCACCACTTTGTTTATATATATATATCCTTGGTTATTTCTTGCATCTAGGCATGCCCAAGCAGCTAGAGCACACACTTGTAATGGGTAAAATATTGGGTGTGTGTATTTGCCTATTACTATGCTGCTTGATCATATACTATGCTTGCTACTTTAGGGGTTAGCCTTGTAGTAACAAGCCACATGGGTAAATGAGGGGGTTGTTGACTTTCCTTATAATTCTTTTTGAATGTTCAAAATTCAAGTTTGGTGCACAAGATGAACAAATGAAACAAGAAGGATGAGCCATGCCAAAAAAATGGTTATAAAGTTAAAATAAAATAAGAAGAAAAAATAAAGTTTGCAAAATGGGGTTGGTTAACCTAGGAAAGCATCTTAGAGCTGTTAATTTTTCTTAGGTTCTTTGCTTTATATAACTGCATTACATTAAATTCACCCCACAACATTTATACCATAATTATAACATATTCAATTATGTAGAAAGAACAACATCATCAGAAATGTAGCAGAACAGTAAATAGGAACATTAGAAGAAAAACATGCACATAAAGAGACATCGGGATTGGTTGGAGACCAGGGCAAAACCCCATAAAGGGAAAAAATCATAATTCTTCTTCTATTAGATTTCATCAATTGCTCAACTGTGATACAAAGTACAATAATACGAGACATTATCGGACATATTAGGCTACCTAAGACCTAAACAGATCTTGTTCACAACTTTGTTTGTGAACAAGATTAAAATACGAATAAGATTACCGACAACATGTAGCTACTACAACATCACTATCATTGCTTCAATATACTTAGTTCTCACTACTGCTGCTAATCTGGTGACATACTACTCTGAATGAGGACTATCCTACTGCTCTATAAGGTCAAATATATATTGCTTATGATGTCATATATCTAATGCTGCCAAACCAATGGGTTGCAACCATATGTTACCAAAACCAATTATTAAGGTGAGGTTTGTCTATTACCATACAACGTAACTCTCATTACTAACTTCGTGAACATATTACCGTGCCATATAAAAGATATCATAGTGACATATATACTGTGCCAGGAACCATACTATGAGAGCGATGCCAGTTATATACAATGGTGCCAAAATGATGAAGCCCCTACAATGACCATATCATACTATGGGAGCAATGCCAGTTACATACTATGGTGCCAAAACAATGAAGCCATTATAGTTACGATACCATACTATGAGAGCGACGCCAGATCAAGAATGTGAGATATAGATGTCATAGTAAGGGCACACAATCACAAAGAAGTCATTCCAAGAACGTGAGATTAGATGTTATTAGATACACGATGCAAATCCATAGGATCCTTTCAATGCAGTAATATTATACCAACGCTGTGAAATTAATAATGCAAAAGACTTGTATCACAAAGATTTTATAGAGAGAGAATACGAACATAGATACCATACGAGAGTCCTATTCTTGTAGCTACTCTGAGAGAGACAATCGATAAGTTCTATAGTGTAACAACTCCGAGAGAGAGACTTGTAGCCACGTGCAAGAGCAATAACCTCAAAACCCAACGAATTTCTACATCCAAAAAATTCAGAGTAGACTATATCATCTCAAGTACCCTTTGAAGTATTTATAGTTATTTCTATAGGAGAAAAGCCGTGAAACTTGGAAGAGTCGATTTGATTATTTGAAGGCGACTTAAATCATAATTTAAATTGAATATTTTTCTCCTTTATTTTAAGTCGACCCATGATATCATAAATTTAATTTGCTAATGGAATAATAATAATTCCTTTGAGCAATTAAATTCCTTTGAGGTAGAAGGATTTCTTAAGGGAAATTTTTTTCTGATGCTACTCCATTTTTAAACAAGAGCTTCCAAAAAAAGGAGAGAGAGGTGGATAAAGCATGATGTGAAGCTTAAAAGTTGAAAATAGTATACAATTTAAACCATCTTTTTAATATATTCCTTTTATATTCTCATTGAGTGCCTTAATTTTAATGTTTTTGTGAGTAATAGTTTCAAATTTTTTAAAAGTTTGCAAGTTGGGATAGTGTGAATTTCACAATTAATAAGCATTTTGAACAATAACGAAGAGGGGAATTTTCTAAGAGTAAGAATATAATATTAAGAAGGGGGGGGGGTTTGTGAGAGGGAGGATCAAAGTAGGTTTTCACAACATTTGAAACTATCTTGAGAGAAAAAGGGGTAGCAAAATTGCATGCAAAATGTCCAAAGGGTTATGGGCAAGAGACAAAGTTGGGAAGGGTTCACGGGGGTAGCAAAATTGCATGCAAATTGTGTTAAGGGTTATGGGTTGACAATAACATAAGGGTTCGTTCCCATATTTTTAGAACTCCACGTTTTTGAGTCAAACTTTGCACAAATCTAGTTGAAGAGGTTAAAAGTAGCGAGGGAGCTATAAAGGAATGGGCGTGTTTATCATCTCTCATCACTTCTCCATCTTGTGAATTAACAATTGCATCCTCATGTTCTATTGTAAAACCTACCTAAAATGTTGTTGCTAATGTTATTTTAGAGTAATTCATAGTTGCTCCAAATGCATGCACTCTAGTCTCATCTCATAAGAGGAAAGCTTTGCTGAGTTTCCCTATTGATATCTAGAGACATCACATTGTGTTGTTTGATAATGAGAAAGTTTGTATTGAAAAGTTGGTGGTTCCATCAAAGGTGTCATCATGTATAGATGAATGCTCAATGGTGATGAATGGTTAGAATAAATGCTCATAATCATTCACTTGTGGATAATATTACATCTTTAGTTATTGGTCCCTATTTGTTGAGAGAAATGTAATGTTTAGGGTAGGAGAAAAACATGCTCTTCACAAAGAAGAGTTATATGAGGTGATTGAGGAGTTGGAGCCACTAAATTTTGTGCAAATGATAACAAACAATGTTTTAGGGTTGATGATCCAACAATAGTATATAGGCTAGACATATATTGGACACCGTGTTGTGTGCAATCATTGAATAACATCTTCAAGACTTTGATAAATTGTTGATTTCATTTCCAAGATGAATGAATATGGGATAAAAACTTTTCTTTTTTATATGTTATCGTCATTAATCAGATTTAATTTATGAAAATTTTAGTAAGGTGGAATGGTTAAAGCCAATTATTACTAGGTGAAAGGGCAAGTAAACTTTCAAGTGGTATAAGGTGTTGTCTTGTCCAAGCTCTCATGTCAATCAAATCTAATGGGCATTGAATTTTTGGTGAGTATTTTTTTCTCATTTTTCGATGCAATTACTTAGTTTGTTGAAAAAGGTGATTGCATAAGACACTTGTAATTCTTGCACCTCCATAAATTAGCAACTTGCAGAGACAAAGATCACACGCGATAGACATTGCTTATGTGATTATTAATATCTGACATACATTGTTTATGCTAAGGAATTTAGGAAAGGTGCTTCAAAATGCTTTCCCAAATTTGCGCAACTATATTATATCCATTGAAAATATTTTACTCTTATAACAACTCAATTCAAAGGTTGTGAAGAGCTAAAAGTATATTCACAAAACTTATGATCAACACCTTTTACAATGTTTAGATTTGCAAGTGAACAAATTGGTATTGTTGCCATTTGAAATTTTTAAGCATTTATACTCAATAAATAGATAGTATCATCTTGAAAGGTCTTTGATTCTTCAAATAATGCATCTTGTGTGGAAGAACTACCATTAAGACAATGATCATCAACATCTCCTCCATCTATTGAATTGATCCCATCCTCTCTCTCATGCTCTTGGAAAATATTTAGG
Source organism: Pinus albicaulis (assembly GCA_034641835.2). NCBI lineage: Eukaryota > Viridiplantae > Streptophyta > Pinopsida > Pinales > Pinaceae > Pinus > Pinus albicaulis. The sequence continues at coordinate 1,238,271,862 of CM076574.1, read as the reverse complement.
CCCTAGGTGTCATATTTTTTGTTCTTATGCATAAAGTTGAACATGTGTTGAAAACGTCTTTCAAGAGATTCTTAATTGTAAGATTCCTATAAGTTGGGTATTCATTAATGTGATAAGAAACATGTTTCTTCTCCTCTTATATCTTCTTTGTATTTAGGAGCATTCTTTTCATCACCTTCATGTTTGCCTTTGGAAGGATGGTATTTCAAAGCAATTTTATTATCTTGCAAGCTTTATTTAAGGATCTCACAAATCCGCTTTCATCATGTTTCTTCATGTTTTCCTTTTGGACCCATTATTTGGAATCATATGAAGGCCCATGGTGTTTGAATCAATCTCATGAAAACCTAGAGGACATCCTTAGACATGTTATGAAATGGTACTTGCCCAAGAGAATGGCATCACTAAGTGGAGTAATGTAAATGATCAACTTATAAGTCGAGGAAAGGGTCCCCATCCATATCACCATGCAATGAAAGTGTGATGGGGTTGGAAGGGAATAACAAATTGCAATGTAAATATCATGGTGTAAGGCAACACTACCTTAGATTCATGGGAATATGGCATGCTCATTAGAGGCGATTATGGAAGCATTACATAGAAGTGAGTAGTCGATAAGGCATGTTATCCTTTTGAGCCTCTCACGTTGTTGGAGTAATGAGTCTACCATTTGTACTAGGGCAAATCTCGTTGGTAAACCTTGAATAAAAGGCAGTGTTCAAGCAGAGGTTGCATGTGGCTCCTTGATGAAGTGGAGTTCTAGCCATGCAATCGCATCAGAGTGTGTGCTTGGAGAGGAGTTGGAGGTTCTATTACAATTCTAAACAAAAGTAGGAATGTCAAAACTTGCACCCTTTCTCAACAAGTGCATTATTTGGAAGGTCGAGGGTGGGGGGAAGTTTGGGATGATTGCTTTGAGGTCTCAAATGATTTCCCACTTGCCCTTCTTGGATGTCATCACCTATTCCTTGGAATGCTTGTGCTCAACCAATTGAGATTTGGTGAGATTGACATCATGAAAGTCTGTGTGTGGGACGAAGTATAGTTGTATCTTGACTTTGAGGGCTTTGAGATAATCCTATAGTCTTGAAGTGGAGAAACAATGTTGAGTTGGCCCATCCAAAGTTGCTTGAGGTAGATATCCTCAAGGTCAAGGGTAATGTGAAGGAAAGAAATGACTAGTTACAAATTGTTTGAAGTGGAGGTCAGGATGGGGAGTTAATGCACCCTATGGTTGAGCTTTCTGGCTTGTTTAATGCATTCATCTAGAATCATGGCTTGGACCATCACTTCCACTTCAAGGATTTAGGGAGGGGGACTTTCCTTTTTCCTTACCACTTGTAGCCAAGAATTCTGGGTTTGCTGTTTTGTTTCCATCTCTTGTATGAATAATGCTTGTTGTGATCTTATCTCCTCTAACATATATTTTTAATATTTGAAATTTTAGATTGGATTGTGGGGAGGCAAAATGGGCATTCGAGATACAAGTTTCCTTGGTGTTTCTTCTTGGTCAACAATTGTTTGTGCTTTTGAACCTCCAAGTGTAACTTGTGCTTTTCATATATAAAGTTTTCCATTTTGGATGTGTTTCACATAATACGAAGAATTTTGGGGAGAGGCCAAGGCATTGATACTAATGTAGGAATATAACCTCCCGTGTTTCACATAATACGAAGAATTTTGGGGAGAGGCCAAGGCATTGATACTAATGTAGGAATATAACCTCCCTCATTATGTACTAAAATCATGATTATGAGACTATAATCCCCTTATCGGTCACTGTCACCCCCTCCATTGTACTTTATAAGCTCTGGATATGGTTTTTAGTCACATAAACCTACTATTGTGGTAATTTATTGGACAATAATATCTCGTTTTTTGCTACCTCTAGAAGTTAGTAATTTGGTTCTATTTGCAATGTATGTTGGTTGGTGTAAATTAGGGTTCGAGACCAACTTTTGTCACTTGTAAAGTCAAGTAATTGGTAAAACCCTAAGGACCTTCAAGCGCACCTTTAGAGAACACTTTGGGCTCTACATTGGTGAGTCCTCGACTCTTTAGTCAATCGCTTTGTAGAGGGTTGACTAATCTCCACATGACCTTTTGAAAGTTGTTCATAGGGCACATGTTGCACATCACCAGATTAGTAGACACACCATCAAACAACTTAGATCTATATGACCCTAAGTATGGGTGCTTCCCATTTAGCGCAACTAGGTTTTCATTTAGACTTCCTTCTCCATTGCCATGGGTGTTAAGAGATTAGGGATCCCTTGCTCCCCAAAAATCATATAATCACCCCCTAATGTTGATCACAACTTGAAGGACATCATCCACTTGTGCATTGACCATTTCACAATGATTGATGATTATGATGTGGAGATAGCCCCTGGGCCTTATCCTTGATTGTTAATGCCCACACACTTGACATCGTCTCCTCTTAATCATCATTGAGTGTTGCTCATAGAACTACAACTTTTTTGCATCTCTTTTTGTCCCCTCAGCTCACTTATGCTTTTGTATTAGCTTTGTTAATTCATTGTTTTGCTATTACTTAGGTGCCTAGATCTTCAGATATTGACATTGTTTTGGGAGAGGAGTTGCTTTTAAACACCCTGGATGTACTTTATAAGTCTCAGATATACTTTTTATTTATTGACCTACTATTGTGGTCAATCAAACTTAATATCTCATCTTTTGCTCTCTTTATAAGTTAGGAGTTTGGTACTTGCAATTTTTGGTTGGTTTAAACTAGGATTGGGGACCAACTTTTGTCACTTGTAGAGGAAAATCCAACAGGAACTAGCCGAGACTTACAATGGAAACATGTATTCAACCATTTGATGTACCTAATAGGTTGCTTCATCATCTATTCCCAATTCAGAATCTCAGATGAATACAAATTCCTCAAAGTCCTTGAAGAAGTAAAAAGATCATGGCTGTCACGTGATAAATGAATGTACCAATGGGCATTGATATGAACCCCTAAAATAACCAAAATTGCATAATTAACTTGGGAAACTCAACTCACATTTGAGAAGAAGCTTGGTAGATTGGACAAGAGAGAAACCCTTAATTCGAGGAGAAAAATTAACTAGGGTATTTTGGCATGTGCATGGTTTCCATGAGACACAATGGTGGCAACATGACCATTCTCAACGAAAGAGAAGGAAAGACCCTTTTGTTAAGTATTTGGTATTAATGCGGGGCTAGTTGTGGCACTCGTTGACCTTGGCCTTGATAATGATGTCAAGAGGGATATGGTGTACCTTGGAGGGTATTATGGGAGTACTTAGGGAGGTGCGCAAGGGGACTTACCATTGAATAATGGTGGCCCTTCTATGTAAGGTGGACTAGGTCCATTATGTTATTAGGTCCACTATGGTAGTTGACAATGAAGAAATGTGAGGGGGGAATATTATAAATAAATTAGGGAGGTACCCAAGGGGAATTATAGTAGAATAATGGAGGCCATTCTATGTAAGGTGGATTAAATCCACTATATTATTAAATAAGGCTCACTATGGTAGTTGGTAGTGAATAAGTGTAATGGGACCTTATTAAAGAAGTTCCACTAGGTAGTTATGAGTTTGTTATGATTAGATTTCTCTTGATAATTATAAGGATGGAGACTACTTAGATATGTTTGGATGATTATTATAATAGAGCTTAGCTCATTAGGAGGTTGCCCCTTCAAAGAGGCAATTGAGCAAGGGTGGTTTCCATAAAAGGATCAATTGTAAGGTGTTCCCCTAACTCGAGGGTTTGATAATAATAAATAGTGGGTCATTTTTTATCATATCATGGATAATTGGTATTTGATTCTATATTTAGATATTGGGTATTTAACAGTTGGTGTCAGAGCCCTTTCCTTTGCCAAAGCAGGGCAATTTTTTTTCTTTTTGTTGATATTTTTAACAAAGGAAAAAAATAGTGCCGTGACTTTTAAATAATTTTTAATGGTTTTCTAGGTTGAATTTATAGAAAAAGGTTACAAATGTAAAAGCCTCGCGAAAAATCACCTTGTTAAAAAAATAGTTGTTCAAATTGGAGTTTGGAAGGCCAAGATATCGTTGATTTAAGATCATCTATTTCGAGGGTTTTTCTTGATGGATATGTGGATTGCCATGCTCGTTACTTTTGATAGGGGCGTCTAGTTGCTATCAACCCATCACTATTGGATATAGGATTTTTAGTCATTGGATTTGATACATGATAGGTTATACCGTCAATCAATATTGAATATGCTACAACAAACCATCACCATTGGATATAGGATTTTTAGTTGTTGGATTTGATACATGATATGTTATACTGTTAATCAATATTGAGTATGCTACAACAATTACAAGTTTCATCCTCTAACCCTCAAGGACATGCAGGTGGTAAGGTTGTTAAAAAAACTTTTTATAAAACTTTCTCCACGATTGGTGTTAAAGTTCGCAACTAGGGCCAAATTCCACTTTGGACAACTCATTTGATGGAGATAATTACTGCAATAAATTCCTCTTTTCGAGAGGACCAAAATCGACCTAAGGTTCATTGAAATTGGACAAGGAGAAATATGTTTTTGAAGTGAAGCCCACACGTGCAAATTGTCAAGGTCAGCCACACCATCATGTAGGCTCATGAAGCCCAAGAGACATGCATTTTGACCCACATTGACTTTTATGTGTCAGCTGAAGGTTGACCAGCTTTGATAGAAGTGATTTTAACCTTTTTTGACTGTGATTTTTGGAGGAATAATTTTGCTTGGGTAGACTGCAGTGATTGGCACAAAAATTGAGAATTTTCGGACACTTTGACCTGTGTTGATCGTAGAATGGACTTTAGGGGACCAACTTTGACTCTAGATTTGTTGACTATTTTGGGTTGACTTTGACTAGTAAGAGAGGCCAAGTTCCTCTCTCCTTTGACTAAGCTGTTTTGGAAGAAGTTGACCATATTTTGACTGTTGTTGACTTTCTGGTTAGGGCAAAATTTGACTGCGCATTTGATAAGGATGTTTTGGACAGTGGTATTGGGTTGTCAATTGGCAGGTCAATTTTGACTTTGACTTTGTATTATTGTGCCCCCTCTCTTTGCTGAACATTTGATATTTATAATAAGAAGAATTGTCAAGGGTTTGGGGTTTTTCCCTGGCTTGAGCCAAATTCTTATGTTCTCTTGTCTTGGCTTGTCTTCTACAGTTTATTGTTTATGTTCTATCTTGGTTACTGTCAATGTGATTAATGGTTTATGTGATTGCTATTGGAAATTATAATTGGGTTAATAAAAGGACATTAAAGTAATTGTTGCAAGCATAGAACATACCATTGTTATCTAAAATTAACATGGTATTAGAGCCCAGTTGAGGACAAGCCCAAGCAAGAGAGAATAAACCAATCAATAAGATATTTGTTGGACAAAGAATTTTTGATAAGTCTCCATGTCCTCTATATCTTACTTCCAGACTCGGGACAAGCTCAGTGACAAATTTGACTATCATGCCTGAAAGATGACTTTGGACTTGACTTTAGAGGACTTGATGTATTGGACTATGTGCAAGGAAAATTGGTGGAGCCTCCTTCAAATGCACCTGTTGCTGCGAAAATGAAGTATAGAAAAGGTGAGGTCAAAGCTAAGAAAATTTTGATTGGCTCCATTCAAAAACATTTTGTTGCCTATATTTCTGATTTAGGAACTTCTAAGGAAATATATGATAAGTTGGATGGGATGTTCAAAGTGAACAATGCAAATCAAATCCTCTTTCTCAAGAACAAGTTGAAGGATATCAAGATGGATAAAGGGGAGTCTATCCAATGGTACTTCATGAGAATAAATCAAATCAAGAATGACTTGCTATCTATTGGAGAAGTTACTGATGACAAGGAACTCACTCTCATTGCTCTTGGAGGTCTTTCAAGACCATGGGATATATTTGTCACCACCATTCTCAACAATGACAGGATACTTGGTTTCAATGAGTTATTAGCTAGATACACTCAAGAGGAGACAAGAATGATGGAAAAAGATAAATTCAACAATGGAAATGAACCTACCGCTTTCTCTGCACATGCAAAGAGGAAGAATGATGCTGGCCTGGTCCAAGGAAACAGGGTCAAGGATCTAGGAAGGGATTCAAAGGAAGAGGAAAAGGAAGATGCTACAATTGTAACAGGTTCGACCACTATGTTAGAGAGTGTCCTAACAAGAAGAATCCTCCAAGGGATGATGACAACAACAACAATTACAAAAACAATGGCAATCAAAGGAATAATAGGTTCAAGAACAAAGGAAAGAGGAATGCTTCTGCTGCTCGAAATGGAAATGGCCGACCTTCCAAAAGGACAAGGAATGCCAGGTATGATGAAAATAATGTTGTAGAAAAACAAGATGAGTTTTATCTTATTTCTGCTCTATCTACTGCCTCTCCTCCTGATACTTTGGATCATTGGTTGATTGATAGTAGAGCCTTAAGGCACTTCATTGGATACAAGGAGGCCCTCTAAAATTTGGTTGAGAAGAAAACTAATCTAAAGATCATAGTTGGAGATAATGCCACCTACCCCGTGAAATGGATAGGGATTGTCACTCTTCACTTGAATCAAGGTCAAATCATCCATCTACAATAAGTGTTGTATGTGCCTGATTTGAAGAAGAACTTGGTGTTTATTTTTGCAATGGAAGAGGAAGGCTTCAAGGCAGCATTCATTGATGGAAAGGTATGTATTTGCCATAGAAACCTTAAATATGCATTTACTCTTGGATTTAGGGTTGATGGTCTCTATCAAGTTGGTGGAAGTCCTTTGGGAGCTATGGTAAGTGATACTTCACTTCAATGTGAATTATGGCACTGAAGATTTGTCCACTTACATTACAAAGCTGTAAGGAAGATGGTCACAAGGATGCCTGAATTCAATATGAATCATAAAGGATTCCGCCAGGGATGTGCAACTAAGAAACATACAAAGGGACCATTCCCTTCTAGTGAAAATATAACAATTGATATTCTTCATTCTGACCTATCTGGTGTCTTGCCCATAACCTCATTGGGAGGATACATATATTATGCAATCTTTCTGGATGACTTCTCAGGCAAAACATGGATCTATTTCTTGAAGAGGAAGGATGAAGTGTTCAAATGGGTTTGTTCTTTCAAAGCACTGGTGGAGAATCAAACAAGGAAGAAGATCAAGACATTGCAGATCGACAATGGAGCCAAATATGAATCAAATGAATTCAATGACTTTTGCAGAGAGGCTGGCATTAAGAGGGAGACTATTGTTCCATACACTCCTCAGCAGAACGCCGTTGCTGAAAGAAAGAATCGAACAATCATGGAAGCCACCTGTGCCATGATCTATGATCAAGGTTTACTAAAATTCTAATGGGGAGAAGCTGCCAACACTGCCTTATATGTTCAAAATAGGAGCTCGCATCAAGCTTTAGATTTCAAGACACCCGAGGAAGTCTTCGCTAGTAAGAAACCTGATGTTTCTCATTTTAGAATCTTTGGTTGTTCAGTATCCTTTCATGTGCCTAAAGAGAAAAGGAATAAATTGGAAGCTTCTGGGAAGAAAGGTATGATCGTCGACTATATTGAAAATTCAAAGGCATATAGAATCTATGTACTTGGTCAAAGAGAGGTGGAAGTAAGCCGAGATGTTACCTTTGATGAAGACACTGCCCTTGGGAAAGCTAAAGATTTCCCCATCTCAAAGAAGGACGATGATGTTGCTAAATCACAAGAAGAACCTTTGATGGATGAGCCTATGCTTGATTTTGATGGTCCGATGGATCCTATTGATCCACCTCCTGGTGATCCCTCTACCTCAATGAAAAGACCACTATGGCTCAAAGATACTCCCAAAAATGTGAAAGACATACTACTCCAAGAGGGACATTTTGCAAAGAAGTTGTAAAGCACCGAGGATTGAAAGATGTGATGAATGAGGAATATGAATCGATCATGAAGAATGATGTCTGGGACGTGGTGCCTAGACCTAAGGACAAGTCTGTGGTCACCTCTAAATGGATCTACAAAATTAAACATGGAGCTGATGAAAGTGCTGAAAAATATAAGGTCGTGTTTGTGGTTCATGGCTTCTCTCAAAAGGAAGGAGTGGACTATGATGAAATATTTGCACTGATTGCTTGATACTACTGTTCAATATATAATTGCTGTTGCTGTCAATCAAGGGTGGAGCCTATATCAAATGGATGTCAAGATTGCTTTCTTGCATGCCTCACTTAGGAGGAAGTCTACTTGGAACAACCTCAGGGGTTTGAAGCTATGTCACAAGGTTCGTCGAATTTGAACCTTGAGGTTTGAAATTCGACGAACCTAAAAAAAAAATCGAATTTGAATAGGTTCGCCGAACCTAAAACGAACATGAAGCAAACATGAAGTCGACCCTGAACCCGAACTTGAAGGCGAATTTAATGAAATTTTCGTTTAGGTTCGATTTTAATGAATTTTATGGTTTTTATTACAACGGTTTTAGTTTTATTAGCGGTTTTAAAAACAAAGGGCAAGTTTCAACTCACGGTTTTTTTTTCCCGCCACGGTGCCATGATTTGGCATTCATTATATAATGGTTAGTGGCTGATCAGTTTTACGAAGCGAATTCATTGCTGTCGAGTCGCTGGTTTGTTTATCGTCCTGTTGTGTTGCTATCGAGTCACCGTCTCATTGCTACCGATTATCGTGAGTCGTGACTTAGTCACTCAAGTCTCACTGCTATTGTCGATTGGTATTGCTGCGAAGGTATTTACTATTGGCAGTTGATGTCGAGTCTCGATTGGTATTGCTTGCTGAAGGCTTGTCTGGACTCAGGAGGTGTTGCTGCCGCCTGCAGAGCGGGAGGTGTTGCTGTCGCCAGTCAGGAGGTGTTGCTGCGGAGGACCGGAGGTGTTTACTGTTGCTGCATAGTGTGGGAGGTGTTGAAACTTGAATCCTTCGATCATGTTACTATGCAGTGGGCACCTGCAGTATATCCTTCGATCAACCTCAACACTATATCCTTCGATCGTGTTCTGAAATCCCTGGCAGTGGGCACTTGCACGTTGCGGCTCCAACTCGACATTTTACAGGTTAGTGACCAATTTCTAACGTATAGTGCCACACTTAGATATTTGTTGCCTCTTTCAAATTTAGACAATCTTCCAGATTTAAATCACTCGGCGGAATTACCCCACCAACATTCTGAAATTTCATTGGAAATCCATGTTTATAAACAAATTCTTGACATAATAAACAAAGACATTAGCAAACTTATGTTAAATCGGGGACTTGCTGTCTTACTTGTATTCCCATGTATTGACGTAGTGAGTCCAGTGTGTTTCTGTATTTTCACGTAACATTAATGGTCTTGGTCGGTTACTACTTTGAATGTTTGAATTGAAATACCACCAATGCTCCCAATACCATCTGTTGATCGTTTTGAGACAAGGCTTCTTCCTATGCGATGAGGCTGCATAGCCGATACCACTTGTGAAATTTCTGTAACATTTTCACCATCTAAATATTCTGTTTCTGGCGTTTGGCTGTGTATTTGGCTGATCAGTATTAAACTTTTTGCCGCTTGTTTTCCACAGAAGCCATTTGTTGATCATCATATTATGCCACAATGCCTGTTTTAATTTTTTATCACAGGAAGAGGTTATGGATTCTTCAGTCCAATATCCTATTTCTTAAGACCAATATCCTAAGCTCTAATACCTCATGTGTCTTGCCTTCTACTGTTTTAATGTCCATTGGGCTCGAGTTGAAATAATTCGTCACATCAAACCCAATATTTTGAGGATCTTGAACCTTGAACCACAAAAAACCCAAATTCCATAGTTTGACAGCTAACCAAAATTTCCCAAAATTTATGCATAATTTATTCAAAATTGTGCCAGAAAACCCAACCTTTTTGGGCAAAATTGTCCGCTAGCTACGGGGTTTTCCACTAATGCCTTCAAAATTCAGTTAGTTTAAAAATGTGGCTTATTTGTATTTTATTTTATAATTTTTATCATTTATTTAAATTTTAATTATAGTGTGCAAACAAAATGCAGAAATATTTGCAATGGCACCTCCAAAATCAATAACTGAAGCATGTAAATATGTGGAGATATTGGATGGGTCTCATGGGAGACATCTTAAATGCAAACTATGCAATGATGAGTTTGTTGGGTCTTTAACTAGAGTGATGGACCATTTGTTGTCTATCTCTAATGGTAAAGGAGGTGGTGTTGATGGTTGCAAGAATGTGTGTGCAGAGTTCAAGGAGATACTTCAAAAGACTGATAAACTGAAAAATGCCAAGCAGGTGAAAGAAAACAAAATGCAGTGTGTTCAAACATAAATTTCAATGAATTAGGGCTCATTTTCCTCACTCTCCTCGAGCATGGTTGGCACTGGAAGTTCATCTTAGCCAAAGAGCATTAAATCAAGTGGGACAACAACATTAAATTCTCTTTGGAACCCAAGCAAAAGCAAGAAGTTTATGATGCAGTAGTTGATATGTTCTTTGAATCTGCCATTCCATTTATGTGTCAAGAAGTCCTTATTTCCTCAATGCATGTAAGATGATGACAAATTTTGGTAAAGGATATGTTCCTCCCAGTTTTGAGACAATAATGACCACTCTTTTGAAGAGGTCAAAAGAAAGGGTGACAAATAGATTGCAAAAGATCAAAGACACTCGGAGGGAAACAAGGTGCACAATTTTATCAGATGGTTGGTTAGATATGAATCATAGACCTCTAATTAATGTGTTGGTTCATTGCCCTAAGGGGGTATTTTTTTTTAAGGTAGTTTATGCATCAAGGAATAAGAAGACCTCTGAATACATTTTCAAGATTTTAGACGAAGCTATTCTTGAAGTGGGAGAAGCAAATGTGATCCAAGTTGTCACTGATAATGCTTCAAATTGTGTTGGAGTTGGAAAATTGATCATGGAAAAATACAGAAAAATATATTGGACACCTTGTGCTACTCATTGCCTTGACTTATTGTTGCACGACTTGGCAAAGTTTCCATGGATTAATGAAACAATTCAGAAGGGGAAACAAATTTCGCACTTTATACTCAACCATCAACTCACTTTGAGTTTGTTCAAAAGACTAGTTGAAGAAAAATAAAGTGTAAGAGGTGTTTTTTGCCACAATGACTGGGAAAGATTTTCCCTTAAAAGGAAGCTAAAGGAAAGGAGTTGGAACAGTTGATTTTAAGAAATGGTTTTTGGGACAATGCTCTAAAGGTCTTAAAAGTATTGATATGCTTCGCATGTTTGATAGGATACCCCTTCCATGGGCTTTGTTTATGAAGGCATGGATCGTGCCAAGGAAGCCATTGCAAAATCTTTTAATAATGAGGAAAATGAATACATTGAAATATAGGAGGTGATTGATGAAAGATGAAAGATGTTGCATAGCCCTTTGCATGCAACGACTTGTTATTTGGATCCTAGACTCTTTGGAATAGAAAGAACAAATGATGCAGAAGTCATGAATGGCTTTTATGAAGCAATTGAACGGTTGGTTCCAGATTTAGAAGAATCCAGGAGAATTAGAGAGCAACTTTGGGCATACAGGTTAAAGGAGGGAATGTTTGCAAGGACTAGTGCTATACAAGATAGGCCTAATGTTTCGCTAGGGCGATGGTGGCAGTTTTATGGATCAGAGACTCCTGAATTTCAACGTTTTGCAATTCGTGTTTTAAGCTAGGGATCAAGTGCTTCTGCTTGTGAAAGGAACTTAAGCAACTTTAACCATATTCAGTCCAAGAAAAGAAACAATTATTATCTACAAGGTTGGAAGACCTTGTTTATGTTCATAGCAATTTGAAGTTGGCCTTGAGCAGTGTGGCCCAAGATGCATCTAGTTTCTTTCAGTCGTTGTTTGAGTCCATACCAGAAGAAGATGGTATTAACATTGATGATGACTCACTAGATGAGTCAAATGATGAGTTTGATGATCACCATTCTAGTGAATTTACTAGGCCATTTGCTTATGATGATTTAGAGTTTTATGGTGTTGCAACTTGCAAGTTGCAAGTAGGCCATAAGGATAGATAATCTATGTTTTTGAATTTTGTAGAAGAATATTATGGATTATAGCTACTTGACATTATGGACTTCCTTTTTAAAATTTTGAAATTTGAAGATGTTCTCCATGGTTTTGAAATATAACTTTATTGTAAATTGTAATTTGTATGCTTAAATTCTAATTATGTTTTGATTATGTGATTTTTTCAGAGATTACTAGTAATTTACATTATAGACATTTTATTCTTTTAAATTTTGGAAATTGAAAATTATGAGATTCATTTTTGTATTTGCAAACTACTATGGTGTATCGTGTATGTTTACATTTAAGTTTTAACTAATGTCATTGATATAATTAGATCCTATTATGATTAAGTTATTCACGTTTGTTTACTAATCAAAATTCGTACTCATAGATTTATAATTTATTAATTGATTTTGATTTTTTATTATTTTATGCCATATATATATATATATGGCATAAAATAATAAAAAATCAAAATCAATTAATAAATTATAAAACTATATATATATATATATATATTGAAAAATATGTGTAGTCGAACCTCATAGGAAAATTCGAATTCGAATCGAACTTAATTGTTGCCGAACTCGAATTCAAACCCGAACTGTGTGACATAGGTTTGAAGTACAAGATCGAAGGACACATGTATGTAGGTTGAAGAAAACCCTCTATGGGTTGAAACAAGACCCTAGGGCTTCGTATGAGAGAATTGACAACTATCTTATGAAGTTGGGATTTACAAGAAGCTATGTTGATCCAAACCTATACTTCAAGGTTGAAAGGGACATGCCTCTTATTTTGGTCCTTTGTGTTGATGATCTCTTGATGATCGACGCAAACTGTCTCATTTATCAATGCAAGAGGTTGTTGACTACTGAATTCAAGATGAAGGACCTAGGAGGGTAAGATTGATGCATTACTTCCTAGGCTTGGAGGTCTGGCAAAAGCCAAGCGAGATTTTCCTTTCTCAAGGAAAATACATTGTGAAGCTGTTATAAAGATGTGGGATGGCATAATGCAAGTCTGTGACTACTCCAATGGAACTGAGCTTCAAGAAGCTACGTGGAAGCGCTGTTGGGCTTGAATTGGCAAATCCTTTTGAATATAGACAACTTGTGGGGGCCTTAATGTTCTTGGTAAACTCTTGACCGGACATATGCTTTGCTTTTAAATACTTCGAGTTAATATATGGTTGAGCCTCATCACATACATTGGGTTGTTGCAAAGAATCTCTTGAGATATCTTTGTGGCACTATCAACTATGGAATGAGATACATTGTTGAGAATTTGAGGCTACATGGATATTTTGATGTTGATTGGGCTGACAGTGTGGTGGATAGAAAGAGTACCTCCGGATGTTGCTTCTCGTTGGGATTTGCTTCAATTTCTTGGATGAGCGGAAGCAAAAATCGATTGCTCTAAGCACTGTCGAGGCCGAATATATTGCAGCTAGTATGGCCGGTTGTGAAGCTATTTGGTTGAGGAAGCTCTTCAGTGAGCTATTTGAGCACAAGTTGGATACCATCATGATCTACTGTGACAATTAGAGTGGGATTCGCCTTTCAAAGAATCCTGTGTTCCATGATTGCTCCAAGCATATTGATACCATGTACCCACTTTATCCGGGATATGGTACAACGAGGAGCAATAAGGCTCCAACACATCAGGACGAATGAACAGGTTGTTGACATCCTCAAGAAGCCTCTTGGTAAGGTCAAGTTCATTGCCTTTAGAGAGGTTGGGAGTCGTGGAAGGACCCTCCCATGAGGGTCCCGCTTGAGTTGTACATTGAGCTTTGGGAGATGCTGGGGGCCTAGGGTACTTCTTGGAGTTATGTGTGACCATAGGGTGAGTGGTTCACCTTCCCCTATAGGTACGTTGTGTACAGGGTGAATGGTTCACCTTCCCCTGTACCCCATGATGATATATGAGAGCATAGGGTGAGTGGTTCACCTTCCCTTATGGCTGATGATATATGTATAGGATGAGTGGTTCACCTTCTCCTGTGGCATATGAGCAGGCTGAGTGGTTCACCTTCTCATGCGGATACCCCAACATACATGCTACCTTTGCAGTTTGGGACTCTTGGGATGTACCTCTCATCTGGCCAATGAGTTGGGAAAAGAGGATAGGGACCATAGTACATCAAATGGACGCATCGTGTACTGTTGTACTGCCTTTGTATAGGATGCATGATGTTCAACAAGGATCAAGTTAGATTGGGGTTCTACCCCTCATTGTGTGGACTAGTTTTTGTCAGTGGAGAGTGGTAAGGTCTTGTGACTCTCTCTCGATTGACCCTTCTTATTATCTATATCAATCTTCAAGAAAGATGAGACGAGATGAAAAAATAGTACATGATGAGAGGATGACATGATGATCGATGGTCAAATATTGGTAGGTGAAATTCTCCCTAGTTGAGAGGCAGTGTTAAAGTTGGCAACTAGGGCCAAATTCAACTTTGGAAAACTCATTTGATGGAGATAATTATTGCAATAAAGTCCTCTTTTCAAGAGGACCAAAATTGACCTAAGGTTCACTGAAATTAGACAAGGAGAAATATGTTTTTGAAGTGAAGCCCACACATGTGCAAATTGTCAAGGTCGACCACACCATCATGTAGGCTCATGAAGCCCAAGGGACATGTCTTTTGACCCACATTAACTCATATAAATAAGAGAGGCCTTAATCCTCATTTGGAATCATCACAACTCAACATATGTTATCTCTCCTCATCTGATTGGGCCATACAAGTTGCAGGCAACTATCTTTCTCTCACATGTGTGGATTTCAAGAGGCTCCTTTGATTGTGTTGACTCTTATGTTTCAACTAAAGTTTGACCAGCGTTAATCGACTTGATTTTGACCTATTTTGACTACAATTTTTGGATTTGATTTTGACCTATTTTGACTACAATTTTTGGAGGAATAATTTTGTTTGGGCAGGCCGCAGTGACTGCCACATAAATCGAGAAATTTTCGGCACTTTGATTGCAGATTTGTTGATTGTTTTGGATTGAATTTGACCAACAAGAGAGGTCGAGTTCCTCTCTCCTTTGATCGCGCTGTTTTGGAAGAAGTTGACCAGACTTTGACTGCTATTGACTTTCTGGTAAGGGCAGAATTTGACTGCTGTTGACTGAGGTAGAATTGAATATTTGACAGGGCTGTTTTGGACATAAAACATACCATTGTTATCTAAAATTAACTATTGGGCTTAGAGACCCCAAGTGATGCAATTCACAATTGAGAAATGGCAAGAGACTTTTATCCTTGGTTCAATATTAGGGAAAATTATATCGAGGGACGATATGCTTGGTATGATATTGAGCATGCTTGTATTATTTGGCATCTGGATAATTGCCATTTTTGGGATGACAACTAGTTTTTCCTTTTGTATGATGACTCTACTCCACGTTATGTACAACATATCTTGGAGGGACATCCACAATTTGTTCATGATATTGAGCATGCTTGTATTATTTGGTATCTGGATAATTGCCATTTTTGGGATGACAACTAGTTTTTCCTTTTGTATGATGACTCTACTCCACGTTATGTACAATATATCTTGGAGGGACATCCACAGTTTGTTCATGATACAAGTTTTCAGCTTGCATATTTCTCGGTTGTAGTGTTTTATGTGGATAACTTCTCCAAGATTGATGGATCTATATATTTAGATCCACATGATTGGGGTAGGCAACTAGAGCACTATTTTCAACCAATTATTGAGTTTACGTATCTTCTAAGGGAAGTCTACATCAACACTTGGATATGGGACCCGAGTTTAAGGTGGCACTTGGACTACTTCAACATGGTGGTTGCACTACTGCATGGCACTTTGATTTTACTTAACATTGTGGTCAACACTTATCCATGGGACCTTGATTTATTGTGCTTGACCTTCTTCACAACAAGTGTCGAGGACAACACTTTCCCAAGGGGGGTGGAATATGGTGTACCTAGGAGGGTAAGGGGGATGCCTAGGGAGGTGCCCAAGAGGAATAATAGTATAATAATGGAGGCCATCCTAGGTATGATGACCTAGGTCCATTATATATTAATAAGCCCACTATGGTAGTTGGTAGTGATTAAAGGGCCTCAGTGAAGAAGGTCCACAAGGTAATTGAATATTTATTATGATTAAAGTTCTCTTGATAATTATAAAGGTAGTCTAATAGGTAATTAAGAGTTTGTTATGATTAAAGTTCTCTTGATTATTATAAATAAATAAGGATGGAGAACTCCTTAGATATGCAGGGATGATTATTGTAATTTGGCTTAGCTCATTTGGAAGATGACCCCTCGAAGAGGCAAGTGAATAGTAGTGGATTGCTTCAATAAAGTCAAAATTGTAAGGTGTTGCTCCACCTTAAGAATTTGATAATAATAAAGAGTGGATCATTTTTAACATATTTGTGGATACTTGGTATTTGATTCTATATTTAGGTATTTAATAAGGTACTTGACCCAAAAAGTAAACAAGCAATCTTTTGTCTTTAAAAGGATTGCAAACAATTAGTAATAGAAATGTCATTGGGGTTTTCTTTTGGCGTACAACTAGTGACGTGGCTCCTATTCCTCATTGACCTTGATCTTGATAATGACCTTTGATGGTATTATACCCACAAAGTAAGCAATCAATCAATTTTCTTAAAACAAATAGCAAATGATATCTTACTCATAAATAGAAGTGTCAATGGATGTTTCTTTATTCAAATCAAAATTCCCTAGTGGTAAACTTTTTAAGATGGATTTTTGGAGAGCTTGAGGTAGAACCATCATTCTTGTTGTTGTGAGACATTGGTATCACTCTTCGACCTCCAATTGAAAATAAATGAACAAATTCGTACTTTTTAGGCATGTGGATAGCCATTAAGGAACCACAAAGACGTTGTGGCAAAGTCACATGATAATTAGGGCCAATGTAGGCTAACAAATATGTTCAAATATAGCATTGGGGAAAGGCACAACATTAAATGTTAGGATTAGGTGCAATCAAGCCCTAGCATATCATATTCAAATTCACTTAGGACTTCATCTGAAACGAGATTTTCTTCATTTTTGATAAGATGGATTTTCTTTATTCATGTTATCTTGATGTGTCAAGCATGGTTTTTGCTAATCTTGGTTATTACAAGTAAGTGTAGCTTGTTTACAGCGCTCAACTAGCGTCCCTTTTTCTAGTTCATGGGTAGGGGTAATATATTTTCCAAAGCTGCAAAGGATGTGTACTTGGCCCTAATTGCTTGAAGCATCTTGTTTGCATGTGCTAGATGGTTTATGAGGTGTGATACATTTCTTTGGGGGATTTGGACCTTGGTGGGCTTAATGTCACTATTCCCACTGAACTATCAAACCAAGATTTTGTTGACCAAGGCTGCAGGGAGTGACCCCCCCAACCCTCCTTCGAATCCGCTCTTGAAGTGCGCTTTGCTCAGAAGCGCTAGGGTAGTGACCTCGAGAGCGTGCTCTCTCCAAAAAAAAATCGCTCCCTCCCTACTGTTTTCACAGTTAGTTAAGATTCTCAACCCTAGAAATGTTGGCAATCAATGATAATGTTAGATTCTTAAAGTAAAAGTGATATTTCCTTTATCTTTCATTTTCATCCTTTTACTTAAATTTTTAACATTACCATGAAATGACTCGAGGTGTTTGAAAGTGGTTCGACCTTATTGGATTTCATATGGAGAAACTAGATTTTTAGATATCTCTCAAAAGCCAACACACTTAATGGTTTTTAGGACTTCAAGATTTAGGGGATTGCAATGTTTCCAATTGATCCTGTCATGCGTCAGGGTATGAGATTGACATTTGATCAAGAGCATGAAGCCCTTTAAGTACCTTGATGTTGGTATCATTGATTGTTGAACTTCATTGATGTTGGTGGTATTGTTGGTTGAACTCCTCTACCATGGCCTTAACTAAAATGTACCCTCCACTTAGAGGAAAATAATGGTTAGGCATGCCGAGCTTTTTCTACCATATTATAAGATTGAGGATATGAACCGTTTACTCAAACCAAAATCATTGGTTAGGCATGTTAAACTTTTTCAATTTCTACCATATTATAAAGTTGAACAATCCAAGTCTGAAGGCTTTGAGCTAGATGATGTTTATGTAGCTTTGGTTGATAATCCCATTTCTAGTAGTGTTGAATCAATGGTGAGTTTCATGAGTGATCATGTTGATCAATGATTTGTAGTTTTGATGTCTAGTTTTGCTACTACTACTAGTACTACTGAGGTTGCAGAGGAGTCTGAGATGAGTCCTTAGACTATGAGCCAGATGATGTTTATGTAGCTCATGTTGATGATCCCATGTAGTGGGATCCCATGTCTATTAGATGATTGATATTATATGGTTTAATCCATGTTTTTATGCTTTTTATAACTAATTCATCATTCAACATGCTTTTGTTGACATATATGCATCAAAATATATTAAAATATATATTATATAAAATTTGCTCTCGTTTTGCTCTCGACCTAGAAGCATTTGAAAATTGTTGCTCCCCGCTATAGCTCTTGCTCTTGCTCCCGCTGCCGCTGACTGCTTTTGCTCCTGCTTCTAAGCAGCCTAGTTGTTGACAACTAAAACAAATTTCAATCAGTACAGGTTTTATCTGAAGATTTTCCACAAATATTTCTATTTTGGTGTTTTTGGTTGTCAAATATTATAGTGAATTTCAAATTTCCTTTGGATTTCATATATTTATCTCTTCATGTGTTGATTTGAATTTTGGGAAGGCCCTAAGCTTTTCTTAGTTCTAGACATTACATATTTTAGTAAGTACTCGATCTCAATTGTGCTCCCGATTTGCTCTCGACCTAGAAGCATTTTAAAATTGTCGCTCCCCGCTACAGCTCTTGCTCTTGCTCCCGCTGCTGCTCACCGCTTTTGCTCCCGCTTCTAAGCAACCTAGTTGTTGACAACTAAAACAAATTTAAATCAATACAGGTTTTATCTGAAAATTTTCCACAAATATTTTGATGTTTTTTGTTGTGAAATATTATAGTGAATTTCAAATTTCCTTTGGATGTCATATATTTATCTCTTTATGTGTTGATTTGAATTTTAGGAAGGCCCTAAGCTTTTCTTAGTTCTAGACATTGCATATTTTAGTAAGCACTAGATCTCAATTGTGCTTATTGATGATAATCTGGCAAGGAACATAATAAGGATATTACTTAGCTCTATTAAGATGCTTACTAACTTTGAATAAAGATATCAAAATTGTTGACCTTGGTTGTTAGGGTGGTTTTTCTAAGTGTTCTTGATGTTGAGATGCAACACAAGCATGTATTTTAAGACAAAGTACTATTTGAAGAGGGAGTGATTGTAAACCCTATGCTACATAGATCCTTGTTAACCTTTTATTTCCAAGGGTATTGTTGTAATTTAATTAGCAAGTTAGCTCAATGATCTCGTTATTTAGCCATAGCTACTTATGCTACATACAAAAAAGTGATTGGAGAAAGTTGTAGATATGGCCTAAAAGGAATTAAGACAATAGGGAGTTCCCACTAGAGCTCCTAACTTGATATGTTCAAGCTTGATAGTTATTATAATGATGGCCTTTTTGGGTTTGTTTGATATTTTATGATGTGCTTCCTGTAGACCCCATTTATGAACATTTGTATCCAAAGTTATGTTTGTGATATCCAAACAATCGTAATATATTAGTAGATTCTTTTTGCCTTGAAAAAATGATTCACAATTCCATTGCAAATATTTCTTTCACAACAAGTGTGCTACAAAATAAAATGGTATTTAAATGATATGAGAGGGATAACCGCCTTTACATCCCAAGAACATTAACAACCGACAGTATCACCCATTCGAAAACATCACAAGGAAGTAAGATACCATGATAAGGAGACAAATACTTTATATTGGCAAAGCCCTGGGGGGAACAACCACTTTACACTCTGCTCTTTTGTTGTACGCAAAATCTCCCAAAGTTGAAACAACCCATGTATTGAGTTCATATGGGATCCACACACACTCAATAGTGAAGAGTTTATGTATAAGGAGGATTTGAGGTTTCCCTATATATGAGAGAATTACAACCTACCACATGTGGGATAAACCTTGATTACGAAATATGAGGTGCACAGTAAAGAGGAGCCAAATTAAGCACAATTAAAGTTGTCTAATGATATCAAATGTGATGACTAGACAACATTACTGTTACATGCATGAAGTCTAAAGCTGCAGCAATACTAAAAAGAAATAAAATAAAAATAGACGTACGACATATAGTAATAATGTTGATGATGATGAAAGGCCATATATTGATTAATACACATGTTATTTTAAATGATTAGGTATATTTATATGGGGCCTCCACATTGTAAAATCAACATCTAGGTAAGAAGAATAACAAAAAGACATGTCCAAACCTCAAGAATATAACCAAATAAAATCAGGAAAGAACATGGGAGAACCTCACAAATGCAAACTAGGAGCAAATAGACAGATACAATGTACGTGCATTAATCCCTCTAAGAAATGAGGTAGAGATGAAGAGACAATAGATGGATGGAATAAATGTTATCGATAAAACTAGGTGGCCTAGATGACCTAGACAATATGTGATTTTTATGAAGTCTCTTCCGGATCAATCACGTACTTGTGTTAAGGCTGATGCATTTCGATTCTCGAACCACTTACTGTGGTTTATCATGAGTATATGTTTCGAACAACATGTGGTTCTTCTTCAGCCCCATAATATATAAGACCTCTGTCACTTTCAAGGGAGGTTGTGGCTCCCTCTGAAAGGATACAGTTCCTACACTTGCTGCTCCGACCTTGGAGTTATCTCCAAGCACCACCTCCAAATCTATATCAGTCTTTGTAAGATCTGTTAAGTGCTCTCTCACTCCAGTCATATGGCAGGAAACTCCACTGTCTACAAACCAGACACTATAGTATGTAACACTGTGGCTAGACTCACCACCAAAGAAATTTGGTGGAAAAGTCATCCACCTCGACTCATGCTGCAACAACCTTCTTCTTCTCCTTCTTACTGGGACACTGAAAGGCATAATGCCCCATCTTCTGACAAGCAAAGCATCTCACTTCTCTCATTTCTTTCTCTTGGGGTTTTTGTTTTCCCTTCTGCTTTGCCCTACTAGAAGACCCCTTCTTGGCCTTCTTCTTGCCCTTAGCTGTGAGGGCAACATTCTCCCCCTCATCTGCCCCACCATGCTAGCTGCCACTCTTGGCACTCCTCTTTGTATCCTCTTGGATGAAATCATCCCACATCCTCCTCTAATTTGGAAGATGCTCTCTAGCAACAATGCCATCTATGAATCCATCTTACTTCTTGGAAACCCACTCAGTGTTGTCTTGACCAACTGGTCATCAGGGATAGCCTCTCCCACTGCAGCCAACTCATTTCTCACCTGTGTGATCTTGGTAAGGTATGAGGTCACTGTGTCAGTCTTGGTCATCTTGGTGTTTCTTAGTTTCTCACTTAACACCATCTTCCTATTCTTATTGGTGCTCTGGTAAAGTGTGATCAGGGATTCCCACATCTTATAGGCAAATTTCTTCCATGACACGAGGTATAAGGTGGTCTTTAATTGCATCTAAAAGGATCCTCTTAGCCTTCACATTGCACTTGTTGAATTCTGACAACAAAACAAGATCTGTTGGTGGAACTATTGCACTCTCTACAATATCCCACAACTCAAACTCCTAGAGCAACAAGACTATTCTCTCCTTCCAGGGACCAAAATTTTCAGCCCCACTCAACCTATCCTCCACCCTCAAACAAGTAGCCATCTGACCCTCTCAACCACCACAACTTCTGAACACTGAGAATGAATAAGCAGCCTCCCTCTCAACCACAAATCTCTGGGTATATAGGCTGGTTTATCCTTGCTGGTCACTGTTTATCAGCTGTAGGTTCAGTGGTGCTCTGATACCATGTAGAAAATTCTTCGTCCTGTAGCCCTCTCTGATTTATTTTGTTTTGCTCATCATGTTTAGTTCCCAAATGAACAAGCAGCCTCCCTCTCAACCACAAATCTCTGAGTATATAGGCTGCTTTATCATTGTTGGTCACTGTTTATTAGCTGTAGGTTCAGTGAATCAGTGGTGCGCTGATACATGTAGAAAATTCTTCGTCCTGTAGCCCTATCTGGTTTATTTTGTTTTGCTCATCATGTTTAATGCCCAGACCTCATGTTCATTGCACATTTAAACATGAATATTAAATTTCAAAAGAAACATTGTTAGGCTACCACTGCTCTCTTACACTTTCAGTTTCAGCTGATGAGAAATTCACAAGCATGCACATAAATTTTGGACACTTATTTTGGTCGTTCACAGACCTTGTAAAAACCCGAAAGGTAAAACCAGTTGGAAGGAGGAGTTTATTTGATTATCTCAGATATTTATTACAACATTAAATACATCACAGGGCTACTTATCTACCCCCTTGAAAATCAAACCATCTTTCTAGCATTTTGTGCCAATATCTGGAAACATGTGCCACATGTCCAACATTCTCTGCATTGGATTTTGTGCCACTGCCAGATTTTCCAGCTCCTGGAATTTGTGCCAATCAGCACACAAACCTTGGATTTCGTGCCCTATCAGTCCAGAAAATCCCTCCTCGGATTTTGTGTCCGAGTCTCAGACTGATAAAATTTCCCTCGAAATCTTCACTGTAGCAGCCTTGAAATTTGTGCTGATATTGCCTAGAAAACAACAGTCTAACCCAGCTTCTCTGCCTCGTAAAGCATGCTGTGTCTCCTTGGTTTTCGGCCTGTCAAACCTGCGTTATATGCGCTGTAGGTGTCTCAAACTCGGTGCTGAATTCTCTGCCCTTTTTCTTGAAATGTGTGCCACTGTCCCAGCTTAGGAATTTGACCCACTGACTTGCCTTCTCCTTGCTGTAACTTGGTCGCTCCTTCAGAAAACCTTAGCTGTCACAGCCTCCTCACTTTCTCTCCTCCTTGCCCTTCTCCAACACTTGCACATGAAGAATGAATGAGCCCTTTGCCTTTTTCCTCCTTTTTAGCCTCCTTAATGATAAGAAGTCGTATCCCTGGCATCAAGGGCTGAGATAGAGCTCAACTCTCTTTGATCAAGGGTGGAGATCTAATGTCCTATTTGTTATCATCCTAGTAATTCTCATTTCACTTTTACCATTCACTGTGCACATTTCATCATTCTAATCTCTCTCTGACTTTTTTTCTAATCTCTCTCTGACTTTGTATACAAACTGTTTGTTGAATGAAGATATTGAGTTAAACTCTGAGAATTTGGAGCAAACAATTTTGTCAACTAGTATTGAAACTGTTGGTCCAAATCCATATTCTGATAGTAATCTGCAAAAATCAAACAATTTGTTAATGAAATCCAGGTCTACAGGGAGGTGATTGTAGGCTTTTTGAAAGAACTGTGGAATGAGATCAGTCTGTGAAGGTTTAACTCTATTTTTTAGGCATTTTGGGGAACTACTGCAAGATTAGATTGTTTGCAGGAGTTATTCACTTTAATAGAGATGACACTGAGTAATGTAGGCAAATGATGGCTTTATTTTTGGCATTTTTTGCTCAATTAGGTTTTTTGAATTGGTTTGATTGAAAACAGGGAATATCAAGGTAATTCAGAGGTTTTAGTTGTTCAGATCCTTGATTTTAATCTCTAAACTGTGAAAATTGAGGAAATTGGCTTTAAAAAGGTTCGCAGTTGAAGAGAGGGCTTTTTGGTCTGTAACAGTGTTCAATTCAGTTGTATTCAGTTGGAAAAAGTCGTGGAGATTCTCTGAGGACGAATTTCAGAGGAAATGGCTCTTAAAATGGCAACTGGCTCGAAAATGGCGCTGTTAGGTTTGAAAATGGTGAAAAGGGCTTTGCACAGGCTCTCAGGGTGTAATGGCGCACAACGCACAATGGTGAAAATTAGACGAAAATAGGCTTTGTGAAGGTTTCACAAGCTTAAAGCGCGAATAGGTGAAAAATTATGAAAACATTAGACTTTAACGTATTAAACCATAGTATAAACTATAGTTAAGTTACATTAAACAAAGCTTAAGCAGGAGTGGTTTTGGAATATCGGCGGTGGTATTCGCGTGGCTCAACGGTGGTAAGCGGTAATACGCTTTTCGAACACAATGCAATAGAATCGTGACACGTCGACGCGGGGTGGTTTGGATAAACCACCCATTTCGCGCAACTTTTACAAAACATCCATCGATTACTTTGTGAGCGAGAAAATGCGTTATCGCCGTCGGATCTGCCTTTGGGGAGCGAACGATCGGGATTAAAAGGGAAAGTGCGGGGAAAAGTCAATTATCGGGTTCAATAGGCCGTAGATCTTGGGAGTAAAAGAAAATCTGACGGTTAAAAATAGCACGATGGGGAGGAGTAAAAATGTATTGATCAGTCGCTTTGATTTTCATTCGTTGGATCAAAAGGGATTTGGAGATCGAAGGGTCTAGATTGAATCCCGATGGGAACATGCCTTTTGATGGGATTTATATATAAAAGTGGCTTTTTCCAATGGAAAGGGTGGTCGGGAAGGTTAATCAAGATTTTAACCAAGGTTAGGGGGTCGGGGAAGGAAAATATACAAGGGAATGGGTTTAGAAGTTTAGTTTAAATTAAACTTCGATATTTTTTGTTTAAAACATATAGAACATATGTTTAAAGGTTTTTCATATCTTTTTTATTATATGGTTAATTAAATCGAGATGACTTAACTACCATAGGGGGCGAGATATTTATATATATAGAATACTTAGCGAAAGGGGTTATAAGGGGGGTTTTTATTTAAACATGTGGGAATAAATAACTTTGGCTTAAGTTATATTAAGTGGGTTTTTGGGTTTATTATATAAAAAGATGTTATAAAATAGGAAAAGGTTATTTGTATAGGTAGTTAATATATAAGTTAGTTAATATGAAAATAGGACATGGTATACTCAAAACACATATTTATAACAAGTAAAGTGAGGTTTTAAAGATAATTTGCATTGATCTTATCACTTAACTTATGATGTAATGTTATTTTGAGGGCTTAATGTGTTTAAATGATGTAGGAAGTTAGCTAAACAGGAATTGCAAATGCCTTTAAGTAAAAATGGAGTTTTACTTAGGATTATTCAAGGGAATGAGTGCATCAATGGTAAATGATGTGATTAAGGGATTAATATAGACATTTCACACTTTCAACTGATCAGTCATAGAGCCTTGGGTCCGGTCCCAACAAAAGTCAAGGAAATGCCTTGAGCCTTTCTGACTGATAGTCTAGAATGTTTCATGACTATGGGAAGGGGAAGTTAGTTATTTTGTAGCTGATGATGAATGATATTTACATTGAGACTTTTCACCTTCTTCTACCTACCCATCTTACCATGCTAACATTTTTTTCTTCCTTTGTAGTAGGTGCATTTAAGCTAGCAACCTTCATAGCATTTATTCTTTCTAAAAGCAAGTAAAACTATCTAATTCTACACTTATTTCATCCATGAATCCAGATTAAACTGTTGGATTCACTTTATTTCTCTACCTAACTACTAAATTGTCATGATTAAACTGTATGACAATTCATTATTCTCTATCTATAACAAGGAAAATTGAAAAATGACAAGTTAAGATTAAACTGTTTAACTCATCATGGACTATGGCATTTATTGACACTCTGCCATAGTAAAAAAGTAAAAAGTAGTGGCATGTATGCTTGCACACTTTCATTTTTTCTTTTGGGGTCTTTAATTTTTTCTAAGTCCTTTGATTATTCTTTTAGGACTTTTTACTCTCTTTTTGATTTTTTACGAAATATGTGAATACAACATGCAGAAGGAAAAGTATGTATAGATTTACAAGATTATCAACAGTCAAGTCAAAATTATGACCCCTATATTATAGGTTGCTAACACTATTGACCCCCTCTTATGTCTCCCGCTTCATTAATGAGCCTCCCTAGTCACTTTAATGCCTTTTTGTACCTTGTACCTTTTTCTCATAAAGTCACTTTAAAAACATAAAGTCACTTTAATATTATAAAGTACAATGTACTTTTTGCACCTAATAAATGTTGAGATTTTGTATAAATTGGTGTAGCATCGAGTGTGCTCTAGCCCTGAAATTTTGTGGAGGGGTTAGGACACACTTGATCTCCAAAACCCAGAAAGGGATTTGAGAAATTTCAGTTGGTGTTCAATTTATTCAAATAATTAATTATTTTTAATGGATTTCCTAAGTCTAACTTAGGAAAATAAAATAATTAAAGTGAATTAATTAACATGTGCTGAAATTGTCTTAAGTCATTTGGATCAAACAATTTTTTAATCTTAGCCATTGATGGATGATTTACTCTCGGGCGTTGAAAAGTTCAATGAAAAAGTACAAGAGAAAGACTTGAGGGTTAGTTGGGAAACACACAGTTGCAGAACTGAGGAATAGATCTGGAATTCTAGGACGGGTTTGCTAAGAATTTTTGGAGGAATTTCCTGTAGTGAGGGGTAGTATTGGCTGAGGGGATGATCTGATCCCAAGAGCCAAGAGACAACAAGAGGTAGAGGAGTAGCAACAAGGGTAGAGCAGAGGGGCTTTAGAGCCACGCAGTCCAGTAGGGGCAACGCAGAGGCAGCTGGGGCCACGCAGGGCTGACGCTGGCCTAGCAAAGGCCGCGCAGGGGCATCGTAGACCCTCCAGGGGTGACGCAGGCCCTCCCAGAGCCACATAGAGGCCGACGCAGGCCTTCAGAGGTAACACTGGGGCTTCAGGAGCAGCACTGAGGGTTTCTAGTGTTAGATATAGGTTGAGTCTTGTAAATCTCATTTGAGGGTGTGGATCAACCTGATATTTGGCACTAGAACATTAGGGTAGCTGCAGATTTGTTTTCTTTTATTCTAAGTTGCAGGAAATGGGGAAACAGAAATGAGTCAAAATCGGGAAGTCGGCGGAACGCGACTCCCCACCTTGAAATGAACGCGGTATATATATATAATTTAACTTTATATCAGAATTTAGGACATTTAAGAAATATTATGTGAAACCATAAAAGTTAAAAACATACATGATACATGATAAATTCAAAGCATAAACTATTACAAGTTACAACACATTTACTCATGAATGATAACGGACACAATGGAAATAGCAATATCAGAATATCGGATTGATGCTCTTGATTAAATATGAGTTCCATACCCTAATACATGGCAAAATATGATGGAAACATTGCAATCATCCAATCCTGAAATCCTGAAAAACTTATAAGTTTGCTGAATTTTGAATGAGATCTAAAATTCTACTTTCTCCATATGAAATCCAATGAGGTCGGAACCATTCTCAAACATCCTGAGTCATCTCATGGTAATGTTAAAAATTTAAGTAAGTAAAAGTGACATTCTCCTTACACTGGACTCGCGCGCGCTCGCTAGCTCTGGCTCCGCTCTGCCTCCCTCTGCGCCCTCTGATCGCGCCTGGGCTGCTGGCAGCTCCAGCGCGCTGTTCCGCCCTGTCCGGCCTGCCCTGCGACAGATCCTGCCATGGAAGACCGCAGGACCCCTGATCCCCCTCCGCCCCCGGAGGTTACGGCTTTTAGGGCTATGATTGCGAATGCTCCCAAACGCCCTCCATCTCAGTCCCAGCAGAAATTTGTGAAAAAACTGGACTCAATCCCCACAGTGGCTCTCCCCGAAGGAGACACCTGCAAATCGGCTCTGAATCTGGCGGAGAGGGGTCTCATAGGTCAGTTCACGGGCCTCTGGCCCTCTCCCAAATCGGTCGAGGAATGGACTCAAAGGAACTGGAAGCCTCTGATCAAGGAGGGAGTCAATAGCTACTTCGTAGGTAAGGGTTTCTTTGTGTTTGTCTTTGAAAACCCGGAAGATAAAGGATTAATCTTCAGAAACGGGCCATACTTTATGGGACCTCAGGGTCTTTACCTAAACAAATGGTCCCCTGACTTCGACCCCACTCAGGATGTTCCCTCGGCAGTCCCGGTTTGGGTTAGACTCCCTCACCTGCCTCTCCACTGCTGGAATCCAAATTCTCTCCAGACCATAGGAAATGCTTTGGGAAAATACATAGATCAGGCGGTAAGAAAGGATCAGTACTCATGTGCCCGCATCTGTGTAGAAGTAGATCTCGAAGAAGGATTACCGGAAGCAATCAAGCTCACTGTTGCTGGGTGGACGCATGTCCAAGAGCTGGACTATGAACAGCTGCCCTTTAAATGTAGGCACTGCCACGGGCACGGTCACTTCGCAAAGCACTGTAAGAAGAAGGCGGAGGAACAGGCGGATAAACAAAATGGGGAACAATGGACCCTAGTCCAAAGAAACACTAGCTCAAAAAAAGGCGCAGGCAAAGGAAATACGACGGGATGTCAACCAAGCTCCAAAAGCAACCAAGAAGCGGAAGCTCCTCCAAATGCACCAGAAGGAGAGCAGGACATACAAGCCAACCTAAATCAGGAGAACGAGGAACAGCCGGCCCTTTCCCCTTCAAATAAAGAGAGAGAGGAAACAACTCAGTTGGAGGTAAATCAAGGCTCTCCCACTAATCCTTCCTACGCAGAAATAGCAAGGAAAAAACCAGCGGCTAGTTCTAGTTCTTCCGAAGATGAATTCTACGAGCGCCCTTCCAAAAAAGCAGGAAGGAAATCTCGTAAAGAGAAGAGGGAAGAAGAGGCAGAAAGACTCAAGATTCAAGGAAGTCAATCCACAATAGAAATGTCTATTGGGCGAAATATCAGACCTAGGCCTTCCAAGGGAGGCCCCAACCCTCTTTGTAAATAATGAATCTCGTCTCTTGGAACTGTAGAGGTCTGGGGAACCCCTCTAGAATAGAAGCAGTCAGGGACCTACTGAAATCAGAACCCTCAGACGTTCTTATGCTCCAGGAGACCAAAATAGAAGGGCAGGCCCTTCTAGAGTTAGGTAGAACAGAATGGAACAAAAAAGCAGGAAAAGCAGTCAACGCAAGGGGAACCTCTGGAGGGCTGGCAACACTTTGGACGGATGACCTCTTTCAGCTGCTTAGGACCCATGAAACTCAGCACTGGATATACACGGAGCTGAAGCATAAGGCAAGTAAGTTGACCATCTCTCTCTTCAATCTCTATGTTCCAGTGACTTATTCTGAAAAGCGAGAATGCTGGGATACTCTTGAGGCTTTTCTTGAACAGACCAATCCCAGCAATATCATACTAGCCGGGGATCTGAATATTGTTCTGAAAGCAAAAGAAAAGAGGGGGGGGATCAGCTCCTGTGACCCTATGTTGGCCAAGGTTGAGGAGATCACCCAGCACTGGGACCTTCTTGATTTCAGGCCCATTCGTGGCATTTACACCTGGACTAACAACCGGGTTGGTACGGAGCATATTTCTGCTCGTTTAGACCGTTTCTTGGTTCAAAGCTCCATTATGATGAACAAGAAAATAACCACCAAAATTCTGCCCAAGCTCTCCTCAGACCATAAACCCATCCAGCTCCATTTGGAAGATGAAGAAGACTTGGGCCCGCTTCCTTTTCGATTCAACCCTCTCTGGATCGAGAGAGTTGGATTCTTGGAGACTGTCGAGGCAGCATGGGCCAAACCAATCTCCGGATCCTCCAGCTACGTATGGGAGCAAAAGCTGAAAGCTACAAAGCAAGCGCTGAAGGACTGGATAAAAGCGCCGGATATCAACCCCATTAATCAGAGAAAGGAGGCTGTGCAGTCTTTGTCGGATCTGCAAACTGATATGGAAAACAGAGATATCACATCTGAGTTGCTCGAGGAGGAAGTAAAAGCACAAAGAGCAGCGTACCAAACTTTTCGTAAGGAAGAAGAATACTGGAGGCTTAAATCCAGAAGCCTTTGGTTGAAGGCCGGGGATCGGAACACTCCCTTCTTCCATCGGCAATATAGAGCTAGACTGTCGAAGAACTACATAGCAGAAATCAAAACAGCCGAGGGTCAAGTATGTAAAGGATTCAATCAAGTTAAAGTCGCTGCTGAAAACCACTACATGAACTTGTTCAGAGAAGAAACTCAAAGCAATGACGAGGAGGTGGATGACTTTCTCTCCTGTGTTCCCTCCCTTATCAGTCCTGAAGACAACTTAAATCTCTGCAGACCCATTACTGAGGAGGAAATCATAAAAGTTATTTGGTCCATGGAATCAGACAAGGCTCCTGGGCCGGATGGGTTCACAATCCACTTCTACAAATCCTGCTGGCACATTATCAAGGCAGATCTGCTTAAAATGACAAGAAGGTTCAAGCAGAAAGCCAAGATTGGTGGAGGAACTAAGTCCACTTATCTGGCTCTAATTCCTAAGGATACCAATCCTGACTCCTTTGCTAGATTCAGACCTATCTCGCTGTGCAATGCTTCTTATAAAATCCTGGCAAAACTTCTGGCGAGTCGGATCAAGCCTCTGTTAAAAAAACTGATCTCCAGCAACCAAGGTGGCTTTGTGGAGGGTAGGCACATTCTGGACAACGTGATCCAAGTTCAGGAGACAATACACTCAAGTAAGCAACGAAAGGAGAAAGGTATGTTGATTAAACTAGATATGGCTAACGCCTTTGATAGAGTTAATCATAGCTTTCTATCTAAGGTCCTGCTCTCCTTTGGTTTTTCGATGCATTTTGTCCATTTAATAAAAGCCTGCATTGACAGTCCATGGATTGCTCCGTTAGTTAATGGCAGACCCGCTAACTTCTTCCAAGCTCAGAGAGGTATCAGGCAGGGGTGCCCACTCTCCCCCTTCCTGTATATCATAATGGCAGACTCCCTCAGTCGTAAGCTTACTGCTGAAAGAATAGCAGGACATATTCCGGGCCTCAAACCTTCAAATGGAGCTGAACCTCTGAACCATGCTCTCTTTGCCGACGACTCTCTCCTACTCGGAGGAGCCTCCATCAGAATAGCCAGAGCTTTCGACTCAGTTCTCAGAAAGTACTGCAGAGTTTCAGGTGCCTTGGTTAACGAGAGTAAGAGCGAAATATATAGCTGGAACATAGATCAGAATGAACTTACTGCAATCTCTGCTCTTCTTGGGTTTAAAGGTCAGGCAAACTGGGACAGGTTTAAATATCTTGGTCTTCCCATAACTTCTGGAGTAAACAAGAGGTCGTTATGGAGCGATATAATCTCAAAAATTAAAACCAAAATTGCTGCGTGGGGAGGCAACTGGCTAACTAAGGGAGGTAAAGTAATCTTAATTAAAACGGTGCTGTCTGCTCTCCCAATATTCCAGGCCGCTTTCCTCCTTGCTCCAAGGAAGGTGATGGAGCAGATCTCCAAACTACTCAGAGATTTTCTTTGGCAGGGAGGGAAAGGCAACGAGAGAAAAATGCATCTGGTTAACTGGGATGTGGTTAAAAAGCCATTCTCTGAAGGCGGACTGCAAATAAGAGAACCCATGCTTGTCAACCTTGCTTTGGGAGGAAAGATTTTGTGGAAGATGTTCAACGAACCCTCTCATCCAATCAGCGTTACCCTGCGTTCAAAGTACGGTCCCATTAGTGTGCTCTCCAACCTACAGACAGCTAGTGCACCAAATAGCACGCTGGTCTGGAAGTTATGTTGTAAAAGCAGCAATTTTTTCAAAAAATTAATCTACAGGATTCCAGGGAACGGCAAGCGTACGCATCTATGGAATGACAGTATAATGGGAGGTGAGCCACTTGCTCAGATTGAAGACATTGCAGACCTCAGGAATTGGCTGGAGCGCGCAGGTGTAAACAGACTGTATGATATCTCGACCTGGGATCAGCGTGGAGATTGGAACGGATGGGATTTCCACAGAGTGCCGGCACGGTTTTCCCATCAACAAGCACTGCTTGTTGATCTGCTGGATGATGCTGCACCTGTTTGCAGATCTAAAAAAGATAGCTGGGGATGGGGACAGTCTGGAGTCTATACCACCGCAGCTGGGTATAATGCTTTACAGGACATAAGGAATTGTAGTCAAACTAAGGAGTTCTGGAAGAATGTGTGGGAGCCGCTCTCCCTTCCAAAAGTAAACTTCTTCTTCTGGACCTTGGTCCATAACAAGCAGCTTACGGGGGATAATCTCCAAAAAAGGAAAATAGCTGGGCCACACAGATGTGTGTTATGCTGTAACAATTCCGAAACAGCTCAACACCTCTTCATGGAGTGCAGATTTGCTGAAGAGGTTTGGGTTCTCACGCTTCAGGACTTGCAGATTCCAGCCCCCCTGCAGAACTCTGTAGCAGACCTCTTTGCCTCTTGGAGTCAACACTATCCCCATCGAATCCCTTCCAAATCTTTCTGGCGTAGAATCTGGATAGCGCTCCCAAAATATGTATGCTGGCAGATCTGGTTGGCCCGCAATCAGAAGATTTTTACAGAGCTGCATTACACCCCTCTGCAAGTCGCTGCAAAAGCTAAATCCTTTCTCCTGGAAGCGGCTCAAATTCAGTATTTTAAAGAAGATCAATTGCTACTGCCCGATGAAAAGCGCTGGCTTGGTATGCTTGCGCCCCATCCTCGCAAGTACCTTCAACCCCCGCAAGGTGACACTCCTGAATGGCGCATAAGAGACGAGGATGTTTTTTTTCAAAATTGGTGGAGGTCCCAAAACATTTCCACTATCTTTTTCGACGGGGCGTCCAAGGGGAATCCGGGTGCTGCTGGTGCGGGTGGAGTTATTTACTCTCCTGGTGGGTATTCCAAAGATTGGTTCTGCTGGGGACTTGGCAAGAAATCCAACAATCATGCAGAGATCCTAGGGCTCCTAAAAGCTTGTCTTTTGGCAAGAGATAAGGGAATCAAAGTGCTCCAAGTCTTCGGTGATTCAGAATTGATAATAAAACATATATACATGGAAACGCCGTTCAGCAATGCCAGCCTCAACAAAATTCTGGACAGATTGAAGAGAGTCCTCCGAGACTTTGACAAGTGTAAACTTCATCACATTGGAATATTGGATTGGTGCTCTTGATTAAATATGAGTTCCATACCCTAATACATGACAAAATACGATGGAAACATTGCAATCACCCAATCCTGAAATCCTGAAAAACTGATAAGTCTGCTGGATTTTGAATGAGATCTAAAATTCTACTTTCTCCATATGAAATCCAATGAGGTCGGAACCACTCTCAAACATCCTGAGTCATTTCATGATAATGTTAAAAATTTAAGTAAAAGGATGAAAATGAAGATTAAGGAGAATGTCACTTTTACTTTAAGAATTTAACATTACCATGAATCACATATAAATACTAGGGCCATAGGCTTTAAAAATCCATCTACAAGCATCCATAAACGATTACAATAATGTTTAAAAGCATGAAAATCGAAAAAAAACAAAAAAAACCAAGTTAAATCGCTTTAAAGGCAAGGAAACACGGCTGTACGGCCTAGAAACGTGTTTCCGGGCTGTACAGTATGCGTTTCCGCGTTTTCGTTTCATTTTTTGCCAAAAACGAGGGTGGGGAGGACATTTCCTGCAACCTTGCTTTTATTCTATTTTTCCAGATCTGGAACCCAGATTTGTTGTACTCAGAACCAACATTGCACGAAGCGGGGACGTTTTTTGGAAGTAGGGATGTGAAAGCGTCATTTCCAAAAAATCTAGGAAGCAAAGCGTTTACTATATATATATATATTTTATTTATTTATTTATTTATTTTTTTGGCATTTATATTAAAAAAACATCCAAAATACCAAATTAATTGTAGAAGATATGAAAGCATGCATATTTGTACATAAATCATGATAGATATGACATCCATTGTACATTAATGATTAATTATTTGAGCATCAACCATCTATAATCTAGATTCTTCTCTTCTTGTCTAGCCTTTGCCTCTACCTCGATTATCTAGGGACATTAGTCAAAATTGCCCAAAATTGATCAAACTACCTAATGCAAGCCTTAAAATATGGTAGAAAGAACTTAACATGCTTGATCGATGATTTTGAGTTGATTGAAATGTAGTTTTTTGCTAACGAAATGACAAAGGAGTTCAACAATTAACACCACCAACACTAGGGTACATACAGGGCTTGGTGCTCTTGATTAAATGCTAATCACATACCCTCATACATGATATAATCTAATGAAATGCCACCATACCATTGATCTTGAATTCCTGAAAATTGTTAAGTCTGTTGAATTTTGAATAAGATGTGAAATTCTATTTTCTACATATGAAGTCCGATCAGGCAGGAACCAATCTCAAACATCCCAAGTCATTTCATGGTAATGTTAAAAATTTAAGTAAAAGGATGAAAATGAAAAATAAAGGAGAATGTCACTTTTACTTTAAGAATTTAACATTACCATGAGGGAGCATCTAAGAAACATCTAAGGAGGTGAAAGAGAGCTTATATCTTTTTCATCCTATCCCTAACTCAACACTAATCCACCCTCTAACCCAACTAAAGTTAAAAATTAAAAAAACAATAAAATAAGTCTCTTTTTTTTTTTTTTTTGCTGCGTTAGTCGGATCCGTACGATGCTGTATAGAACCGCTGACAATCCATACGGATCCATACAGGAAGCGTGGCGCTTCCATATAGGGATCCGTCGTACGGAACCGCGGATATGACGGTACGGTTCCAAAAAACCAGGAAGTGTAATTTTTTTTCCCGAAACGTGTTTCGGGTCCGGGGGGGGGGGGGGTGGGTGGATCCCGTATGGACCGCGTTTTGGGGGTTGGAGCCGGGGGGTGGGGGACGTTTCCTGCAACATTGCTCAGAACTACTTAATAATAAACCCTCATATCTACTGCATCGATTTTCCTGCTTTGGGTTTTTCTGGGGACTTATGTCTGAAAATCCATGTGTCACTTTGTTGCATGAGTGTATTATTCAGTAAATGATCCGCATGTGTAGACTGTAGTTGTGTTTATTTTTGGTATTTTCTAAAACTAATTTCTGTATATAACTTGTATTAATTAAATCAAGTAGGAGAAAATAAACCAATACACTGCACTAGAATTTTCGCATGGTATTAGAGCGATAGCAGATCAAGCTGAATCTCCAGCAATCAACTGAAGAAATATTTCTGCAGGGTGGTAGAAGAAGCAGATTCGGAAACGACATCTTGACAGCGGGAGAATGCAAATCCATAAGAGAACAATGTTGTAGCTGCAGAAGGCCTTTAGGCTTACGTAGACCCTTCCCAGGGTAGTGTAAGGATTGCGTCACCCAATCTGGGGTTACGCAGACCACTTATGAGCAGCGTTGGGACTACGCTGGGTCAGCCAAGGAAACACTGTCCAGTCAATTCTCCAATTGCAAAAGGATTTTGCCAAGATCCGGAAGCAGTGCTTTAGATCTTTCAACAATGCTAGTGGGGTAGAGATTCTGTAGGTGCAGAATTGTGCCTAGGTAAGGCAGCAAAGGCGGGAGGAAGACAACTACTCAGCAGATTTGAGCCAAACAGATCTGAGATTCGATCAGGAGGATTGGAGAGTACTGTCCATTTGTGTTTTGGTGGAATATTTCCAAGAGGGAAATCAATCAGTCTTCAATAGAAGCAACTACTAGACGGTTTCTAGTCACCAAGAAACCCAGATTTAGAGGGAGAAGTATTGTTTTTGTCAGATCTGAGCAAAGATGGCTCGATATGGATTGAGGGATCAAGATAGATTGGATGATTATGTCACAAATTTTGTCACGGTTTTGGCCCAAACATTGATGGGTACAATATTCGTCACAAAAAGGGTGTACTGCTATGTCACAAATTCGTCACGGTTTTGGCCCAAACATCGATGGGTACAAAACCTCAAGCGTGGGTTTCAAGCCCATGAGGCTTGTTGACCACTCTGTGTCAACGACCCCATAGCAGTACACCCCTTTTTTCGCAAAAGGGATCTTTCATGTTCGAGTGTCCGTGCCATTCAGATTTCATCATTCAGTTGACAATTTTGTAAAAGATGTAAATCCATTCTGCATGTTTATAATGTAAATGATCTTAGTAAAACCATCATGTATGTAACTTCCCAGGTAAGCCTAGTATTTTGGTGACGATATCTATCTTAGGAGTTTTTTTGTCTCATTGATTCATCCGTCTCTAGACACAAATGATCGGTAAAGTTTTTTCCTCCAGCGTCACACCAAAGCTAGGGTGGATTTTGTCGTCAAGATATTAAGTCCTAGTGTTTTCTATCGAGTCTTTGTAAAAATAATTTGAGAATAATTGTAGCTAATTGGCTAGATTATTTTATTACAGATTATTTGGTTTGATAGATCATATTTTTGAGTCGCAGAATTGGGTAGATAATTGAGGGTCTATGACGAACGGGTGTTCCTCGTCATGGGTTTAATGTATTAATCGTATGTCAAGAGTGTTGGAAAAATAATTAATCCCCTCATCAGTTGATTAATTAAATTTTCTGGCCAAATTAAATTAAAATTCCTAGGCCAAAAATTTAATTAATTTTATGTCCTAGGTAAATTTAAATTCTTCAAAGGAAAAATTCATGGGTCTTTAAAAAATAAATTTTTAAAGGTCCCGAGCCAAGGGAATATTGAAAATTTTGGGAAATTTTGGACCCTTGGGCCTTAGTAGTTAAGTCAAAGTCAATTTATTGAGGTAATTAACTTAATATTATTATTTTTTAGTTAATTAAAAATGAATTAAATGAAAAATTCGAAATTCCTCAAAAAAGAATAATTTTGATGGACGAGATTAAAAGATAATTAAATTTTTTTGACGATCGAGATTACTTTGACGGGGATCAAGCAAACTAGCCGTTGGGGAATTTATCTATAAATTAGAGGTTGTTGTGAGTCGATAGTTTCATCCGATCTTTTGATCGTGTACTAAGCTCTCAAGCTCTCTTGTATATTTTTTGGAATAAATGCAAAGTCTTTGGGGTTTCAACTGGCGGTGGTGTTCCTCTTCATCAATTTATGGTAAACTTGTTTTAATTTCTGCATTTATTATTTGAAGATCACAAACCAATAGCTCTCCTAGAATAATCTGAATACAGGTATCTTATTCAGTTTGATGGATCTAGGTTAACTCTTTTTTAATTTTGCTTGAAGTAACAAGTATCTCTATTTCTTCAAGATTCTATCGTTATTCTATTTCTCTACTTAGTTTGACGGTTGATTTAGTGTTTGCAAAAGATCTCTAAGGTTTTGTTGAGCGTTTGAGAATAGTCCTTAGGTGGACCAACCGACTCTTAACATACATTTTCTGAAGAGCCTACTTCATAATAATCTCAATATTTATCTAAAGGTCAATTTTTTATGTAGGGAATTTTGGGCTAGTACCTCTCCAAAAAATCAGAAATATTTTAATTATTGGGGAAAAAATTGTTAGATCTGGCTAGTAAGAGCCTTAGGTCGTTAGATCTGGGAGCGGAGTCGGACTCACACTTTTCAAATCTGCAACTCTTGTATAAAATGTAGTTCTGTAATTTTATTTGTGTAAATATTTAGAATTGTTTTAGTTTTTTTTTTTAAATTTCTAACTCAAGATCGAGGTTTCATTTTTAGATTTTTGTATATGTATTAGGTATCTGGGTTTTCTTGTTTTTGGTTCGTGCAGGGATATTTGAGGATTTTCAGAGTTTATTTTTATTTTTATTTTTTTGTTGGGTTCATTTTATTTATTTATTTTTGGGTTTGTTCTTCCTCTTGGTTATATTTGAGACAAATCTAGCCCCTGAAGGGTAAGATTTGATCTCAAGATCAGAATTTTTGTAGGGATATTCAAATCAAATTTTTTAAATTTGAGTTTATTGGATGAATTAAATTGCTCAGCAGAAGGAAAAATTCGATTATTTCTAAGTGCACCATTTGTGACTGCGTTTTTATCGTTGGCTGTTTGCCTTACCCCTCTGCTTTTGCTCCTTTTCTCGCAGTTCCAACTGTTTCTGCGCATCTTCCCCTCACATTGCTCCCTCATTCTGCTACCTTCGAGTTGCCCTAGCCCTCAGTGCTTGCTTTAGTTTTCATCAACCTCCTTTAGTGCATCTCCAACCCTCTGTCCATGATTGTTCTTGCGTGCTTCACCATTGCTGCTCCGACTCTCTCCTTGTGCGTGCTCTCTACATCTCGACCTTGGCTGCTGTCTTCGACCTCTGCTCCTCCCTTATCCTTTACCTCCTCAGCGTTCAAATCCTGCGTTTCTTGCTGCCTGCATCCTCCATCTCCTTGTCAGCAGCTACTTCCTGCTAGACCTTCCTTGTCAGCAGCTCCTTCCTGCTCCACATTTCCTCTTGCTCGCTTCGACGTGATCTACGCACAAACATATTTCGTTTCACATTTCATTCTTTTAACTTTTCTAAAGTTTGGCCTTTGATTCTTCTTTTTTTTGTTTAACATTGACATTTCATTTTTTTTTCTCATTTCTTTCATTATTTTGCTTGGGCGTTGGCCCAAATTCAAAGGGTCCATTAACTTTTAATTTTTTGTAAAACATTAAATTCAAAATTAAAATTAACTTTTAACCTTTGAAAAATTAAAAATCAAAATTTTTGCTTATTAACTTTTAACTTTTGTAAAAAAAATCATAAACTTCTAAAGAAATTATAGGCCTCAAGGGAAATTTTTAATTAAGGAAGAATCTAAAAGTTTCTATAGTCAAAGGAAATTTAAATTTTTAGCATCTCTAAAGTTTGACTATAGGGATAATTTAAATTTTCTCGTTTGGAATATTTTAGGAAAATTATTTGAAGTTGGAAGTATTTAGCATTTTAATTCCATGGTTCTTTCATGATAATATCTTTTGAAATTTAAAGTGCTTAAGTTGCGCATTGGGTTTTAAATATTTTCGTGCTTAAAATCTATTGAGATTGCTCGTCATTTAATAAAATCCAAC
Source organism: Pinus albicaulis (assembly GCA_034641835.2). Taxonomy (NCBI): domain Eukaryota; kingdom Viridiplantae; phylum Streptophyta; class Pinopsida; order Pinales; family Pinaceae; genus Pinus; species Pinus albicaulis. Next base: position 1,238,233,042 of record CM076574.1, on the reverse strand, counting down.
TTTGGTTTAATTTACTTGAATTGATATTTATTGAATATTAAACTTTGAAGAGCTTTTCAAGTAATGCAATTGTGGTAAATTGCATATGGTTCATTTCCTGATTTGAGTATCTTTAATGCATTATCTTGAAGACAATATTGAAGAATTGTGAATAAATTTTGTTCTCTTTGAGTTATAATTGCATTGGAACGATAAGCTTGTGATTTAATTGGTCATCATGTTGTGATATTTTAAGACATTTATCTTTTAATCTAGCAAAGTGAATATCTATTTGAGCTATTAAAAGACTTTGGTGTATATCTCATAGATAATCGTGGCATAAGCGCTTTCTTCCTTGAATCTTGCTTCGTTTCATCTTATGATCATCTCGTGCATTTGCATATTAAGTTAGACCTGCATAATTAAAATTTACTTCCAAGCATAAGCTTGGTCAATAGAGACATAGGTACCCATCCATCTTTGCTTGAGAAGCCTGGTTTGAATAGTACTTAAAACGGTGACCTTGAAGTCGTCAGAGCCACAACTCTCTGCTGAGTGCGTTAGATTTTCAGGAGAGGCATCGTTAATCACATGTGTGCCAGTTACTACGAAATTGAGCTCAATATAGAAAGGATCGAAGGGTCTAAACTTAGAATAGACATTTAATTAAAATTAACTAAGATTTCTGCATTTCACATTAGTCTTAGGATCTGCATTGCACATAAGATAGTGATTCATCCAAGCAACAATTTCTCATCAAGTACTTGGTCCTAAATTCTTAGCAAGATAGTTGACTCCATAAGGCACTGCTATCAATCATTTAAATCTAATCGAATCTTTTAATCTTGCTAGGATCTAATACGAGTATTTGGTCGCTTAATTGTGTCTCTCGAACTGGTTGGTTCCCAACTAGTTCTCGTTCATTCCATTTCCATAGGGTCTACCCCTCTTAGTCTGCTATAGGTAGACAACTTAAACAGAGAGATTTGGGATCATGGTGACAACCCCCAATCGGAGTCGTTGTTGCGGTGCCTAGACATTCTGTGCGACAACAAAGCCACTTGTGGAGCTCCTTCCTCCAAACCCTCGATCCTCAAGGCTTGGAGCTAAGCTACAAAAAACAACATTTGTGTTACAAAGACAGAGAGAAATTAAAATACCTGGCAGCAGCAAATCAGCACCTTGAGTCTCTCACGTTGAGCAGTGGACAAATCTCCAAATCCACGCCACAAAACTGGTAAATCTTTTCCTTTTGGGCAATGACAAACACCTCTTCCACAGGGATGAATGGCAGAAGTTAGAGTGAAAAATGAGTGAAAATTTCGCCCTTTTCCTCACTGATCCGTGGCCCAAACAGTCTCCATGATTTTTTGCGTCTGACTACCGATTTTATGTCTACTTTTACGATAAAATCATGAGTTTTTCAATTTTCAAAAAGTCAGCAAAAGATCGCCCAATAACATCAGCCAGCTCAAAAAACTGGGTTTTGACGATTTTATCGCGAGTTTTTCCACACTGGTCTAGACAGCTAAGATATGCCTTATGCTAGTTTATTTTGTGTACATAGCTAGTTGGTTAGATATGTTTAAATGTTTTCACTGCAAAATGGGATATTGTGTGTGTCTTTGTTGGTGGAAAATTTGCTGGGGTGTATGTTCCTGTGAATGAGTTGTACAATGGATTTTGTATGTCCATCTTGCCATGTAGCGGAAAATTCTAGGGCCTGTGTTGCCAAGATTAAGTTCATATGTTGTGGTTAATTTCAGTTTTGGCACTTATCACCGATGATTGATTGGCAGGAACTCTCTGGTGTTTGGGGCATTTGATTATGCAGGATAGAGATCTGAGCGTGTACAGCCCTGCTGCATCTAGTACAAGCAAACACTTATCTTGCACCAACAACTTATGTACATTACGCCATAGTTGCAAAACGAAGAGACAGGCATGTCCCTATATTGTTGATTATTTATCTGACAACACATCGACTTCTGGATCATTGGTGGAGGATGTCTTATACTTGGCGTCTGGAAGTGAGCTTGCATCAGGTCATTCAGTAAAGACACGAGTGGTAATTGGGTAAGTTCAAATTTAAAACCTTTTGTCATTTTGACCAGTAAATTTCACAGCATTTGGTATTCCTAAACTGATTGAAACTGAGAAAATTCAATGATGCTTATGAATTTTATTGTTTAGCATGCATGGCATTATATTTGAGTGCTTAGTGACTAGTGACTTATGTATGCATTTTATGTTAACAGTTGTGGCAGAATACAAAGTGGTGGCTTTTTAAATGGTGGGGCTCCAGATGGTCTTCTTGGTTTAGGACTTTCTGATATTTCAGTTCCAAGTTTGCTTGCAAAAGCGGGATTGGTGCAGAATTCATTTTCAATGTGTTTTCAATCTGATGATTCTGGAAGGATATTTTTTGGGGACCAAGGGGCATCAGGCCAGAAGACTACACCTTTCCTAGCCTTTAATGGGACACAGTAAGAAACTAATCCATTCTTATACATTGTGAATATTAGATGGCTGAAGGAACATAAACATAAGTTTTCGAACAGAAAATACAATTGTAAGTAAAAATTCAAGAATATTTATGCCCAGATGCCCATGTTCACTCAATTAAAAACATGTTGCATCATTAAAGATCACTAGTGGAGTTTTCCAGCCCAATGAGCTGCAGATGATAGTAGGGTAGCAAACTCTAGGTGACTAGCTAGGTTGTGTTGTTTATGTCGACACATGCTGTTTGGGTCAGTTGTGCAATTCTGTAAGGCAATGGAACGTTCAGCATGGTTCCCATTGAATAATTGCACGATGTGTAATGGTTTATGGCCACTTGCTTGAATTCTTTGTTTATTTAGGTGTATTGCTTGCATTTATTGTGTCATTTATACATGGATTCATGATCTAGTTGTTTTTATTTTCTATGAGATTGCATCTATAATTTAACTATCAAAATGTTATTTTTGTCCAGTCCAACATATATTGTTGGAGTCGAAGATATTCATGTTGGCTCAGCGGCAGTAAAAGGCATAGGTTTCAAAGTCTTGATTGATAGTGGAACTTCATTCACGTATCTTCCTAGTGATGCATTTAAACGCCTTGCCAAAGAAGTAAGGATTTGGTCTGTTTGCTTTGACTATTCTATCATATAATTTGGTGTGTTATATCCTAGCTATTTTTTAATATATTGGTAGTTAAAGTTAGATGCTGACATATATTTTAATTCTCTGTGGTAGTTTGATGCACAGGTGCCCTACCCAAAAGCTTACTATGAAGGCCTTCCTTGGGATCATTGTTATCAAGCAAGGTTAGTTGTTACCCTTGGTTGGCCTTCATGCTGGAGAACATCCATTTTATATACTTGTATTTGTAGGTCCTGGTTGTCTACTGTCCCATTCTGACTTGTTTTTTACCTTTATGCTGTTTAGTGGAGGATCTAAGTCATCGGATTCTCTAACTGTCCCCGTTGTGTCACTTATTTTCAAAGGAGGAGGCAAATTTTCTATCTTCAGTCCCATAATAAGGTTGTTTACTGATAATGTAAGCAAACTTGCCCCCTGCTAAATGTATTTGGTTTATGGTTTTTTTTTTTAATTTCAAAGGTTTTCTGAGTTTTTCGTAGTGCGACTTTATTTAGAGCATGAAATAATCTTTATTTTCTTGCATTTCAGGGGACATTGGAAGGTTTTTGCTTGGCAGTACAAGAGGGCGACTTTGGCATAATTGGACGTGAGTGTTTTACATTTATAACCTACGATTGCCCAAGCAAAGTATTTCTTTGTCATCAATTAGGGCCACTTCTTGATTATGCCCTATAAGATCAGGTTACTTATGTTTGTTGATCAAAAGTTCACAAATTATATGCTATGTGTTGAAGAATGTAACTAGGTTCGGTCTTCATAAATTGTACTTGTGAGTGTTTTACATTTATAACCTACGATTACCCTAGCAAAGTATTTCTTTGTCATCCATTAGGGCCAGTTCTTGATTGTGCCCTATGAGATCAGGTTTACTTATGTTAGTTGATTTAAAGTTCACAAATTATATGATATGTGTTGAAGAATGTAACTAGGTTCGGTCTTCATAAATTGTACTTGACTCAATACTTATTGTACTTGTCAAAAGAATAGAGAAAATAATTTTATATTATTATTAAATGACTTATTAAAGCATGGGTTTCATGCTTGGGTCATATTTATTTTAGGTCAAAGTCCCAATTGTGGACTTCTAGGTTTTATTTTGAGTCTATAGGATTATTTCAGATTTAAATTGATCCATATTGGGCTTTTGAATCATGCAAATAGGTCAAGTATTGAGTAAAATATGATTTATGAAGCCTCCACATCAAGTTGAACTTAAGGTGATCAAGTTGGCCTCAAATCCAGTAATTCAAACCCATCAAAAGGGTATATATGCAGGCATATTGAATTCACTTGGAGACATATCACTGCAACACAAAAATTTGATTTTGTAGTTGCAACAAGGAGAAATTGTGAAATGAAGGAGGAGGACTTTCTGGATTCGGTTTTGGGCACACTTATAGAGTTGAAGAAAATCGAAATTTTGGCACCACTCTCTGCATTTCGAGCTATAGTTTGGGAGATCAAAGTTTTACTACAACAATTGCTGCATCAATTGCTGCCAAGGTGATGTTGCTGATCAAGTCGAAGTTTGTTTTGCTGAATGCTACTGCTTGGAGAAGTTGTATTAGGCCTAAATCGAAGTCTTTGAAGCTAGATCAAAGTCTCTACCTCGAGATCGAAGTCTTAAGAAGCAAGGTCGAAGTTTCGGGTCATCATAGTGCTGCTACTGCTGCCAAATTCAGGAAGGATCACAAAGAACGCTGACTTGGTGTGGAGGAAGTCTCGGTGAAGGTCTAGAGTCTCAACAATCACTGTTGAGGGAAGAATTATTGACTAGGTTTTCCCCTCGAGGGGGGGTTTGCCCTAGTTGCTGGCTTACATCTGGTGTCCTTGATATATGTGTATTTGCTTTGATATTTGCTTGTTGAATTGATAAGAAGAAAATAATAATAACTAAAGAAGATCACAAGTAAATAATCAAGAACAAGAGGATCTTTCTGCCTTTCTGATTCTCTAACATGGTATCAGAGCTTTGGTGAAAGAAGAACGAAAAAGGCACTCTCAAGGACTTGATCAAGAAAGTCCTAAGGAAAAAGGCAGTCCCAAGGACTTGATCAAGGAAGTCATAAGAAGTTCACTAAAGGGAAGAAATCTCCACTATCTTCAAGAAAGATGTCTAACAGTATTAAGGGAGAGAACAAGCTTGAAGGAGCTGCAAATTATAGATCTTGGGAGAAAAGGATTGACATCATCCTTGAAAAGAACAAGGTCTTAGATTTAGTCAAAGGAAAAATAAAAAGGCCTATAAAAGAATCAAGTGATGCTGACAAAGTAAAGTACAAAGAATTGGAATTAGTAGCCATGGCTTTGATGGTTGAAGGCATAAAGGACAATCTTGCCCCTTCATAGCAAACATTGATCATGCTCAGGAAATGTATGAGGCTTTGTCAAAACTATTCACAATCAAGAACATTGGAAAAGTGGCAAGTTTGAATAATGAACTAAGAACTAATAAGATGACAAAGGAGGATATTGTTTCCTCTTTCTTTGTGAGGATAGCAAGGATAAGGGATGAGCTTCTTGCCATTGATGAAGTAGTACCAGATAAAGAACTAGTGATTATAACCATCTTGGGACTACCACCTTCTTGGGGTTCGTTTGCTTCAGCTCTCAACAGGTGGAAATAAACACCCACCTTTGAGGAGCTATGGATAACATGTAGTGAAGAAGAGTTAAGGGTCTCCATGGTAACCCACAATGAAGAAGATCTAAGGGACTTGCACTACTAAGCCCCTTCGTTCTAATATTTTATTTGTACCTTTTATGTAGTATAGGTTTAACATCTTCTTGAATATCTATTTCTTTGTTTTCTAAGTTTTATGTTTTCCCTCAAAGCTTGGGAGGGAGCCCACAACAACTCCTTAAGATAAGTATCTCATTCCCTCTACTTGTCTTCATGTACTTATTTAAGATTTTGATTATACTAAATACTAATCACTTGTCTACTTCTATTCCTTTTCTAAGAATCAATCTGCTTGATGTTCAAGAATCATGGAGAAGGCTTCAAGGATCAAATAAGGAGACCACACAAGTCAAAATGTTTGTTAAAGAATCAAAGGTATGTATTGAAATATATAGTACGGTTACTCTTCTTGAAATATCCATTTCTATGTTACTAATTGTTGCCATGTCTAGCTCTATTGAATCCTAAAAGGATTCTTGTTTTGGATGATTCATATGAATCATCCAGATGAATCTACTCACCTTACACACCTCTGATTGCTTATATGAATAGAACCTTAAGGAGGTTCTCTAGAAAACCCTAACCTAAGGGTATGTTGATAATGTGTGAAACCCTAAACCTATTTAGGGCTATTTATGAAGAAATTGTTATTTTGATTGATATATTGATAAATGTAGAGTTTGGGATTTTGATATGATCACGGAAGCTCTAAACTTGTTGGAGTTCAAATGATGCTGTTCGAAATCTCTATCCTTTGGAGTGTGATATAATGAGGGTTTGCTTTAGCAATGAATCGAAACCCTAGGTTTTGGTTAGGCCTATAGGAAAAATCCTTATGGAAAGTCCTAGGAGTGAAACCCTAGGCATATGTTAATTGAATCCCTAGCCTAGTCTAGGACAATACATGACGGATGTATTAATGTTGACTAACATATGATGTGCTTATAATGGTGATCTTCTAGATATGTGTGTTGAACTATTTTCCAATAATCTATGGTTTGGAAACAAACCTTAGTCACAGTTGAAAGATCTAGGACGATGATTAAAAAGTCTAGGGTATATAAATAAATCCTAGTAATGATTAAACTATCTAGTATGTGTATTCATTTGAATCTATATAATGTTTGCTCATAATTTATAGATGGAAAGTCCTAGGAGTGAAACCCTAGGCATATGTTATCATAATTGAATCCCCACCTAGTCTAGGACAATACATGACTGATGTATTAATGTTGACTAACATATGATGTGTTTATAATGGTGATCTTCTAGATATGTGTGTTGAACTATTTTCCAATAATCTAGGGTTTGGAAACAAACCTTAGTCAAAGTTGAAAGATCTAGGACGATGATTAAAAAGTCTAAGGTATATAAATAAATCCTGGTAATGATTAAACTATCTAGTATGTGTATTCATTTGAATCTAAATAATGTGTGCTCATAATTTATAGATGGAAAATCTAGGGTTTACATCGAATCCTAGTGGAAATTACTTATGATGTGTTTATTGAATTCTAGGATTTATATTAAAGCCTAGTAGAAGCTCTTCATGATATGTTTTGATAATTGATTTGAAATCTAGGGTATGCTTCTAACTCTAGTGAAAGCTTATCATGACAATGTCTGAGCTGTGGGTAATCTTGATTGACTCTTTTATATGAAATCTAGGGTTTGTATTTATCCCAAGTGGAAAGTCTAACATGTGAATTCTAAAGGTTGTTAGATATCTTGTAGATCTATATTGGTTCTAGGGTTTACTAAATGTTGTAGCAAGGTATATTATACCTTTGAAAGAAACATTGAAACCTTAGATAGAATGAAAGACATTGTGAAATAGTGTAGGGTTTATGATAAAAGTCCCTAGCAAAATGTTGAAGAGTGTGTCTCTTGTTTGGGTATCTGATATGTATAGAGTTGAAAATGCTTTTGTAACTCAGATATGGCTAACTTTATGCTTCTATAGTTTTGGTTGTCCTTGCTATCTAAAGTTGTGCAGGTTCATCATGAAGATGAGAAGCTATAAAGTAGGATGAAAGGATGGAAGCCATGAAAGATTCTCCAACACCTAAAGAAGTTCAAATCTCCCTACATTAAGAGGGAGCCTAGATAGAGGTTGATCTCCCTAGATTAAGAGGGAGCCTGGATAAAAGAAGAAATGGTTATGGTTCTCTACTTCATGTATCATGCACTAGATCAGGACTAACAACCGTAAGTCTTAGTGAAGAGCATGAGTAAGAATCATAGTCATGGTTGGAGAATATATTATGAAAAAATATGTTGCCACATGTAAAGTAGGAAGATGAATCTTCTCTTGAAAGATTCTATTGATAGTTCTACTGGAATTAATTGAAGGGCATCATCGAAACCCCAATGTTTGTTTTGATTATATATTTGAAATTATTGATGATTGGGGTTTTGTGTTTGCACAAGTGAATCTCTCGAAGGACTTGATAGCGTGTTGGTTACCAATCAGTTTGATTAGGAGAGATTGGTTGTCCTTGATCTGCTAGATCAAGGTGTGATAAGGCTTTGTGAGTGAAGCATTGCTTGGAAAGACATTGGGCTGACACTTTGTGTTGATGTCTGGTTGGGAGGGTGGCATCGGGTGGATGTGCACCTAGTTCCCTGGGTTGATGGTTAGTAAGTAAGCCTGATGGCACCTATAGAGGTTGAAAGATTTAGGCCATATTAGTCCCACTTGGATAGATTGCCCTGGTCAAGAATCTAGTCCATGACATTGCGGTGCCTAAACTGTTGAGTGACCAATGGATAGAGTTCCCTGGTCAAGAATCTAGTCTGTGACATTTAAGTGTCTAAAGGTTCTTCATAGTTCATATAGTTGAGATCTACCTTGTACTTTTGAGTTATGATTACCTCCCTAGTTAAGAGGGAGTGTTGAAGAATGTAACTAGGTTCGTTCTTCATAAATTGTACTTGAGTCAATACTTATTGTACTTGTCAAAAGAATAAAGATTTTGTTTGTTTGTTTGTTTTATATTATTATTAAATGCCTTATTAAAACATGGGTTTGATGCTTGAGTCATATTTATTTTAGGTCAAAGTCCCAATAGTGGACTTCTAGGTTTTATTACGAATCTATAGGATTTTGCAGATTTAAATTGATCCATATTGGGCTTTTGAATCATGCAAATAGGTCAAGTATTGAGTAAATTATGATTTATGAAGCCTCTACATCAAGTCAGCCTCAAACATAGTAATTCGAACCCATCAGAAGGCTATATATGCAGGCAGATCGAATTCACTTGGAGACATCTCACCGCAACACAAAAATTTGATTTTGTAGTTGCAACAAGGAGAAATTGCAAAATGAAGGAGGAATTTCTAGATTTATTTTTGGGCACACTTATAAAGTTGAAGAAAATAAAGATTTTGGCACGACTCTCTGCATTTCAAGCTATAGTTTGGGAGATCAAAGTTCTCAAAGTTTTACTGCAACAATTGTTGCTGCCAAGAGAGGAGGAAGTCAAAGTTTGTTTTGCTGAATACAACTGCTTGGAGAAGTTGTATTGGGCCTAAATCGAAGTCTTTGAAGCTAGATCGAAGCCTCTACCTCAAGATCGAAGTCTCAACTCAAGAAGCAAGGTCGAAGTTCCAGGTCATCATAGTGCTGCGACTTCCAAATTCAGGAAGGATCACAAGGAAGGCTGACTTAGTGTGGAGGAAGTTCGGGTCAAGGTCTAGAGTCTCAAGAATCATTATTGAAGGAAGAATTACTGACTGGGTTTTCTCCTCGAGGGGGGTTTTGCCTTGGCTGCTGGCCTACATCTGGTGTCCTTGATCTATGTGTATTTGCTTGATGAACTGATAAGAAGAACATAATAGTAAATAAAGAAGATCACAAATAAATAATCAAGACCAAGAGCATCTTTCTGCCTTTCTGATTCTCTAACAATAAGTTCTCTATTTATTAGTTTGATGTGTGTTATTGTCACCATAATCACATATGCTCTTTTTTTGACAAAAAATATTTTCTTAAACAATTTTGTTACTTTTAATTTTTTCTAGTCAAAAGGTAGCTTTGATGGATGTATAGCATAATGGCTATTGGTTATTGAGATTTCTTATTTTTCTCTCTTTTGAGAATTAATTCAATGTGGAACTCCATTATATCAAAAATTGATTTATCATCTTGCATTTTAACGCATGAAACATTCAAACTTGAGTTGCTTTATTTATGTTGAATATTTCATACATTCTTGTATTTATCATCCATTGGATTACTAGACGAAAAATATAATCAAGAAGTCATCTATTATTATTGGACCTTGGTAGAAAGGATGATTGGTTAATAAGAAGTGAATGGGACCTTTCATACAATGTCAATACTTTAGTCTTTAGACAAATTGTACTAATCATTTATAAGTCCTTTCTCTAATCAATGTTGATTTTCTAGTGGAGTTTAGATCAAAGAGTTGCTTTTAGAGGATAGTGGAGCTTCGATTGAGTGTGGGGATTTATCTTACCTCTTGCATAGTTAGTGATTGCGAGCTTTAGAATATGCTAATGTATTAGATATGTAAATTAGGTGGAGCTTAGATCATGCTTGGGGATTTATCTTGCTTCTTGCACAGTTAGTGATTCCGAGCTTTAGAATATGTTAATGTATTAGATATGTAAATTAGAGATATAATATATCGTGATCAATTTCATCAATGACTTTATGATTGCATATTGGAGGCTTGATTTTTTATTTTAAAGTTATTCATCAACTTGCTTTGCCTTTGCCTCTCCTTGTATAATTACTTTGTCATTGAGGTTATAGTTGTTGTTACATCATCATTAGTTTAGATAAATGTCTTTCGGATTAATCACATCATTAGGATTAGGTCGACGTTTTGAACCATCTAATGTGGTTCATCTTCAGGACAAGGTGAAGAAAGAAACAGATCGCATTGAATAAATAGTAGGGATGCGTCGTTGCCCAGAAAAGGCTGTTGAAACTAGCCGTTATTTGACTAGTTAGTTAATAGGATAAAATATTAATAGTTTTAAAGAATTTTAGGGAAAGTTAACCAAGAATACTTTAGAATTTGATAATTTAATAAAATGATTAAATTCTAGTTATATAAGCGAAGAAGGGGAGGATAAATCTTAAAATTTTAGGGTTTAAATTTTAAGTATTTAAGAGATAATATTACAAGTTAATAAATAATACTATAAAATGAATAATAAAGTAAAATGATAAAAAATATAAAAAATATAAATAAATAAATAAATAAAGAAATAAAATAAAATAAAATTTTAAAAATAAATAAATAAATAAATGAAAAATTATATAAAATTATAATATTAAGCCTGGCTAGTTGTTAGAAATTTAGTTGGTTGAGAATTAAAATTTTTAAGAATAAATCAATTAAAATAAGTTTATTATAAATGAAATATAATACAAAATAGGGAGGGGATTTTTTTTTTTTGAATGAATAAAACAAATAAATAAATGAAAAAATATAAAATTAATGAATTAATTAGGTAAAAATATATAAATAAATAAATAAATTAACTACCTAGCGAGAGCCGGGGCCCAGCTCTTGCTTAATTTCCAACCATCATCACAGTTGAGATTCTTAGCATGTCGATCAATTTCGATCACCTCCCTTAATTTCCTTTGGTGGAAGTAATCTACTTTGGCAACGACTTTGGAATTCTCAATGCAAACATGGTGACAAGGTCTATCCAAATAAAATTTAATTGTTCTTATATGTTTTCTATTGATACTCGTAAAGTGATGTCTAACATTTGTGATAAAAGTTGACCTTTATGCGTTATAGTTGCAAGGATGCCATATGATTGCTCTTATTCCTTTTCTCTTATTTGATATACTTTTCTTTAAATCTAAATGATGTATAAGAGAATAGCTATTGGAGATGAGATAGAAATTAGAAATGAGAAGTGTAGCTCAAAGCTCAAGGAAACACTCAAATTCATTAGCTTAAATTCCCTTTGGTTTTGCTATAAAAACTTTAGGTTAATAAGAACACAAAGAGACATATTCGTACAAGATATGTTCTTTACCCATCCATCAATTATGGATTTAAGGATATGTAGGTGGATTTTACATGTAAGGAAATGTGCTTATAACATGTCCATCTTATTGGATCATCTTATGGAGATGTTGAAGGTATACCCCACCATGCCTTCATATTTAATATTTTCAAATTGTTGAATTTTGCTCAATAATTTTACCTTTAGTTCATTCCAACATATATATCACTTTAATAATAAAGTTCACTTTAGGTATATATTTTTATATAATTGTTTCGATACAAAAAATGAAATTTAATATCATATTGCCATATGCAACGCACTCCCTACTATTCCCTAGCCCAACTAAGGGTAGAAGGAAGCAGTTACTTTGATGACTAGACCTCTAAAGTCCAGTTATGGAAATGGGGTCTAGTTTTTTTTAATCTTTTTCAACTTCCTCAAAACTTAAAATGGATAATGTCGTTGTGTTTGTCTCGCCGAGGCTTTTCTAACTATATATAATTTGCCTCAATCTCACTCTCGAATCAAAATATATGGTCGATCAAAGCTTGGCTTATCAATTATTGTCACATCATTTGGCTTGCCATGTGGCTACCCAAGTCAAATGCCATGTCACTCGAATGTGGCAGTTGTCTACCTGCTCATGCTAGTCACAACCCTTTTTCTGCAACTCAGATCTATATACATATATAATATAATATAAAGGGTGAACCCCCTTCCACTGCTTACAAATGTCGTGCATGCCCCTCTTACGACCTCACCCGAGAAATAAAATTTCAATGGGTTCCTTAGCTATTCTTCTCGAGCTTAGTAATGTTAAAACAAGGCTTAATAGCCAATTTTTTTTAATTTCATAATAAATCCAACAAAAGTCTATCCATTCATTTACACTGAGGCCCGTTGGACATATTTCTAGCTCATAACAATTTAGAAATCTATAGGCCTCTTCGGCTAATGATAAGCAGAAAAGCAAGCTCATGAATACATACACGAATCCATTCATTTGCTAATGAATTACACATGCAATCAACATCTTTCAAGCATGTAGAAAATCATATTTCATAGCATATCACAAGCATTAGACCAACACATTGAATCAATATCAACACATGCCTTTAGCCAACACATTAGACACATTTTCAGCATTAAATTGCAGGAGTTTGAGTATCACTTATCTTAGAAGTTGGAAGGTCTCGCAATTGAGATTGGGACGAATCTCCACCCAACCTTAGACACACTACAACAAAGCCTTTCTTGCAGTAGTCACCCTCGAGCCAGATTCCAGAGCTTGAGTATGAGTGCTTAAGGGATTAAACCAATGCTGCCTGCTGAAATAGTGACTCCAGAGCACCATCCACCTCCACCCACAAAATACTTAGTGTAGTTAGTTACTCATAGGGAATCTAGCGATCCACCACCTGCACTCGTCAACTAATTAAGTGCAGTCAGTTACTCATATGGAATCCAGAGTTCCACCGCTTCCACCCTTCAACTACTTCAATAAGAACTGTAACTCTACCATCATAGGTTGAAACAGGGACTCTAGAGGCTTACCTCCACCCTCAAATCAACAACAAGGGAATCCAGAGGCTTATACCTCTACCCTCCATGAACAAGGGAATCTAGAGCTCACTGTAATATCAAGAAAACAAGCAGAGGGGGCTAAAGAACTCTCCTTACCAGGAATCCAAGGAACAAGCCTCCACCCAAGTTGTCAAGGGAATGTAGAGAAAACCATCTCCACCTTCTAGTTTTACAAGGAATCCAAAGACTACAATCCTCACCTGGAAGATATTCTTCCATTCTGTAAAACTAGAAAACAAGCAAAAGGGACTAAAGAACTCTCCTTACCAAGAATCCAAGGAACAAGCCTCCACCCAAGTTGTCAAGGGAATCCAGAGAAAACCTTCTCCACCCTCCAGTCTTACAGGGAATCTAGAGACTACTATCCTCACCTGAGAAATATTCTTCCCCTCTCAATGCTCAACCGAATTTTGTTCTTCTCCTTGCATTTTGGCAGCAACACAAAGCTATGTGTTCTTTTCCTCTCATGCTATGGCTCTCTTTCTTACTCTATAGCGTATTCATTTCTTCTGCATCATCTCCTTGAGACTTTCTTTCTTTTGTTCTTGTTTGACCATGCTTCTTTCTCTGCCTTATCTATTTTTTCTTCGTGTCTGTGGAATTCTTCTCACTCAATGCGTGAAAATGCCCCTTCAAACAATGCTCACCCTTAGTGCGTGGAGTGTCCCTCGAGAGAATGCTCTCACTGTGTGATTCGAGAATCCTCCTTTCCAATTCCTTTTCCACGAGTCTTCCCACTAACATGCTGCAACCATTTCGGTGGCGGAGGTAGACACTATTGTTGCTCATCCTTGAGCTCGACCATGGTGGTTTTGTTCCCGAGTGGTGGTGGGGATGTTGTGTCGGCTCTCTACCCCACTCTCTTGTTGGTTGTGTAGAAATTTGATAACCCAACCCCGGTTTTCAGTTTCTCCTTATTTCTCCCATAAATTTAAATGTCCATTCCCATAGCCATACATTCAACAAGCTGGGAAAATAAATATTTTCTAAAACACTAATTCTGGAAATTTCACAATGCTGAAATGCAGAAATAAAAACTCAGAAAAATAAATCAGCCACACACAGAAATTTGACACGCTGATTTTTGGTCAATGTGACCCTGGAAAAACCCCCCTACAACTCTTGGGGAAAACCAATTCGAAAGCTCCTCTTTATTTTTTGAATATTGCTTTTACAGTGAAATAGAAAAAACACCTCAAAAATTCCAGCAACCAAATTACAGACTTATCTCGATTTCTGTGCTTGCACACCGCCTCAGAAATTGTGCCAAAGAAGCAACTTGCAAAACATAAAATTTTACAGCATTAAATGTTGTACGACCACCTCGAGAAGTGTGCAAGAATAGACTGTATGGTGTTGTACTGATTGTATGGATTTGTACTCTAGCCCTCCTCAAAATTTGTGCCCAGAAACAACGTTGAAATCAGCACTGAAGCTGTTGTCCTTTTCTCGATTTTTGTGCCGAAAAATCAGCAGCACTTCTCGATTTTCGTGCCCAGATTTTTGCCTCAACTTTTGTGCTTAATGCTGCTGCCCTTTTCCTCGATTTTTGTGCCTCCTTTTCTTGGAAACAGTGCCTCTCTCTTGCTGTACGGATTTTCTGCCTTGGTATTTGTGCCAATAAATGTTGTTGTACCTTTCGCTGAATCTCCTCACTGCTTAGAAAATCCCCTTAGCTTTCTCTTCTCTTCTCTCAATCTCCTCATGAAAGAATGGATGACCTTTTCCCTCCTTTTCCTCCTTTAACCTAACCCTAAGTGACTTTTGGGGAATTCCTAAATCTAATGGCTGAGATAGCTTTAGATCTAGGGCTGAGATTAAATGCTCATTTAAATCTCACTTTCTATTTTTTAATTCACTCAACTTTAATAAAGACCCACTTAGTCATTTATTTCCAAAGTCACTTTTCACTTTCTAATTTCACATTGACTTTATTAAAGTCACTTTAAAATTAGACTTTAGTAACTTTATCACTTAGTCACTTTTAAATTAGATTTGACTTTATAACTTTATAAAGTCACTTTAGGAGAAAAATTAAATTCTTTTGGACACTTTTCCCTAGGCCAAAGATCAAAGCCTTAGGGAACCACCTGTCCTCCGGTAACCAAATTTCAACAGGTTGACTTCAATTGTCCCAGTTGCCCATGCAACCCATCACCATCAATTTTTGTCCTTTCTACCTTGTAGATTTATCTAAGGCAGGCATGGTTCCTCTGTCCTCTTACCCCAGCTCCATTAACAGATATGGTCATCCCAATTTAAAGCATATTTGCCAACTATTCATGGCTATAAACAAGTCAAGTTTTCCTTCAAATCCCAAGCAACCTCCTTCTTCAAACTCTGGAATCCATGTCCCTATTTTCAGGTCTTTTTAATAATAATCAACGTATATTAAACATTTACAATGAAGGGGAATTAGTGTGGGGTTGTCACACCAAGCCTTTGACCTTACCATATAACTTGTTTCATCCCTAATATGGCTCTGACAATTCCACCTTCCAAATCTACAAATAACTAGTCAGTCCCCCTCAAATATCCATAGGCTATAATATAGGGTCGACCTCTTTAGTGATGGTTGAGTTTGATTAATTGTTCAACAAATTTTAAGAGAGACTTAGAAATTTGCTTATATTTGAATTTCAAGGTTGAGACTAGTTGATCTCGTGTCTTAGTTGAAATGTGCTTCCAATTGTGTATTTCGTCAATTTGATGTGCATGGACTCTAGAGGCATCATAACCATCCTTTTTTTTTTTAAATTAAGAGTTGATGCCCATTTTTCCATAAAGTCTTAAATTTAAATGACTTTAATTTGGTCAATGAATATCCAATAAGGTTTGTGCTTTATATTTGTGGACTCTTGAATTCTACAAAATAGATAAACTTCATGGAACATAGAAGGACATCCTTCCATAATTGGATTGTGCCCTGTTCTTTTGCTTTAGGACACTGACAAATATATACTTTGAAGTCTTGAATTCAACTCACATTTGAGTTTTGTTATTCACTTTGCGGGCTCCCCAAAATGATTGCAGAGTTAGCAAATCATTTGCACCGTTTGTTATTCCCTTAAGTGTGGAAACCCTTGAAGGATTGACAAGTGCACTTTGTGACAATGCCCAAAGTATGGAATTTTCTCTTAAATCATTGTTTTGTGATCCTCAATAGTGGTAGTTGTTGTTTATATAGACTCCTCTAGGTCGAACTCATAAATGGTCATTTAGGTTCCTTCTTTGTGGATTTCAAAGTTACCTTTTGGAGGACATTATAAGTTGTTGACTTATTCATAATCATCTTTGCTTTGTTGGACATGTAATTCTCATTATGTGATACGTAATTGTAATAGAGGTTGTTATCATGTTCTCAATTATGTGGCATATTTATGGGCACCGAGGGAACTATTTTCAAAATTTGCATTGTAAGTGATTAGTCTTTGTTGTCAACCCATGGTTGTCATCATTCTTGTGTTTTTTTATGTCCTTCCCTATGTTTCATAGACTTACCTAATTATCCTTCATGTTCTTCTCTAGTCACGAATCATAGGTCTTAATTGAATATCAGGAATCTCATAGCGTAGAGTCTAGACTATCATCTTCTTGACATTTTCTATCTCTTTGTTCCCTTCAAATACTTTGGTGATTTCTTTCCTCATTGGAAGCCAGGAATATTCTGGATTTGAACACAGGTTTGACAAGCTTTCCTAGGTTCTCGAAGCTAATTTCTCTCCTACAATACAAGGTCTGACAAAAAAATTGTGTTAGTTCAACAAATTGGAACTTTCACTAGCCATCTCTCACAACAAATCTTAACCTGTATCACAAGGTTCAGGTTCAGCTTCAGGTTCAACCACATTTTTTGATTTGAATTCAAATTTTTTTGATAAGGTTAGGATGAGGTTTGCCATTAGGTTTGGCTATATACATTTTTCAGTATATGTGTGTGTGTGTGTGTAATATAGCAGAAAATAATGAAAAAATAACATCAATAAACATATATCAGTTTAAATGCAAAACAGCGTGCTGCCCAGTCTCCACATGATGGAGTGCGGTCACCTGTGCAGTGGAGGGTTTGCTCAAGGGTCAAGTGTCGAGTCTACTGTGTGGCAGATTTTAATCATTTCAACCACGCGGCAGACTCGTGGAGTGAATCACTGAGCTGTGGGGCAGGAGGAATTATGAGGTGACTCACCAAATAGATTGATTAAGATTACCTCTTCTTATATTATTAAACTCCCTAAAACAGGGGAGCGAACCTAATGGAGATCCTTTACTGAACCTGCAATTTTTTTTGAGGTTTGCCAAATTTTGAACCTCAATGTTAAAATTTGGCAAAGCCAGTGACATATACCATTACTGATGTCTACATGCAGGATATTCAGCTTGAGTCTCTAGAAATTGGGATATGATTACTGTGGGTCTGGTCATGTTTAGAGAAAATAATCTGACTAATATGGGTCACTAGTGAGAGGTTGACTTCCATTTAATGAAACTTCAGATCTCCATTATTTTCCTTGTTTGCATTCAAATACAATGGGGATGAGGGGGGATGACTGGCTTGAGCGCTATATTGAATTCCAAATTTAACACAAGATTACACAAAGCCGAAGTTTGTATGAGTATTTGTGACCAATGCTAAACTATTGTGACAATGATGAGACAGCCAGGTTCTGCCAATGACAAGGATATATGCTTGTCCTTGACAAGGCAGTTTAACATTAATGTTGTGCTTGAATATCTCAGCTTCATCTGCGCAAGATATTAAAAGACTGCACTACGACATACAGACAACACATGTTACCATAGACAGCACACTTCTATGACGTGAATTTCTCTTGTGCATATGAATGGCAGTGCATATTGGCATAAAATCCTGTTTCATGTAGAAGAGATTCCCTGTTCACATCCTTTTGGGCAGAATTTTGTGCAGCTGAGTTTTGATAGTTTCATATTGACATGTTTGTGCATCTAGGACCTTCTACAAATCCTATAAATAGGTATTAGCAGGCTGATATTAATCACAAGTCATAGATCAGAATCCAGATAGATGAGAGTTTCTATCATGAAATATCTGTCAGACATTTAATCAGCCTGATATTTGTTCTGCAGACTTCAGCCTATGTCACTGTCGTACTGCTCGTATGATAATGTGCTGATGCATGGAATGCTGTGTATTTGTTCTGTTGCACAACCCTGATTATATGTTTATTCTTTCTTAACATTGTTATTAGCTTCTGCCGTAACCTCAGGTTCTAACATGTCAATGTTTGATGATATCCTCCTTTAAATTGCTGGTCACAATACCTGACAAATGATAGCTTCAAATCACGGGATTAGTCATACTCAGTTTGCCTTGCTCTGTATGGAAGACAGGATGGAAACATTCACATCGAGCTCTCATCGACAAGGAAACAGAGTTTTTAAGTAATAAAAATGAAATATACCATCACGAGAATAAAAAACACAATCACCTCCTACAGCTGCTCAATCACTTTGAATAGAACATTCTTCGTCAATAAGAGTAACTTTAAAAGTCAGTTATCCTAATATGTCCCTACTTTACAATATTTTGTTAAGAGCAAGCAGTGTTTTCAATCATAGAAGAACTGCAAAGGATTTTAGTACGAGGTAACAGCTTAGGTATCTAATAGTATAAGTTGGGATCAATTAAAATAATGACTCGGAATTCAGAACATATTAATAAAAAAGAAACCAGTGTCAAGTATGTTGATGATCGATATTTGATAGTTTTCAAGGAAAAGCTCACAGGATTGTAGTGTGTAATTGTCGTTTGGATTGAAGCATTCTTTGATAGGCTTTATGAATTTCTTTCTCAACATAAAAATTTTACATTTTGGTGTGGAGGCTAGCCAGCAATTAACTTGATGTGTTGCTTATCTAATTACGTGTCCAGGCTCCAAATATATATTATGGTTGCCTTTTACAAGATTGTTAAGTTTTTTCAGTATGCAAATCTTTCTTATACAGAATGGGTTCTTTGAGTATGCAGAAAATTTCATGACTAGTTATCACCTGGTCTTTGATCGTGAGAACTTGAAGCTGGGTTGGTCTCCGTCTGATTGTGAGTAATTGGAAGTGCAGTATAATGTTTTCCTGTTTCTTGCACTTCACTATATTTCTTTATTTCCCATGGAAGGTTTTCCTTTGGTATGTCTCTTGCTCTTTCTCTAACTTTCCTTGTTTCCCGTCTGATATCTTACAATTGTTTTGTGCAAAGGCTATCAACTAGATGAAAATGAAGGTGTGGCCCCTGCTCCTTCACCACAGAATGGCTTGAGAACTCCAACACCTCTACAGCAGCAGCAGACTTCTCCAGGACGTGCAGTTTCTCCAGCAATAGCAGGGAGAACTCCTAAAATAAACCATTCTGATTGTTTGCAGACAAAATCAAATATTGTAACTTCCATGTTATTTTCTTTTTCGGTTGGTGTAATTTTGCTCTCTGGACTATGGCATACCAGTACGTCAAGCTACTGAATTTTATTTCCTCACGTGCTTTTAGGATATACTGCACATATTAGTTTCTAGGTTTCTGATTCATAGTGTTTAACTATCCTCTCTACACTAGTGTATTTAAATGGCTCATTACTGCAACTATTGATTTATTTGTTCCTATCCATTGTATCCTATTAGTATAACATTTAGTTGCATTTAGTTGAACTTGACAGAGCATGTCTTATGAAACGGGTAACTTTTTTTGTCCCAGACATGCTTTCAAATATGCTATTTCGCTCACATTACAGACAATTTGTTTTTTAGATGTATGCTCTTACTTTGACAAAAACTCATATCTTGTTATGCTTGTCTACTAGTACTGACCTGTACCAATCGCCTCGTAGTATTTCTATGAATAAATTGTCTCCACTGGAATACTCTGGAAGGTTGTTTATTGTATTGCACTTAATTTGCATGTTTCAGATCCGTAGGAATTTCGTTTGATAGAAGTGTATTGACGTACATGTTTCCCTCCTAGGAATTTTGTTGTTTGGATGGAAAAAGTTGACATTGAGTAAGATCGTTGTATTTATGGATTTTACATCGATTTTCTTTTTGGTCAACGAAATAGTTTGTGTAGGTTGGATGACGAACTGAATGAATGCTGTTGTTATGGAACATAGTTGTTCAAAAGAAGCAGAGTGCGAGGTTTGCTGGTCAGTCTTCTTTACATATGCTAGAAATTTACTTCCTGTCGAAGAATGCCGTTAAATATTAAATTTGTATATCAACATCCTTTGTTGAGTATTTCATTCCCACGTTAATGTGATCACCCTCTCGTGGTTTATAAACCGTATAGACAGGCAAGCTATTATTATGCTCAACATATATAGATTTGGTCAAAGCATTCCCCTCCAGTTTACAGCCTCTATTATGCCAAACATATATGGTCTGTTCAAAACTATCATTTATTTAACCTTGATCATGTACCATAGAAACAGGTGATTCTGAATTCAGAATGATCAAACACCAGCGTAATAGCCACTGTAATTACGGCTGGAATGACCAAAACACCATGGCTAACGATAAATTTTTTGGGTCAATAAAATATTGAATCATTATGACAAGTAACGCACAGGAGGTTTGGGTTATTATATGAAACAAGCTTCTTTTCAGGGCCTTATAAATGATTTAAGCATTATAGGTCAAGTAAATATACTATTTTTTAGGATAAGTTAATGAGTTGCTCCCTAGTGAAAATTGGTAGGTGCTTTCTATAACGAATATATTTGATGCTTCAAGGGCGGAGATTTGATGCAGGAGCATCAAGGCCAATTTTCATTATTTAATTATGTAATAAAGGGGGGGTGTGACATTTTAATTGTTTTATTAATTAATTTGTTATTTTTAAATAAATTAGGAAATAAATTATAAAAGTGAGGATTTTGTATATATTCTTTTAATAATTAAAAGGATATGAGAGAAAATAGAATTAGGTATCAAATTTAGGGAGTAGGAATTCTATGTACGGGACTTTGTTGAGTCCACACCTAAAATGAATTTAAATTAGATTTAGTTGAGGATTAGGTGGAGAGATTTTTGGAATGAATTAAATTCATTATTTGTGTATAAATGTGAGTGTTTTTGTGAGGAAAAAAACATAGTTAGAGAACTGAGATAGTGAAGAGTTGAGTGAGTGAGGAATACAGGAAAAGTGAGGAGTGGTTTGAAGGGCCAAGAGCCAAGAGGCCGCCCAATGTAATATTTGGCCAGAGAATTTTTATGTTTTATCTATGTATTTGATTGATTGGCTCTTTTCGCTTTCCTGTGAATTTAAATTGAATGTTTTAATGGCTTTATTTTATGAAAGAAGTGAGCATCGTTCTATTTGATTGAGTTAGTGAGTTTCTCATATGCCAGGTTTTGCTTTCTTGTAGAACCTCGACATCATTTTGGTATCAGAGCATGGGTGAATGGAAAATCAAATCAAATCGAATTATGTGTGAGTCATCTTGACACGGTGTTGATTAGAGATCCATGGAAGTATCTTCTGCTACGCAAGAGAAGATGTAGCTACTCAGGTGTTTGAGCTACTAGAATGGCGTACGGGATACGAGATTTTCTGAGCACCATTTCGATGCGTTGAAAGATTTGTTGAGCACCATTTACCGTTGAATGCGTTGAAAGATTTGCTGATCACCATTTACCGTTGAATGCATTGAAAGATTTTCTGAGCACCATTTCGATGCGTTGCAACCAGCGTTGAAGGGAACGACGATTGAAGCATTTTCCAGAATTGTGTGGAGCTTTGAAGTCTGAGCCATCTGAAGGAGGCGTGTTCAGCGTATTCATGGGTGCCTGAAGGAGAGCATGGATACACACCGAGTATGGTCAATTTGACCACTTGAAATCTGTGCCTATAGAACAACGAGTATGGTTGTATTATAACCGTGCCAAATAGAACAACGTGGAAGCCATTGCAGAGGTAACGTGTATCAAAAAACATCGTTGAAGCCGATTTTGAAAATATCATGCCCATGCCGGCACCATAACGCAGACTGTTAGAGTTTGTATGAGTTAAAGTGGCTGGTGAACTAACAGTGTTTGCGTTCGGATGTGGTCGAACTCGCAGTATTGAAGCACATTGCAATCAATGCAATGCAAACTGTAACGCAACATTGTTAAAGGGGTTTTGCGTAAGTATTAAATTGTAATTTTTTTGCCAATAGTGGTAGGTTAAGAGTTGGTTGCCGCAGATGGAAGAAATGCTACAGTTCGATTGGGTTAGTAGCTGTTTGTCATCTCCTCCAGAGACTGGTCTCTATTGAGTATACACTTGTCAGAGTGTGGTTGGTGGATATGTAGTCTCTGTTGCAGTTCGAGAGTCATGATAAACCCCATCTCCAGTGAAAGTGGTTGACGACCTTGTCTATGCAGTGGTGGACTTGGAGTGTGTGGGGAATTCGATGGGTGAAATGGCAAGACAAATAATGGCGCAGTAAAATATGAATCGAAGGATTATTCAATTGCAGAGATGCTGAGATGCCGAAATGCGTTGGAGATGGTTTAATTGCATGGAGCCGTATTGAACGAAATAATGGAATAGCAGCGTAATGGAATCCGAATTCCATGAAACTTTGAGTCGAATGCGCAGAGTTGAAAGCGAAATTGTGAAGTGAAACAGTGAAAGTGGATTGTTGAACAAGTATGCAGAGTGCGTGTTGAAATTGAAGTTGGAACCGTGAGAAATGGTGCAGTGATAGCTTGTTTAAGCGGGGAGGGGTTTTAGAAAACAATAATGGTCTTCGCATGAGTTTCAACTGGGTTTGTTGGAATGCGATGGTCGTTCGATCAAGTGGTGCTGGAGATCCAACGGAGGACGTGCATAAAGCTGCTTGAAGGTTAAGGAGGTAAGGTAAGATGTGGGCCGAAAAGTTCATACTCATATATGTGTTGGTGCATTTGGTCTATGTCTTAACCAAAGTCGAGTTGATATGAATGAAGTGTGATAATTGCTGTAGCCAAACATTAATATATGTTGGCACGTTGGATTAAACAAAGCCGAAACCTTTGTATGAAGGGTCAACATATATGCGGGTTATTGTGAGCGCATAAAGATATGGGATAAAGGTTAGTGAAAAGTTTAAAGCCGTGGGTCATTATCTAAAGACCTTTTATTATAATTCGAATATTTATTCGAAATGTCCATGAGGTGAGGGCGAAGTTGAAATTTTGGGTTCAATTGAAAAGTTGAATGTTGATTTGAATTCATGAGATGATTCTTATTATAAGGTTTCAGATCAAGGATTTTTGAAAGCAAGGTTTTCGCAATAGAATTTGAATTTGGGTTGGAATTGTATGGTTTTTATAACCATAATAATTTTATTATAAGATCTCAAATCAGAGATTGGAGATACTAATAGCTTCGACATTATTATTATTGAGTTTATTGGGGCATTCATTTGAAATGCATTTTTATATGCATCTGAGAGTGTGAATGTGGGTTTGTAGCCCTTTGGGCTACTATCAAGTGGGATTCTTCATAGTTTGGTTAAGTTATTTTGACAAGCATGTAATGGAAAAAAAGAAGAATTATTTTGATTGGTGATTGGATATTGTTTGATGTTGTAAACCTTTGTTTTACCATCATGTGACGGCATTTAAAGAGGGAGTATTCAGGATGAAACAATATACGAATGTACATCATTCATGAAAGAAGTTGCTTATTCCTTGTACATAGGTAAGAGATGTGAATTGATGTTGCATGGTGTATATAAGTGCAGGGAAATGTTTGCGTTAAAGATGACAAACTTGTGAGCATGCAAGTATTGACAGTGACAAAGATGGCATAGAAGAATGGAAATCAGAGGGCTAGGGTTGTAGGAAGAAAGGTACTAATAACCTTAACAGGAGCATGAGGTATGATACTTCAGGAATATATTTTTGAATATTGAGATTGAATGGTTTATTTATTTTCACCTTGAAATAAATCATGGAACACTTGAATTGCAATTCGACTAAGACTTCAGTGTCATGTGAAGTGATGAGGACAAACTGACGATTTTCATGAAATATGAAAGAAGGTGAAGATTGTATAACTTGAAACATCCATTATCATAATTTTTGGGTCGAGTCTTGAAGTGAAAACATGTGTTAGAGTCAAATGAAAGTTTGGATAGTTTTGAGTCGAGATTGAGTATTTTCATCCAAGATGAAATTTGGTACAAGTCTGAAGTCAAAGAGTCGTACGATAAATACAAAGTCTGAATGTAATTGGGTGCATGATCGGCGGAGCCCGACACCCAAAGAATTGGTCATGTAACACATGCATGCTAAGGTGTTGTTTGCAGCATATTGTAGCAAAAAGGTTGCCAGGGATTGGTCCCAGGAAAAAGAGAAGCCAAGCGCAAGAGGAGAAGTTACATTTTGATAAATGACAAGTGTGAAGGATCGCTGAGAAGTGAATTAAATGAAGTCCACATGTGAAGCATATGCAGTACACAAAGAAGGGAGAGATGACTATTGATAGTCATTTCCGAAGATCTGGTGAAGACCACAGCGGAGGGAAGAAGGAAAATGCCAAGGTAAGTGGCATATGTGAACAGTTGACAAATGAAGAGTATGAGTGGGAGAAGGCTGAGATAACAATTCACCTTGAATTGTTAATGGAGTTGTTGTAGGAAAATGTGAAATACCAGACACATGGTTGGACCATGAGAAAGAAGGTGAAGTGGCAGAAGCTACACGCAAAGAGGGAAAAGCAGGTAAACATACAGTTGATGGAGGAGCTGAGGAAGCTCGAGCAGATGTTGAGTTGTGAAGAACTCAGAGAGGCTGAGTTAAAAATGGATGTTTCCATTTGTGGCCCGGAACATGGTGAATTTTTGGGTGAAGAGATCAGTGAGGAAGGTCTCATGAACTATTGGGATAGTTCAGAAGCATCTGAAGATGTGTTCATAAGAGAAGCAGGTGAGGCTATGAAGCCTTGCAATTTTTCTCACAGTTTATGTATGTTTGCAGGATGTGTGGAAGATGGTGAGCAATCTGATGGAACTGTCACAAAGGAGAATGAAACTCTTGAGGTAAAGTCTGGTAGAGAATTCCTTTCAGAGAAGGAAAGTGTTGATTGGTTACAACAGGAAGAAATCATAAATGACTTCTTATTTGGGGTAAGACAACAAGTCGAAGCTGTTATTGAATAGAAACAAAGCGGAAATACTGAAGAAAAATTCCAAGGAGGTAAAGAAGTGTATTTGTTTAATGGGATTGCTGACAAAAGTTTAAAATGTAATGACGCTGTAACCAGGACAATTCAGGAAGATCGCCAAAGGAAGAGTGGAAGTAGTGATGAGACAGAAGGGAAATCTACAGAAGAATTGAATCAAATGAAGGATTTAGAACAACAAAGAGAGATGTCGACTGAAGCACCCAGTGAGACCACAAGGTCTTATGTTTTTAAGACTAATGATTTGTGTGTGATGGCAGGTACACCACAGGGTGTTGAACAAACTTTGAAGTTTGTTAAAGAGGAAGAGTTGAATCTGAAATCTGTTCAGAATGATGCTGAGATAGTAAGATCTCAGAAAGAAATGAAGATAGAGGGGTCTCATGGAAATATTCAGCAGAATATTGAAGCAGGGGAAGAAGGACCATCTGACGATTGGTCAACAACAAAGGAAGGTATGGAAAGTTGTGTAAAATTTCCAAGTTCTACTCCAGTTGAGATTGTTAGGTTATACAGAAAGTTAGATCTTCAGAGAAGAGAGTTGGAAAAGCATAGGATCTTTGTTCAGGGAAAGTTACTGAAAGACACAGAACAGGGAAACATTTTTCAAACAGATGATGTGGACGAGGGACTTACTGATAGTCTCACAGAGGAATTAAATCATCATACTGATGTGCTGATGGACAAAGGAATCTCAGAGCAGCATACTGAAATGTTGCTAGCAGCGGAAGGGGCACTGAAGCCTTATGTTTTTTATTCTAACAATTGTTTTGTGAGTACAGGTTTTATTGCCGATGTTGGAGGAAATATATTGGATCGAGAAATTGAACTAATAAGGAGGATAATGATAAAGATATCCCGGAAGAGATCAGCAGCAGTAAAACAAAGAAGAAGCAGCAATATAAAGACAACAAAATATTGTGAAAGCATAGCCAGTGGGGCAATGCAGCATAAAGTGTGGAGACCTGGAGAAGAACAACAGACAGAAGCAGCGACAAGTGGAAAGTTGCAGCATAAGATATGGGATCCAAGCAGACACAGATCCGAACACCTGATCAGGCGATCATGATTAATTTGAACCTTTGGGAATCTGATGCAGGAGCATCAAGGCCAATTTTCATTATTTAATTATGTAATAAAGGGGGGTGTGACATTTTAATTGTTTTATTAATTAATTTGTTATTTTTAAATAAATTAGGAGATAAATTATAAAAGTGAGGATTTTGTATATATTCTTTTAATAATTAAAAGAATATGAGAGAAAATAGAATTAGGTATCAAATTTAGGGAGTAGGAATTCTATGTTACGGGACTTTGTTGAGTCCACACCTAAAATGAATTTAAATTAGATTTAGTTGAGGATTAGGTGGAGAGATTTTTGGATTGAATTAAATTCATTATTTGTGTATAAATGTGAGTGTTTTTGTGAGGAAGAGATATAGTTGAAGAGTTGAGTGAGTGAGGAATACAGGAAAAGTGAGGAGTGGTTTGAAGGGCCAAGAGCCAAGAGGCCGCCCAATGTAATATTTGGCCAGAGAATTTTTATGTTTTATATCTGGAGTTGATTGAATGGCTCTTTTCGCGTTCATGTGAATTTAAATTGAATGTTTTTATGGCTTTATTTTATGAAAGAAGTGAGCATCGTTCTATTTGATTGAGTTAGTGAGTTTCTCATATGCCAGGTTTTGCTTTCTAGCAGAACCCCGGCATCAAGATTGATTTTGATCTTTAAACTGGTAACACAGCCTCTGCAATTTTTTGTGTTATGCTGGTGATGGGCAACGAGTGTAGAAATGGGTAAGTATTTTGTAGCATTCTACCATCAGTAATGCCTTTGAAATGGTTCAACCTATATGGGGAATTGGAGTGCCCCGTGTCACAGGGATTGCTATGATTGAAATTGTGAAATTATGGTTAAATGATAAATCTGACTTATGGGCAAATTATGGTTAAATCTTCCAATGAATGTGAGAAATACATTAATTTTCCTATTTGTTTTGGTGAAACCCTAAAAATCCTAGGTGTTTTTTGGGCACAAAACTAAACTTGTTTATTTATTTTTTCAAACCTATAAATCCTAGATTCTTTGGGGTCACAAAACTAAATCAACGGGGAGAGTTGATGTTGTCACATAATATACTTAAGACTAAGTCAACGAGAAGAGTTGATGTTGTCACAATAATATATTTATTGTGAGCTGAACTGAAAGATAATAGGAATCTATCTAAGAGGCCACTCAAGCTAGATCTAACTAACCTCCAATTTGTACTTTGCCCTTGTGATTGATCGCAATTTAATCTATTTGAGAGGCCATATTTAAGGTAAAAGCAAAAAGCAAAGGGGGCTGGATATGAAATTTAGCCCACAAGATAGCTCAGCTCACGATCGGTATGAGAAGCGAAACGACTGAAGATCCAACCTTCACAAGTTCAAATTAATCAAATCTATTGTCAATTTATAAAATACGATCATATTAATAATAATTAATTTCAAATAATCCATTATTCATCGTTTAGTCACAGCATATTAGTTAAGGTCAAGGCAATTATGAAAAACCACGATCTAGTTACATGATATATTACTTAAAATCAAAGTATTTATGTAAAACCATATTTCTTACGATAATAATTTGAAGTATGAAAAGCATATTAGTTAAGGTCAAGGCAATTATGAAAAACCACGATCTAGTTACATGATATATTACTTAAAATCAAAGTATTTATGTAAAACAATATTTCTTACGATAATAATTTGAAGTATGAAAAGTCATCCATCTTACGATGATAAGATAACCATATGAAAATGATGATCATCATATTCAATATATAATCAACATCTAAACCATTATGTACATTTTAACAATACCAAATACTTTGACATATTGGCCTTGAGAATTGAGATTATTCAAATAATTATCCTCTAGGAATTGAGATTATTCAAATAATTATCCTCTAGGAAAAGTTGTTGTGATTTTGATGTTTATTTGAGCTATTAAGAAACACTTTTTCAACAATCTACTAATTTTAACATACTGTGCTATTCCATCTTATTCTAATTTTAACTCACTGTGCTATTCCATCTTATTCTTGAAGTATGGCTGCACAGTGTAATTGGAAAATGTTTTTTTAACCAGCCACATTTTTTTTTCTCTAGTTCACATACACTGGAGATTGGTGGCTGCTATGTCCATGGAAATTATCTGGGCATATCCACTTAAAGAGATCACTCCCTGCCAGCTCATTAGCATAACCTAACCACAAGAATGTCGAGGAGAATTGGCCTTGTGACCTCCTATTAGCAAGGCACTTTTAACGATGAGAACACGATCAATTGAGCTAACCCTTAGGTTGTGCTCATTAGCATAACATAGCCACAAGAATGTCGAGGAGAATTGACCTTGTGACCTCTCATTAGCAAGGCACTTTTAACAATGAGAACACGATCAATTGAGCTAACCCTTGGGGCTTCAACCATCCACTACCTATTTTAATAAACCATGCCATTCAAACTTATTCCTAAAATATGGTGAAGGAGTAAGTGGAAACATGAGACATTGGGCCTTGACCTAATCTATAAGATGCAATATCCCAATGTTGAACTATTCATTGCCTGCTTTGACAAACTGTGCTAATCCATTCCAGTTTGAAAATATGGTTGCATGAAAAAGTGACAAAACTTGAAATGTTGGACTTTGTTTCGAAAAACTATGTTAATCCATTTTACTTTGAAAATGTGGTTGCATGAAAAAGTGACCAAAACTTTTGACAAAATATGTTTTTATCCATTTTACTTTGAAAATATAGTTGTATGAGAAAGTGACAAACTCTAAGATGTAAAGTCTCTATGCAATCTATTGTATGGGCTATCCTACCTAGTACATGATTTGACAAACTATGCTTTTATTCATTTCACTTTGAAAATATTGTTGCATGAAAAAATGACAAAACTTAAGACATTATACCTTGATGTAATCTATTGTATGGGCTATCGCACCTAGTACATGATATCAATAGTCATCCATATATCCTTTTGATATAATCCCTTTTAAAATGAAGATTATTCATATATTTGTCGAAAAGGGTGTGGTGATTCCATCGACTCTAAAGTATGGTTACATGAGAAATTGGCAAATTGGTGGATGTTGACTTGACCTAATCTATGAGATGAAGTATCCCCATTCTAGGTTATTCACTATGCTTTGACAATTTTCTGATCCATTCCACTTTGAAAATATGGTTGTAAGAGAGAGTGACAAATTTGAATGTTGGGAGCTAACTTAATATATGAGATGAGCTATCCCAATGCTATGATTTTTGTGTTGCTTTGTAACTTATTCAATGACTAATTTTTAGTCTCTAGTGTGAAATGTTAATGATCCCTCTTTTTGCAAAGATTCAAATATAGATTTCATTTTTGCTTTGCTCATACTCTGGACACCTAGACCACATTTGAAAGAAACTACTACTTTGTTGGGATCATAAATTCCCATAGTTTAGAGAGAGGTTATGGTTCACCTTGGAGGCACTATCAAAAAAATATTTTGCTTTGGTTTGTTGATTTTTGGCTACCCAATTTGCATTGGTGTTTTGCTTTTCATAAAGTTTACTAGTTTAGTCTATGCATATTGAATTTGATCAAGTTATTTGTAGAGGTGAAGGGATTTATATTTAAAAATTATACCATTCTTGGTCAACCAAATAACCCAACAAACTTCTAAGGGGAGGGCCTAAGGTTTGCACGTAATTTTCTCTCCATCTAAACCATAAAATAGGACGAGGGATAGTCTTATTATTATACATGTATAAAGGGTGCATGTAGGTCCTTGAGATGAATGTTTCATCATAGTGTTGTTGAGGGCTTTGTTGGCAATGATAAAAAGGGATTAGTTTTTAAAGGAGCATGAACACACTAGAATTTCTAGCCACTACTTAATTGCCTCATCTAGTGCTTTCAACAACATTGCAATGTATCCTAGTGTTGGGTAGCTTTCACATATAGGGGTTTTGGATTGTACTACAGAATCACCCTATAAGCAAATTTTGACAAAGTTTGTGAACATGGCTTATATAAAGATACCTTTCCACTCTAAATTTTGATCGTCAATCATCACTAGCTTTTTTGTTGATTTCCATTCTAGTACATGCTAGTAGGAGAATGAGTGTATGTGAATGTGAGAATGTTGTTATTTCTAAGATAGGCTAGTGGTTCATTAAACACACTCAAGGCTCCTCTGCAAGCAATCCATGGAACCATTTCCAATTTTCCATGCTAATCATGCGTTGTAGATGAAAGTAAGATAATCATGTGTTGTAGATGAGTAAGATATCCATATTTTATAGATTATTAATGAGCTTTGAAATTTCTTATTATGTGATCTAATCCATTCTTCCAATGAGAGGGGCTCCACATACTTTTGGAGTATCATCCTTCGTTGTAAACCTTATGTAGATAGAAACCTCCAAATGCTATTTTCATCCAACACCTTTCCAAAGTGAAAAGGGTTCATGAGCCTCCAACATCTAACTTTTTAGGCATGGTGACCTTGTTCCATTTCATCAGTGACATGCATTCTCTTTTTTACTATCCATAGGAAGCTAAAAGTTTTATTACTTAGCTTGCTCAGTACCCCTTTATGGATATATGGTAGGGAACATCAATGAATGAGAATTATTGTTGAACTATTATCATAAGAGTTAATCTTACCTCGAGGGATAATTACTTTGTATACCAAGAGATCTTTGTTTGAAGAGATATTCATTCTATAGCTACAGCCAATCACATAGATATACTCGTTGTTCTTTAATTCAAAGCTCAGGTATTTGAGATCCCAACTAAAATCCACCTCTTGGTAAGGCAACAATTCCATTTTTACTTTCTTGTTCGAAAATTGTGTTGCGGATTGAGATGGAAGTTTTTTAGCATTAATTGTCATCCTTTGTGTTTTTTTCTATATATACTTTTAGGACTGCATGATATATTTGCACCATTATGATACACCCATTTTGAAATAGTCGTACATCATCCATGGGTAAGAAGCAAGTAATATTAGTTTCCTTATCTTTATTCCTTCTAGGAATCTAGTAGATAATTCATGGATCAATATCTACTAGTCCCTCCTACCAATATGAGGAGAAAATGGGATAATGGAGAATCTAGCCTCGATCCCTTGGTAGACTAGAAGAAAGTAGCAAAGCCGCTAATAAGAAACGAGAAGGAAATTGATGAATACCAATCCTCCATCAAATTGACTAAATTGCAACTAAACCCGACACCCATAGTCATCGGACAAACTAACTTTATCAAAAGCCTTAGAGAGGTCAAGCCTCATGATAAATTAGGGCATCCTCACATTAATTGAGTGGAGACCTCCTTGGGCAATTGCAATCGCTTCACGACTTTATGTATCCTTTGAGAAAACTACATTGCTCACATGAGACACTGGAAAAAAGGGTTAAGTCTTCCTACTAAAACCTTGGAGATAATCTTATACATTACATAATGAAGCTAGTATAAACTTTGCTAAGGATTCCATGGCATAATTTTTATGTGTCATGGCCAACAATGTGGAATTGATGGATCCCAACACCAACCTAATTTTTTGAGATTCTTCAACAACGATTAGTAAATAAACCATAAATAACTCCTCTCCCTTTAAATCAAAAAAATTAGTAGAATTATATTGGTTTCCATTTGGCCACAAACATTATTCTTTTTGGAACGACTCTTTGACCATCTTTGATTTTGTGAAATTTTCAAGTCTAATTGCAGCAGCTGGAAATTTATTTTTCTAACTATAAATTTAATTATGAAGTTTATTTGCTACGACACACAATGAATAAATCACACGTAATTTTTCACCATAAAAAATATTGCGGAAAATAAAATGTTCGAAACTAAGAAAATGCTAGCACAAATAAAAATGATAAATATTTTTGGACAAATGTCTCCGGAAAAACCCAATGTGGAAAAACGAGTGCAACAACTGAGGGTTTTATTATTATGTAGCAATGAGAATTTCTGAGTACAATCTCTAGATGCCCAATTGACTATGCAATCAACAAATATTTGACAGAAACAATTTGAGAGAAAATCTCTTTCACCACTTGCAATACCAGCACTTAGGTCCCTTATAAAATTGGTTGTCCAACCCTTGCGCAGGCCCTTCTGCACTGCCTTTGCGTAGACCCTCACATGTGTGGCTATGTTGTGCCTCTAATCAAGTTGTCTTCCTTGTCTTTGCTGCTGGAAGTAACCCTCCAGACCTCTGGAAGACTTTCTCGACCTTTGGACACTGAATCGACTTCCTCTCCAACTAAATCGAACTGCTCTGCTAAAGCTTCTTTGCAGGCCTTATGCAACTTCAATGTGGAATACCTCTGTCACTTGCTATTGCCTCTCTAGGATTGGAAATCTTCCTTTGGATTCACTGTCTTTGCCCCTCACTATCTTTGTGTCCTCTCTCTGGCTCGAATTCTTCTGGATGAATGTTGCTTTCTAGAAAGTCGAACTGCCAAGGAAACTCGCTCTCTCAGTGTGTCTTCTGACGACCCCATCGACGACCTCTTATAATCACTAGTTGGATCACCAACAACCATAATTAAATCCTTATCAATGGCCAAGATAATTTCTGAGTTGATTTGTGTGAGTTTTTAGAGAAATCTCACCTTCCTCATTTAATTGTTGTTAGTTAATCATTTTTCCTAAGTTAGACTTATAAAAAATTTATTTACTAATTAATTAACCTAATTAAGGGATTTCTAGGTGGATTTCCTGAAAAATTTTCAAGGTTCTGGCATACTAGTGTTTCTTAGCCTCTTTGACAGCTGTCGAGACTAGAACACCATCCAACGCTAAAAAAACTAACACTCCCTCTTAGACAGGAAGGTGTTCTCCAATTGTCTCCATAATATCCTCCATACACGTTGTTGATGTTTGACAATTGTGACACTCTGCCACTACCCACCAACTACTTCGCAACTATGAAAATGTTGCATTTGTGATGTTATTGACACTGCACTGTACTACTGTACTGCTACCAACTTTTCCACTGCACTGTAACCAACTAACACTCCCTCTCAAGCTATTTTTTTTGTTGTAACTACTGCAACTGAGATCCAAAATATTGAATCCACTGTGTATATATGTTGCAATTATCTCTCGAGTCTCTTGTTGCTACTAGTCTTTGTGCTGCCTACTAAGCTTGTCTACGCTGCAACTGCACTGTGCCCCTTAGCATTTGACTCCAACTAGCATTGCAATTGTTGCTCAAGAACTAATTGCATCAAGTTGAGATAGATATAACCTGCTACTGAGTACTGTGGGCCGTTGTAGCAAGGGTAATGATCCATGAGAAGAGTATACTACAACTATTGTTGCTCTTCTAGCTTTGTGCAACTATGGAGTCTAGAACTTAATCTCTCCCCACCTCTCTCTTGGAGGTATGCCTGCATACAATGCGAATTGGTCTACCAATCTAGAAGACAAATGACCTATTTCTACCGAAGTTGCTGCCTGCTCCTGCTTCTCCTTCTTGTCCTTCTTCCTCTGA
Source organism: Pinus albicaulis (assembly GCA_034641835.2). Lineage (NCBI taxonomy): Eukaryota > Viridiplantae > Streptophyta > Pinopsida > Pinales > Pinaceae > Pinus > Pinus albicaulis. The sequence continues at coordinate 1,238,198,918 of CM076574.1, read as the reverse complement.
GGACACTGAGTACTGTAGTGACCAAATTTACCACACCTGAAGCACTTGACCTTTGATAGGTCCTTATTCTTCTTCTCTCCTCCCTATGATCCTTGTCCATAAATGTGACCCTTCTTTGCTTTTCCCTTTAATGCAAAGGCTACGTTCTCCTCCTCCTTCACGATGTTCGATTCTCTGTCGCTGCCACCGAGACTACTCTTGACTAGAGAAAGTCACATCTCCTCCTGTGTGAAATCTAACCATAATTGGTCCCATCCAGGTGGAGTATCTCGTCCAGTAATGCCTTGAACGAATGTAGTCCGCTCCTCGGAGAAACCATTGATGGCTACACACAATAGTTCAGCTTCTTCTGGCATCTCATTTATGAAAGACAACTCATTCCAGATATCGTGAATGCTGGTAAGATATGGAGTAACTCCCTCTCCCTTCTACATCCTGGTGGTTCTCGGCTTCTCCTTCAGGAATAACTTCCGATTCTCAGAAGGACTCTGATATGATGCTGCCAATCCATCCCACATCTCTTTCACTGTATTCTTGGCTACCATGTACGAGACAATAGATCCCGAATGCCATCAAGGATCACCCTCTTCATCTTGGCCATTTCCCTTCGGTAATTCTCTAACTGTTGCAGGTCTATAGGTACAACTAAAACTCTCTCTGTGTAATCCTTCAGACCATCCCCATCTAGCAGAAATGACATCCCGACCTTCCAAATAAAATAGTTTGAAGCACCATCCAATCTATCATGATCACGAAGCCCTGCTGAGGTCATCTTTGCAAACTCACGACTAGGTTATAAACATGAATCTCTTCTCCTGTTTGGCTACTGCTCTGCAATTCACACTTCCTTCTAGAAATGCGCAGTCCTACTAGCAGGTTCTGCTTCTGCAACTAGAAATCACGAATTTCCTAGAATAGGAAACCCTCTGAGAAAAATCCATTTATGTGTGAAATTTCCCTTCCACCCGACACTGATTTTGCTATTGCAAACTACTGCATAAACCAACTGCGCCCAAACAAGAAATTTGCTATGCAGAAAATACTTAATGCTTACTTATGCCTGTTGGAATCACTTTCCAGAAAAATTCACTCCGCATATGGAAATTCGACCCCTTGTCCAACAATTCACACTGCCTTGCTAGGCACTGCGTAGCCTTGGAGAAAATCGAGCTGTTCCTCCCTCTGAGCCAAGAAATTCCTAATCTTCGTCTTTGAACCTCCTATCTGTCAACTGTGCTTTAATACCATGTGAAATTTTCAAGTCTAATTGCAACAACTAGAAATGTATTCTTGAACTGTAAATGTAAATATGTAGTTTATTTGCTACAACAAACATTGAATAAATCACACTGCAAATTTTCATCATAAAAAATACTGCGGAGAGTAAAATGCTGGAAACTAAGAAAATACCAGCGCACATAAAAATGACAATTATTTTTGGACAAATGTTCTCGGAAAACCCAATGTGGGAAAACCAGTGCAAAAAATGAGGGTTTTATTATTATGCAGCAGTGAGAAATTCTGAGTACAATCTCTGGATGCCTTGTTGGATATCCAATCAACGAATATTTGAAAAAAAATAATTTGAGAGAAAATTTATCTCCCTCCATTTGCAATCCCGACACTTGGATCCCTCAGAAAATTGGTCGTCCAACCCTTGTATAGGCCCTTCTACACTGCCTCTGCGTAGAGCCTCACACGTGTGGCTTTGTTTTGCTTTGATCAAGTCTCTTCCCTGTCTCTGCTGCTGGAAGTGACCCTCAAGACCTTTGGAAGACTTTCCCGACACCTGATAGTTGAATCAACTTCCTCTCCAGCTAAATGGAATTTCTCTTCTAAAGCTTCTGCGTAGACCCTGCACAACCTCAGTGTGGAATGCCTCTGTCATTGGCTGTTGCCGCTCTGGAACTAGAAAACTTCCTCTAGAATCATTGTCTCTGCCCCTCACTATCTCTGTGTCCCCTCTCTGGCTCGAATTCTTCTAGATGAATGTTGCTCTTCGGAAAATCAAAATGCCAAGGAAACTTGCTCTCCCAATGTGTCTTCCTCCAACCCCATCGACCTCCTTTTATAATTTCCACTTGGATCACTAACGACCACGATTAAATACTTATCGATGGTTGAGATTATTTCTAAGTTGATTCGTGTGAGTTTCTAGAGAAATATCATCTTCATCAATTAATTGTTGTTAATTAATAAGTGATAATTGATTAATTAACTTAATTATGACATTTCTAGATGGATTTTCCTGAAAATTTTTTATGGGTTATGGAGTCCTAGTGTTTCTTAGCCTCTTTGACAACTGTCGAGACTAGAAAACCATCCGATGCTACAAAAACTATTAGATTCTTCATTAGTTATTTCATCCGCTAGTGTTTTATTTTATCACTAATCAATGAATCTAGGGAAATTGGTAGAGGGTTTCACTAATTTTTCTATATTGACCCTTTGAGGTTCCTTATGGAGTGTTTGGAAGTGGATTACATTAAACTCTACAGTGTTCCTCAACTTTGTGCCTTGATCTCCATCCTCATATTTGAAACTTTAGATTGTGTTCACAATTTTTTTAATCTTTATAAAACTATGAAAAGATCTAGTAATTTTGTCATCTCTTGCAAGTGAAACAACTACACTCTCTCACCTCCATCTAGATTCCTACCAATCAAATAATTCCTTTTTGGTGTTTTTCCTCGAGCATTTAGATATTTCTCGAGAAAGTCCACTTGCATTGTTCGTATAATAGGTTGCTTCTGCATCTTCCGCTCCAAAGAGCTGGTTTTGTTATTCCTCGAATTTTCTCAAGGCCCATTCAACGATCACCATCTTAACCCTGTTTACATTTTCTATGAATGGAAACACAACTAAAACTTATGGTTCTCATCGATATGCCTCCATTATGATTTGACAAACTCTATAATGACATGATTCGATATATCCAAAGGGGGTTGCATTTGAAGGGTTTCAAAGGCTTCTCCTTTGACATCTCAATTCGAAGGAATATTGGAATATGGTTGTGCATCCCTCCACCTAAAATACGAGCTTAGATCCTTTTGGAATCCTCTATATTTTTCTTTGCAATTATGAATGTTTCATTTTGGAAATACCTTTAGAGCCTACTTTGTTATTCCTTTATTTAGAAATCAAATTTAGTGGTTCAGATCATAGAAGTTGTAGTCATCAATTTGTTGAACAAGAAAATTTGTCGATGTATTTGTGCTCCCATTGTCACCACTCATCTCACCTTGACAAAGAATGAAGTTCCATACCCCCCCAACTATTATATTGTCCCTTATAACTAATGGATCGTGGAAAATGGTTTTTTAGTGTTCCTTTCTTTGCTAAGAGGGCCCATAAATGTTTTTGAGGAGTTTTGTTTTGTTTTGTGTTTTTTTTGGTTAAAATATAAATAGGTAATCGCCAAACCTCTTCTTTCAAGATAAATGAATCATTTTTAACTCTTGGATGGTCATCCACCTCCTTGCATTGATCTCTTTGACTTCTTGTTCCCTAGCCAAATTGAGGAATAATTTTCTTCTAGGGGTAGCCTTGATTCCACATTGAAAATGTGGAAGACCTCTTTCCACATCAAATTCTTCCCCTTCTATGCAAATTTTGTTCATGGATTTAAGATGACGTGTCTTGATTTGGACATGAATGAAATCAAAATTTGAGGATTTTGAAGTGATATAAATGTTCGGTAGACAACACATTCTTCCTTTTGATATCCTTTTTCTTTCCCATTGTGGGTTTGATGATTTATTCTTTATTTGAATGTTATGCATCATGGTTACTTCTTCAATGATTAATACATTGTACACCCTCCTATGGCTATGAAAACACCTAATAACATTTAGGAGAACCCTTTCCAGAATTTCATTATTGTCTACTATTTCCCTTTGGATTATTATGCCTTTCTTTGGGATTTTTCTCTATTTTGGATAATATATACAAATATTAAAGGATTACTTCTAGGTTTTTTCCACCATCCCCATAATGATGTCTAAACATCATCTTTCTTCTTGAGAAATATCAAAGGATGAGTGCTTCATAGGGAAAGGCACCATTGCTTTAGCTATAGCAATGTTAATGAAAATCTAATTCACATTTGGTTCTGAAGGCCCATCTAACTAGGGGTCGATTGAATTACCTCTTGTCTTCCTTGTTTCTGTTTCACACCCTTTTTAAATTGGGGAGATGACACATGTTTATGGCTTCTCTCCTCCCCTTGATCCAATTTTTCAACTGTATCTCCTCATTTGGATACTCTTCTTAGGGCATGTTATTTTAAGGAGCCCATAAATGTGGTATATTGGCCATATGAAGGGTATTTTAACATATAGCCAATATCTTGAAGGTATGTTCGTGAGCTAATATGAATATCGATTTTTATCTTAGGCCATGGATGACCTAGTTTTATCTCCACAATTTTTTTCCATAGTTTTATCTAGGTTCCTTGTCTGTTCAAAAATTTCCAACATCCTTTATAATTGATTACTAATCAATCTACTAACACACTTTGTCCACAGTTCCAAGGGAAGTGAATGAAGCTTAAAGCTAGAGAGGTTCTCTTATAGGGTCAAATAATGGTGTCCATTCCTTGCGAGATGGTATTAAGTTGTCCCAATATCACTTACCAATCTATATTGTTTTTTCCTTTTGTAAATTGGAATATGAAGGCACCCGTGAGCCAACAAGTGAAACATCATTGAGTATTGAAGTTGTTGTTGCCAAAGCCTACTTATCTACATGCTTATAGATTTCTTAGATCTCAATCTTCCATGAAATTTTCCCACAAGAGCCATACCTTGATACAGTGATACATGATTCATTGCCAAATCTCATGCAATCACTAGATTCATCTTCTTTGCTATGAGTTTAACACACTTAAATTTTGTTTATTCACCTTACCGAACATCCCATTGTGATTCTCCTCTTTCTTGTAACCCTTATCACATTTGGAACTTCGAAAAGCACAACCAGTTACTTTGTATAAATTAGTGTCTATTCCCATGGATGTATTGCTATAGTGTTTTTTTTTTAACTTGAAATATTTCTCCAAGTATCTAGAACCATCATTTTTTCTCATCACCTCTCTTGATGGGTTATTAGAATGATTATCTTTCAACGAATGCATAGGATTATAGAGTGTAAAGTCCTTTTTCTCCCCAAATGCCATTTCATCCATCTTGTACCCATTGATATATCGATCCATGAACTCTTATTTCATTAAATCTAGATTGATTTTGTTCTAAGCTCATTTGAAGATAAGCCAAAACAACCTTTCTATAGTCCAAAATGAAGGTTTTTTTAAAGTATAAAATCTAGATCCAAAAATGTCAATATTGGATTCCAATACTACACTTTTCTATTCTTATTGGCATTTAAAAAAATGATTTTTGCATTTTTAAAGTCCAATATCAACACTTTCAGAATCTGATTTTTCACTTTTAGATATTAGCACCTTAAGTGTCTAATTTTGTAATTTCTTTTAGAAATTGGCATCAATATTTTAGGAATTTGATTTTGCACTCTTACAATCCAATATTAACACTTTCAAATATCATTTTGCAACAATCCAATATTAACACTTTTGAAAATTGTATTATTTTGTAATTACATAGTTCCCTTCACTGTTAGAAACATGTTTTTCTTTTGAATTTTCTACAATCACTGTGTTTTTCGCATCATAAGCACCATTCAAGATCTCTCATGTTTTATTTAAAGGTTTGAGATATACATGTGGATTCCCACCAACAACATAACCCTTTATTGGTATGGTGTCAAAATCATCTTGTGTTAATATGGTTTTAAGTTGCTCCCTTTTCAATATTATTTTAAATAAAAATTGCAAAAACTCCATTTTTTTTTCCTCATGAAAATATATTTTATTCCATACGAGGAATATACTTGTTTCAATCCTCAAGGATTGCTCAAACTCAACAACAAGACTCAAAACCATTACAACAAAGCTCATCCTGTCAATTGCAAGAATTGAACCCAAGTGTGGAGAATTACAATCATTCCTTCCAACCATCCAAGATAAAACCAATTTACTCATTCACATTTTATGTTACATAGATATCCATAAACCAAGCTAAAAAAATCTAAAGACACTATTTAAATAATGCTCTAAACCCTATACGTATAAAATAAATGGTTTTACTTGTTCAATGTGAGATTTTTTTTTGACAATAATTTGTTTTATAAATGAATATTTTATAAATTGCATGTAACACGACTCCATTCAATTTGAATATAATCAACCATTTATTGTATGCAAAAGTAAATTAGTACAATGCACAATCTAATTAATATTTCTATTTGTACAAAGATAAATTATTTAATCTAGTAAGAACGCATATAATACACAAATTTTCAAAAACATCCTTAGTTATATATATATATATATATATATAAATAAAACATTAATTGTAATAAACTTGATTACAATATTAGGTAATTCTCCTCACTACTATTATTTGAATTTGAATGTTTTTAGCTAATGCCTCATGTTTGGATGAAGCCACAAGTGATTTAAAAATGATGAATTTTCAGAGAGTCCTTGTTTTCTGATTAGCACTAGTATTCATCCATAAAAAAACATGTTTGATTTTTTGGTATCTCTTATCATATATATATATAATAACTTTTTCATATTTCAATCATTAAAATTTGGATATTGAAGATGGAATTCCTAAAGTCTTTAGTTGTTGTCCTGTCCCTGGCGGATTTTCAACTTCAGTGCTCTTCCCTTTGTCTGAAGCCCCCTAATTTTGGTGGCATTACTGCATATCTTTTAAACCAAGGAGAATGATTTTTTTATTTTTTTTTTTGAAATATATATTTATCAGTAGGGTTTTTACCTCCTCTAAAGTGATGCAATTGTTTTAGATCTCTTCAGTTTTTCGGTCTTTGTGAGACCGATTCAGGGGGCACCCTCTGTATGCAGATGAAATCTGTCGACTTTGTTTCTACACTTGCAACCAAAATTCAAGATTAGACAAAAATCACTTTTGTCTTAATGCTGCTCCTACACTGGGGTAGACATCCACTTAAAGACTACGATATAACTAAGGATGCTTTAATCCACCCAATCTCAAGATTGAATAGAGGAGCCAAAGGATGGGGTGCACTCTCCTCTTAGTCACAATATTTTAAGGATACTCTAAAGCTAAGGCTCTCGCAACTGACTCCCAAATATCTCTTAGGGACAACCTTCATTATAGAATAAGTATAAGATATTCCAAGTCTAGAGGTGGAAGACTCCCAATTTGATCTTTCTTGCATGACCTATGAGTGGAATTCCATTATTTGTTGCTTTAATGGTTTATGGGCATATGCATCCGCTCTTCGAGAATGGGTGCATCAAACTTGGTCCACGAATACATATCAATATTTTTTCTCGAAGGGTTTCTTTGTAGTTTATTTCAGAAATCAAGAGGATCATTAAAGGGTTTCTTTGTGGTCTATTTCCAAAATCAAGAGGATCGTCAAAGAATTTTTGATCAAGGACCTGGTTTTGGGGCTGCTCTGGGCTCTCCTTTCAGCCATGGTTTCCTGCATTCAACCCTTTATCAATGACAACTTTGGCCACTCTAGTTTAGATAAGACTCCCTAATATGCCCATTCATTTTTTAAATCCAGATATCTTAACTTTTGTAGGAAAATATCTTGGTCATTTGTTAAGATAAATACATAAATTCTTGGGGTATTGTAACATTTGCATGCATTTGTGTCAAAATAGATCTCAACTAAGGGCTACCTGATAGAATCATCATCAATTTGAATGGCATCACCTTTTTGCAGTTGGTGGACTATGAAAACATAACTTTCCACTATAGGTCTCGTCAACTTCCAAGTCATCTCTAGAATTATTTCCCTTCTTCTCAAAGGAATTCTCTCCCCCTTATTGCCAAAAAAATGAATCAAGGATGGCAAGAACCAAAAGATACAAAAAGGTCTAAGAATTCCTCAACTCATAAGTAAGACAACATGTAACAACAAAAGGTTTCTGAAACCAAATCTTCTCTTTTGGACTCAACTCAGCCTCATTTAGTTCCATCTCATATGCTAGACTCTAGGGCCCCTCCCCCTCTTCCATCACCTCGCCACTCTCGTCTATGTCCCTCGAATGGAGAAGAAAGATACACGACCATAATCTTGGCTTTGTCCACAAGCAAGCACAAACATCTTCACGAATTAGATCACTCAGAAAATGATAAGGAAGCAACCACTGTTGCAGACCCTCCATAAAGAAAATTTCCTCAAGGAAATGCAACCAATCACTGCTTTCCACCATTTCTATAATTCATTATGGGATGGATTGACATTCATTAGAAAAAAGGAAGAAAATACCCTTGGAAAACCCCATGATCACTCGTGGCCTCAAAAACCAAAATCTCAATATATGTATTTGTATGTTCAATTTCATGTTACCTTGTCTTTGGTTTTGGAATTGGTTTGATTTCCCCAATGAAAAACCAATATCAATTTCTCATATTCTCATATAATCTCTTGTTTAAAAAAATAATACAATTTTTTCTCCATAAGAAACCATTAAAATATTCTTAATTTTGATTTATTAAAAAACATTTTAAATAAGCAAACCACACTATATCAAAATGTATAATGTCAAGACTAAACATTCATATTTAATAATGGTAGCATTAACTATTTAAGGTTAATCTTTTTTCAATAAACACTTGAACTTCAAACAACAGTCTCTCTACTTTAAATACCAATAATTTCATGTGAGTGAATGTTTATATTGTATATAAAAATTATTACTAAGAATATAACTACAACAAGATAATATACAACTCATTAAATTAAGGAACTTAGTTATTAGGAATATGTAATTAGTCTCTCTACTTTAAATACCAATAATTTCTTGTGAGTGGATTTTTAGATTGTATACAAAAATTATTATTAAGAATATAACTACAAAGGACACAAAAGATCATATACAAGTCATTAAATTAAGGAACCTAGTTATTGTGAATATGTAATTAATATGTTATTGGAGATGATCAATACACAACAAAAATAAAAATAAACCAAAAACATATATATCACTAAAATAAATTAATTATTTGTAATAAATAGACACAATAAAAAATATTGCATATTATTTTTGCTTCTATAATTATATAATGTTTGAATTTTATTACACAATTATTTCGTTCTTAAAATAGGTAAGATAGTATCTCACATCACATGTTGGATCTATTTCACTGAGATGTTGCTAGAGTCCAACTCTTATATTAATCTTTTATTTTTAAAATATATTGCAAGGCTTTTCCATAGTACATTTTTCATATGGATTTCCTTGTATTCCATCACTCTCCAAAACTTCCATTATTGTCTTATTAAAAAATCATCCCCAAATTCATCTCTCAATATTTGCAAGTTTTTACCAATTTATGATAGGTATTATTAGCATATATTTCAAAAAATATAATTTGCTTTTCAAGAATTTTTTTCTTCACTCCTAGAAATTTTCTAAATAAAATCTTATAAATTTTGACTGGTATTTACAATCATTACATTACTCAAACATTTATAGATGTTTCTTTTCCTCTTTACAAAAAAAAAGGGCCATGCCATATAATTATATAATATATTTTCTACAAACTTCATAAAACTTAGAAATAATCATATTTTTCTTTCTTATCAATGATTTACCAAAGGTGGATTGGCAATCAAAGCCATTAGAGCTAGCAAGTCTTGCTTTGACTCCCATGCTTGATTGGACTATTTCTTCATTTACAAATTTTGATATGGAACTATTTTTCTTTCTTTAGATGTATTTCAATTTTTGCAAGTTTATTTCTTGTATCATCATGTCTTGCAGTTTTTTTTTACGATCTTTAAGTTACGAAGAGCATGGTTTCAAAGTTATAAAATTATATTCTTCTTTTCCTTCATCACTCTTAGCTTGAGCTTTCAAATTTGATTATGAATATTAATATAATCTTTTCTCATTATCTTCATCAATTTTTCCATTTTTTTTAGAAGATTCTTGTGAATCATTGTCTTTGAAAATTACAACTAAATATTATGATCAAGAATAAATCAATAAAAAATCGCTCTGGAGCTTGAAGCTTCCCCAATGGAAACCTAGGGTTCTGAAAAACCCTGCAACAACTCTGGCCAGGGCGTACCCTGCCCTTCCAGTGGCTTCAAGAATCTCTAGTGGTGAAGATCACTACTCTGTCTTTGACTACACTCAATGACAACCCCAATGGAAGGGGATTGCACCCCTCCCCCTTTTGGCAACAATGACGTTGTCAATACTGACTCTCCTTCCCAGATTTCGTCCTCTGACTCTGTAGGGATGCAGACCAAACCCACCGCAGTGCAAAACGACAAGCCTAAGGAGCATTTAGGGACTACGAAGCAGCAGAAGGAAACTTCGGTGACTTGTCTTTCCATTGCTGCAGAACGTCCAAAGATTGACCTGCTAAGCCATCGTATTAATGCACAAATACAGTACACGAAAGATCATGCACTTATAGGAAAATTTGTCGGATTCTGGCCTACTGAGAAAGCACTCCAAGGCTGGATTGCCTCCAAATGGAAGCCAAAAGGACATGTTACTCTCCAGTTAGGGCCAAAAGGCTTCTTCAACGCCATCTTTAACTGTATTGAAGACATAAACCGTATCTTGGATGGAGGCCCTTATTTTTTAAACTCAGCGGGTTTGTATCTCAGGGATTGGGTAGAAAGATTCAACCCAGACAAAGAAGATTTCAATTGGGCTCCTGTCTGGATCAGAATGTACTCTCTACCTATGGAATATTGGGATGAGGAATCCATAAATGACATAGGAAATGGCTTAGGAGAGTTCATCAAGGTCGCAGAGGAAACTAAACTCAGAATATATACTTCATACGCAAGAATCTGTGTCTACATGCATCTAACCAAGGCTCTCGCGGACTCGGTAAGTCTCTATCATGATAATTTTGAATGGGTGCAAACCATAGATTATGAGCATGTCCCCTTTCGTTGCAGAAAATGCCATGAACATGGCCATCTCTTCCGCGATTGCCCACTAAACCAGTCTCCCAAAACCACTGCTACCCCTGAAAACACTGATGAAGAGGGCTTCACCAAAGTACCCAGCCGCAAAAAGCACAATAAGAAACCTACCTCCACCCCCAAAGTTCCACCTCACGCTTCCACTGCTCCTTCTACCAGTAATAGCTTTGATATCTTAGCTAAACAACCTCTGACAGAAGGAGAATCCTCGCGTCAAGCCGCTGAAGTTACCAAACCCACCATCTCTGAACCATCTGTTGTCCCCCTAATCCCCCAAACTTCACCCAAAGCTCCACAAGAACGTCCAAGCTTCACTCCCAATCTCAGCAATGACTCAGATCTGATAATATGGCAGCCCAATCATATGGATATAGATGGCCTATCTCAAGCGACCTCCCTCAAAGCTGGATCAGTGACAGAAGGAAGCCATCCTAGTCATATGGAAGAGGAACCTGAAAACATTGACCTAAGAGATCTGGACATTCTAGGCTTGGAGCAGGCTTGTAACAAAAAAGAATATGATAAAATACTTGAAAGATAGATTGATAGCCTAGAGGTGATTTTATTTCAAGCGTAGTAGCGAAGATCACTAGGCATACAACCAGGAAGTCATTGGGATGGAAAAAAACTATTCAAAGAAACAAAAAAACGAGGGTGAAGAACATATCTGCAGAGGACCATCATTGTAGGGGAAATGCTGGTGGAATTTGGGAGATATCCCAAGTTGACTAAGTATTATCGGTCGATCTCCAATAGTTCCTAATGAAACTCACCTCATGGAATATTCGAGGGCTCAATAGCCCCGTGAAATGTCGGATGATTAAAAACATGATTCAGTAGGAAAGACCAACTTTTTTTTTCATGCAAGAAACTAAGTGCAATAGCCACACCCTCAGCGCCATCATCTCCAAAGTTTGGTTTGGATGCAACACAGTAGCAGTAGATGCCTCAGGAGCATCTGGAGGCCTGGCAATCACATGGGATCCACAGATCATTTCACTCTCTGACTTTCATGCTTCACACAATCTCATACAAGCATCCTTCCATCTAATTGGCTCCAAGATCCATGGACACCTCTCCAATGTCTACTTCCCTCAAGATTCGATACACAAAATTACTCTGCTAGATACCATGGAAATCCTCAATGCTACCCGATGTCATCCACTCTGGATTATCGAGGGAGACTTCAATATGATTACCAAGTTAGAAGAAAAGAGAGGAGGTCGAGCTAAACTCGATATGGATAACAACCACTTCAAGGAATTCATCCAAAGAAACTGGTTAATTGACCTTCCTTTTTCCAATGGCATGCACACATGGAACAACAAGCGCACTGGCTCCTAACAAATAGCCTCCAAGCTTGATTGCTTCCTAATCTCGGATAATGCTATCCACTTAGGGGAGATATACACTCTTCCATTCTACCCCTATCTGGTTCTGATCACTGGCCCATTATTTTGCAGTGGTTGTGTCTTGGAACCTCCACTAGGTGTCCCTTCAGATTTGAAGCTTTTTGGCTTACTCATCCTGATTTTAAAAGCATGGTCACAAACATCTGGAGCAGTTTCACACCTTTGGTAGGATCCAAAATGTGTCAATTCCAACAAAAGCTCAAAAATCTCAAGAATCAGATCAAGCAATGTAACCACTTCACCTTTGGGAACATCTTTCAACAACAGAAGATTCTGGAACAAACCATGATTGAACTTCAGCAACGCATAATCACTGAAGGAAGAACAAAGTCTCTAGTTGCCCAGGAACAGAGCATACTCTCTAAGCTGGAAGAAAGAAGAAAGCAAGAGAAAATCCTATGGAAGCATAAATCACGAATAAGATGGCTAAAGGAAGCGGAGAAAAATACTAAATTCTTTCATCGCTCAACCATTCAAAGAAGAATGCACAATCAGATTGCACAACTGTAGAATCAGCAAGGAGAAAGGCTAGAGGAACATGAGGATATTGAGAAGGAGCTCCTCAAACATTTCGAGCTTGTTCTACGAGAACCTCAGGGAAGCAGACAACAAGCAATCAATAAGGTTACACAACATATCCCTAAGATTATCACTGAAGAACATAACAGGATGCTCCTCCGCCCAGTCTCCCTTCAAGAGGTTGAACAAGCAATGGCTCAATTCAAAGATGGTAAAGCTCCAGGTCTAGATGGCTTCACCTCCAATTTCTTTCATCACTTATGGGATCTCATCAAATTAGAAGTTTGGAATCTGGTGGAGGAATCTAGAGAACTGCATTGGATTCTCCCCTCTCTCAATGCTACCTTTCTAGCCCTCATTCCAAAAGAGGAACATTCTAACACCCCAGATAAATACAGACCCATTACGTTATGTAATGTTATCTACAAGGTGATTTCTAAGGTCATTGCTAACGGGCTTACGACCCTGCTTCCTCTGCTTACTTCGCCGGAACAAACAAGCTATGTTGAAGGACGAAAGATTCTGGATGGGATCATACTCACTCATGAAGTCATTCACTCCCTGAAACACACTAAGAAGGCAGGTATGCTCTTAAAAATTGATCTTTCCAAAGCTTTTGACAAATTAAGTTGGGACTATATCAAGCAGGTGCTTATTGCTTTTGGTTTCAGACCCTCCTGGACTAGATGGGTTATGAACCTCATTTCTTCCCCCTTTTACTCTATCCTCATTAATGGTATACCATCTTGCCCTTTTTCTCCCTCCAGAGGCATATGCCAAGGTGATCCCCTCTCACCTTTCCTTTTTGTCCTTATGGCAGAAGGGCTTGGACATCTTATTCAAAATGCAATCCGCACTCAAAACCTCCGTGGAATCTCCATTCAAGGCTCTAAGCCAACCACCCATCAACAATTTGTTGATGATAATATGTTGTTCGGTCATCCCTCTATTCAAGAATATATTACTTTCAAATCTTTGCTTGATATTTTCTCGGATGCCTCAGGCACCTCTCTCAACGCTGGCAAATCTCAGATCTTCTTCTTTAATACCCCAACAATTACCCAATGTAATATTGCCAGGATTCTTGGCTTCTCCATAACTTCTCTACTTTCCAAGTACCTTGGAGCGCCCTTGATTGAATCTGTGATTAGACACTCATCCTGGTAAGAGCTCTTAGAGAAACTTGAAGCCCGCCTCTCTTCGTAGACCTATAGATCCCTCGGTATTGCTAGTTGACTTATCCTAATCAAAGCATTCTTTCAAACTATGCCCCTTTATCTCTTCTCGGTTCTAGCGGCACCAAAATGGGTCCTCAAACAGCTCAAGAACCTACAACGTAATTTCCTTTGGGACTCCTCTGGTCAAAACCGCAAATGGGCTCTAGTAAAATGGTCAACAGTTTGCATGTCGAAAAAGGATGGCAGTTTAGGCTTAAGAGATCTGCGTCACAGCAACGTAGTCATGGGCACCCTTATTTGGTGGAAATGGTTATCTACGCCACACATGCCGTGGGAACATCTTTGGATTGTCAAATGATGCAACAAAACTGAAAGTCAGCCCCACGGAGAGCTAGTCAACTCCTGTAGCGTGGCTCCGTCAGCATTTCCCTTTTTGGAATCCTCTGTTTATTTTCCCACGTGGTCTTCCCTCCTTTCCTTGGGTTTATTTGTCAATTCCAGAGAAATTGATGAATAAACATATATTCATGACTTTTTCACTTATATGTTCGACTTATATAATTGTCTCCAAGCCTTGGGCTAAGGTTATAACCCTTGAGATTTTATATCAATACACACGCCTTTTTGAATAAATAACTTTTAAATAAACCTAGGCTCTGGGCCCCGCGTCCACGTTCAATCGCCCAATCAACGCACTCACCATACCTTGTTTAAACCTCGCGCATCTCCGTCAGACGACCACCGTCCGATGACTCTGCCCCAGATCGATGGCACTCGACGATATCGCTCCACCTCCTGGTACGACCGTTAACGTGCGATGAGAATATAGAAAGGCGGTTTTGTGCTCCCGCCCGGTGCCACGTGTCGAAGGCTCTATGGAATCGCTTCGATTCAGGAAATACCACCTTCTCCGCAAAAGCGGTGCGATATGGGCAATCTGCCTTTGGGAATCCACTCATGGTTTTGCTACAGTGATCAACCAAAGGTTGAGTCGGGGTTGGGATGCTCTTCATATGCCTTAACTCCGGTCTATGGCTTGGGTTCGTTCAATTGAATTCGTTACGATTATACAGTGGGAAATTCCATAATAAAGATACAGACAGAGGACTAAGGTGGAATTTAACTTGCAGGGTGTATCCAACCAATTCACGGGAACAATAGATAGATAATGCGGAATTATACAATCACCATTCTCAACGATTTCACACCTAACCAATGTACAATCGTTTCTCAATCAAACAATTTCTTCATTAATAAGAATTCGAGACAATTCGATGGCCAATGAGCATTGAAATCATTTAACTGGAAACAATTGTTGACACACAGAGTTTTATTGCAGAAATCTCTCCTCTTCTCTTCCTCCTCTTCTCCTCCCATATACATCCGAGGGATTACATTTATATACATGAATATTTGTCTGTTCGGTTCCTCTGCGAGGACCGTTTTTTTGGAAAATCAACAGCCTAATTGAAATAATTCAACTAACTGAAATATGACAGATAGACTAACTGAACTATTCGACTTCCACTAACTCTAACTAAGATAAATAATACAGTTAGCTGAGGTATTGACACCTAGCTGTTACAATTCAAGTGATTTTGAACCCTCCTAGCCACAACATGTGGACAAAACCTCCTACATTGCTGGCTAGTGTCTCATGCCCCTGCATCAGACTCCTGAGGGAAATTTTATTCATGGGCTCCTGTCCATGAGCTCTTCCACTGATCTACCTATATTCTGCAACATTTCTTCAGTCATCCAAGTGGCATCTTCCTCTGGCTTGTCCTTCCATTTGATCAAGTACTGAAAGTAATCTTGTCCTCTTGTCCTTCTGAATGGTCTTTTATCCAATATCTTCTCTGGTTGTAATGGTTGCGCTGGTGGTCGCTGTTCTTTCCACTCAATTTGTTCCTTGTCTGCTGATATTTCTTCTGCAGCATCATCTTCATACTTGTACAAATCTGCAACATTAAAAATGGGAGATATTCCAACATCAGGAGGTAATTCAATCTCATAAGCATTTTCAGAAAACTTTCTAAGTATCTTGCATGGCCTAATCTTTTTTAACTTCAATTTGTTGTACTGCTTCTTTGGGAATCTCTCCTTTCTCAAGTGTGCCAAAACCTGATCTCCTACTTCAAAATGGGCTTCTTTTCTGCTCAAGTCTACTATGCTCTTGTATTTGATGCTGCTGCCTTGTAGTTGGTGTTTCACTTGTTCATGTATGGCCTGGATCTCTGAAGCAAATTCCTCACCATCTGCACTCCTCAGTTCTGCCTTTCCCAGATTTCTTAACTCTGATGTTCCTCTGGGGTGCATTCCATAAACAATATGAAATGGACTCTGCCCTGTGCTCCTGTTTGGTGAGTCATTATATGCATATTCTCCCTGGGGAAAAATATGATCCCACTGCTTGGGATGCTCTCCTGCAAGAATTCTTAACAAATTTCCCAGACCTATTCACTACCTCAATTTGTCCATCAGTTTGAGGATGATAAGCTGAGCTGAAACTCAGTTTAGTACCAAGTTTCTTCCACAATGTCCTCCAAAAGTGACCCACAAATCTGGTGTCTTTGTCTGAAACAATACTCTTGGGCAACCCATGCAATCTAACAACTTCTTTGAAAAACAAGTTGGCAACATGGGTGGCATCACTAGTTTTATAACATGGAATAAAATGTGCCATTTTGGAGAATCTGTCCACTACAACAAAGACTGCATCATTCCCTCTCTAAGTCTTGGGTAGTCTTAGAACAAAATCCATACTCACCATGTCCCAAGGCCTGTCTGGAATAGGCAAGGGAGTGTAAAATCCTGCATTCTGGCTCCTTCCTTTAGCATATTGACAGATTTTGCAATTCTTCACAAACTTATCTACTTCTGCTCTCATCTTGGGCCAGTAATAGAAATGACTCAGCTGCTCATATTTCTTATCAGTACCAAAGTGTCCAGCAAGTCCACCACTATGCTTCTCTTTGATCAAGTTTTCTCTCATGGAACATCTTGGTACACACAGTTGGCTTCTTTTGAATAACAAGTCCTCCTACAGGAAATAATCCAGCCGTTGGCTTCTATCTGTTAAAACAGGGTTACTACATGTCTCAAATGCTTCCTTAAAATCTGGATCTGTTTTATATAATTCTTTGAGAAAATCAAATCCTACAACCTCAAAATTAGTTTCTTGAACAAGCATGTGTCTCCTACTCAAAGCATCATCTACTTTATTGGCTTGGCCACTTATATGTTTCAAAACAAAATTAAAACTTTGGAGATACTCAACCCATTTAGCATGCTTTTGTTTCAACTTGGGCTGCTGTACAATATACTACAAAGCATGATTGTCAGAATACAATACAAACTCCCTGGACATCAAATAATGTCTCCACTTCTTCAACGCCTGAACAATTGCATAGAATTCCTTCTCATAAGAGGAATAATTTCCTCTGGTGTCATTCAGCTTTTCACTGAAATATGCCACAGGCCTATCATCCTGACTCAACACAGCTCCAATGGCCTCCCCGCTGGCATCACACTTTACTTGAAAGGGTTTAGTAAAATCCGGCATAATCAAAACATGCTTCTCCGTTATCTTTTGCTTCAACAATTTAAAATTTCTTTCTGCTTCAGCAGTCCACTTAAATGGTTGTTTGCTCTTCTTTATTGTCTCAATTATGGGTGCATTGATCTTACTGAAGTTTCTTATAAACTTCCTGTAAAAACTAGCAAGTCCATGGAAACTTCTTACCTCAAAAACATTCCTGGGTGAAGGCCACTCCACAATTGCCTTAACTTTTTCTGGGTCCATCTTCAATCCTTCTGCAGAAACAGCAAACCCCAAATACACCAACTCCTCTTTCATGAATGATCATTTCTTCAAATTTATTAGCAGTTTCTCTTGGTGCAGCTTCTTCATGACATGATTAAGATGCCTTAAATGTTCTTCTTTAGTTCTGCTGAAAACTAATATATCATCCAGATACACTATCACAAATTTACCAATGAACTCTTTTAATACCTCATTCATAAGTCTCATAAAAGTTCTAGGTGCATTTGACAACCCAAAAGGCATTACCATCCATTCATTTGTTTTAAAGGCAATTTTCCACTCATCACCCTCTCTTATCCTAATCTGATGGTATCCGCTTTTCAAATCTATCTTTGAGAAACATTTAGCACCACTCAAACAGTCCATCAAGTCCTCAACTCTGGGCAAAGGGAATCTGTACCTGATTGTGATCTTATTGATTTCTCTGGAATCAGTACACATCCTCCAGCCTCCATCTTTCTTTGGGCTCAATACTGCTGGTACTGCACATGGACTCAAACTTTCTCTAATCAGCCCTTTGTCCACCAATTCCTGTACTTGTCTCCTGATTTCCTCATTTTCCTTGGGAGTCATTCTATAGGCTACCTTATTTGGCGACGGAACTGTGGATAAAATTGGTCCGCGGGCCGATCTTTCTCAAGGTAAATCATCCACAATAATGTCACAATAATTGTCTAACATCTCTTGGATTTATATTGGCAAATCAGAAATCTTTGTAGAAGTAAGAACTACCTTAGGTTTGCAAACTAAAGCAAAACTTACCTCTTCCTCTTCTATCTATTGCAGATATTCCTTCTCGCTCAGCAACAAGGTCTTTGGATCAATCACTCTGCTGGATGGCTCTCCTTCTTTCATGGGTATCAATGTATGATGTACCCCATCCTTGAAGAACTTGTAAGGTTTCGCCATCATGGCCTGACCTACATGGACATCAACCGTCAAGGTTTCACCCAAGGCAAGATATGACACACATCCATGGGCATTACATCACACAGGACCTTATCTTTATATTTGCCCATTTGTAGCTCTATCTCACACTGCTCTTTTACAACCAGCTGGTGCCCTTTGTGCAGCCAGGACACCCTATTGGGAGTTGGATGCTCCCTTGTCTTCAACTTCAACTTTTCTATTACCTCAGTGGAAACCAGATTGTCTGTGCTACCACTATCAATGACTAGCTGGCAGCATTTGCCTTGGACTTTGCATATGCTCCTAAACAAAGTCTTCCTTTGTGCAGGCTCAGTGACCTCTTTAGCTTGCTTCAACAGGACCTTATTTACCACCAAGGACTCTCCCCTCTCTGGAAGAATTTATTCTTCAATTTCTGCCTCTTCTCCAGCCTGGGCAACAACAACATTTCTTGGACCAGCACCCACATTCTCTAGACACTCATAGTGCTTATGTCCCACTTGCTGACATCTATAACACCTCAAATCTCTACCTCTGTCTCTGTCTCTGCCTCCTCTTCCTTTTCCTCTGTAAGAACCCCTTACCTTGTATAAATATTACCTTAGATGCGTTACGAGGTAAACTCTGTTAGCTCCGTGACAGGTGTAACGATTTCCTCAACCATGACTTCCCACTTTCAGGAAAGTACCTCTCTTCTTGGCAGACTGTTTCCTCAGGAGTTTCTCCTCTGCTTTCAAGGCCATCTGGTAGGCCTCTTCCACTATCTTAGGAGACAGGAGACCAATCTCATCTTGGATCTCCAGCTTGAGACCATTCACATATCTGTCAGTCTTCTCTGGTGTGTCTTGGAATTGGCTATCTCTTATGCTCACTTTGTATAATTCCTCTATGTATTCCTTTATTGTCAGCAACCTCTATCTAAGGTTCTGCATTTTCCTAACAAATGTTAGCTGATAATCACTAGGAAATAATTTACCTTTTAATTTAGCCATCATTCTGGGTCGGCTCCGTGGGTTTCTGCCAGCTCTCTTTCCTCTGCTGCTGCCTCCATCACAAAGTGCGGCCTTGTCCTTGACTTATTCTTGCAAACTTGACCTTATTATCTTCAATTATTTCTTCATAATCGAAGCATTTTTTCAATTCATTAATCCAGTCCACTAGTTCTTCTGGATTCAGTCCCCTGCATAACTCGACACTTCAATTCTGGGCTTAACTGCAGACCCCAGAATAGTTCTGAGGAGCCTCATGTCAGGAGGAATTTCAACATTTTCTTCAGCTTCTTCTGGTTCAGGTTCACTGATGTCTTCAGAATCTGCGAGCTGTCTTCGCTCCATGGCATCCATTCTGGCCTCGACCCTCTACAACATCCCCAACACCTCAGCATTGGCAACAGGCCTCCTTCTGCCAGCACCTCTACCAACTCGGATTGCCATGTCAGCTCTCAAAACAACCTTAAACAATGGCTTCGATACCACAAATGAAGCAAAAAACTGAAATTCAGCCCCACGGAGAGCTGGTCAACTCCTGTAGCGTGGCTCTGTCAGCATTTCCCTTTCTGGACTCCTCTGTTTATTTTCCCACGTGGTCTTCCCTCCTTTCCTTGGGTTTATTTGTCAATTCCAGAGAAATTGATGAATAAACATATATTCACGACTTTTTCACTTATATGTTCGACTTATATAATTGTCTCCAAGCCTTGGGCTAAGGTTATAACCCTTGAGATTTTATATCAATACACACGCCTTTTTGAATAAATAACTTTTAAATAAACCTAGGCTCTGGGCCCCGCGTCTACGTTCAATCGCCCAATCAACGCACTCACCGTACCTTGTTTAAACCTTGTGCATCTCCGTCAGACGACCACCGTCTGATGACTCTGCCCTAGATCGACGGCACTCGACGATATCGCTCCACCTCCTGGTACGACCGTTAACGTGCGATGAGAATACGGAAAGGCGGTTTTGTGCTCCCGCCCGGTGCCACGTGTCGAAGGCTCTATGGAATCGCTTCGATTCAGGAAATACCGCCTTCTCCGCAAAAGCGGTGCGATATGGGCAATCTGCCTTTGGGAATCCACTTGTGGTTTTGCTACAGTGATCAACCAAAGGTTGAGTCGGGGTTGGGATGCTCTTCATATGCCTTAACTCCAGTCTATGGCTTGGGTTCGTTCAATTGAATTCGTTACGATTATACAGTGGGAAATTCCATAATAAAGATACAGACAGAGGACTACGGTGGAATTTAACTCGCAGGGTGTATCCAAACAATTCACGGGAACAATAGATAGATAATGCGGAATTATACAATCACCATTCTCAACGATTTCACACCTAACCAGTGTACAATTGTTTCTCAATCAAACAATTTCTTCATTAATAAGAATTCGAGACAATTCGATGGCCAATGAGCATTGAAATCATTTAACTGGAAACAATTGTTGACACGGATTTTTATTGCAGAAATCTCTCCTCTTCTCTTCCTCCTCTTCTCCTCCCATATACATCCGAGGGATCACATTTATATACATGAATATTTTTCTGTTCGGTTCCTCTGTGAGGACCGTTTTTTTGGAAAATCAACAGCCTAATTGAAATAATTCAACTAACTGAAATATGACAGATAGACTAACTGAACTATTCGACTTCCACTAACTCTAACTAAGCTAAATAATACAGTCAGCTGAGGTATTGACACCTAGTTGTTACAATTCAAGTGATTTCGAACCCTCCTAGCCACAACATGTGGACAAAACCTCCTACATTGCTGGCTAGTGTCTCATACCCCTGCATCATCAAATATGCCAACAACAGACCACCTGAAGATCTTATCAGACTGGTCACAGCTGATACGAGCTCTCTAATATGGAATGTTTCCAAACAACACAGAACCCTCATTCAAGAACATAGCTTCTGGGAAGTCAGAGACGAAGGTACAACCCGTTTCTGGGCAGCTTCTTGGTAACAAAGGCCCAACTTGGAAAATCTTATAGGGCCTCATCAACACATGGATCACCTTGACCAACTGGATAACAAATTAAAACACTACTGAGCACCCACCATAGTACAGGGATACCATCAATGGATACCAACAGCTCAGATCTACGAGAATTGGCAGGGGGAAATAACTACGGAGATTGATACAGAGCTCAACAACAGAAGAATCAGATATTCAGAGAAGAAAGATCTTCTTAGGTGGGGTTACACTCCTCAAGGAACGTTTACTACTAAGGAAGCATACACCTTGATGTATCCCACCCAAGAACCTAAAGATACACTCTGTATCCAAATATGGCGACCTGACATCTAGCCCAAGGTTTCCACCTTCCTCTGGCTCCTATGCAACAAATGCATCCTCACCTGGGATAATATTCTAAAAAAAGGATTTATAGGACCTTCCAGGTGCCCCAAATGTTTAATGCAAATCGAAACTATCCAGCATCTAATGGATACATGCACCTTAACGAACAAACTGTGGGAAAAAATCATCTTCATATGCAGAAGATCTAGTTGCATAAAGGGTGATGTTGTTAGCACAATTCGAAATTGGCCATTGGAACCTTATACTAGCAAGCTATTAAACAATCTTTGGACTCTTCTCCCGGGCCTTCTCCTATGGACTGTCTGGAAGGAAAGGAACAAAAGAATATTTAAGAATCAGATCACCCCACTGGATACCATTTGGAACAACCTTTGCATTAACCTCCAAGAAACACTCGCACTACACCAATGGCATGACTCTGATATTCCAACTCAAGATCAGGAGAAACTCATTTGGGCGAATTGGAAACTTTTGTTGCCATTCCTCCCCTCTAGTACCAGCACTCCTTCCAACCATCATGAGTCACCCATCACATGGGTCCCCCCTCCGGCTGGGTTGATCAAGATGAATTTCGATGGAGCCTCCAAAGGTAATCTAGGAGCAACAGGATTCGGTGGCATCTTTCACGATTCTGTTGGTAACCCCCTTTTGATCTTCTTTGGATTCATAGGATGGGATTCCAATAACTCGGCTGAACTGGAAGGTTTATGGTAGGGTCTGTTTTTGGCTCACCTGCACAATTTTTTCCCCATTGAAGTTGAAGGAGACTCTCAAATCCTCATTAATGTAGCTACTCATATCCTCATGGGAGCTTTAGCCTCAAAGGTTGTCAAGAGTTGGCGTCTTTCTACTAGATTTGAGCTCATAGAACAGTCGCTAAAGTACCATCGGGCGATCTCCTTCAAGCATGTCAAACACTTGGGTAATAAAATAGTGGATCTGCTTGCAAATAAGGGAGTGGACTATGAACATGTCCTCTACTCTGCCCCCCTCAGCAATCTCCATGATACCTCTCTCATATAAGTTGGTGTACATGGAAACTACAATCCGGGATACGGGTGAATATTGAAGGCGGGCATACAGCGAGCCCAGTGCATGACACATGGCTCAGCCACATGGTCACGCATGGGCTCAAGCCGCGGGCATTAAAAGTTTCCAACTGCTCTAAAAAAGGCTTCATTAATTCGCTCGTCGGTCGATGTAGCCACCACCCTTTCATAATGCCTCCACACTGCATCATTCCTCCATCGCCTTCAAGTTGCATCTGCCCCTCTGTGGTCTCAGAGCCAAGCTCTCAAACGCCCACAGGGAGGCGATGCAACCTCTATTTTTGTATTGTTCTCACCCCCGTCCACCACGTCTCCCGTAGCTTCCACTGCAGTCTTAATTTTGATTCAGAGCCTTCGCTCCTCAGACTTTTGTCCCTTCGGCTCCTTAGACTTCTGTTCCTTTGGCTCTGCTCTCTCAGCCCATCACCATTGCCTCCACCAGCTCCATTATGCCCAGGCGCCACCGGATACGTTGTCGCCAAGGCAATGGGCATGGGCGCATGTCTCGACCTCCGCTTTCCAACTGCTCTGAGTCTTCTTCTCCGTCTCTTGAGGATTCATGTGGCCGCTATCCTCCAACTCGCAACAGAAGAGGTCGAGATCTGGCTTCGAGGCAGTCTCACTCTTTAACTCCTGTTCGCACTTCAGGGTTGTGCCACCCCACCAGTCACTCCTCCCTGCCTCTGCCAAATTTGGAGATGCTTCTCTCTTCGTCCACTGCGCACTCTACACAATTCCACTACAACTGCACCTTGGACCGCCCTCGTGTCATAGCCACCATCTCCATCAGCTTCAAGGAGGAAGCTTCCCTTGCTGATAGCCTTCGCCCCAAGAAAATGCTCAGAAAATCCACAATTGACTCGGTGCCTCAGCCGCCTTCGCGAAAGTCTGAAGCTCTCCCCGTCATTCATGGTGATCCCTCTTCCAACAGCAAAGGCAAGGGTAGGAGTGGCAGCGGCAGCCGTGGCAGCGACAACAGCAGCAGGGATTGGTCTGGCGATGATGGTTGCAAGGGCATGGCACGTATCGCCCTTACTCCTGAACATGCCGCACCTCAAGATAAGATTACTGATGACTCCTCCGAGGAGTACAGGTGCCTAATTGTGGAGGATCCACTGCCCCCGCACAATGACACCTAGCTTCTACAGGTTTGTTTTCAGTTTGGGTCTCTTTTTCTGGATTACTATGTCTCTCTTGGTTATTTTCATAATTCACTACTATTTTTTGTATGAAGCCGGTTTCCCCGTTGTGGGCAACTGCAGTAAGACTGGTTTGATTGGTTTCCCCTTCTAGGTAGTCACTATTTTTTTCTTTTGACTTATAATGCCTCTGGAATTGGCTAGTCCAGCAATTCTAGAGGCCAGACGCTCCATGTACCATATGTTATATTAATATAATTTAGACTTACTTAGAGAGAGAAAATAAATAAATAAATAAGAAAAAATACTTAATTAAATAAGACATTAAAAAACATTGATACAAAATATTATTGTAATGATCAAATGATAATGTTTGAAAATTCCTAATTTGTTCACATAAAGATCAAATCTCTTCCCACATATAATAAAAAATATATGTCTTAGGTGAGGTAAATGTGACAACTATATAATCTCATAACTTTTGACCATTTAATTTACAACTACATGTTTTCTTGCATCCAAACTCACATATATAATATCAATCCATTTTCATGTGAATGAAACATTCCCACCTTCCAATCTATTTTTCAAACACTATATAGTTCCTAAAGCCTATGTAGGATCATTTGATTCATTCGTAAAATGCCAAAAAATGGGTATTCTTTTATAATTCTCTTTGATTTCTTGGAGAACTGAGAGAATTCTCATTGACCATATATGACATATTGGCATAAGTTAAAAAAAAATGAGGGTGAAAATTTTTGCATTTGAATTGAGTAAAAAAATAATTTCATGACATCGGTTTCCATCCATACATAAACACAATTAGTCACATAATCAATAATAAGTTCATAAAAGAGAGGTTGAAGATATATAATACCTATTATTGTGCTTTGTAATGATAACATATAACAAAATCGATGACCAAAATGTCGTCGTCTTGTCACACTAATATCATTTTGCTTAATATATATGTCCAAGATGTTTGCATCAATCTGAGGAAATTTAAGCTCCTCTTCATCTTCCTTTTTCTTCCTATTCTTTCCTAGATATTTCACTTGCTTCTCCACACATAGAATAGTGCACAATTGGACAAAACAAATTCTAGTAATTTTTTAGACTTCATTCACATTTCTATTGGAGACTTTCCCAGAAGTATAAAAATCATTACCTTGGGCTTTGAATTATTCATAAATGATATTTGTTGTATTTCTTTAGTTTTTGAAATATTTGCAATATTGTGCTAAAGTTTCCACATGAACAGTATGCTCAATGATTATACTTGGTGAAACATATCCATCTTCATCATTATTATCTTCTTCACTACAATGCCCAAATTTTCTTCATCCCTATAATACAATGGTCTAAAAACATTGGCTACACATGTTTTATTTGTATTTTTATTTTGAACGAGTCATCTTGCTTGATGCTTTTAGGTGGGCACCCAAACGAACTATTTTTATAAAGTTCAAATGCAACCAACCATTTCTTCCATAAATAATTAGGTATCAAGACGAAATTCATCTTATTTTCAAGCTATCCTTGCTTGAAACATCAAAAACTTCCATACACTGATTTCAAAAGCTTTTCCAACTAATATCTGAAGAGTAAAATTTTTATAAAAAATTAAGATCTATAATTGCCACTATTTTGCACCAATGTGTTCCTTCCCTAGACATGTTGATTTATTATTATATATCCATTTCTCCTTTGCATCCTTGAATTCATTAATAAAGGGAGTGTTAGCATGTTCCTCTTTTGAAATATTTTTTTGTTTGGAGAATTTCAAAATCATGGTTTATGGAACATTCGAATGAAGTAATCAAGCTTCATAGAAATGAAATATGGAGTGAATTGATTCATATTTATCATTTTCAAGATTTATTTTTGAGCATAAATATTATGTTTCCTATCCAATATATGAAAGTGCAAGTTTTTTATTCCAACCTCATCTTCAAATTTAGATTTATAAGGAAGTTTGGTCTCTTGGTTGAAAGGCAATAGGATATCCTCTTCGAGTTTCTTTGTAAAGTTCGTGAGAAGTGATGCAACAATATTTTCAACTTCTTCTTCATTTACTACTTATATTGAAAATTTGGAGGTGCTACAAAGCATATATTAATATTAATAGAAAAACTTTCATATTGAATAAAAATTATCGGATCTATTCCTTTTAACTGCCTTCTAGTTTGTTATAGATTTAATTGGCCTTTTACATGACCCCTTTTGTAGAAATTATGTTCAAAAACTTGAAAATTGACTTACAAATATCCAATTCAAAATATTTGATACATGATATTCTAAGGAACGATCCATTATTTTCATGTTGAGTATTTGTGAGTTTGTTTGTCATACCCATCAAAAATACCATCAAAGCTATGAGTTTGCAAAATAAAAGGCATGTATCAATCACTAATATGCTTATAATGATGAAGATGTTCAAAAATGAGTGTGAGACCAATGAAACTATAAGAAATATACTTCATGTATGGAATGTAAGGTATGTATCATTGATCAAAGTTTTTACTTCAACTAAAAAGGAATGATAACTTTGAATATGTTTGTGGAAAAAATCTTGAATCAAGCTTATAGGACTGAGTCTGATCTATCTAAGACCTTACTCTAAAGAACAAGTCAAGATGTGATGTATATGGTTCAAAAATTGATAAGTCTAAAACGCAGATTAAAAGAATGAACTAGATGCCTTGTACCGTAAATATTTTGCATGATTCCTGAAGTCAAGTTGAATCAAAGTGAATGTATGGCATCATGGCATGTGTATTAAGTGTTGAAGGTGAAAATGTCTTATATTGATCTGTTGAAAAATGTGAAGCAATGACATCTCAAATCAAATTGTTGATCAAAGGAAAACGCACAGTACTGAACATTTGAAGATGTTTCAAAAGGCAGGGTGTTTAAGCCTCAAATATTGCAAAGCATTAACAACATTTGTTTTCATGGATCTTGTTATTTCACAAGGTATGACTTATATTGAAATATGGATGCCCAGTCTTGGAGTCTAAATTTAAATGAAGAAAAATATCATTGTCACCATCATATACTTGAAGAAAGCACACCTTGATGAAACAAGTTTGTTGGACATGACATGTTTATGAGAGCAAGTTCCTCTTCAAGATTGAAGGATGAAGGCCTCTTAATAAAAATGAGTCATTTGTAGATCTAGAAGTGTTCCAATAATGAAAGATAAGCTCTTGGGTTAAAAAATCAAATTTGATGTATAATTGATCTGTGAAAATATCATTTATTATATAGATCTATCATCTTATTGGAAGATCATTGATCTTGACATATTTTCCTATTTGATGACAATGATAGACATCATCACATGTGTTCTAGGGTTTTGGACATTTAAGCATCTAGTGTTTGTAAACCCTAGCAAGAAAAATAGGCTTGGACAAGAAAGGTCTATGGTTTATGGACAAACCCCTAGGATTAAATATAGATTCAAATTTCCGCTGAAAGAAGAAACCCTAGCCTATGTAAGGAAGGAATGACATCATGCAAGATCAAGAGGGAGATAACACTACCTAATATTCTAAAAAAGATAAGTATTATATATCTCTCTTCTTTTATAATTATTATTGTTATTTTTTTAACTATTAGTCAATCTCTTGTCTTTTTATTCTTTGCTTGGTCGTAATTATTCTTCCATGGACCCTAGTGAGGAGTGTAGGTATGTGTTGAGGGCTGCCAAGGCTTTGGAAGCATATGGAAGAAGTGGAAGAATGAAGCAAAGCATGTGACAAGAGGGCTTTCCCTGAATCGTGAGTTGAGTTGAGAGATATTGTGCTAGATGAAATATGAGCTCAAAGGTAGCTAGTAGATCAACAAGTTTGAAGTATGCGTGCAGTAGATGGTAACATAGACAAGTACAAAGCGAGGGTTGAATAGAAGGTTCTCCCAGAAAGAGGGAGAGGATCATGATAAGACATTTTCTCTTATATTGAGGGGTACACTTCCATTCGATCTATTACCATGGCTTTGAAATTGCACTAGGTGGTTGTAGAGATTGCTTCCCTCAATGAAGTAATTGAAGAGGAAGAAGTGTACATAGAGCGACCTCAATATTTTGAGGTGCATAAGAAGAATTCTCATAATTAAATAAGGCTTTGTATAGACACCTTAGGCTTGATATTCTTGGATTGATGAATATATTATGATTCTTGATATTATATGATTTGTTTCTTAAACAAGAGGAAAGGTTTATGTTTCAAAAGGAGCAGTTGTGGAAAAGGGAGTAGTTAGAGAGCCTTGCTTACATTACCTTCAAAGGGAGTAGACCTCTGAGTTCAATATGATGGAATTCCATTGACATTGTTAGGCTAGATAGCTAATATGCTAAAAGACAACAATGGTAGAGGGAGCAATCAAAATTACCACAACGGGATATGTTTCAGTGTAAGAGGAGCACCTAGTCAGGGTGAGAAGAAAACAACTATGATGATGGACCTAATGAAAGGAAGCTTATTTATTTTTTGAGCCAAGGCATGTTGCTCAACATAGGTTGGAATACTAGTATGGTACAATTGGTCATTTCAAAGTTAGATTTGTCTCAAACAATGAAGTACAGCTATAGATTCAGATTGGGTAGAGCGTTGAAGACAAAAATAGTTAATTAAGATATTGCTTCAATTTAATTTCTTGGATGAGCATGAAATAGAGATTTGTCGCACTCAATATTGCAGTGGTCGAGTATATTACAACTGGATTGGCAAGTTGAGAAGTATTTTGGCTTCAAAGGCTACTTGTAGGATTTTCTTGATATAGTACAGGTGATGACCATGATGATAGGTTGTAGCACATGAAGCAATGTGGCTTTAGTATTATTCTACAATCAAGTAGACTGGTGACAAATCCCTTGTCTAGTGCGGAATTTGTATACTTCAGTGACAAGATTGGACTTGTAGAGAATGCCTCTCTCATTGAAAAGGAGTGCTAATGAGATATTATTGTGGACTGACATTCTCCATGTGTCATATATGACCAGAATTAGGGAGAATGGTCTGACAAAGGACAATCATTCTTCCTATGTCAAGTATGTTGATCGAAATTAGGAAGAATAGTCCTAGAGGCCCATAATTACTTAGATAGAGTATGGCCTTTCAACATCAAGGTCAATTAGCATCGGACCCAAAATTACTCAGAGAGAGTGTGGCCTTTGGGGATTCACCATGTATTAGGAAAAACCTAGAGTGATGGTGAACCAAGACTAATCTATATACCATGTGTCAGATTGATTAGAATTATGGTGACTAGTTGATGCTAAATGATGCACTGTGTATTTAAGTACTGACTTGAATTATGGTGAGGATATACCATAGGTCTGAATTACTGACCCAAATTATGGAGAGGATGTACCATTAGTCTGAGGTACTGACATGAATTATGGTAACTTGTTTTACCATATGTCACAATTCAATGACTTGATTATGGTACTTGGATTTGTTATCACCTTTTCTTTGAGAAATTTGTCAACATAAGAGCATCTAGATAGTCACTATGAATACCTCCCTAGCTAAGAGGGAGTGTTGAATTTTGTGGCTATGGTCATTCTTCATAATTATTACTTTTGTCATTGATGTATTTGTAAAGCATGTTCTTCATGTTATTGTAAAAAGAGAAAATATTTAACATGTTATTCATGTCGGCTTTAAAAGAAGAAAATTTGAATTTTTGGTTCCAAAAAGCCAAGTCGGCCCTCCTCCTAGTCAAGTCGACCCCAACCCAAGAGGCACCCATTTGACCAAGTAAAATACTATATATATGAGGCATTCGACCTCCCTCCAAGAGTGCAATTCAGATTTGTTTTGTTCAAGCAAGTTCAGACCTCCTGAGGCATCAAACAAGACGAGTCTGAGGCAAATAGAGAGGACTTCTCTTAGGAAAGAAAGAAGGTCAAATTTACCTCTATGATTGAAGGTCGAAGCTCTGTAAATGAAGGATGAAGCTTTGCAACTGAGGGACGAAAATTTGTGATAACACTCTAAGAAAAATGTTGAAATTCTGAGGAAGGAGTCTCTGTGGAAGGATTGAAATTTTACGTGGATCAGAAGGTTGTAGGACCGAGTTTATGGATATACTGGGAGGGTGAAATTCTTGCCTAACAAAGCAAGACAAACCAAGTTTTTCTTCGGTAACCATTTGACTTGACTAGAAGGCTATTGGACCATGTTTGACCATGCTTATTCTGGTGGTCAGTTTGATCTTGAAATGACTAAGATGACCCAGTTGTATCTCTATTGAATTGAAGTATTTCTCTAAGGAAAAGGTTGTTGGGTTTTCCCAAGGTAAATACTTGTGGGATTGTATGCCTATCTCTTTATGATTCCTATGGCATTTCTAATTTACTATTAAGCTCCTTTGTGTAATTTCTTTATGATGGAAAAGATCACAGGGAAAAGATTAACTTAATGAAAATCATAAGTAATTATCAATTTATAGGATGCCCTAAAAATCAACATTTAGGGCAGTTGATTCCATAGAATCTCTACCAAGGAAGAATTTGAAGCAAAATTGAATATATCCAAAAATTTCATAGGTGAAAAATTTGATATCCTTACAAGTTTCTTGAAAATTGAAATACAAAAAACAACCTACCAACTTTGTCATTCATAATGTGGAACACAATTTTATTGCTAGGGAACCACATGTCAACCTAAGTGGTAATAATTGTGAAATGTTTCCACCAAAAGTAAAAGAAGATTTTTTTATGTGAACTCTACATGATTACATCAAAATATAGGTAAACCAAGCAATGGAGGAAATATCCAAAGTTACATGAATATGATGCAATTGCCATGGTTATGTCTTTTGAGACATTGACGACTAAGTCAAATTTTTATTTAAACAAGGATTTTCACACAAAAAAGGTCTAGATTCCAACAACCTACCTCCATTTTTGTATATACATACCTCCAAGACTTTTTCCTTCTCTTTTTTCTCTCATAGGGGTAAAGTTCATCCAATGTCCACAATTTAAACCATGAAGACAAACTTTTGAATGATCTCGCCTTCCTCCAAGTTTCTATATTTTTTATCCATGAATGCCCCATCCCTATCTTAGAAGGTAAATGATCTTACTTCATTTATGTATATCATTGAAATTTTGTAAGGTCTATTTATGAACATTGCCTCTTAGATCTGAAAGGTTTCATTTCGAAACCTCACAATTATTGTTTAAAAAATAACTCAGAATTATTGTTTCATTAATGTATAGCTAATTAAGTAATTCATAGTTTGTATGGCTTTAGGCTTTGTATTTAAACAAAAATCTTGAACATGTTTTCCTTTGACTCACATGATATACCAAAAAAAATAAAAAATAAACATGTTAAAGCTTTTTAATAGGCTTATGTCACATGTACACTATTTTTTCTTCAATATTGCCTTAGTTGCATCTTTTTTTTGCTCTGTGTTATGAAAGCATATTTATGTAAACAAACAAACTTTCATTGCAAATGTTTATTCAATTTCATCGTATGAGTTTGTCATTGCTTGGTCTTTTCATATGTGTAGTTGTGCTTTAGGTTATGTTCAAAGACCCC
This sequence comes from Pinus albicaulis, assembly GCA_034641835.2. Taxonomy (NCBI): domain Eukaryota; kingdom Viridiplantae; phylum Streptophyta; class Pinopsida; order Pinales; family Pinaceae; genus Pinus; species Pinus albicaulis. Next base: position 1,238,166,963 of record CM076574.1, on the reverse strand, counting down.
TTTTTCCTTAATGTCAAAATTGTTTTATATTTCACAATGTAATACTCACCCACTTCACTTAACGAAACAGATAAAAATGAAGGATAGTTATTGATTTTCCCCCAAAAATTCCTCTCAACATTAATCTTTTTCCTAAAAGAAGAAGTCATCGACAAGAATTTACCTAATCACCCTAAAAATATGATAATGGAAGAGTAACCAAGTTAACTTTTAGTGAAATAGAAAGAATTTTTGCAATTGGGTTCAAAATATGACTACTAGAGAGAAACCAAGTCAACCTTAAGATGTGTCATTCATCATAATATATAGAAATGCATTCAAAACCAAATTTCCAAATACCTTTCTTCTCTAGATTCACATTGTGCACATTTTGTGAATGAGAAACAATTAAGTGGTTACAATTTCTACATGAAATTGGTTGCAATTTTATTTAAAAAAAAAAACAATAAAAAATAAAATTACCTTGAGTTAAAAACAAAGTAGTGGAACTAACATGTGAATCACTTTTATTAATAAAAAATATAAATGATTTATATTAATATGTACAAGAAACAACTACATTGTTATATGACTAACCTAAATCTTTCTTAAACTTTGATGTGCCAAAATTATCATTCAAAAAAAAAAATTAATCATTTGATTTCATGTCACATATTAATTTTTTCATATCAAGTGATTAAAAAAATTACACCTTAATAAATTTGATCCCTCTCAATACGTTATAGATTTGAATTTTTAATGGATCTATGCTAGTTATTTTTTTAGATAATATATTTGTGTGTAGGGGCACGCACACCAAAGCTAACTTGCATTTTTTTTTTTTTAAGTGATGCTAACATTAACAATGTGACAGCATCTCCCTCATACTACGTTATGTAGCCCCACCCTACTCTCGGTGCAATAACCAAAACAAATTCAGTTGCTAAACAATTCAATCTATCACACTAAACACATTGAAATAAATCCAAATTGTAATATATCGCCATTGTATTAGGACTCGTGATCAACAATTTTAACACACCTTAAAAACTATAGGACATCCACTTGAGCCAACAACTAACAAATAAAAAGATAAAAATGATCTACAAATTTGAAGATGGATGTGTTGGTATATTCACAAATGCGTGAGGTAGGGGTACTTTTGGAACATTTTTTCTTCTACTTTAAGGAGAACTTTAAAAATATAGGACGTCCACTTGAGCCAACAACTGACAAATAAAAAGATAAATTGATCTACAAATTTGAAGATGGATGTGTTGGTATTGAGGCAGGGCGCATCGATTTAACTGCTAAGTCTAAGAAGACATACATATTCTACCCCCTCTGGTTTTGAACCTGTGACCTCTTATGAGGAAACACATGCTCTTAACCATTAGGTTCACTCAAGCTCTTAACCATTATAGGTAGATGGTATTAATTTAACCTTGGAGAACTACTCTAGAATATTCATAATAATATAAGCAAATTAAAATTTGAGATTCATCTCCAAAGTAATTATATATTTTTTCCCTTTTAATTAAATTGATTAACTAAAAAAATATCATGAATAAGTATCATTTGTCATTGTTATGGTTTTTTGAACTTCTTATGGTATTGATAAGCCACAGTATCGACACATGATATTGTAACAAAACCTATTTACAGATTAACGATTTCTGTTATACAGTGAGAAGTAAATTTCCATGAATAAGAATCTTGTCCCAATTTTTTTTAAATGTACATATATTTAACTTGGATATTATTTTTTTTATAATTAATAATATAATAATAATTTAAAATAAAATCATAATTCAGTTAACTTTTATGATTTTTTGAATTTTGGTCATATGAGATATCTCATAAAATACATGTTTTGATGTTTATTATAGATTGATACCTATTAGTGTTTACCAGCCAAGCCATTTAATTTAATTTATATAACTACACTAGTATATTACCAATTAATAACTTAATTAACATAACTGTGAAGATATGCAACCCCACATTGATTTACCAATTAATAACTTAATTAACATAACTGTGAAGATATGCAACCCCACATTGATTGTTTGTTTGGTTCACAACTGACATTGTAATTATTGAATGGGAGTATTCTACAAAGATAAGCTATATAAAGCCACCTCATAAACCACCAACATTCTTGGTAAGATTACAATAAATTACACATTAAATAACTTAATTTACTGTCAAGATTTGCAACCTGCAAGTTACTCTCTGATCATACTCTGACTCACCAATACTCGTAGGTCTTCACTGCTGGCAGCCTAATGGACCCAACTCTGCACTATTTACTGCAGTACTTGCTGATAAAGAATCAGAGACTGGGCCAAGTTAACTCAGCCTGCCAAGATGGCCAAGCAGAGTTTGAGTAGAGAGAACTCAAACACCTTAGATGTCTGTCAACATGTGTAATATAAGGGATACCATACATAGCATTCACAACAGGCGGTACTTGAGAAACAAGCAACTTCCCGGTATTTTGGATTTTAAATGAAAGTACTTCAGGGGATCGATGAATTTATTTTGTACATCTATGATTAGCATTGACCATAGATGCAGGGTAAAATAAAAGATAAGAGACTTGCCACAATTCTAGGCTATTGGTGAATTTATTTTGTACATCTATGATTAGCACTGACCATAGATGCAGGGTAAAATAAAAGATAAGAGACTTGACACAATTCTAGGCTATTGGTGCTGTACATAATGTGCAACATTTTATGCTTGGTAATTGATCAATACATAATGATTTCTGAATATGAGAGAGAAACCGAATGAGCAAAATGGCAGTTAACTGCTTTCACGTACATATAGTTCCGTACATATAGTTCAGAGAATTATTTGACACATTAATCTCAAGTCAATCTCGCAGTCCTTAACCAATGTCGACGATCGTTGGATGTACATCAAGGGGGGTGAGGAATGTCTTAGCATTCTCTAGAACCAGGAGCATCCCAAGATGGACCCATTGGAAACGACTAGAGGAAGGCTGTCAATAAGCAATCTGCAGCAATGCAATTAATGTTATATATGTTGGGATATAGTCTAATCTAAAGCACCTTTCATGGATTGCATGGATTGAACAGTATATGTCCCAGCATATATAACATTAATTGTACGTTTTACATTTGATGGTGTAGTCATACATTAATTGTACGTTTACATGTTTTGGAGGTTTATCAGGGATATTTTTTTGTTAAATATGTCCGCAATTTGGCAGCTATTTGTTGGATCACAAGTTTGATTTCTGAATTCTGCGCACAATCTGAATGCATTCGGGTTTGGGTGTTTTCAAGGGGCTAAATCCATTTATGCATTAAAAAACAGATTACTTTTTTTTTTAAATTTAACCAAAAATTGTTTCACCAGATTTCGATAAAAAAAACTCCAAAACCTAGAATAGTTGAACAATGCTAATGGTATATATGCCAATGTACATAGCATTAATTGCACTGCAAGGGAGTGCATAATATTTGCCCTCAAAGAAGAGCCTAATCTGTCCTCTAAGCCTCGGAAATTGCAAGGGAGGTTTCCTATCGGTCCCATGTCCCTAGGATGCAAGATATGTGGGAAACATGTTCCTATGTACACTGAATTTTAATTATCATTCTCTCTCAAAGAGTGAAACAAACCCCAAATTCAACATAAAAGTTGAGCTCATCTATGGAAAGAACTATGGTGATCTCATGCTATTTTAAACTATCTTTAGTACTAGTGAACTCAATAATAAAAGGGTACATCTTTCTTTTTTCTATCTTTAACTGCCAAAACTAAAGCCCAATTTTTTTTTCTCTTTACCTATGGAGTTTCAATAATTTCACCTGCAATCGTCATTTTGCTTAATTAGATAGACAATTCAGGATCATTGCAGTACTGTTCTAAATGTGTTTCAATTCTGCATTGTCTTGGAGCTATAAAGGAGCTGAGAATTATAACCGTCTTCAGCAAAATCTTCAATGGCCCAAACTTTTCCTCTAAGCTTTGAACTTCATTTGTCAATAATAAATTATTAGATTTGAATATCTTATTTATGCAACCCGATAATTCTTTATTCTGGAATATTTGTTGAATTTATAGATTTTGATGACTTTTTACTGAAAATATCTCTTTAGATGCACGAGGGGGGCATTTGGGAAATTTGTTCTCTTCCTCCATGTGAGGAAGAACAGCAATTTTAACATATTAACATGTCAAATTGTTCGAATTTTCCTTTCAGAACAGAATGATTTGTTTCCGGATTCACCTCTACAAGATATCAGAACAATTATAGACCTGTAGCCTTTTTCCCTCTTCTCAAAATTTTCTTTACTGTACTGAATAACCATCAAGCATGGTATCTGAAAGTCTTTCTTGAATTGTCTGTGCTTATACATGCTTTGAAAGATATCTATCAGATGAATTGTGCATTAAGGCTATTTAGATATTCATGACCAAAGTCACATGGCACAATGACATGGGACACGGAGGACACAGAAATATGAGTGTTTGACACGAGACACAGTGACCCCAATAACAGGACACAGATGTCACATTATACACACATACAAATTTGTTATATATATTTAAAAAAAACAAATTAGTTAAATTACATTTACAAAAATGAAATATTGACAAAGATTCAATTTGTTTTAGAAGTTAGAAACTTAAACATTTACAATTTTACATGATGATGATATAGATTCAAACATCCAACTTTTTCTCGAGCCGGTTGTCTTGCTGAAACAGTGTTTTTTCAGCATTTGAACTTTGAAGCTACTGTTGCAGCCCCACTTTGAGCAGATGGAGCACTAGCAGTCCCTGAAGAAAACGAAGGATTGGGGGTAACATCAGTGAAGGCATTCCTCCCTTTCCTTTAACCTTTTCCAGCTGCCCTTGATGATTGAGCCATGATTTTTGTGAAATGAGGAAGACAATGGACTGCTATAGGAAAAAACTTGAAGATTGGTGGACAAATCCACTTTCGCAACACTTGGAATCCCTTCTAACACTACACAATATCCCTCAGCTGCATTCCAAAATGACATCTCCAACTTGTTGAGTGAAATGAGATCAATGAAAGGGAAAATGTGATTTTATGGGCAGCAGGCCTCTTTTACCGGGGACATAGTAAGGGCATGTGTTGGACACGTGTTTGGCAGGTGTCTTGTGAACAGGACACCTGCCAAACATGTGTCCTCACATATTGGTGTCAGACACATCGGATACGAGACACACGGGGCCTGTTTGGAGGTGTCCTGTTACTTAGTTCATGACGTAAAGCTGCAATTATTGTCACTGTTGTTTTAAGGTACAATCCATGAGGATTGCTGGCAATTTCTTAAAGAACTTGAGTTTTCAAATGTTTAATTGAAAAGGTTAGCCACTGAAATTCTTGTAGTGACTGAACGTAAAACTACTAAGGATTGATAATGCTTGGATTGTAGCTTGTATTACATGCCAAATTTAATAAAAATGGGAAAAAACTACAAAAAAACTGATGCATTTCTGTTCTTGTGCGAGGGTGAGGCCTAAAATTACCCTAAATTATCTTGGGAAAAATGTTTTGTTTCCGTTATCCCTTCATGTATTGTTGCTTTATGATCTCATTGCAGAATTAATAAAAGACAAGGAAACCTATCACACACGAAATTTCCAAAAAAAAAAAAGCCACGTGATATACAGACTCTATATCCAACAATGTGAGTGAATGATGAAATAAATAAGAAAAAAGAGCATACAGACCCATTAACAGTGATAAAATAAACAAGACTTCTTATGATAGTTTCAACTTTGCTACGATACAGATCAGAAGAAAAAAACAGTATGAGAATTTGGGAGTGCTGAAAATATTATAAATTCGTGACACCTCTTGTCAACAGAATGGTTGTCAGTCTGATTGAGTTCTACAAAAAATCAATCAACTCCCCAACACGTGCAATCAATCATTGTATATTAAATCTCTGAAGGGCTCTAAAAACAAATATTTAAGTACCAACAAACAATACACCAATGGGCTTGCTATCAGCTCATTCACAACAAAGTTAAAAAAACAAGCACAAAAAGGTGAAGTAACGAATTACGATCAGCCATTACCTGATAATAAATTACACATCAACATTGAAAGTAGCCATGACTAAGTTTAAGGGGAAAAACCAGAAATTTTCCATAAACCACCTTGACATTCCTAAATTGATTATTCCTTCGAGTTAAAAAAAAAGTTTTGTCAGGCCTAAATCACAATGGTTAAGGCTTCACAATCTGCAAAGTTACATATATGTGAGATGGGGAATTCTATTTATTTTCTCAAAGCCTGATATTTGGCACAAAAGTATTCCTCTATGGTATTAAATACAACCATACATAGAAAAACCTGTTTATTCAAGCTCACAATCTGCATTATTAAATTATTACAATGCAGTAATAACAGAGAAGCACCACAAAGTCACATACATTTTCTCATAGCCTTGTTGATTTCATATTAATCAGTCCAGTAATATTGGCACAAACAAACACAGAAATTTATCGCCTGAAATCCACTCTAGAAAGCTTCAATCTCTGGTAGTTCCCCACTGAAGATGCTTTGTTAGTACCTGCATTCAGACTTAAAGGCTTTATCAGACCCAAGACAAACATATCAGACCTAAGATTAGATTTGCTGAAATTCCTACTCATAATAAAAGGACAGTTCATAGATTCAAAAAAAACAAGACTAATCGCTGCCAAGCCAGAAAAAGCACATTTTTCTTCCATGTTGTAATCTACTACTGAAAGAAAGAAGAAGTATCTGTCAGGGAGATCTGACAGACAGACTACCCCAGGAAAGACTCCATGGGTTGCATTTTAACCATTAGTGATCACCAGTTCAATCATCATGGATATATCTCACAAAAACACAACATAGGCTAAAAAGATAAATCCATGGGCATACCCACACAGTAACAGGGATACTAGGCCCCTTATTATTGCTGAGGGTTTTTAAGTTGCCCCAGTTCCCTGGTATTCATAGTATGGTAATGAGAAAAGTGCAGAAAAAATGAATAGAAAGATGAAAATGGGCAATATATTGGCCAGCAAGATCTCCTGTGACAGATCTGCTTCATGATACAGAGATGAATAAGGAGAATAATAATGCCAAAATATTGGTCCAGACCATTAACTTCAGTCCCAGTTTTGCCTCCAATGTGATAATATAGAGATCACAGATAAAAGTATGAAGTATGAACCATAACAATAAGCTTTCAGTACTGCTAAAAATGAGATTTCATAATATTACTAACTTGAAGAAGAATGGGCAAACCCTATAAAAAACAGGAATGGGATAACACGGCCATTTCCTTCCACCGCCCTTCTCATACCTAGACATTGTACCTCAAATCACTTTCAGCTGGCAGTCAGACCCTCTAATAAATCAGTGTGAATGAATGGAATGAGTTTGGTTCTTCAGCGTGTAAGTAGAATCCTTGCAACAAAAAGTTAAGGATTAACCCCATCCTTATAACAAAAACATAAGGATCCTTCCACAGTAAAAGTGAGCTTTGTAGGGAGGTTGTGATAGATCTGGATAGCTCAGAGATCCAACTTTACTAATAATCGCAATTAAAGAGAGCTATTGTGGTGGTGGTGGGGATGATGAAGAGGGGCTGGCTACTTGTTAACAGTTATACCATAAGAAGGTACAGAATAAGGCCAAAGGAAAGTAAAAGAAACTAGCCCGCTCATGTTATGCATTGAATGGATAGAATCTTTTATTTAATGGCCCATTTTGGTCTATTACTGGATGTTAGAAACAGAGTAACAGATTCATAATTCCATTTATTCGACTCTTGTGATGCAGAGATGATAACAAAAAAAAACCAATATCTTAAGAGGCAGAATATCTATAAAGTATTTGCATGCAGACAAGTCCAACACCAAGACGAATCTTACAAGAAAATAAGAGCATGATTCAAATCAAAACTAAATATTCTAGGTAAAAATTCAAATCCTTCACAAAATAGCATAGGGGAAGTTACTTTTAATAATAAAATTACCAGTAAACGAAGAAGGCAGCCCATGCCACACAATATCATAGACAGACCAATCTCAACCATGATTTAATTTGTGAGACCTTGCATAATGCATTATACACACCAATTAGCTAAAGAGCACACCCTTCCTGGAAAAAATGGAATATTCAGTGTGTGGTTTTTACAGTAAACATTTAAGAACTCAAATCACACAGATTGGCACATATTGATTTAGGTTGTAAAAGGAAGGAAAGGAGATGAATCACACATACAGAGAAATATAATAAAGAGCACAGTAATATAGGGACAACACAACTTCTGTTAATATTGTAGAATACAAATTGGCTAGAATGGTGGTAGCTGTCTCTAAAAAGAGAGATCGCGGCTACATGCATTCGTAAAAGCTATTACAAGAGGCTGAAAGAATGGCCTTTTAACATAAAGAAAGAACTCTAAAGGTCCAAAACCCTAACCCTAGAAAATGAGCATTAAAAGGTTTGCAAGCCCCGAGGTGGTTAGTTGGTACATCAACTTCTTGGGGCCGCAACTTTTGAATAGGATATCTATTTGGGGTACAATAGCTCATTGGAAAGAACTATCCGAAGACAACAACTTTCAACTGGGACCACGGTATGCCATGGCAATCCTTGGTTGTTAGCCTACATCTTGTGTCTCTTGTTCTTGTGATCTTCATACACATATAATTTGGTAATTGCTTGATGAAACATAATCTAATAAAAAAGTAAAAGAAGCCAACATAATTCACAAGTAGTTATCAAGAAGAGGCTAGGTATCAAAGCTAAGGACGAAGAAGGTTAAAGATCACTTTGTTGGATTGAAAGAAAAGGTTACTCCCTTTATGACAAGTTACTGAAAGATGGGATTCAATATCATAAGAATTGTAGGAAGTTGGATTGAAGGGATCATCTACAACTTATCTAAGAAAGTCAAAAGCGAAGGGTTCTTGGCTGCACTTACAGGTACTCTTGATGATGACAATGCATGGATCATTGATAGTGGAGCATCAAGACATATGACAGGAGAAAGCAGAAAAATTCATATTCTATCAAAGGAACAATCATCTCATGTAGTGGAGCTAGGAGACAACAACAGTTATGCAGTCAAGGGCCTTGGATCTACATCTTTGATGCTGGAAAATGGAGCAAAGCTACACCTCAACAATATACTCTATGTTCCAGGTTTGAAAAAGAATTTACTTTCAATTTCTTGTTTCGAAGATAAAGGAGATAGGGCTGCCTTTGTAGATTGTAAAATTTTGGTTTGGGGGAAGGATTCAAGCATTGAAAAATGAAGGTTATTGGAGTTCATGAAGAAAGTCTATATAGAGGTATAACACCATCTCCTCGAGCCCTAGTTCACATGGAAATCAATCCTATTGAACCATGGCATAGAAGAGATGGGAATATACATTACAAGATCATTCCCTCTCTCAATCAAATGGTAAATGGCATCCCTAACATCAAGGAAGATTATGAAGGAGTATGTAAGGGATGTGCTTTGGGAAAGAATACAAGAAAGCCTTTTACAAGCAGTGATACAAGCTCTAAGGAAATATTAGACCTCATTCATTCCGATGTTTGTGGGCCTATGTCTAACAAATCTCTTGGAAGCCATCTTTATTATTTGACCTTCATTGATTATCATTATAGAAAGACATGGCTCTACCCTCTCAAGACAAAGGACGAAGCATTTGAAAAGTTCAAGGAGTTCAGATCTGAAGTGGAGACCTTAATCGAAAGAAAGATAAAGACTTTAAGATCCGATAATGGTGGGGAATACACTTGAAAAGAATTAATTTCATATTGTAAAGAAGCAAGTATTAAGTGTTGATCAGCAGTTGTCATTAATGTCAATCCAAGCAGCACTAGGGGCTACCCCAGTATTACATGGGAATTTTGAGCTACAAATTAATATATTCCGGGTCAATAATTCTTTTGATGGTTTCTACTTGTCGAGATGTTTCCGTTGATATATGGCACGCCATGTAATTCTTCACGGTTTGAGAGATATTCATATTTGAAGTTTGTACCCCCAATTAGTGGGCTAAAACCCCATGGAGTTGTGGCATGGGTCATTGAAAAGTCATAATTAATATTTTTTAAGCTCCTAAAATCCCTCCCACATTCACTTGTTGAAGCCCCTCTCAACCTAAGCATTTATATAAATTGTGATCCTCATTTCCTCCTTGTCACAGGATTTAGCCATAAAACGGTCATCATGGAATTTTCGCTCTAACTTTTTTTCTATGAAGGTTCAGAAGCTGAAATTTTTAAGAGCCGAAGCTGAAATCCTGAGGAAGCTACTGTGAAAATTTCAGATCAAGGTGCGAAATATTTTCGGAGATATGATCTGTGGAAGTCAGTGTTTTTGCAAGCTCTTGAAATTCATCTCAAAGTAGTGACCTTGGTAAAATCATCATAACTCTCTTTCTGAGTATCGGATTGGAATTCCATAAAAAGTGGTAGATAATACACAGATGGTAGTTTTCGCTCTATCAATGTTAGAGCCAAATGAAGGAATAGTGATATGTGGCACGCCGTACAAGTTCGCTCTGCTGAAACAGTCCATAATTAGGGCATTGTGAGATATTGGGTATAACTCTCTCTTGAAGAATCCAAATTGGGTCAGACCTGTGGCATTGGAAAGATGACTCAGAGGAATATTGCAGGACCTAAAATCAGATATTGGGGATCTGAAATAACATAGATACACCAGATTCAATATCGAGCTCTTAAAAGGCAAAGAAAAAGCTAGATCATGTGTTGTCAAGGGCTGCAAAGGACCAGACTTTCTAGGGAAGCAAAGCAAAGCAAGGTGCAACAGAGGGTAGCATGACAAGAGAAGAAACCAAGGTGCATAACGGCGGCAAGAAGTTCATCATGAAGTCTTCGAGTGGGGGCGGCCACTTGCATACAATCATTGTAAAGGTAATGAACATAAATACATTATTGTAAAAATTGTACTAGTGTCTATATGCCAAGAGTTGAAGAGGCAGTGTCGAGAGGTCTAGGATCATCATTAGGTGGTTGTGTCATAGTTGGGGTTATGGTCTAGTGTGTATTCTTCTTATACATCATTCTATATCATTGTAAAGTGGACCATTTTCCCTGGTATGGGAGTCCATTCTTATTTTATTCTTCTATAGGGTGGTAGGGTGGTGCTAGGGTGAGTTGTAGCTCATTGGGTGTTGGAGAATCCATTCAGTTGACTACTAAAGAATCTCGGGAATTGGAGCATCCATCCAGTGGAAGCTGGAGAAGAATGCTTTTCTAGATTCTAGGAAGTTGGAACTTTATTTTCAATTGGAGTTGAATATTAAATAATTATTAGAAAAGCATTAGGTGGTTTTTGTCCTGGAGTGGGTTTCCACCTTAAAAACTATGTGCATTTGTGTTCCTTTTGTTTGCTGCTATCATTGTATAAACACTAATAATAATTGAAGATTAACTAATGCTCTAATTGAAAGGAATAATGATTCACCCCACCCCTTTCAGTATTTCCAACAATTGGTATCGGAGCTTGGTTCCTTCAATAGAAGTTTAACAGCTGGAAGGAGATCATGGAGCATACCAAGAATGGTGTACCTCTGTTCAATGAAAATAATTATGCACTTTGGAAAGGAAGAATGGAGGTCTATCTCTTGGCGCAAAGTTAAAAGTATGGAGAGCATTCAAAATGGATTTACATCAACCACGAATGAACAAAGGTAAGAAGAATTTGGTAAATGATGCAAAAGCAAGAATATTATTATCATTGGACTTATTAGATATTTTGCTTATCATAAGGTGTTGAGTTGTAAAGCGAAAATGTATGGGACAAGCTTGAGAATATATGAAGGTGACTCAAATGTCAAAGAAGCAAGAAGCAAATCTATAGAGAAAAATTTGAGCAACTCAGAATGAAAGAAGGATGCAACATTGTTGCATGCTTCCAATACATTGATGAAATAACCAATACTCTGGAAGGATTGGGAGAGCTAGTTGACGAGAAAAATATTATACGGAAGATTCTTAGAACATTACCAGGGAGATTCAACCCAAAGGTATTGGTCTTAGAATACAGTGCAAATATGGACAAACTCAGCAAAGAAGAATTACATGGACTTCTCATAGCATATGAAATGAGACTTGATGAAGAAGAGGGTACTTCGCATCTAAAAACTGTGTTCGCTGCATCTAAGAAAACCAATAAGGATAAACAACCTTCATTTGAAAAGACATGCACCTGCAAGTGTGAAGAAAAGGGAGATGATGGAGAAGGTCTTTCAGATGAAGAATATGCTTACTTCACGAGAAAACTGAAAATTGGTAAGGGAAAATTCAAAGGTAAACTTCCATTGATATGTTTCGGGTGTGATGAGGTTGGGCATTGCTCAACAAAATGTCCAAACATAAGTGATGGCAACTCAAAAGGAAAGAAAGGCTTTAAGAAATTCAACAAGCAAGGATCCAAAAGGAACTTTCTCTCTAAAGAAGATAGCTCATCATCCAATGAAGACAATGACAGCGAAGAATAAGCCAATGAGAGAGTATTGTTTATGGCCAAGCACAATAAACAAGACGTATCAAACAACGAAGAAAAAGGATTGACCATAGAAGAATTTTATAAGGAAGCAATCAAGCTTATAAAAGATCTCAACGCAGAGAAGATCTGTTCCAATACTCTTGAAGAACAAGTTCAAGGTCTCAAAATTGAAGTTGAAGAACACAAATGCATTGAAGAGTAACTTCAAAAGAAGTTGGAAGAAAGCAACCAAGAAAGGGAAGAATTAGAAGCTGAAGTAGTCTCGCTGCGTGAGGAAGTGAAGAAAGGAAAAACTATGCCAACAACTCAAGGGCATTGGAAGAACTCATCAACAATCAACAATCTTACAACGACAAAACTGGCATCGGTTACAAAGAAGAAGAAGGACCTTCTACAGCGAAATACAATGACTTATGAGATCTGACATGCATGTAGACTTTCATTGGACAAGATTCACAAGAACAGCCTTGGAAGACAATTCTTTGACGAAAATTTCCATCCAGGTACCAACATATTTTTTTTGGCCACTGTTATTCATGTGGAAAATTTGGTCATAAAGCTGTAGAATGTCGCACGTACCCTAGGAATGAATACAATTCCAGGAGACCTGTCAAATATGAACCTCCCAGGGCGCAGCGAAACATCAATAGATTTGAACATTTAAGAAATAATATTGAATGTTACAAATGTCGAAACTTTGGACACATAGCCAAAGACTACAGACTTGAAAATCCTCCAAAAGAATCTTCGAAGCCACAGAACGAACAAACATGGAAGAAGAAGAAGACTGATAATTGTGCTCTCTCTTTCAAGGCTCAAAACAACAAAGATGTGTGGTATGTTGATAGCGGTTGCTCAACGCATATGACTGGAGATAGAAATAAATTTGTATCTCTGAAAGAGAAGAAGGATGGAACCGTGTCCTTTGGAAATGATGGATCTTCAAATGTTATAAGATCAGGTACTGTCACTCTCGGAAGCAAAGATGCTCTAGCCAAGAATGTTCTATTGGTTGAAAACATTAATCACAATCTGCTCAGTGTTGGACAAATGTGTGATCAAGGACACACAATACTATTCAACTCCACAAAATGTGAAATCAGGAAAGGCATGTATGGTGAAATTGTGGCTACAGCAAGTCTAGCTCCAAACGATATATATGTTTTGGATGAAGCAACTAAAGCATGTCTAATAGCTAAAGAGGATGATATAATATTTGGTAGCAATGATGATCGACTAAGTAAGAAGTTTGCTACAAAGGTGCAAAGTGATTTCGAGATGTCTTTACTTGGTGAGCTGACATGCTTCTTAGGGCTTCAAATATCTCAACAAGAGAAAGGAATATTAATATGTCAAGCCAAGTACATCAAGGAAATACTCAAGAAATTTAAAATGGAAGATTGCAAATCCATCCTTACTCCAATGGTAACAGGTTGCAAATTGAGCATAGACGACTCATCTAAGGATGTGGATCAAAGGTTGTACAGATCTATGATTGGTAGTCTTCTATATGTAACAGCCTCTCGACCAGATGTTATGCAAGCAGTTGGACAAGTAGCAAGATTCCAAGTAGCACCAAAAGAATCACATATTATTGCCATCAAAAGAATTCTTCGATATCTAAAGGGAACAACAAAATATGGCTTGTGGTATCCCAAGGGTAACAATCTCATTATTCATTCTTTTACAGATGCAGATTGGGCAGGAAGTGTTGATGATCGTGAGAGTACTCGTGAAGCATTGGAATATCTTCGCCAGAAGCTTGGGATTCTCCCAAGTTCTCATTAGATTTTCCTTATTCAGAATATAAAATGGGAGTGGAAGTGTGTACAGGTCCACAGGATGGTTGTGTGTCAGGGGGAGTTAGCCTTTGCCATTAATGTCAAAGGGGTAGAGAATATTGTAGGAAGAGGTGTCATGATCGCAGGGGGAGTACTTGTGTTGCCATCAATGCCAAAGGGGGAGATTGTTGATCAACGGTTGTCATTGATGTCAATCCAAGCAGCACTAGGGGCTACCCCAATATTGAATGGGAATTTTGACCTACCAAATTAATATATTCTGGGTCAATAATTCTTTTGATGGTTTCTACTTGTCAAAATGTTTCCGTTGATATATGGCACGCCATGTAATTCTTCACGGTTTGAGAGATATTCATGTTTGAAGTTTGTACCCCCAGTTAGTGGGCTAAAACCCCATGGGGTTGTGGCATGGGTCATTGAAAAGTCATAATTAATATTTTTTAAGCTCCTAAAATCCCTCTCACGTTCACTTGTTGAAGCCCCTCTCAACCTAAGCATTTATATAAATTGTGATCCTCATTTCTTCCTTATGCAAGGGATTTCGCCATCTGATATAAGTCATCGTGGAATTTTCGCTCTAACTTTTTTTCTACGAAGATTCAGAAGCTGAAATTTTTATGAGGTGAAGCCGAAATTCGGAGGAAGCTGCTGTGAAATTTTCAGATCAAGGTGCGCAATATTTTCGGAGATATGATCTGTGGAAGTCGGTGTTTTGGCAGGCTCCTGAAATTCATCTCAAATAAGTGACCTTGGTAAAATCGTCATAACTCTCTCTCTGAGTATCGGATTGGAATTCTATAAAAAGTGGCAGATAGTTCACAGACTGTGGTTTTCGCTCTATCAATTTTAGAGCCAAATGAAAAAACAATGACATGTGGCACGTCGTACAAGTTCGCTCTGCTAAAATAGTCCATAATTAGGGCATTGTGAGATATTGGGTATAACTCTCTCTTGAAGAATCCAAATTGGGTCAGCCTTTGGCATTGGAAAGACGACTCAAAGGACTAGAACCGAAAATCAGATATTGGGGATCTGAAATAATAGAGATACACCAAATTCAATATCGAGCTCCTAGAAGACAAAGAAAATGCTAGATCATGTGTTGTCAAGGGTTGCAAAGGACCAGACTTTCTAGGGAAGCAAAGCAAAGCAAGGTGCGACGAAGGGAGTAGCATGACAAGAGCGAAAACAAGGTGCATAACGGCCGGCAAAGAAGTTCCATCATGAAGTCTTCAGAGTGGGCGACGCATGCAATCCTTGTAAAGGTATCATTGTACTAAGTCATTGTAAATACATTGTTAAAAATTGTACTAGTGTCTATCTACCAGGAGTTGAAGAGGCAGTGTTGGGAGGTCTAGGATCATCATTAGGTGGTTGTGTCAAAGTTGGGTTTATGGTCTAGTGTATCTTCTTCTTCTACATCATTCTATATCATTGTAAAGTGGACCATTTTCCCTGGTACGAGAGTCCATTCTTCTTTTATTCTTCTATAGGATGGTAGGGTGGTGCTAGGGTGAGTTGTAGCTCATTGGGTGTTGGTGCATCCATTCAGTTGACTACTGAAGAATCTCGGGGGTTGGAGCGTCCATCCAGTGGGAGCTGGAGAAGAATGCTTTTATAGATTCTAGGAAGTTGGAGCTTTATTTTCAATTGGAGTTGAATATTAAAGAATTATAAGAAAAGAATCTGGTTTTTGTCCCCGAGTGGGTTTCCACCTTAAAAACTGTGTGCATTTGTGTTCCTTTTGTTTGCTGCTATCATTGTACAAACACTGATAATAATTGAAGATTAACTAATGCTCTAATTGAAAGGAATACTGATTCACCCCCCCTCTCAGTATTTCCAACATTAAGAGGGAGCTCATTGTTCTCTACAATCCCAAACAAAATGGAGTTGTAGAAAGGAAAAATAGAACAATTGAAGAATGTATACAAACTGTGATATTCGATCAAAGATCTACCAAAGTTTCTATGGGGAGAAGCAGCTATGACAACAATATATATACAAAATAGAAGTACTCATAGAATCCTTGAAAATATGACACCTCAAGAAGCATTCACTAGAAAGAATGCCATGCGTGGACCATCTTTGGATCTTTAGGTGTCCTGCATACATCCATGTTCCAAAGGACAAGCGAAAGAAACTAGATTCTACAAGCATTAAAGGGATTTTTGTTGACTACAATCTTTCTTCAAAAGCGTAAAGAATCTACATAAGGAAGGAAGACAAATTGAAGTAAGCAGGGATGTTATATTCGATGAGAATCATGCTTACAAAAGATCCAAGGATATTCCAATTGATTCTGATGACGAAGATACACCACTATTTGAAGAATAAAAGCATCATGATAAGACAACTACAAACCAAGAAGAAGAAGAAGGACCAAGTGAGCCAATTCAACCTGTGATCATAACTGAAACAAGGAACAAGCCAAATTGGTTAAAATCTACCCTTGAAGATGCAGAAGGACATGGAGCTGCTAACCGAACTTTTACAGAAAGCAAAAGACCAAAAAGATATCCAGGATATGCAACATATATGACAAAATTAATAGAAGTTGAACCAACTACATTTGAAGACGTTGCTCATCAAGAAGAATGGAAGAAGGCAATGCAAGAAGAATACCGATCCATCATGAAGAATGGAGTCTGGGAAATCATTCCTAGGCCAAGTGACAAATCAATTGTCACCTCAAAATGGATTTACAAAATCAAACATGTTGTTGATGGAAGTATAGATAAATATAAAGCTAGATTTGTTGCAAGGGGTTTCTCTCAAGGACCAAGTGAGCCAATTCAACCTGTGATCATAACTAAAACAAGGAACAAGCCAAATTGGTTAAAATCTACCCTTGAAGATGCCAAAGGACATGGAGCTGCTAACCGAACTTTTACAGAAAGCAAAAGACCAAAAAGATATTCAGGATATGCAACATATATGACAAAATTAATAGAAGTTGAACCAACTACATTTGAAGACATTGCTCATCAAGAAGAATGGAAGAAGGCAATGCAAGAAGAATATTGATCCATCATGAAGCATGGAGTCTGGGAAATCATTCCTAGGCCAAGTCACAAATCAATTGTCACCTCAAAATGGATTTACAAAATCAAAAATGTTGTTGATGGAAGTATAGATAAATACAAAGCTAGATTTGTTGCAAGGGGTTTCTCTCAAAAGGAAGGTATAGACTAAGAAGAAACCTTTGCACCTATTGCTAGGTATACTACTATAAGATCTTTGGTTTCGCTAGTCGCTACAATGGGATGGAATATTCATCAAATGGACGTAAAAACAACATTTCTGAATGGAACCATCGATGAAGAAGTATACATTGAAAAGCCGGAAGGATTTAGAATAAATAGCAAGGATACACATGTTTGTAGACTTAAGAAAACCCTATATGGTTTGAAGCAAGCTCCTAGGGCATGCTATGTGTTGTCACACAGAATGTCTAGGCACTACGACAATGGCTCAAATCGGGGGTTGTCACCCTGATCCCCAATCTCTCTGTTTAAGCTATCTCCCTATAGCAGACTAAGGGGGGTAGACCCTATGGAAATGGAAAGAAGGAGAACTAGCTGGGAACCAACCAGCTCGGGAGACACAGTTAAGCGACCAAATACTTGTATTAGATCTAGCAAGATTTAAAGGATTTGATTAGATTTAGACAATTGATACCAGTGCCTTATGGAGTCAACTGTCTTGTTAAGAAATTTAGGGCCAAGTAATTGATAAGCAACCACTGCTTGGATGAGTAACTATCTTATATGTAATGCAGATCCTAAGACTAATGTGAAATGCAAGAATCTTGGTTAATTTTAACTAAATGCCTATTCTAAGTTTAAACCCTTCAATCCTTTCTATATTGAGCTTGATTTCGTAGTAAGTGGCAAAGAGAAGATAAGGTGAAGCACACTATGGTGTGATTAACGATGCCTCTCCTGAAAATCTAGCATACCCAGTGCTTCTGGCACTACAGAGAGTTGTGACTCTGACAACTGCAAGGTCATTGTTTTAAGTACTATTAAAACCAAGCTTCTCGAGCAAAGATGGATGGGTACCTATCTTTCTATCGACCAAGCTTATGCTTGGAAGTAAATTTTAATTATGCAAGACTAAATTAAATGCAGAATGCAAGGAGAATTAGAAGATGTCTTAGTGAAACGTGACATGAAAAAACCCAAAGCACTTAGATTACGATTTATCCTGTTTTAAATACCAAGTACTTTAATAAAGAATCCCGATTAATAGAGGCTCAAGGTACCCAATTGAAAGATATACAATTATCACAAATCCACAATAGAATGCTCAATAAGAATATCGATCACAAGTACTTGAAAAATTTACCAAACTTGAATATTCAATAATATCCAATAATTCAAGTAAATAAAACAATGTTTAAAGTTAATTTTCCTTTAGAACAATAGGCGATCTTAATAATTATCAAGCATTAAAACCAATGATCATAAAACTTTTACCTAAGCATTTAAATTTCAACGATTTAATGTTCAGGATAACAATGAAATCCATATGCCAATTTATGTCAAAACCCCTCTTCAAATAATTCTGGAAACTTTTTAAATTTTCCAATGTTTCATATCCAAGAAATAAATAAATAATAAAATAAAATTATTAAAAATATAGTCAGATTTTAGAGATTAAATAAAATAAAATTTGCCTTTGACTATAGAAAATTTTAGTCTTCTTCCTCAAATAAAAATTTCCTTGAGGCTAAACACTTTAACAATGGCCCCAAAAACCCTTAAGTCGAAAAACTACCTTCAAAAAAAAAATTGACCTTCAAATTTTTGTATATCATACAAAAAGAATAAAAAATTAAATTATTGACTAATGTTAAAAGTTAAAAATTTTACTTTTAAAATTATTCAAAGTTAATAGAAATTTTGATTTTAGTTTTAATGAAGGCCCAAAGGCCAAACTTAAAAAATTAAAAATTAAAAAATAAAAATCTAAATGTAAAAGTTAATTAAAAAAATGATTTTTTAAATGAAATCATTTTAAATTAGTTAAAAGAAAAATTTTGATTTTTAATAAAGGCTCAAAGCCCAAAAAAAAAAAAATCGAACTAAAAAAAAATGAAATGTATTGATTTGCTTCGTTTTGAGTTCGGTTTAGGTTAGAGGAGTGAAAGTAGAGAGGACATGATAGAGCCGCCGACAAGGAGCAAACTAATGAGAGGAGGCAGGCAACAGGATAGACTACGAAGGAGATGAGGCAAAGATGGAGGGATGCAGGAAGAGGATCAGGTTTTGAGGGGAGGCAACCAACGAAGATCCAACAAGAGGAAAAAGGGTCAGCTAGGAAGTTGGATGAGGGAGCAGGGAATACACAGCAGAGGAGGACGCGGGATCAAAGGGATGTGAAAGGAAATGGAGGGCGGAGTAGTAAGGGGGAGAACGCACGCAACCAGCAGTGGAACCATGGGTGGAAGAAAGAGGGAGTCTCATGCTCGATAAGGGAGAGAGTTATCGTCACAGAGAGCAGGAAAATGGTTGCAAACAGAGGAGGAAATGGCAATGTTTACATTTTAATACATGAAGGGGGAAAACCCATTCGTTATAGACCCTCAACAAAAATACCCATTTCTGCGACACAAAATATAATCCAGTAGACCAAGTGACTTTTAATAAAATAATCTAGCCAAATCACTTTTACATAGACTCGATCTAAAACAGTAGGACTCACCTAAGATTTTAGCGACAAAATCCGCTCTAGCTTTGGGGTAAGAGTGGAGGGAAAAACTCTGTCGATCATTTGTGTCTAGAGACACAGATGAATCAGTGAGACAAAAAACCTCCTAGAATGGAGATCGTCACCAAAACCATAGGTTTACCTAGGCTGTTACATACAGACACGGTCATACTGAGACTATTTACATTTTACATACCCAGAATGGGCTGACGTAATCATAAAACTGTCGGTTGATGATGAAGTCTGAATGATGCGAACACTTGAACATGATAAATCAATTTTGCAAAGAAGAAGAAGGGTGTATTGTTATGGGTTCATTGACACGGAGTGGTCAACATCTAGCTCTACTTGGGACATGTTGCTTCACCAAAGGAATGTGAGAATCCAGAATCTGTATCCAAGCAACACACAAAATTACATAAGTAGCGACCATCCAAAAATCATCATATAACATTATGCACATGAAATAGAAGCTCTGTAACCAGTAACAATTCTATTAACATGAAAAGTAAATCTAATCTAAAAACAGAAATAAAATGTTAAAAAGACAAGGTATAGGGTTAGAAATACAATACAAAGGATGCCCTATGGCATCAGATGTGTTCAATGAAGTCCTTCTTGAGCATATGCCTGCTCTTTGGCAGATCCATAGGTTGCTTCTCATATGTGCCATGCACAATCTTAATCATTTCAAGACTCGGATTTATTCCAATGTTGTGTTGTATATGGACATCAAGTTTATCAGGCTTCTTTCTTTTTCTCTTCCGCTTCATGCTTTTCTTTATGGAGGGTTGTATTGTTGATGATGTAGAACATTCTGCTTGATCTTGAAAATTTTCAGATGAAGTATCCAAGATATTCGTGACATGCCTCTCTTCATTCTGCATCTATTTTGTAGGGTGATGGATCAACTTTACATGTATTACCCTGATTTCTGTCAATTTCTTTTTTATCCGGATTGCCTTCAATTAGCCATTCTTCAATGGAAGAAATGACCTCTTCATATTAAGATCGAGCTTGCTTCAGCGAACTGGGAGGCTTCTGATCTCTTGACAATTCTGAATTGGGTTTGAACTTTTATATATGTGATCTTTCCATTTTTTCCAACTTATTTTGAATAACAATCATTTGATTAGAATGCTTAAGCTTTATAGCAATGATTTCCTTTGCATGACTCTCTTCAACAGTCAACAACCTGTGTTGAAGAGACCTCTGACCGATTTCCATGTATTTTATCATTTTATCATTAACCGCTTTCATGGTCATCATGCAAGTTTGCATAGTGTTCATTTCTTTAACATGATTTTCCTCTATGGTAATCAAATGATTTTGCATGATAGTCATCATGGTTTCCATTTCCTCAATATGATTTTCTTCTAAGTCCAATAACCTGCTTTGCATAGAACTAATTTCCCTAGTATGATCAGTTGTTAATCTTGTTTGGTTAAGTTCCATATCTTTAATAAGTTGAGCCTAGTTGATCTCCATATTCTTGATTACTTGTGCTTGATTTAGTTGCATATCTTTAACCATCTGAGATAATTCATTGATGAAACCATTTTCAACTTTTATAGTTTCCTTTACTTCAACTTTTGCTTTTACCTTTTCTCTAACTCCATATTTACTCTTAAAAGCATCAATGATTGATTGGAAAGAATCAAAAGTGTTATCAGGAAACTCAACAAACCATTCTAAAGCATTTCAATATAAGGTGAGAATGAAAATCTTCATCTTCATGATCAAAATATGGGTGACACTTGCTTATACAAAGGCTGAGATTCTGAAGGTGAGTCTCGGCAGTAAAAGTATTGTCACCTTGAAAAGGAGGAAATTCATAAATGATTTCACCAAATTCATAAGGATAATCATGCAAAGCTCCCTGAATGTTAGTAAAATCATAAGGAGAAAACAAGTCATCCATGATGACTTGTTTAAAGGCCAAATGGATGTTAGAGAGAGATATCTTTGTTCAAGAAAAATCAAGAGATCCACAAAAAGCGAGCTTCTAATAGAAATTCTTGCAAAAAATGAAATCAGTGGAGTCGCCACACAAACAAGAAACCAACCGAAATGTCTAGGTGCTAAAGGTGCAGATGGAGAAGATGAAAGGATTAGTGAGATGACGAAAGATGAGGTGATGAAAGGATTAGTGAGATGACGAAAGATAAGGTGATGAAAGGATGAAGAAATACAATGGCGCCATAAAATGTGGCGTTGATGAAAATATGAGAAATGAGAAGATGAGGATGATTAAGACAAATGTCGCAAAGCCAAGTTCTAATAAATTGGTCCCTAAAAACGACACTAGAAAAAGTTGTTGCTTGACGGGCTAATGAATGGCATAAAATATTAGATGATTAAAAAAAAAATCGTTGAAGTGTTGAGAACAAGATGTTCCCCTGCAACTGCGCCAAAAAATGTGGCGTTGCCAGCTAAATGAAAAGATTAAAGATGAAGGATAAAGATGAAAGATTAGAAAAAATGTCGTTGAAACACCGAGAACAAGATGTTCCCCGGCAACAGCGCCAAAAAATGTTGTCGCACAAAATGTCTAGGCATCGCAACAACAACTCAAATCGGGGGCTGTCACTCTGATCTCTAATCTCTCCGTTGAAGTTGTCTCCCTATAGCAGACTAAGGGGGGTAGACCCTATGGAAATGGAAAGAAGGAGAGCTAGTTAGGAACCAACCAACTCAGGAGACAGTTAAGCGACCAAATACTTGTACTAGATCTAGCAAGATTTAAAGGATTTGATTAGATTTAGACGACTGATACCAATGCCTTACGAAGTCAACTTCCTTGCTAGCAAATTAAGGGCCAAGTAATTGATAAGCAACTGCTGCTTGGATGAATAACTATCTTATATGTAATGGAGATCCTAAGACTAATGTGAAATGCAGAAATCTTGTTAATTTTAATTAAATGCCTATTCTAAGTTTAAACCCTTCAATCCTTTCTATATTGAGCTTAATTTCGTAGTAAGTGGAAGAGAGAAGATAAAGTGAAGCACACTAAGGTGTGATTAACAATACCTCTCCTGAAAATCTAATGTACCCGGTGCCTCCAGCGCTGCAGAGAGTTGTAGCTCTGACGACTGCAAGGTCATTGTTTTAAGTACTATTAAAATCAGGGTTCTTAAGCAAAGATGGATGGGTACCTATCTTTCTATTAAAAAACAAAAAAAAGAAGAAGTTGCCATTGACTATAGAAAATTTTAGTCTTCTTCCTCAAATAAAAATTTCCTTGAGGCTTAACACTTTAACAATGGCCCCCAAAACCATTAAGTCGAAAAACTACCTTCAAAAAATAAATTGACCTTCAAATTTTTGTATATCATACAAAACGAATAAAAAATTAAATCATTGACTAATGTTAAAAGTTAAAATTTTTAATTTTTTTTCAAAATTAATAGAAATTTTGATTTTATATTTTAATGAAGGCCCTAAGGCCAAACTTAATATATATATATATATATATATATATATATATATATATATATATATATAAGTTAATTAAAACAAAAACTAATTTTTTAAACGAAATCTTTTAAAATTAGTTAAAAGAAAGATTTTGATTTTTAATAAAGGCTCAAAGCCCAAACAAAAAATAAAAAATCGAACTTAAAAAAGATGAAATTTATTGATTTGCGTCATTTTGAGTTAGGTTTAGATTAGAGGAGTGAAAGTCGAGAGGATATGATAGAGTCGTCAGCAAGGAGAAGACTAATGAGAGGAGGCAGCCAGCAGGATAGACTGCGAAGGAGATGAGGCAAAGATGGAGGGACGAGGGAAGAGGATCAAGTTTCGAGGGTAGGCAGCCAGCAAAGATGCAGCAAGAGGATAAAGGGCCAGCGAGGAAGGTGGATGAGGGAGCAGGGAATACACAGCAGAGGAGGACGCGGGATTTAAGGGATTTGAAAGGAAATGGAGAGTTGAGCAGCAAGGGGGAGAACACACGCAACAACAGCAGTGGAACCGTGGGTGGAAGAAAGAGGGAGGCTCGAGCTCAATGAGGGAAAGAGTTGTCGTCACAGAGAGCAGGAAAATGGTTGCAGACAGAGGTGGAAATGGCAGCACAGAGACAGGCAGGAACACTGAGAAAAATGAAACAAACTGAGAGGGTTTGAAAACCGAAACCCCTTAAAAAAATTTGAAAAATAATTTGTCGAAAAATAAAATAAAAAAATCAGAGAAAACCGAGATCTGATATCAAATTTTAATGACCAAAATTCCCCCTGCAAACAAATATATTTTGAGACAAGTTATTGCCCTCCATGGCCTAGATCTTGAAAACTCCTTCCAAAACCCCTAGATCTATACCTACACAAACTACAAACCAACACCCAAAAATCCCATACAAATGCTCAAAAATCTGAAAATAAAACCTCAGAAACCCAAGTTAGGAAATCTTCAGATCTATACAAAATATCTACAGATCTATGCACAAGAGTTGTGGATCTGTCAGATCTAAAGAGCATGAGTCCTACTCCGCTCCAAGATCTGAAGATCTAAGGCTCTTACTAGTCAGATATATAGATTTTTCCACAAAATATTTATAAGATTTTGGTTTTTTTACAGAGAGGTACTAGCCCAAAAACTTCATGCATAAACATTTAACCTTTAGATAAATCTTGAAATTAATATGAGGTAGGCTTTTCAGAAAATATACGCTGAGAGTTGGTTGGTCCAACCGAGGACAATCCCCAAACGCTCAATGAAAACCTTAGAGATCTTCTGCAAACACTAGATCAACCATCAAACCAACTAGAGAAATAGAATAACAATAAAATTCTGAAGAAATAGAGATACCTGCTAATTCAATCAAAATTAAAAATGTTACCCTAGATCCAACAAACTGAATAAGATATATGTATTTAGATTATTCTAATAGAGCTATTGATTTGTGATTTTCAAATAGTATTTGCAGAAATTTAAATGATGTTACCATAGATTCATGAAGAGGAATGGCACCGCAAGTTAAAACCCCAAATTATACAAGAGAGCTTGAGAGCTTAGTACACAATTCAAAGATCGGATCAAAAAATAGACCAACAGCTACCTCTAATTTATAGACAAATTCTCCAACGGCTAGTTTGTTTGATCCCCGTCGAAGTAATCTCGACTGTTGAAAAAGATTTGATTATCTTTTAATCTCGTTTGTTGAAATTATTTATTTTTGAGGAATTTCAAATTTTTTATTTAATTCATTTTTAATTAACTCAAAAATAATAATTTTATGTTAATTACCTCAAAATTTTGACTTTGACTTAAATACCAAGGCCCACTGTCCAAAATCTCTTGAAATTTTCAATATTCCCTTGGTCAAGGACCTTTTAAAAAATTATTTTTTTAAGATCCATGAATTTTGCCTTTGGAGAATTTAAATTTACCCAGGACATAAAATTAATTAAATTTCTGGCTTAGGATTTTTAATTTAATTTGGCCAGAAAATTTAATTAATTGAATTATGAGGGGATTAATTATTTTCCCAACCCTCTAATACTTAGTCATGGTGTCTAATTATAAGAGACCATGAACTAATTATTTTTCACATCAAAGTTTTATATTTTAATACATGAAGGGGGAAAACCCGTTCGTTATAGACCCTCAAACAAAATACCCATTTCTGCGACACAATATAATCCAGTAGACCAAGTGACTTGTAAAAAAATAATCTAGCCAAATCACTTTTACATAGACTCTATCTAAAACAATAGGACTCGCCTAAGATCTTAGTGACAAAATCCACTCTAGCTTTGGGGTAAGAGTGGAGGGAAAAACATTGCCGATCATATCTGTCTAGAGAGAGATGAATCAGTGAGACAAAAAACCTCCTAGAATGGAGATCGTCACCAAAACCATAGGTTTACCTAGGTTGTTACATACATACGCAGTCATACTGAGATTATTTACATTTTACATACCCAGAATGGGCTGACATATTCATAAAACTGTCAACTGATGATGAAGTCTGAATGATGCGAACACTTGAACATGACAAATCCCTTTTGTGAAAAAAAAGGGGTGTACTGTAATGGGGTCGTTGACACGTAGTGGTCAACACTATGCAAGGATGGATGCATATCTCTTAAGAATTGGGTTGGTCAAAAGTTCTACAAATCCAAATCTCTACATCAAAGTGGTGAACAATGAGCCAGCCATTATACTACTATATATGTAGATGATTTGTTTATTACAGGAGTGAAGCACAAAATACAAGAATGCAAGAAGATGTTGGCAGCTGTATTCAAAATGAAAGATCTAGGACTTCTGCATTATTACTTGGGTTTGGAAGAAAGCTGGAGAGATATATCTGGGTCAAGGTAAATACATAATCAAGATGTTACAGAGATTCAGTATGATGGATTCCAAACCTATGACTACTCCCATGATCACTAATCTCGAGAAGTTGAGAAGCTCTAACTACAGTCTCGTCAATCCTACTAGCTATCATAAGTTGGTGGGCTCTTTGATGTACCTGGTAAATACAAGACCTGATATATGTTTCGCTATAAATATTCTTAGTCAATTTCAGTTGGAGCCTTGTCATGACCATTGGATAGTTGTTAAACATGTTTTGAGATATCTACATGGCACTATACATCACTACTTAAAGTATGATGGAAAGGAAGTTAAGTTGACAGGTTTCATAGATTCAAATTCAGGTGGCAGTGAGACTGACGACAGAAGCACTACCAGTGGATGTTTCAGTTTGGGAGCTGCAATGATTTTGTGGATGAGTAGAAAACAAGATCATGTTGTGTTAAGTAGTGTCAAAGTCGAATACGTTGTTGCATGTGAAGTAGGAAAGGAAGTTGTTTGGTTAAGAAAACTCTTGTCAGATTTGTTTGGAAAGCCTTTGGATCCTACAATAATAAATTGTGATAATCAAAGCAACATCAAGATGTCTGAAGACCCTGTATTCCATGCAAGGACGAAGCATATCAACAAGAAGTACCACTACATTAGAAGCTTGGAACAAGATGGGGTTGTAAAGCTACAATATATTCCGACAAATGAACAAGTAGTTGATGTGCTGACGAAGTCTCTTCCGAATAAGAAGTTTGAGTATTTTAGAAGCATGCTTGGATTGGTTGACATTACAAATTTAGTTGATAAGGAAAGATGAAGCATCTAATGGCGGATGCTTGGAAGGACATTTGGTCGACCTTTGTGTTGATGTCTTGATCCCGAAGAGGGAGGGTGGCATTGATCTTGGAGATTTGACCTTGGATACGCACCTAGATCCCCGAGTTGATGGTTAGCAAGTAAACCTGATGGTACCTAGACTGGTCGAAAGCTTGATTCCATCTTAGTCCCACCAAGATAGATAACCCTGGTCAGGTATCTAGTTCGTGGCACTAAGTGTGCCTGAACTCTTCGTAGTTGATGTGTTTTTGAGATCTTCCATGTACTTGTATATATATGTAATTATGAATACCTCCCTAGTTAAGAGGGAGTGTTGAAGAATATAACTAGGTTCAGTCTTCATAATTGTATAATGTAATATATTTTTCAAAAGAAATTTTATTATTAGTAAAAATGACTTATTAAAGCATGGGTTTCATGCTTGGGTCATCATTTTTAAGTCAAAGCCTCCATTGTAGGCTTCTAGGTTTTATATTGAGTCTATAGAGTCATTGTCAATTTTAATAGACCCTTCTTGGGATTTTGTATCATGTAAAAGGAAATATTTTTTCATCAAATAGGTCATTTGACACCTCCACACCAAGTTGGCGCTCGCTTGATGAAGTCAACCTACATTAGGGAAATTAGACCCACAGAAAAGGCTACATATAGAGAGGCAGTTCAATCCATTTGCACCTCTCACTCAACAAGTTCGACACACAAGAAAGAGAGGCCGAAAAAGTGTGAAGTTGTTAGAGAAGGAAGAACCAAATCGAAGTTTTTGGCTATCGATATCTCACACGTGCAAAATTATTGGGCATTTGCTGGGGCTAAAAATCTAAATTTTACTCCAGGTCAAAGTTCTCTTGCAAGGAAATAAGTGAGAGTTCGGGTCCACAAATCCATTGTAACAAAAACTTGGAAAAGGAAGAACAAAAACTTGTAACAGTTCCTTACAACCCCCAACAAAAGGGGGTTGCGGAGAGGAAGAACAGATCCATCATTGGGGCTGCCAAAGCCATGTTACAGGATCAGGGGTTACCTTTGTTTTTGTGGGCAGAGACCTGCAATACAGCTATATACTTGCAGAACAGGAGTTCGCATCGTGCCTTGGGGCATGTGACTCTAGAGGAGGCTTTTTCTGGGAAGAAGCCTGATGTTGGTCACTTCCGTATCTTTGGGTGTATTGCATACTCCTACGTACCCAAGGAGAAGAGGACCAAGCTAGAGCCCACCACAGAGAAGGGTATCTTTGTGGGCTATAGTGAGACCTCGAAAGCCTTTCGGGTCTATATTCCTGCTTCAAGGAAAGTTGTTATCAGGTGGGATGTGAGATTCGAGGAGGACAAGGTTTTCAGGAGGTCACGGGAATTAGAGTGTCTGGATCAGCCAGACCCTCAGCAGCAGTTGAGTCAGTCACAGAGATCCAGTGGGCAGGGATCAGGAGGATCCGGAGGTACATCTATGACGATGTCTGGTCCGTCACTGAGGAGTGGCTCGCAGAGTCAGAGGGGTGGTGCTTCGGGCAGCATGCAGAGCAGTCCACAGAGTAGTTCACTAGGGAGTCCACTGATGGATAGTTCACACGGTACTTCAGCGTCTACAGGTTCAGGTTCAAGCAGGAGGACAATAGACAGACAATCAGGAGTTCAGACTTCTGATGAGGAGGAGGAGTTTCATTCTCCAGTGGGAGAGGTGTGTTCAGGGAAGAGGAAGCCCAAGTGGCTTCAGGATACCTTGAGAGAGGCCACATCTGTTGTTGCACCTAAGAGGCCGGTCAGAGAAAGTAGACCACCTGAGAGGTTTTGTAGCTATATGGCAATGGTTGCCAACATCATTGACTCTGAGCCTTCTAGCTATGAGGAGGCAGCTAGCCAACAGGTCTGGAGAGAGGCCATGCAGGAGGAGTATTCTTCTATCATGAAGAATGATGTTTGGGAGGTGGTGCCGAGGCCTGAGGGCAAATCCGTGGTGACTTCCAGATGGCTTTACAAGGTAAAGCATGCTGCAGATGGCAACATTGAGAAATTCAAAGCGAGGTTTGTGGCTAGAGGGTTCTCCCAGGTAGAGGGAGTTGATTATGAGGAGACCTTCGCTCCCGTGGCTCGATATACTTCGATTCACTCCATTATATCGATAGCAGCAGAGATGGGTTGGAAGATCCACCAGATGGATGTGAAGACCGCATTTCTCAATGGCTTCATACAGGAGGAGGTGTACATTGAGCAGCCACAGGGCTTTGAGGTGCATGGGAAGGGGTCCCATGTGTGCAGACTGAAGAAGGCCCTTTATGGCCTGAAGCAAGCTCCCAGAGCTTGGTACTCCAGGATAGATACATACTTGCAGGAGATGGGTTTCACAAAGAGTGAGGCAGATCCGAACTTATACTTCATTGTGATAGGTGAGGAGCCTCTCATTCTGGTGTTGTATGTGGATGACTTGGTCATTACGGGTGCAGAGAGACTCATAGAGCACTGCAAGAGAGATCTTGCGGCGGAGTTTGAGATGAAGGACATCGGCTTGATGCATTACTTTTTGGGTTTGGAGGTGTGGCGGGAGGAGGGGCATTTCTTCCTGGGACAGGGGAAGTATATTGTGGACATCCTTGGCAGATTCCACATGGAGGATTGTAGACCCATGTCGACACCGATGATCACCAACTGGAAGAAGCTTCATGCTTCGGATTCCAAGTTGGTGGATCCCACATTGTACAGACAGCTGATTGGTTCCTTGATGTATTTGGTCAACACCAGACCAGATATATGTTTTGCAGTCAACACGATGAGTCAGTTTATGTGTGAGCCTAGGAAGGTTCACTGGGTGGTTGCAAAACACATTTTGCGATACTTGCAGGGGACAGTGGAGTATGGTCAGGATTATAGGCGGGGGGGTGGAGTGAGATTGGCAAGTTACACTGATTCTGATTGGGCAGGTTGTGCTTCTGATAGGAAGAGCACTTCAGGGTGCTGTTTTGGGTTGGGTTTGGCAGTGGTGTCGTGGTTCAACCGGAAGCAGTAGTCAGTAGCATTGAGTTCAGCAGAAGCAGAGTATATGGCAGCCAGTCTAGCTAGTTATGAGGCCATCTGGCTTCGCAAGATGTTGGTTGGCTTATTTGGTCAGCTGTTGAGACCTTCAGTGATTTACTGTGATAATCAGAGTTGCATTAAACTCACGGAGAATCCAATATTTCATGATCGGTCAAAGCATATCGGCATCAGATATCACTTCATCAGAGACTATGTGCAGAAGGGAGCTGTGAAGCTCGAATATATTCCCACTGATGAGCAGGTTGCAGATATTCTTACCAAAGCCTTACCACAGGGCAAGCATGTCTACTTCAGAGATAAGATGGGTGTGGTGAGGAACACCTTCCTCGGTAAGAGGGAGTGTTGAAATTTGGTTACCGGAGGACAGGTGGTTCCCTAAGGCTTTGATCTTTGGCCTAGGGAAAAGTGTCCAAAAGAATTTAATTTTTCTCCTAAAGTGGCTTTATAAAGTTACAAAGTAAAATATAATTTAAAAATGACTTTAAGTGAAAAAGTTACTAAAGTCTAATTTTAAAGTGACTTTAATAAAGTTAATGTAAAATTAGAAAGGAAAAGTGACTTTGGAGATAAACGACTAAGCAGGTCTTTATTAAAGTGAGGTGAATTAAAAAATAGAAAGTGAGATTTAAAAGAGCATTTAATCTCAGCCCTAGATCTAAAGCTATTTCAGCCATTGGATTTGGGGATAACCTAAAAGTCACTTAGAGTTCTATTAAAGGAGGAAAAGGAGAGAAAAGGTCATTCATTCATTAATTCTTTCATGAGTAGATTGAGAGAAGGAGAAGGGAAAGCTGAAGAGAATTTTCTGAGCAGTGAGAAGAAGGAGAGCAGCAGCACTAACTTTCAACAAATCCGTCCAGCAGGGCAGAGCACGAAGTTCGAGGCAAGTGGGCATGAATTTCGAGGAGAGAAAACTCAGATTTCGAGAGAAGCCGTACAGCCATTCCGACACTGTTTTCGAGGTTGTTCGTACAATTTTGAAGGCTGTAATTTTTCTGTTTTGTGGGCACAGAAACCGAGGTGGAGTTTGGCACGATTTTCGAGATAAGTTCTATTTCGAAGTTACTGTAATTTTTTTTGCTGTGTAAATTTTTGCATCACTGTAAAAGCAATATTCAGAAAATAAAGAGAAGCTTTCGAACCGGTTTTCCCCATGAGTTGTAGGGGGTTTTTCTAGGGTCATGTTGACCAAAAATCACTGTGTTAAAATGTTTTGTGTGGTTGTTTTAGTCTGCTGATTTTTATTTCTGCAATTTCCAGCACTGTGAAAATTTTCCAGAATTTGTGTTTTCAAAAAATATTTATTTTTCAGCTTGTTGAATGTAAGGCTATATGGGAAAGGGCATTTAACTATTTGAAGAAATAAGGTGAAACTGAAAACCGGGGTGGGAAAATAGAAATTTCTACATGGTATCGGACTTGGGTGCTGAAAGAGTAGTTTGGGACAGCAAAGAGAAAAATTACAGGTCGCTGATTTTTCACTCAGAAAATTCAAGCAAGCTGATTTTTCACACAGAAATTTTATCTTTACTACAACAGTGCTATTTTCAGTTTTTAGGACAGCAAGGATGTCATTGGGATTGAGGGTGGAAGAGAGGTTGGATGGGCATAGTAATTACAGCATTTGGAGAGAAAGAATGCAGAGCATCTTTGAGGAGGGAGAAGTCTGGGATATCATGGTTCATACCAAGGTTGCACGAAACGGAAACGAGTTTCCGAAACGGGAAGCGAAGCGAAACGTGACCTCCCCAAATTTTGGAAACGGGGAAACGCGGTATATATATATATATATATATATATATATATATATATATATATATAATTTAAATTTATATTATAATTTAGGACATTTAAGAAATGTTATGTGAAATCATACAACTTACAAGTTTAAACTTTAAAACATATATGATAAATCATAAATTCAAAGCATAAACTATTACAAATTTACAAGTTACAACACATTTACTCATGAATGATCATTGATAACAGACACATGATGAAAATAGCAATATCGGAACCTCCAAAACGAGCCTTTATTTTATATCAAAATGTCAAAATCAGCCTTTATTATATATATGAGGCTGCGAGTACAATAAAGTCAAAAGAGTCAAGACTAAAGTCTAATACTCATTATCAGAATCCTCATCAAATATAGCAGCAGAAGCATGCTCAGCAGTGGATGGTGTAGCTGAAGAAGATGTTTGGCCAATTCCACTTCTCTGATCTTGGTCCTCAATATTCAAGGCAGCAAGAGAGAGATCCAAATCAGGATTTTCTGGTTCCACATCCCACTCCTTAGAAGGACCATTTCCATATTCTGGACCCCTACGAGATGCAAGGCGAAGGTTGGAGTGCACATAAACAAGATCCTCTGCCTTTTGTGAGCCCAACCTATTGCGCTTCACAGAATGAATAAAACCGTAGGTGCTCCAATTCCTTTCTGCTAATGAAGAGCTTGCCACTTGTGAAAGGACACGAATGGCAAGGTTTTGCAAATGTACACCATTTGCTCCATGACAAATCCACCACCTAACTGGATTCATGGTGCTTCTCTCCTCCAAAGATGATATATTTGAATAATCATCTATACCTGCAGCAAAACTGGCAAATTCCTCCTTCACCTCCCTGAATTTGTGTGATGAGAGAATGAGGCTAAGCCTCCTTTTATAACTTTAGAACCCTTCTAGATGCCTCCAAAACCTAATAAAAACAAATTAAATATTATTTAATTGACTAAATAAAAAAAAAAATTAAAAAAAAAAACCATGAAATATGTTGTACGGAACAGGAAACGCGACCGTACGGCCGGGAAACGCGTTTCCGACCGTACTGGTGAGGTTTCCTGTACGGGAAACGTACCAATACGGCCAAAAACGCGTTTCCCGGCCGTACGGTACACGTTTCCGTATCGTTTCCGTACGGAAACGGACCCCTTGCCAGCGTTTCCTGCAACTTAGGTTCATACCCAACAGCAGCCTATTAATGTGCCTACTGATGTTGTTCAATTGGCAGCATTTAATAAAAAGAATAACAAGGGAAAAAGGCCGATTCTGGATGGTATTAAAGACCATGTGATTCCTCATGTGAGAGGAAAGAGACATGCTCATGAGATGTGGTCTGCCTTGACCATTCTCTACCAGAGTACCAATGAAAACAGAAAGATGGTCCTAAGGGAGAAGTTGAAGACCATTAAGATGGAGAAGAATGATAGTGCAACTGGTTATCTCACAAAGATAACTAATGTGAGAGATGCATTGCCAGCAGTTGGAAAGGTCATTCCAAACACTGAGTTGGTGCGGATTGCAGTGAATGGCCTTCCTGCTTCATGGCTGAATTTTGATGATGGGTTTGTGCACGTGAGACCCTTACCACATGGGAGAGGTTTTGGGATGATTGCATTCAAACAGAGACCAGGAAGAGTCAGCTTGGGGCAGCCAAGCCAGTTGAGCAGGATGAGGATGTAGCATTGTTGGCCGGAGGCAAGAGAGGCAAAGGCAAAAAGCATGCTTCCACAATTGGTGGTGGGGGAAAAGGCAAAGGTAAAGGTAAACAAGAGAACACACAGAAGGACTACTCCAAAGTGAAGTGTTGGAGTTGTCAAAAGATGGGACACTATGCAGTCGTGTGTCCGGAGAAGAAGAAGAAGGGGAAGAACCAGACCATGGCAGCATCAGCAAAGATTAAGGGCTTTTCAAATAGATTTGACCGAGAGTTTGGGTTCAGTGCTTGTGAATCCACTAGTGCAGGATCACCTGCCACGGAGGTTCAGAGGGAGCATGCATTTCCCTCGACTAGCAGAGCATCTTCGGGTATCTGGTATGTGGACAGTGGGGCTTCACGTCATATGACAGGAGTCTGTGAGTACTCAGAGCTTTCAGAGAGCGGCACTGATATAGAGGTAGTACTCGGTGATGACAGTGTTGTTAGAGCAGTCGGTGTGGGGACACTGACATTTGATAAGGAACCCAAACCTCCCTTGAAGGTGTCAGATGTTTTATATGTGCCAGGGATGAGGAAGAACCTCATATCCGTCTCAGCATTGGAGGACAGAGGGTATGAGATATTGTTCAGGAGAGGACAGGTGCTGATATATCCCAAGGGTACTCCAGCTGAGTCAGCTAGAGTGATAGGTGTACGCCATGCAAAGGTGTACAAATTTGCATTTCAACCCCTTATGGCATTGAGCAGTAGCACTAACAGCAGAGCTAGCAATTCTGAGCTGTGTGAGATTTGGCACCGCAGGATGGGGCACATGTATCATGGAGCCTTGAGGACATTGCGGGAGATCACTACAGGTGTGCCAGATTTCAGTACCGATCACATTGATACATGCAGAGGATGTGCGATGGGAAAGTTTGCCAAATCCCCTTTTCCCAGCAGTGACAGCAGAGCGACTAGGATACTTGATTTGATTCATTCCGATGTGAGCGGTCGGATGTCTCATGTTTCCTTAAGTGGATATGAGTATTATGTGTTATTCATTGATGATCACTCCAGGAGGACCTGGATTTATTTCTTGAAGACCAAGAGTGAGGTCTTCAAGCAGTTTCAAGAGTTAGAGCTCTTATGGAGACACAGACAGGTCGGAAGATCAAGTCCCTGAGGTCGGACAATGGAGGTGAGTACACCCTTGGAGAGTTTGTTGAGTATTGTGCGGAGGCAGGCCTTAGGAGGGAGTTCATAGTTCCTTACAACCCCCAGCAGAACGAGGTTGCGGAGAGGAAGAACAGATCCATCATTGGGGCTGCCAAAGCCATGTTACATGATCAGGGGTTACCTATGTTTTTGTGGGCAGAGGCATGCAATACCGCTGTATACTTGCAGAACAGGAATCCGCATCGTGCCTTGGGGCATGTGACTCCAGAGGAGGCTTTTTTTGGGAAGAAGCCTGATGTTGGTCACTTCCGTATCTTTGGGTGTATTGCATACTCCTACGTACCCAAGGAGAAGAGGACCAAGCTAGAGCCCAACGCAGAGAAGGGTATCTTTGTGGGCTATAGTGAGACCTCAAAAGCCTTTCGGGTCTATATTCTTGCTTCGAGGAAAGTTGTTATCAGGCGGGATGTGAGATTCGAGGAGGACTGAGCTTTTAGGAGGTCACAGGAGTTAGAGTATCTGGATCAGCCAGACCCTCAGCAGCAGTTGAGTCAGTCACAGAGATCCAGTGGGCAAGGATCAGGAGGATCCGGAGGTACATCTATGACGATGTCTAGTCCGTCAGTGAGCAGTGGCTCGCAGATTCAGAGGGGTGGTGCTTCGAGCAGCATGCAGAGCAGTCCACAAAGCAGTTCACTAGGGAGTCCACTGATGGACAGTTCACACGGTACTTCAGTGTCTACAGGTTTAGGTTCAGGCAGGAGGACATCAGACAGACAGTCAGGAGTTTCAAACTTCTGATGAGGAGGAGGAGTTTCATTCTCTAGTGGGAGAGGTGTGCTCAAGGAAGAGGAAGCCCAAGTGGCTTCAGGATACCTTGAGAGAGGCCACATCTGTTGCTGCAGCTAAGAGGCCGGTCAAAGAGAGCAGACCACCTGAGAGGTTTTGTAGCTATATGGCAATGGTTGCCAACATCATTGACTCTGAGCCTTCTAACTATGAGGAGGCAGCTAGCCAGCAAGTCTGGAGAGAGGCCATGCAGGAGGAGTATTCTTCTATCATGATGAATGATGTTTGGGAGGTGGTGCCAAGGCCTGAGGGAAAATTCGTGGTGACTTCCAAATGGCTTTACAAGGTAAAGCATGTTGCAGATGGCAGCATTGAGAAATTCAAAGCGAGGTTTGTGGCTAGAGGGTTCTCCCAAGTAGAGGGAGTAGATTATGAGGAGACCTTCACTCCCGTGGCTCGATATACTTCGATTCGCTCCATATCGATAGCAGCAGAGATGGGTTGGAAGATCCACCAGATGGAAGTGAAGACCGCATTTCTCAATGGCTTCATACAGGAGGAGGTGTACATTGAGCAACCACAGGGCTTTGAGGTACATGGGAAGGAGTCCCATGTGTGCAGACTGAAGAAGGCCCTTTATGGCCTGAAGCAAGCTCCCAAAGCTTGGTAATCCAGGGTTGATACATACTTGCAGGAGATGGGTTTCACAAAGAGTGAGGCAGATCCGAACTTATACTTCATTGTGATAGGTGAGAAGCCTCTCATTCTGGCGCTGTATGTGGATGACTTGGTCATTACGGGTGCAGAGAGACTCATAGAGCATTGCAAGAGAGATCTTGCATCAGAGTTTGAGATGAAGGACATCGGCTTGATGCATTACTTTTTGGGTTTGGAGGTGTGGCAGGAGGAGGGGCATTTCTTCCTGGGGCAGGGGAAGTATATTGTGGATATCCTTGGCAGATTCCACATGGAGGATTGTAGACCCATGTCGACCTTTGGAAGTGATCCTCCAGGCGGAAGAAGCTTCGTAGCGGTTCCCAGGAGTTGGTGGATCCACATTGTACAAACGGTGATTGGTTCCTTGGTGTATTTGGTCAACACCGGAAACGGATATATGTTTTGCGATCAACACGATGAGCCGATGTATGTGTGAGCCTAGGAAGGTTCCTTTGGTTAACATAAAACACATTTTGAAAGTTATACTCAACTACGATGGGGTATGGGTACGAGTCCTTGATGGCAGGGGGATGGAGTGAGATTGGCAGGTTACACTAATTCTGATTGGGCAGGTTGTGCTTCTGATAGGAAGAGCACTTCAGGGAGTTGTTTTGGGTTGGGTTCGGCAGTGGTGTCGTGGTTCAGCCGGAAGCAGCAGTCATTAGCATTGAGTTCAGCAGAAGCAGAGTATATAGCAGTCAGTCTAGCTAGTTGTGAGGCCATCTGGCTACGCAAGATGTTGTTTGGCTTATTTGGTCAGCCGTTGAGACCTTCAGTGATTTATAGTGATAATCAGAGTTGCATTAAACTCACGGAGAATCCAGTTTTTCATGATCGGTCAAAGCATATCGGCATCAGATATCACTTCATCAGAGACTATGTGCAGAAGGGAGCTGTGAAGCTCGAATATATTCCCACTGATGAGCAGGTTGCAGATATTCTTACCAAAGCCTTACCACGAGGCAAGCATGTCTACTTCAGAGATAAGATGGGTGTGGTGAGGAACACCTTCCTCGGTAAGAGGGAGTGTTGAAATTTGGTTACCGGAGGACAGGTGGTTCCCTAAAGCTTTGATCTTTGGCCTAGGGAAAAGTGTCCAAAAGAATTTAATTTTTCTCCTAAAGTGGCTTTATAAAGTTATAAAGTAAAATCTAATTTAAAAGTGACTTTAAGTGAAAAAGTTATTAAAGTCTAATTTTAAAGTGACTTTAATAAAGTTAATGTAAAATTAGAAAGGAAAAGTGACTTTGGAAATAAACGACTAAGTGGGTCTTTATTAAAGTGGGGTGAATTTAAAAATAGAAAGTGAGATTTAAAAGAACATTTAATCTCAGCCCTAGATCTAAAGCTATTTCAGCCATTAGATTTGGGGATAACCCAAAAGTCACTTAGAGTTCTATTAAAGGAGGAAAATGAGAGAAAAGTTTATTCATTCATTAATTCTTTCATGAGCAGATTGAGAGAAGGAGAAGGAGAAGGGGAAAGCTGAAGAGAATTTTCTAAACAGTGAGAAGGAGGGCAGCAGCACTAACTTTCAACAAATCCGTACAGTAGGGCAAAGCACAAAGTTTGAGGCAAGTGGGCACGAATTTCGAGGAGAGAAAACTGCAGATTTCGAGGGAGGTCGTACAACCATTCCGACACAGTTTTCGAGGTTGTTCGTACAGTTTTGAAGGCTGTAATTTCTGCTGTAATTTTTCTGTTTTGTGGGCACGGAAGCTGAGGTGGAGTTTGGCACAGTTTTCGAGATAAGTTTTGTTTCGAAGTTGCTGTAATTTTTTTTGTTGTGTAAATTTCTGCATCACTAAAAAAGCAATATTCGGAAAATAAAGATAAGCTTTCGAATTGGTTTTCCCCAAGAGTTGTAGGGGGTTTTTCCAGGGTCATGTTGACCAAAAATCATTGTGTTAAAATGTTTTGTGTGGTTGTTTTAGTCTGCTGATTTTTATTTCTGCAATTTCCAGCACTGTGAAAATTTTCCAGAATTTGTGTTTTCAGCAAATATTTATTTTCCAACTTGTTGACTGTAAGGCTATGGGAAAGGGCATTTAACTATTTGGAGAAATAAGGTGAAACTGAAAACCGGGGTGGGAAAATAGAAATTTCTACAGAGATGTCCAATAAATCAATCTTTGTTTGGATGTACCTGTGTAGACCACTATGGTTCTTCAGAACAAGGTGTCACTTAGAGTTTCTGATACCAAACCTTGAACGCAAGGTATGGAAAATATTGGTGTACTCCAACAATGTCTAGTTTCTCTTCTGTCAGAGGGATATCCATCTCATGTATTGGTCATCACAGTTTCTTACAAGGTAGAACTCCTCAAGGGCATCAACAAAAGCTTCCTAAGTGGGTCTTTCCTTGAATATTGTAAACTCATCTTCATTTTGTCTCTCCCAAAAACCTTTCTACCAATATTTGACATATGGAAGAGCTTTCAGGAGTGCAAAGGTGATCTTTTCATTGTAAGAAATTTTTTGGACAGAGTAATAGCTCTCTAATAGATTTAACCATTTCTCCAAAGCATTTGCATCTATTTAGCCTTCAAATAAGGGCATATCAATGTTAACTTGTACCATGAAGGGTGTAGCACCTCTGAAGTTGCCACTGGTTGAAGGTGCCTCAACTGTTGTTGGAAGTCATCGAAGGATCTAGGAAAATTGTCCATCATCTTATTCCTCTGTCGCGCAAGTGCTTCCTTGAGCTACGACTTGATAAGATCTCCTACTCCATCATCTCTCTTTTCTTCTGCAATGGGAAACTGCTTGGGTTAGCTAGAGTAATCGTTCCCAAGTGAAAGTAGCTCTAGACACTACACTTTGTACCCTGACCTCATCAAGGACATGCACCAAAAAACAAGGAGTAAATTGTTTTGATACCACTAATACGAGTTATAAAAGGAATGAAATGGAAGGCAAGATAGGAAATGAATCACACAGAAACAAATATAATAGAGATCATAATAATATGGGGAAAACCCAACTTTTATTAATAAATGAAACAACAAAATATTGTAGAACACAAATTAGCTAGAATGGTGGTAGCTATCTTTGAAGAGGGAGAGATGGTGACTACACACATTCACAAAAGTTATCACAAGAGGCCGAAAGAATGGCCTTTTAACATAAAGAAAGAACCCTAAAGGTCCAAAATCCTAACCCTAGAATATGAAGCGCCAAAAGGTTTACAGGCCTCGAGGTGTTTAGTTGGTACATCAACTTCCCAAGTACACAACTTTAGCATAAAATATCAGTTTGGGTTGCACAATAGCTCGTTGGAAAGAACTATCCAAGGACTACAACTTTTGATCGACCCTTGATGGCAACCTTTGGACCCCCGAATTCCCCAAAACATCATTTAGGGCATCAAAATGGCCCTAGAAGCTTGGGACCCAAAAAAATAGAAAAATGCCAAGAAGATAGAGAATTGTTAAGTCAACGGAAGAGGTGGGTGGCCACTAATATCCACCTAAATCACAAAATAAAACATAATAGCCCCCATACCATAGAAGCTAAAATACATTGGCCAAGATCTTCAACAAGTTCTTTGGACTCAAGTTGGCAAATTGCCATCCATGAAGTTAGAACTATAAAAATTTCACTACTGAAATCCTATTGCAACAACTAGAAATTATTCTTCTAATTCTTAATTAATTTAACAATTTATTTTCTACGGAAAATACTAAATATATCACACTGCAATCTTCACAAATATAACTACGGAAAAATAATAGCACTGGAAATTGAGAAATATGCTAGCACACACACATCAAAAATTAATGAAGTTATTTTTGGACAAATGTCCTCGGAAAAATCCAACTTGGGAAAACCAGTGCAACAGCTAAGGGTTTTATATTATTATGCAGTAGTGAAATTATCTAAGTACAATTTGGATGTCGAATAAATACTAGCAAAAATAATCTAAGGGAAATTACCCTCGCTCCGAGCAATCCAAGCACTGTCTGAGCCTTGAAAGGCTAGCCGTCCAACTTGGCCTGCACAGGCTCTGCATCAACCTGATGTTGCCTGTCTCACGTGTTGCTTGAATCGACTGCCAGTCTAGTCGTCCTGCTTGTTGCTGACTGGGAAAACGTTTCTCCAGCCCTCTGGAAACTCTGCCCGGCCTCTGGAACTGAAAACATCTTCCTTCCTCAGCAATCGAACTTCCCTCTAAAGCCTTTGCCTTGCCCTTGTGCATCTTGCTGGATAAATTTCGGCCTTTCTCTACAATGCACTCACCGGATTTGGAAATCTTCCTTCGGCTTCACTGTCTCTGCCCCTCTCTGTCTCCGCTTCCCTACTGAAGCTAGAACTCTACCAACAATATTGGTTCTTTGAAAAATCAAACTCTCCAAGGAAATCAAGCTCTTTGTGATTCTCACAAGTGTGTTCTCCATCTACCCAACAACTTCCTCTTATAATCCTCTGTTGGACCTCCAACGACCAAGATTAAATCTTAATCAAGCGCCCAGATTAATTCTTTGTCGATCTGTGTGAGTTTCTAGATGATTCACACCATATCTCAATTAATTCTAATTAATTAACCCCTTTTCCTAAGTTTAGACTTAGGAAATATTTTAAAATAGACCAATAATCTAATTGAGACACTTCTAGGTGGAATTTCCATAAACGAATTTTGGATTATGGAGAACTCTTGTGCTTTAGCCTATCCATAAAGTTTTGAGACTAGAACAGCTCCGATGTTATAGAAACTAACACTCCCTCTTATTGAGGAAGGTGTTCCCTCTAATGTTGCACACTCTGCTACAACACCCTGTCTCTGTACCACCCTCTGTCATGTTGTTGATGTCTGGCTACTGCCCACCAACCACTGCACAACTCTAATGTTGCATCTGTGCTACTACTAACATTGCCATACTGTTGCCAACCCTACATCTGCATTGCAACTCCCTTTCAATTGTTGCTACTGCAACTGCAACTACTACGACTGAGAAGCATCCTAAAGACTGAATCAACTGTGTTCAGTATGATGCATCTGTCTCCCGAGTCTTGGCTGCTACTAGATTTTGCATTGTCTACTAAAGAATCCACGTTGATGCTAACTCTGCACTAAGCCTCCTACTATGTTGTCAACACTGCACTGCGCTCCTCAACACCTGACTACAACTAGTCTGCAACTATCACTCTGGAATCTAATTGCATCACTGACATTGATCCATCATGCTACTGAATAATGTGGGCCCCTGTAGCAAGGTAATGATCCACGAGGAGGGCACCTAAATGGACGCTTTCCGTCTCAGCAACTCTGGGACTACAACTCCATGTTGCCCCACCTCACTACCGAAGGTATAGCTGCAAACATAGCAAAGTCTTCCTCCAACTTGGAGGACAACTTATCGATCTCAGCGGACGTTACTACTTGGTCCTGCTTCTCTTGCTTGTCCTTCTTCCTGAGAGGCCACCGCATACTATAGTGGCCAAATTCACCACATCTGAAGCACCTGACCTTTGATAGGTCCTTCTTCTTCTTCTTTTCCCCCTGCCCTTGACTAGGACCCTTAGATGCTAGGGCCATGTTTTCTTCTTCCTTCTCACCCTTCACGCCCTTGCTACTACTGTCATTGATGGTACTCTTTACTAGAGCCTGCCTCAACTCCTTCTGCTGTAGATCGGACCACATCCTGTCCCATTTGGGCAATGTGTCTCTGCCTAAGATACTTTGGACAAATACTTGCCAATCATCTGAGACACTATTCAGTGTCAACTGTACAAGCTTTGTTGGTTGGGGTGCCTCCCCAACAGCTGATAGTTAATCTCAAACTTCATGAATCCTAATGAGGAAGCCATCTATGATTTCGCCTTTCTGCATCCTTATGGTCCTCAACTTCTCCTGGAGAAACATCCGCTGCTCGAAAGAACTTTGAAATAGCTCGAAGAGAGTATCCCACATCTCCTTGGTCGTAACTTTGTCTGCCACATATGAGACTAGATGATCTCAGACTCCATCCAAAATCATGTGCTTTGCCTTCACCATTTCTTTCCTATACTCCTTGAGCTGATTGAAATCCTCGGGTGTTGCTACCACATTCTCCATGTAGGCTTTCAGGCCATATTCACCAGAAAGGAAGGACATCCTAACCTTCCAGATGACATAGTTGGAGGCTCCCTCCAACCTATCCTAATCTCTAAGCCTATTGTGGCCATCTCTAAAACTAGTCGAAAATCTCCCTCTTTCCCTTTGCTTAGCTGTTGGGTCTGCTACACGCACTCCCTTCTGGAGTGAGAAACTTTTCTCACAGCGACTTCCAAACTGCAACTAGAAAAATTAGATCTCTAAAACTCGAGATCGCCTAAGAGAAATTTTCCCTCTATGAGTGTTATTTCTCTTCCACCCTGTGTTGATTCTGCTATTACAAAACTGTTGCAAAACCCTCTATGCCCAGACAAGGAATCTGCTCAGCGAAAATATGGGTTGTTGTTTCTCCCTCTGCCTGCTGGAATCATTGAATCTAGCAAGTCGAATTTTCCTGCCAATCTACAATGAAAAATCAATTTACCCAACAATTCAAACTGCCTGACTTAGGCTCTGCGCAACCTCCAAAAATTTGTCCTGTTACTCCCTCTGAACAACGAATTTCTGCCTTCGCTACTAAGCTTCCCCATCTGATCAATCACACTCTGATACCATGTGAAAATTTCACTACTGAAATCCTATTGCAACAACTGGAAATTATTCTTCTAATTGTTAATTAATTTATCAATTTATTTGCTACGACAAATACCAAATAAATCACACCGCAACCTTTACAAATAAAACTGCGGAAAAATAATACCGATGGAAAATGAGAAATATGCTAGCACACACACATCAAAAATTAACACAATTATTTTTGGACATATGTCCCCAGAAAAACCCAACTTGGGAAAACCAGTGCAACATCTGAGGGTTTTATATTATTATGCAGCAGTGAAATTATCTAAGTACAATTTGGATGCCAAATATTGACTATCCTACAGAGAAAATACTGGCAAAAATAATATGAAGGAAATTACCCTCGCTCTGAGAAATTTCGGCATTGTCTGAGCTATGAAAGGCTAGTTGTCCAACTTGGCTTGCGCAGGCTCTACGTCAACCTGATGTTGCCTACCACACGTACTGCTTGAATCAACTGCTAGTCTAGCCATCCTGCTTGTTGCTGACTGAAAAAAACAATGCTTCTCCAGCCCTCTAGAACCTCTGCCCGGCCTCTGGAACTGAAAACGTCTTCCTTCCTCAGCAAATTGAACTGCCCTCTGAAGCCTCTGCACTGCCTTTGTGCAGATTCCTGGAGAAATTTCGGCCTCTCTCTGCAATGCACTCACTAGATCTGGAATCTTCCTCCGACTTCACTATCTCTGCCCCTCTATGTCTCTGCTTCCCTACTGAAGCTCGAACTCTTCAAGCGTTGTTGGCTCTCTAGAAAATCAAACTCTTTTTGGTTCTCACAAGTGTGTTCTCCATCTACCCATCGACTTCTTCTTATAACCCTCTGTTGGATCTCCAAGATTAAATCTTAATCAAGCGCCCAGATTAATTACCTATCGTTTAGCGGAGAGTCCATACAGACTGTAAAATCTTTGATAATGAATGGAATAACCTGTTGATGAGCTTTTTAACCCCAATTGATCTATGTGAATTTCTAGATGATTCACACATTATCTCAACTAATTTTGATTAATTAACCCATTTTCATATGTTTAGACTTCCGAAATATTTAAAAATACGCTAATAATCTAATTGAGACACTTATAGGTGGAATTTCCATAAACGATTTATGGGTTATGGAGAACTCCTTTGTTTTAGCCTCTCCACAAAGTTTCGAGACTAGAACACCTCTGATGCTACAAAAACTAACAAGAACACAGTGGCCAAGTGCTTCAACCCACATCCTTGAACTCAGGTTGGCTAGTTGCCATCCATGAAGTTGGAACACAATGGCCAAGCTATTCAACCCAATTTTTTGGACTCAAGTTATCAAGTCACGATCCATGCACAAGGACATGCAAATTGTAGATACTGCAGCAACAAATAGATCTTATCCATATGTATACATAAGGCACCATTTACAACTATCTTCAAACAAAAGCACCTCAGATTGCAAGAATTCCTGCAACGACAATTCATCAAGGTAAAATTCTCTATAAAAATTGAATCAGTTCGTTGGAATTTACTACATAAATTACTGAATCAGTTCTGAAATTTTCTGACTTTCTAAAAGCCCTAAAAATTGACTTTATCAATTTTGGTGATTTTT
Organism: Pinus albicaulis; assembly: GCA_034641835.2. Taxonomy (NCBI): domain Eukaryota; kingdom Viridiplantae; phylum Streptophyta; class Pinopsida; order Pinales; family Pinaceae; genus Pinus; species Pinus albicaulis. The sequence goes on along the minus strand of CM076574.1, from coordinate 1,238,122,384 downwards.
TCCTAGTTTTGGGCATATTGGGCACTTGGTGTAGCATCATTAGCTTGTTGATCTGCTGATTTGTTTATTGTTGTAATAAGTTACTTCAAATATCGCATCTTAAAGCGAGATAAAATTCAATTTTTCACTTTGGCAATTGTTGGGCACTTTTGCAATCAAATCTAGCTGCTATAAGATTGTTGTCTATTGAGTTAAAGTGATTTTCTTGCTGTTGTCATAAGTCTAATAAGTGCTGAAATTTTCTGAAGCATTACTGCTGATTTGGCTATTTGAGATTTAACACTTGATTGTCTTGTTTTTAGTCACAAGAATTTCTAAATTTGGCACTAAAACCACTCACACATCTAAGTTTTGAAATCTCTAATCTCATTGATGGTCTAAGTTATTTGAGCATTAAGATCTAATTGGCATCATTGTGTTGAAGCATTGTTAAGAAATAAGTGGATAATTGTTCTAAGTTAAAGATCATAACCTTAAGAGAGGCTTTGATATCTCGGTTGTTTATCTTAAGCACTTGGCATCTTAAGTTTCATTGAGCATCTTAACCTTGGTCATTGCCATATCTTAAGTAGTCCCAAATACCATTGTAGAATTAGATATTTCTTCTAAACACCTAGTGGAATATTGTTGAACATTGACACTTGTATCTTTAAGCACCTATCTTGCCTTAAGATTGTTATCTAATCATTGTTTAGAACTCTTGCTATAAGATAACTCACACTAAGAACTTAAATAGCATAAATAATCTTAACTCAAGAAGTCTCCACTCATCATCGTTGCATAAGCATTCTAGGATCTAGCTTGCATTAAGAAATTTACCTCCTAGCATAAGCTAGGTTGATAGACTCTTAGGGCAACCCTTTTCCGATTAGCTTGAGGGATTCAGCCCTTCTTAGTGGTTAACACAGTGACCTTGCAGTCATCATAGTCACAGTCTTTGTAGCGCCGGAGGCACTGAGTGGTTGGAACACAAGGAGAGGTATCGTTAATCAGGCCTTTGCCTGCTTCCTGTTGGCTTCCATCTCACAACTTACTCTGAGGACTGTTTCTCAAGACAGTTAAGGGAGAGGTTCTACTTAGACTATGCATTTAATCTAAATTTACCAACATCATTGCATTACACAGATTCTAGGATTTGCACATCATATAGGTTAGTCAATCATTTAAGCAGCGGGTGTCCATCCAGTTACTTGGCATTAATTTACACTAAGCAAGAATTGTGACTCCATAAGGCACTGATCTCATACTTAAAATCTAATATAATCATTAATCTTACCAAATTTAACCAAGTAGCTAGGCCACCCAAACAACTTGGCTCCCAACTTGTTTTTCTTCACCTCGTTCCATAGGGACTACCCCCCATAGCCTGTTGTTGGGAGATAGTTAGAAGTTAGAACGGAGTGGGCAGGGATCAGAGTGATAGCCCCCGCCCTAAGAAGTTGTCGCAGTGCCTGTACAATCTAGTGATAACAAGGCTGAGTTGCTCCCAAGAGGTCAAATTGACTAGCAGAAGCAAAGAAAATATTTTGCCAAAGGTCTTCTATTTTACGGCAGTCAGTTGTATTTTAATCACAAATTTTGCTAAGAAATTAATAATAAAATCCTCATCTGTAGAATTGGTTTTCCCTTCGGGGTTTTTCCAGGGACATTTGTCCAAAAGTATTTGTGTGTGTGCATAATTTTCTCAGTTTCTATGGTTAATTATTTTTCAGTGAAGTTGCAATTGTGCTTTATTCAGTATTTGCCGCAAATAATTTGCAAAAGGCAAATAATCTAAATTAATAGGAGAATAATATCCAGTAACTACAACAATCTTAAAATTTCACATTCCCTACCTTGATAGAGGTGGAAAATGGCCAATCTTAGTAGGTTCTTCCAGCCCTAAAGGGGAAGTGACAATTCCAAGACCAACCCCTCAATCAATATGTGTTAGTTCAAATGTATGATAATGAGGGGAAAAGGCTTCATGGCCATGTGCCATAGTCAAGGGGACCAGCTAATGGGGAGTCCACATCTTGAGTGTATGACTGTAAGGAGGGAGCAATCGTGGAGGCATGAGCTACCCTGCTCAGCCTGCTTTTTCCACCCCTCTAGTGTGTCTTTTACTTCCTCTTGCTAATGATTTATATTATAGTGCATAGATCAAGGGTTAGAGCTTGCTATTTATGATGTATCATTTTATATTACCCCTTAAGATGAGACAATTCATCACTCATCGGGGTTGGGACATGCAAGGGTTTCTTTTGATGTTATGGAGCATCATGTGCTTAGGAACCGGATGATGGCCAATGAGGATGGTAGAGCTCATGCTAGGGTTTTTCCCACATGCTAACTTATGTCTTGACCAAATTTTGCATTTTGATTTTCTTCCTTTTCTTTTGTTGTGGCCATGATCTACTTTTTCATTCTTTTAGCTGCATCAACCTCCAGGGCAATGTTTTTCAGGCCTATTCAAGGAGTGTGGACATGTCGGTATCGATTCCCAATGAACCAAGGACAAGTTAGACCCGAAGAATGGAGGTGGTACATGGGGGTTTGTAATGTGTTATTGAAACTGTCAAGTATGGTGTAGGGGAAAATGGACATGTCATCTCAATCCGAGTTTTCCAAGTAGTGCCCCTTCTATAACCTTAAGGCCTAAAGGGAGGTCATATTAGACTAGGGCTAAAGATTAACCCCCATGGTAAGGTGAGAGAACATATTTACAGTCAAGATCGGTCAATCTTCCAAATCACCCCTTTATAGTAAATGTCTAAAACAAACAAGAATAAGCACCCGATTGCAAAATGATAAAAATACCTTTTGAATAGTAACCCACCTTCATCTAAGTGGTAATGCTAGATAGGGAGAGGCATATGGTTGATGTAGATGCCGAAGGCATATGGCAAATCATCGTTAAATAGTGGCTTTCAGGGGCTACTGACTGGATGTCAAATGTAGGAGAAAATTTTTCTCCTATGGGGTTACCCATTTTGGTGGGTAACAAGACCCATTTTGTGACAATTAAATTTTTATTAATTAGTATTGAAACTAATTCCAAAGTTTGATTTTTCTCGATTTGATCAAATTCCTCATTCATGGATTTTATCTAATGTTTATCTTGACTTGCCTGAGAAAAATCTTTGGGTTCAATCATGGACATCACAACAATGTGTGCTTGATTAGAAGTGTTTATCAGCGTTCTTCTAGTTTGAACTTTCGATTCCTTATTGTCGACAATTTGATTTTTAGGGTGATTCTTTTGTACATATCTTGAATGGATTTTTGAGTGAGAGCAAGTTGCCTCTTCTTCTTCTTCTTCTTTTCCTGATTCTTCATGTGGTTCATCTTCAAATTCATTGTTGGTCTGGTTAGCTGGGCCGATATATCTCAGTTGCTTGCTTTTAAGAGGTGACTCATCCACCTTCACATCAATGATATCAACTATCTTGCATAATCATTTATTATAACATCTAAAACCTTTGCTTTTGTTAAATTTGGACAACTAGGTCCAAACTCCATCTTGTGATGCTCAGATGAAGATTCCAATATTTGTATTGGATTCCTCTTTTGAAAAGGTGTAAAATCGATATAAAATTGATTTTAATCTGATGAGCAGAACATTTATTTTGAATTTATTATTTATAATAAATTTAAGTGCAGGTCGGCCTTAAGGTTTTACACCCCCAACAGATGTGTCACACACCTCAATGATGGATATAAATACAATCAACGTTGGAGAGCTTTTCACTCATCTCATCCACACACTTCTCATTGGATACGAGCATCTAAGAAGCAGTTCTCACGTGGGAAAAGGACGAAGTAGCTGCAGCTAGAAAAAGGACGAAATTTCTGCAGTTAGGGTTTCTGGACGAAATTTTCTACAGTTAAGGTTTCTGGGCAAGTTTGACCAACGTTGACTTTGGTCAACGCATGGTCCGTTTGAGCTGAAATTTTGTGGAGAGTTCAATTTTTGAAGGCCGTACTCATTGGCACAAAAATCGAGGTCAAAAGGTTGACCAAAGTTGGAGCTGCGTTGACTTTATTGTTGCTGCCCTGTGTTGACTTTTTCTGGACTGTGTTGACTTTTCTGGGGTTGACTTTGAGTTGACTGGATGATTGATTTGAGGACTGTTGTGACACATTCTAGGTTGGCCAATCAAGAAGACTTTGCTGGTTGAAGCATCATGCTGACCGCCGTAACGCACCAACACATTCTCCTATTTCTGGTTTGTCTTCTATAGATCCACTGGTATGTTCTATCAGCATTTTACTTAACTATTTATGTGATTGCTGTTATAAAAGTAAAATTGCATCAAGCATAGAACATCTACAAAAATTTACACGGTATCAGAGCTGAGGTGAAGACAAGCCCTAACTTATAGCAATCACCAATTGAGAAAAATGAGTTCCACAAGTTATGGCTTCAAGGAGGATGACAAGCTGACTAGAAGGGATGACTTCCATGCTTGGAAGATGATATTAGATCTCAAATTGGAAGACCATGATCTCATGGACTATGTACTGGGTAAGATACAAGAACCTCCATCCATTGCTACTGCTGTTGCTAAAACCAAGTATAAGAAGGGGGAGATCAAAGCAAAGCTAATGATCAGGGAATCCATACATAAAAGTCTGGTTGCCTACATATCTGAGCTAGGCACATCCAAGGAGATGTATGATAAATTGATCCTTATGTTCAAAGTAAACAATGTAAACCAAGTGCTATTCTTCAAGAATCAATTGAAGAATCTGAAGAAAGGCAGGGATGAGTTTGTCCAAACATACTTTCTGAAATTGACCGAGATCAGGAACAATCTGCTGGCTATTGGGGAGACAATAGCCGATCGTGAGATGGTACTCACCGCACTTGGAGGGCTCCCATATGAATGGAAAGTATTCAACACTACCATTCTCAATAATAATACAATTCCTAACTTTGACAAGCTACTGTCAAGATGCATGCAAGAAGAGACAAGAATGCAGGAATACGAAAATGACAGAAATGTTGCCTACGCTACTCATTCTAGAAAGAAGAACTCTGGTGGTCCTAAGAACAAAGGAAGAGCAAGGGCCCAAGGAAAGAAGGGCAAGTGTTTCACTTGTCATAGGCCTGGTCACTATGCTAGAGAATGTTCTTTCAAGAAAGATTCTCCCGATAGTGATGACAACAACAACAACCAGAGGAATGGAAATCAAAAAAACGACAGGTCCAAAGGAAAGAGGAAGGCTCCCTCTAGCGGAAACAATCAACCTTTCAAAAGGTCTAGAAACTCCAGGTATGAGGAGTCAAATGTTGTTGATAAAAGAAATGAATACATTCTTGTATCTGCCCTCTCTGTTGCATCCCCGCCCGACACTATGGATGTCTGGCTGATAGATAGTGGTGCCTCAAGACACATCACTGGGTTCAAGGAAGCACTCTCTGACATGGTTGAGAAGGATACTAATCTGGAAATTATCATTGGAGATAATGCCACATATCTCGTGAGAGAGACAGGGACTGTGACCCTCCACTTGTCTCGAGGACAAGTCCTACATTTGCAGGATGTACTCTATGTACCAAAATTGAAGAAGAACCTTGTGTCTATATCAGCGATCGAAGACAAAGGCTTCAATGTGGCATTCACTGATGGAAAGGTGCGCATATGGAAGAAGAATCTCAAGGAAGCTATCGTGATTGGTTTTAGAGTTGGAACACTCTACCAGGTTGAAGGAAGTCCACTAGGAGCTATGACATGTGATACTATCCGACAAACTGAACTATGGCATTGGAGGTTTGGACACCTTCATTACAAGGCCCTTCCCGAAGCAAGGAAGGTGGTGACAGGGATGCCCGATTTTGGAAATAATCATGAAGGTGTATGTAAGGGTTGTGCCAAAGGAAAGCATACAAGGGGACCTTTCCCCTCAAGTGTCACAAAGACATCTGATATTTTGCAACTGGTCCATTCTGATCTATCTGGTATGCTACCCGTGACATCCCGGGGAGGATGTTCTTACTATATGACATTCACTGATGACTTCTCCCGCAAAACCTGGATATACTTCTTGAAGAAGAAGGATGAGGCTTTCATGTGGTTCTGTACCTTCAAAGCCTTGGTGGAAAATATGACAAGGAAGAAGATCAAGATTTTGAGGACCGACAATGGCACTGAATATGAGTCAAATGAGTTCAAGGACTTTTGTAGAGAAGTTGGCATTAAGAGGGAGACTACTACTGCCTATACTCCTGAGCAGAATGGCGTTGCTGAACGAAAGAACAGGACCATTGTGGAAGCTGCCCGTGCCATGCTATGTGACCAGGGTCTACCGAAGTTTTTGTGGGGAGAAGCTGCGAATACTGCTGTATACATTCAAAACCGATGCCCTCATTCCGCCCTGGACTCCAAAACTCCCGAAGAGGTTTTCACTGGTAAGAAACCCGACGTCTCACATTTTAGAATTTTTGGATGTCCTGTTTATTTTCATGTGCCAAAAGAAAAGAGAAGTAAGCTGGATGCTTCTGGGAAGAAAGGAATGTTTGTGGGCTACAACGAAACTTCTAAGGCCTATAGAGTCTATGTACCTGGTCAAAGGGAAGTAGAGATATGCCATGATGTCACTTTTGATGAAGATGCTTCCCTGAAGAAAGTAGTAGATCTTCCAAGATCTGAAGAAAATCATGAAGCAAGGCCTGGAAATCAAGAAGAACCGCAGGATGAGACAATGCCTGATGTTGAAGGACCAATGGACCCAATAGATCCATCTCCTTCACTGAGAAAGAGACCATCATGGCTCAGGGACACTCTCGAAGATGCTGAGGGACATGCTGCCCCGAGGGGGACATTCCGAGAAAGCAAGAAGCCGTGTAGATACCAAGGGTATCTGGCTGCCATGAGTACTATTGTACAATCTGAACCTGGATCTTTTGAGGAAGCCGTAAAGCATCAAGTCTGGAAGGATGCTATGCACGAAGAATACGAGTCCATAATGAAGAATGATGTCTGGGATGTGGTTCCAAGACCGAAGGACAAATCAGTTGTCACTGCAAAATGGCTCTACAAGATCAAGCATGGATCTGATGGAAGTGCTGAAAAGTTCAAGGCAAGATTTGTTGCCCGTGGCTTCTCTCAAAAGGAAGGAATAGATTATGATGACATATTTGCACTTGTGGCACGATATACCACCATTCGATCAATCATAGCCCTTGCTGCTACGCAAGGATGGAGTCTTCATCAAATGGATGTCAAGACCGCTTTTCTGCATGGTGCAATAAAAGAAGAGGTGTATGTAGAACAACCTCTAGGGTTTGAAGTTCAGGATCGAGACACTCATGTCTGCTGTTTGAATGAAGAAAGCCCTCTATGGGTTGAAGCAAGCACCCGAGCTTGGTACGAGAGGATAGATAGCTACTTGATGAAGGTAAGAAGACTTCACTCGAAGTAATGTTTGATCCGGACCTTCTTTGGTTGTCGACCTCTCATTTCATGCTTGTGGCCTTATCTCTTCCTGAGCGGTGTTGACCCTCTCATTCATCGATGCAAGAGGGAGCTTATAGCGATTGAGGATGAAGGACCTGGGAGCGTGCACTACTTCCTGGGCACGGAGGTCGGGAAGACTTGGAGAGATTTCCTTTCTCAAGGAAAATATGTTATTGAAAACTTTCCCAAAGATTTGGTGGCAAGTGGTTATAAGTTCATAGTATGTCGCTGTTCAGACTCGCTTGATGAAGTTGAGTGGCAGCGCTGCTGGGCCTATCTTGGCCAATCCTACTGAGTATCGTCAACTCATAGGAGCTTTGATGTTCTTAGTGAACACCCGACCGGATATATGTTTTGCGGTGAACACTTTGAGTCAACAGATGGTTGAGCCTCGTCATTTTCACTGGGTTGGTGCCAAGAATCTTCTGAGATATCTTCGGGGCACGATAAACCATGGGCTGAGATACACTGCCGGGAGTGTGACACTCCGTGGATATACTGATGCCAATTGGGCTGGCAGTGTGGTGGATCATAAGAGCACATCGGGATGCTGCTTCAATCTTGGTTCTGCTTCGATTTCATGGATGAGCAGGAAGCAGAAGTCGGTGGCTTTGAGCACCGCAGAGGCCGAATACATTGCAGCAAGTATGGCCTGTTGTGAAGCAATTTGGTTGCGAAAGCTCTTTAGTGAGCTGTTTGGACATGTGCTAGATACCACCGTGATACTCTGTGATAACCAGAGTGGGATTCGCTTGACCGAGAATCCTGTGTTCCACGACCGATCCAAGCATATTGATATCAGGTACCATTTCATCCGAGATATGCTACAGCGAGGCGCCGTAAGGCTCAATCATATAGGAACTGATGAGCAGGTCGCGGATATTCTCAGTAAGCCCCTGGGGAAGGTCAAGTTCCTAACCTTCCGTGAGAGACTTGGTATCGTGGAACGACCTTATGATGTGGGTCCTGTTGGACGATGAGCTCGAGGAGCTCTGGGGGGCTTTGGGGACAGCTTCTCGAAGCTGTGAGCAACCACAAGGCTAGGCTTGCCAAACCTTGTTGCTGTGCTTGGACCCCACCATTGTGATTATTGAGTTGGTTCACCTCTCATTATCTGTGCCCCGTATGCATCCTACCCATTGAGTTTAGAGCTCATGGGAAGTACCTCTCATTTGGCCAAAGAGATGGGAAAAGCTAGAGACCAATAGCAAAGACTGATGGACGCATCAGAGATTGCCATACTCTCTATCTAGGATGGCACGGTCCAACCACTTGATCTGGGATCAAGTCTAGTGAGGTCTCGGACCTCCGCCTGACTTCGGGTCAGATGAACCAACTTCGGGTTGGTTGGAGACTCTTTGTGAGTATGATAGAGGTTTCGGACCTCTGGGTTGAATTTGTTAGCCGGGGGATGATGTCTTTGTGACTGACCCACTTCTGTTCTGAAATAAAGAGGCCAGCAAAGCAATTTACGGCGAGATGACGCACGATGTTTGATTGCACTGGTGGATGGAGTTCTCCCTAGTTGAGAGGGAGTGTTAAATTTGGACAACTAGGTCCAAACTCCATCTTGTGATGCTCAGATGAAGATTCCAATATTTGTATTGGATTCCTCTTTCGGAGAGGTGTAAAATCGATATAAAATTGATTTTAATCTGATGAGCAGAATATTTATTTTGAATTTATTATTTAGAATAAATTTAAGTGCAGGTTGGCCTTAAGGTTTTACACCCCCAACAGATGTGTCACACACCTCAATGATGGATATAAATACAGTCAACGTTGGAGAGCTTTTCACTCATCTCATCCACACACTTCTCATTGGATACGAGCATCTAAGAAGTAGTTCTCACGTGGGAAAAGGACGAAGTAGTTGCAGCTGGAAAAAGGACGAAATTTCTGCAGTTAGGGTTTCTAGGCAAGTTTGACCAGCGTTGACTTTGGTCAACGCATGGTCCGTTTGAGCTGAAATTTTGTGGAGAGTTCGATTTTTGAAGGCCATACTCATTGGCACAAAAATCGAGGTCAAAAGGTTGACCGAAGTTGGAGCTTCGTTGACTTTATTGTTGCTGCCCTGGGTTGACTTTTTTTGGACTGCATTGACTTTTATGGGGTTGACTTTGAGTTGACTGGATGATTGATTTGAGGACTGTTGTGACACATTCTGCGTTGGCCGATCAAGAAGACTTTGTTGGTTGAAGCATCCTGCTGACCGCCGTAACGCACCAACACATTCTCCTATTTCTGGTTTGTCTTCTATAGATCCACTGGTATGTTCTATCAGCATTTTACTTAACTATTTATGTGATTGCTGTTATAAAAGTAAAATTGCATCAAGCATAGAACATCTACAAAAATTTACAGCTTTTAGTTGAATATCCTAAAAATATCCCTACATCAACTCTAGCATCGAAGTTACAAAGATTGTCATCATTATTTTTTATGTAACACTTATTGCCAAAGACTTTGAAGTGCTTTATTGAGGTCAGTTTTCCATACCACAATTCGTAGGGAGTTTTGTCATTATTTGGCCTGAGGTGTGTTTTATTTAAAATATGGATCGTTGTATGAACAACTTCAGCCCAAAAATTGTTTGGAAGATTTCTCTCATCTAACATCGTTCTAACCATTTGTTGCACTAATCTATTTTGCCTCTCTGTCACATCATTTTGTTGTGGAGTATTTGCAACTGTGAATTGATTTATTATGCCATGTTCTTCACAAAAATTATCAAACTCGTTTGAAGTAAACTCTCCACCCCTTTTTGACCTTAGACACTTTAATTTACAATTAGTTAGGTTTTCAGCAAGGGCTTTGAATATTTTAAACTTTTCAAATGCTTCAAACTTCTCCTTTAAAAATGCAACCCAAGTCAGCCTAGTATAATCATCAATAATCAACATAAAATACCACTCACCACTCAGGGTTTCAATTCTTAAAGCTCCACATAAGTCTATATGAACTAGTTGTAGAGGCCTGGAGATTTTCTTTAATCTTAAAGGGCACTCAAACTTGCTTGCCAATTTGGCATGAGTTACAAATTTTAATGCTTGGCTTTGAAATTTTTGGCAAGTCCCTTACAACTTCCTTTTTGTTGAGCTTCACTATATGATCAAAGTTTAAGTGTCCCAACCTTCTGTGCCATAACCAACTATCATCAAGCTTCCCTAAAAAAAATTCTCATTTCCCTCATTTAGTATGTACATGTTACTTGGTGTTCTCATAGCCTAAGCCACTACTTTCCTCATATTTGCAATCTTTATTTCATAGCCTTTAGAATGAAAAGTGACATCATACCCCTGGTCACACATTTGACTCACACTCAACAAGTTGTGTTTGAGTCCATCCACAAAATTAACATTTTGAGCCTTGCCTCTACCATTCTCCAACCTAATTGTGCCTTTGCCCAAAATCTTTCTCCAACCTAAATGTTCCTTTGACCAAAATCTTTCCTGAAGCATCATTTCCAAAAGTAACACTACCTGCCTTATCTTCTCTTACTGACAAGAATTTACTCTTATCACCAGTCATACGCATGGAGCATCCATTGTCTACATACCAATGGTTGCCTTCATTTTGAGCATATAAGACAATGCCACATTCTTCTTCCCTTTTTGTCTTTTTATTCTTCCATGTTTTGGCTTTTTCTTGTGCTTGCTTGATCTGAGGAGAAGATATAAGTTTGTTGATTTTACAATCAATTGTCTTATGGCCATAGCTATGATAGTTATAACATTCAACATAATCAAATAAAGGAGAAAAAGGATTGTTGTCCTTGAGATTATTCTTTTGTGGATTTACAAATCTGCTATCTATGTTTGATTGATAAGATTTATTTCTTTTATGGCTGATTTGATTATATCCAAAGTATGCTCTACAATTTAAAGCCATATGTCCAAAATTTGTATATGAATAACAGTAATCATAGAAGATATTTTGCTACTTGGGAGCAATTTTCCTTTGAGTTATGATTTGTTGATTCTTTGATGGCTTTCTCTTGAACGAGGTCTTTGTTGTTTGATCTTTATGGCTGTTTGAATGGTTGTAGCTTCCACTCCTTTGCTGCCACTAAGTTTTATTAATATATCTTATTACCTTGCTATCATGTTCTTCTTTTTGTTGTTGTTGTTTGTGATCATTTCCTTGGATTCCATTATTGTTAAATCCTTTTAGTGCTTCAATGAAGCTAATTGATTCTTTATCTTTAAGTTTCTTTGAGCTTGTCTATCCTTCATAGCCCAAGCCAGTTCTTATGAGAGGGGATCTTTGAACACTCAAAATTTCATCCAATTTGTTAGATCATTTAAAAAACTTTAGATTTTGGTTCATCTGAGCTTTGGTATTCTCTAATTCCTTTCTAAGGGTGGCTATCTCTTCCTCTAGCTTTTCACACTCCTTGCCCCTCTCTTTCAGTTGTTGTAACAAAGTATCTTCAATCTTCTTTGCTTCCTCCAATTCTACTTTTAGAAGAAGAAGTGATGAATCTTTAGATTTGTGCTCTTCTCTTCCACACTTAATTAGTAGTTATTTTTGCTTCTGAGCCTTCGTATTTCTTCCAAGGCACTAACTAGTTCTCCTTCCAGATCTACTACAGCTTCTTCTTCACATAAGTCATAATCATTTTTCCTTTCATCTTCAGTATCTATAACCATGAGCATGAAGTCATTCGTTCTTTCTTCAGCAGAGGGTTGTTCATCCTCGTCCTCTGAGGAGTTTCTCTCTTCTTGGGTATAGAAGTTCTTCTCCTTCTTTACTTTCCTATATTTATCCTTCTTTTTATGGTCATATTCAATCTTTTCTTTCTTATGTGGACACTCAGATGCATAATCACCTACTTTTCCACAATTGAAACATTTAAAAGGCAACTTACTTTGCATTTGTCAGATCATCTCTTCAATCTTTTAACAAACTTAGCCTCTTCTTCATCAGATCCATAGCTTGAGTCTTCTTGATCTTCTTTGGTCTTCTTATCAGCTTTGAAGATTGTCTCCTTTAATGTAGATCTACCTTTCAAGGTTCTCATTTCATAAGAAATCAATGTTTTATGCAATTGATCCAGTGTTAATGTGTTGATATTTTGCATCTCGTCAATAGTTGATACTTTGGCATTGAATCTGGTAGGAGGAGATCTCAGCACCTTTTGAACTACAAAGGAGTCATCCACAAGTTCATTAAGACCTCTTATGTTGTTGACTATTTCATCCACGCGGAGGAAAAATTTGCAATGTCCATGTCCTCATTCATCTTCAGTGATTCAAATTGCATTCCATAAACTTGAAGTTTGGCCTTCTTTACCTTGTTATTGCCTTCATAGCAACTCATCAGCTTATCCCATACTTCTTTGGTTGTGTTGGAGTTCATGACTTTAACCAACTTGGATTCAAGCAAACCACCTAGGACTCAATTCATTGCTTCAACATTGTAAGAGAAATTGAGCTTATCATCTCTATCAACCAACACATCTGCCTTTTTATAGCCATTCTGCACTTCATCCCAAGCATCTACACCAATAGACATTATGTAAGTTCCCATTCTTACCTTCCAAAATGCATAATTCGTTCCAATGAATATAGGAGCTTTGATAGTGAAATTTCCATCATGGTTAGCCATGTCTCGAATCTACATTCCAGTTGTTAGATTGTTGCTGAAGGAACTACTCTGATACCAATTGTTGGAAAAAGGAAATACTAAGAGGGGGGATGAGTTAGTATTTTATAAATTTTAAACACTTATTTACCCAATTAAACACATTCAACAAAGCAACAATGCACCAATCACATAAAGCTTGAAAAAAAGATGTTTACGTGAAAACCCATATAGTAGAAAACTTAAAATCTTCTTTTGATTATGGCGTAAATGAAAGCACCAACTTCAAATTACATCAAATTATCTAGGCACCAACCTACAAAAGGCTCCAACTCCGTTTTTGTTGCAAGCACCGACTCCTTCATCTTTATAGGCACCAACCTGAAGGAGACTACAATCTCCTAATATTTGCAAGCACCAACTTGCTTAGCCTATCAGATCCCTATTTCATACATTTTCACACTCATATCCATGGCCCCTTAATCAAGAATATCACTCTCATATAATATTTAATTTCATATTTGCTCCCTTTAATCTTTTCTTCCTTAATTTTCAGATCTTTCTTATTTCTTCTTAAGATCTGTGTTCCCTCTGCACCACTGCATTCTCTAACTGCAAGAACCCAATTGTAGTGTTCTAGAGAGAAAGCAAGAACCCAATTGTAGCGTTCTAGGGTAATTATTTCCTTATGGTTTGTTGAGGTTACTGTACCCTTTATCTAATACAACAAGTGCTACTGACACTTTGTTCCACCTTTCATAATAATATAAAGGATAGGATGCCAAATAACAATACAGTAGGAAACAATAAGCAATATTCAAGCATTAGCCATTGACAAGATGGCGAATATATAATATACCATATAACTTCAATACAAAAGATTCAATTTGAAAATTGTCAACCAAGTTTCCACTGTCCAATCCACAGGAATAAATTCAATTCAACTAGCTTTGTACTACCTACTATAATATGCAACACTAAAACTTTCAACCAGTTCAACTCACTACTATAATCCAAGTCAACAGTTGCCTAATGATTGTAGAATTCAATTATAAAGACTACCCTTGATAGCCAAGAGTGGACAGTCTTCCACGAAACTCACTTTCTTTCCTCAATTGTGCTTCTTAATTAGTTGCAGAACCTAGTTGTACAACTTCGCAGGTCAGAAAAGACTTTACTTCAATCACAGAGAACGTGCTACTCAAGAAATGAATTCGTTGTCATAGAATGAGGCCCAAGTGAACTCGTTGCTTATTAAAGGTTCCCAAAATGAATCGCTATCATAAGAACAATGCCCATAATGACTCGTTAGCTCAGGATACCCTACACAAAAGATTCGTTGCCATAGAAATGATACAAAGTGAACTCATTGCCTCAGAAAATTAGCTCACTGTCACCGAATTAAACTCAAATGGATTCGTTGTCTCAGGAAATGATGCCCGCATGAACTCGTTGCCTTAGGAAAGGAACCCGCTACCACAAAATGCACCTAGTGAACATCACTACTTCAAGAATTGATGCTCCTATGAATTCATTGTCTTAAGAAAGGAACTTACTGCCACAGAGAAGGTACCCAGAACAATCGGTTTTTCCCTTCAAAAGATTCTTGTTCCCGAACAAAGGTAAAAGGAGAAGGAAAGCCAACTAGGGTGGAATCTTTCACCACCGAAATTGACAAGAGAAAATGAGGTCTTAAACCCCTCAAAGCTATTGCTCAAAACAGAATGAATTGATGCCTCCAATTGAATCCAAACCTCCTTAATTTATAGACTTCTATAAGGGGTCTCACTTCCTTAAGTGCTTGAGTATGTCACACTCAAAGCCCCAACTTTGGCGTTTTTTACCCAAGTTACCCAAAACTCTCCCAACAATGTAAGTTTTCGGTTTTTATACCCTATTTAATGGACTATGGCCTACGAGGGCAAATAGGCTACTAAGTCCCCTTTGTCATTAATTCAATGAGGACATTACAGTCCCCCCTGCCCGAAATTGCTTGCCCTCAAGCAATTGCAAATTCGAGTGTTGCAGAATTCATTCTCCTTCCCACGTTGCGTCCTCTTCTAGTAAATTCTTCCATTTGATGAGGTATTCTGGAATTACTCTTCCCCATAATTTCTTTTCCCAAACGGCCATGATTGTTTCTGGAACCAATTCCAACTGTCCTTCTTCATCTAATGGTGGCAGTGCAATAGAAGTGGTGACCTGCTGGCCTACAACCTTCTTGAGGCATGATACATGAAATACATTGTGGATTCTGCTATCACTTGGTAGCTCTAATTCATATGCTACTTCACCCACTCTTCTAAGAATTTTGTAAGGTCCATAAAACATGGGTTTCAAATTTTCTGCCTCGCTCTTCTTGAGTGTAGATTGACGGTAAGGCTGCAATCGCAAGAAAACAAGATCCCCTACCTCAAAATTGCGCTCCGTCCAATGTTGATCCGCATACATCTTTCGTCAATTTTGAGCTACCTGAATATTCTCCTTGAGTATCTTTAGAATTTCCTGACTTTCATGAATCCGATCTTTGGCAAGAGGTGCCCTACTGTCTCCGAAGGTGCATCATACCCATATAGAGCCTTGAAAGGTGTCATTTCAATGGATAGGTGATAGGTGGTGTTGTAGCAATGCTCCCCGAGGTACAACCACTTGACCCGTGCCTTTTGATGACTTGTCACATAGTTGCGTAGATATCCTTCAATCCATTTGTTCACAATTTCTGTTTAGCCATCCGTTTTTGGGTGATAGTTGGTGCTAGGGGTCAATTTAGTCCCAACGAGTCTGAAGAGTTCCTGCCAAAATGCACTCATGAATCTACCATCACGATCGCTGACTATGTTCTTCGGCTACCCATGTACTCTGAAAACTTCTCGGAAGAAGAGTTCTGCCACTTGCTTGGCCGAGTAGTCTGTTAATATAGCAAATAAATGTGCGAATTTAGTCAAGCAGTGTACCACAATGTATATACAATCCTTCCCTTGGGCCTTGGGTAATCCTGTAATAAAATCCATCGATATGCTTTCCCATTTATGATCTAGAGAGGTTGGAGAAGCCCCGCGGGAGGTGTAAGCTCAACCTTATTTTGCTGACATGTCAAGCATTCTTTGACATACTTCATCACGTCTTCCTTAAGTCCCTTCCACGAGAATCGCTCTCAGACCTGTAGGTATGTCTTAAAGAACCTCTAGTGTCCAACTGAAGGAATATCATGCATAAACTTCATAATTTTTTCCTTAAGTGTCGATTCAAGAACCAAATATATTTTGTCTTTATAGTAGATGATGTCATCCACTATTTTGTACCTGTCATCATGGATAATTTTGTCGAAAAGTGTGCAGTCAAACTGGTTCTTAGCATATTCGGCGGATAAATGTGCCTTCCAATCTTCTGTGAGCTTCATGAGGGTACAAGATGTTGGTTTCTTGGAAAGAGCATCAACTACCACATTCTTTTTCCCTTTCACATATTCAATGTCGAAATCATAGGCTTGAATTTTACTTACGCATTTCTATCGATGATCATTCAGGTCATTTTGCTCCAAAAAATGTTGCAGGTTATTGTGGTCAGTGCTAACTATAAATTTGTTACCTACCAGATAATGTTTGAACTTTTCCAATGCATGCATGATGGCCAACATTTCTTTTTCATATATTGAGTAAAGTCTTTTTGTATCTTCTAGCTTCCGACTTTCTAATGCGATCAGATGACCTTTTTGCATTAGGATAGCTCCTATTCCTTCTTCGGATGCATCACACTCTAATACAAATGGTTGGTCGTAATCAGGAAGGGCTAGTACGACACAAGCTCATTATTTCCTTGAGTTTGTTGAATACCTGGTTAGCTGCTTTTGTTCACCTGAATGCCCCCCTTTTTGTCAAATCTGTCAGAGGTGCACTTAATTGAGAGAACCCTTTAACAAAGCGCCTATAATAACTGCAGAGCCCAAGAAACCCTCGCAACTCTGTTAGTGTCTTTGGTGTAGGTCAATCTACTATGGCCTAAATCTTCTCCTGGTGGACCTGTACTCCATGTGCACTGATCATATGCCCTAAATAAAGAATCTTCATCAACCCAAATTTGCATTTTGATGCCTTAGCGAAAAGAGACTACTCCTGCATGATGCTCAAGATCTGATCCAAATGTCTCATGTGATCTTCCCATGTCTTACTGTAAATAAGGAGGCCATCAAAGAACACCAATAAAAACTTCCTCAGTTGTCGGTTGAAAATGCTATTCATACATGATTGGAATGTGGCAGGGGCATTGGTTAGCCCAAATGGTATAACCAGAAATTCATAATGTCCATAGTGGTAGCGGAATGTTGTTTTGTGCACGTCTTCCTCCCGAACTCGAATTTGGTGATATTTGGATCATAGGTCAATCTTTGAGAAATATGTTGCTCCATGTAGCTCATCCAATAATTCATCAATTCAAAGAATGGGGTGCCTGTTTTTTATGGTCTTCTTATTAAGTGTTCAGTAGTCAATGCACATCCTCCATGTGCCATCCTTCTTCTTCACCAAAACCACAGATGATGCGAATGGGCTTGAGTTGGGTTGGATATGTCCCATGGCCAGCAACTCCTGGATTGTTTTTTCTATTTCGTCCTTGAACTTTTTCGGATGTCGATATGGTGTAGTTATCACAAGTTTCACTCCTTCCTCCAATTCAATAGTATGCTCAAACCCTCTTTTAGGTGGCAATATTGGGGGGATGCCATTGAACACTTGACTATGTCTAGACTCTATCCAACACTTGTTGAATGTCGGTTGCATACTGTGGCTTGACCTCACTAGAGAGATTTTGATTTATGATCCTGCAGTTTGTTGCATAGGATACATCACCGTGCCGGAGTATGGCTTCAAATCTTCTTGCTGACACAACCTGTGGCCCGCCATTTTCCATGCCCCTCAAAACTACCTTGCGGCCATTAGGAGCTTTAAACTCCATTTCCAGAGCTTGGTAATCCACAGCGTGTCTTCCCAAAGAATATAGCCATTGAACCCCCAAAACCATATTGAGATCGGCCAAGTCAATCACATAAAAATCACTAACAAAAGTATAATTACCAATAGTCACGCTCAAACCTAGAACTAGTAGAGTGCAGTCTAAGTTACATCTGTCTACAACTATCACATCAAGACCTTCAAATTCTTCGATAGGGAGTCCCCTCCTTGACACAAGAATTGCATCGATAAAAGTGTGCGTGGCTCCCCTGTCTATTAGGGCGGTGATACGTTGTCCCTTGACAACTCCTCTCACCTTGAATGTGTAATACATGGGGGTGCCAGATAGGGTTGCGATCCTAACTTGGGGTCGGGGCTTCTTTCCATCGCAGCACTGTACTTCTACTTGTGTTTCCTCCTGAGGGGGCTCTTCCTTAGGAGTTTACCCTGGTATCTTATTCCAGGAATTGATAGAGGGGCAACAAGGGCAACAAATGCTTCAAGGACAATAGCAGATAACCATCTTTTTGCCGCATGCATTGGCCCCTGCCTTGTCATGTGCCACTTGTCATATGCCAAAAGCTCACTAGGCCACTCAAAAGTGCCAAAAATAAGTGCCATGTGTCATCACCCTGAGGCTGCCATGTCATTGCTTGAGCCACATCACTGCCACCTAGTGCCATGTGTGTTGCCATGTCATGTTAGGGTCCATGCATATGTGTGAGCTTGATGTGGATCTAGACCATTGAATCTGAGTGATCTCATCCATTGGATCCATCCCATACATAATCGTCTTTAACCTCCGCACTCGTTTGCATCCAATGTTAATCTGGGTTGTTGGATCAAATCCTTCTCCACCATCAAATCCATCGTGTGTTGGACAGCACATTAAACTCTGCACATGTTCGTATCCAATGTTGATATGGGCTTTCAAATCAAATCATTCTCCGTCGTCGGATCCATCATGTGCTGGACTGCACATTAACCTTCGCGCATGTTTTCATCTGATGTTGATCTGAGACATTGATTTTCTTAACTGTGATAAATTGTGGTCGTTGATATTTAGCACCTATGCCATTTACTCGGCCACGTGTTGTGTAAACACACTTTGTCTTGCTCTGTGGGTTTTCGATACTCCTCTGCTTACTCTACACGCTCATTTGATCCACTGCAAAGCCACCAATTGGATGAGATTGTTACCCTACTTGACGTTGCAGTCTTGCACAAGTTACTATGCACTACCGTCTACCCATCAGACTGATAAGAACATTGCCCTGCTCAACTTTAGTTTCTTGACCTTGGTTCGACTCCTCCCTGTGTGTGACATTAGTGACTCTGGGGTTGACATCAATGACAAAACATTCAACATTTAGCATCTGGCATCATCAAGTATGCCCCCATAATACAAGCCTATATGCACATGCAATTAACAATAATCTGGATATCAAGTAATCCATCATAGGCACCACATAAGAGTATGACGGGATGATAAACTTATGCTAACAATCTATGCACATGCACTATTTAACAAAGATCTGGATGACTAGTAATTAAATACATATACCACATACAGAGTCTAACAGGATGATAATATTATGCTAACACTCTATTGAATAGAGCACTTATTTGATCTACCCATAAACACTACATACCCTGAGATGGACCTTCTGAAAAGCTCTCGAATCCTATGTTACTAAACTCTTCTGAGTCTGAGAGCCTGAGTCGACTCCCGAGTCTGACTCTGCTCTTGAGAAAACTCAACAGAGTCAGCCGACAAAACTTTTCTGAGACTGACTCACACTCTCAAGTCAAATGTGAGCCAGATTAACTTCGCAAGCCTAGTCTCGACCGTAAATGTATAAGAGATGCGGGGAAAAAGAAACACTAGTGTTGCTTGTTTTTCCATTGGATTTCACAGAACAGAGCTGTCAACAATCCAGAATCCATGACATTTGCAGTATGTAGTATCATCCATGTACTTTAGAACGAGCTTTTGTTCAAATTTTGGACTATATAGATACAGTAAACTTTCATATTACTGTAAATTATATTTTTGTTCCTGAAATTGAGTGTATAATTTTTATCTCCTTCATTTTTGGGGTCTCACAACTTTACCACTACTATTGTGTCTCAGAACATTGCAACTGGGCATTTTGCATTCCAGGATAACTATGCTACAAGCTTATATGCAAACAGAAAATCTTGAATTCATCCACTCAAAAACAGAAACTACAACTATTCTGGCACCGGCTGCAGACAGTGTCCAACAATATAAACAAATCAAAATCCTATCATAATCAGACCTCTGGTGTCTCATCGACGATGAAGGTAAAGAAACGGAAAGTTGAAACAGAAAACATTCATGCTTTGCTATTGACAAAGGGGATTCGGCGATGATGGCCATAGCTACATACCCACCTAGTTATGTCCTCAAAGGACCCTCAACTGCCGCCATGAGGAGGAGGTGCGGGTGCTTTGGACCTCATTTGCTGAGTAGGAGGGACATAAGCCGCCATGTTGGGAGCTTGCTGTGCAACATAGTAATAAGATGGCACGTTATCCCCAGGACCCATGAAGGGCACGGCACCTGCAGCCCTAGGGATCACCAACCCCTCATCCTTGAATTCATCTCTAGGCACAATATCAACAAGGAAATCAAATATATCAGTCCTACCAATGGCTGCAGCTATGTCATTCTTCTGCAAAGTTCTTCTCTTGTTCTCCTCGGTATGAATCCATGACCTCAAGGTCAGTTCCAGTATGAACATCTCGCATGCCTTGGCAAACACCACCGGTGCCTCTGCAGAGATCATCTTCACATCCTCGTCTGCCTTCATGATCTTCTTAATTCTGGCCAGAGGCAGGCTGTGGGTCTTGAAGTCCTGCGCCTGCTCAACATCCCTCATCTGGTTACCCCAGAAGGCCTGAAGCTGTTGATGATATGATGTTAATTGTGGGTGTGGAGGACCACCAATCGGAGGGGCTATATATGGATTTGTGCCATAACCCACTTGAGGTAATGCTGGCATTGTGGGCTGCTGCTGATCCATCGATTCCAAGTACCCAATTCTTCTGATCAGAGATTGCCTGCTCTTCTCAACTCAATTCTGATCTCCTTGTTCAGCCCAATTCACCATTTTTTCGAGGGTCCTGTATATTCCTGACACCTGGGGGTTGTTTGCATGTATCTGAAAAAATACGAATGCCTTAATTTCAGTTGAAATCCAGGACGGACTTTGGAGAATGTTTTGCTCTGATATCATCGACATGCATGCATAGGACTCAAAGCTTGGGGTGGGGTCTCATTTCACATGGCGCTTGCTGACCTCAACCGCCGGTCTCTTATGACCGCCTTACAGCATTGGCTGCATTACCATACTATACATGAGCATGCTATGCTAGATAGGTATTATTTAACTATTAAAAGATATATTCTGCTTTTTCTCACTAGGTATCTTCGGTCTTGCATCTTGTTCGGTCTTGCATCTTGAATTAATAAATTGTTAGAAGAAATATAATATTCAAACAAGTATCTTTTGATACTTATTTTGCGATTCTAAATTACATAGCTTGCTTGCGCGCTTTATTCCTTGCAAGCGTATGAGTATCAACCTGCTATGATTTTTGAGAATATTGGCAAACATAATGAGCTTAGATATTATTTTTTGGGATTCAAATGTGTTATTTTTGGTTAGTATATGAGTATTAATCTTTTATGATTTTTGAGAATATTAGTAAACACAATGAGTTTAGATATTATGTTTGAGATTCAATTGCATTATGTAAGTCATTCATTTATGACCATTTCGTAAATGACTAATTTCTCATAATTTTTGAATAGTCCACTTAGCACTCATTCACAAGGGTGAAGAAGTAGGATTGAAACTAGTGAAATGAATCACATAGCGTCAATCATCACTTCCAGAGCTTGCACCCAGTAACTAGGATTTCCCGAGAGGTCACCCATCCCAAAACTCCTCTAGCTTAAGCGCGCTTAACTATGGAGTTTTCCCCACAATCAAGCCCACTTAGCTTGCTACCCCATAATGAGCTTCTTATCATACTTGTCGTGCAGGCATATTGCAAGAGGTAAATTGTTGAATTTCTATTAATTTGGTCAACTATATCATATATTTTTTACTTGGCTAAAGTTTAACTTTAGAAAAATATTTTTATATTTTATGGTAATTATTTTATTTCAATTTATTTGTAATATGATTGGTTGTTTATTTTGACATGTTATTAACCATAGCATCGGGAGTTGAGTCCAGCTTCTCCTACAGCAAAGGTAGTACTGTTATCACGTCTGCAATTGCAATGTACATGTTTTCTGCAAATCCACTGCCACGATAGCTCTTGTTTATTTTTTATGCTAGTAGGAGTGTTGTTGTGGATCCTCATGATACTCTATTATTTATTATTTATGTCAATAAGTACTTCGTCGTCGTCGGAACATATAAAAAAAAAGAGTGCAAATGCAATTCAGCCATCGGAACGTGATAAATGCAAATTTAAGAATCACCGTCAGGATTTGCAGCGATCGTTGTTGAATAGGCTAATAGTATTCCCACATTACAGTTGCAACCGTGCACATGATATAGGGTTCGAAACCCATGACTAGCTGCTAGATGTGGTCATAGGCTATGACAAAAGAAATCCACAAGCAGGGGAATGTCTATTTACAGTCCATGAAGTGAAAATACATGAGTGGCAAGAAATGACGTTTGCGCTATTAAACAGTAAAAAGAAAGAGCAGTGTATTTGGAATTTGTTTGATAAAGTAGATAGATGTCTTTCGGATTAATCGCATTCTTATGATTTGGTAAACGTTTCGAACCAACTAATGTGGTTCATCCTCAGGACAAATAATCTCCTTAACAACTAATTAAATAACTAACTCAATAACGGCTAGCTTTCTAACGGCTATATTTGAGCAATGCTGCATCCTTACTATTTATTCATGATGATCGATTTAACTTTTTCATCTTGTCCTGAGGATGAATCACATTAGTTGGTTTGAAACGTCGACCAAATCATAAGAATGTGATTAATCCAAAAGACTTCTATCTAGTTTGCTTATGGGTTTGAAAATGAAATCTTCTATTTATCGTGATTTGAGTCGTTTTAGTTTCTATGTTAACAAAATATTTGAGATTTCTTGTGATTTGAATGCATTTTGGTTCCATGTAAACAAAATACTAAAATATCTATCATTAATTTTATAACATATATTTTATTAGTATTATTATATTAATTAAATGTGGTCGATAAGTGTGAATAGGTATTTTTTTTAATTAATAATGTGGATTCATTTTATGCTATTTATTATTTAATAAGTTTTAGGGTAATAAAAACAAGTAAATATAGATTTATCAAATGGATTGCTAGAGTCTTGCTTTATCAAGGACTAATAACAATTTTGTAATCATATTTAATAAGCACATAAAAATTTAATACTTCAAACAAGTTTGCAATATAACAAAGTTTTTAACCATAGATATTCACCCCCACTTTATCATGAATATTATCAACTTGTAAATAATTTTATTTTATAATATCATGACTTATCAATACCCTAACCATAACTTATTTCACAATCATAAATATTTTATTCTAACTTTATTATATGACATTTTTTTTCAATTAAATTATAAAAAACAAATAATATACTTTTAAAATATATCTCACTAAACCATTCTTTATTATTCATTTACCTTATTTTATATATATTTGTTCAAACATTCATTATCCATCTAACCAATTACAACTTTCCTATATTTAAACTAAACAACACGTATTAACTATTATATAACACTTATTAAATAATGATTCACCAATTCTGAGATAAACCTTGTTTTTCCATAAACCAAATACATCTATCTTTTATTTTACTCTACTTATACATGTAGTGTACATCCCTCGAATATAATGGAATGTAACATGTTGGTGAGAGGAACCATGGCTCTAACCACATATGTGATGATTAGGTCGAAATATGCACGAACCCTTTATTGTACTTCAAATCAAAGGTGTGTAATTTTTGCTACTCTAACTATAGAAGAATGAATATATATATAAATAATTTAATAGCGGGTAAAGGCTCAAAAACATAGTTTATAAAGACAAATATTAATTTATAATATTATTTTAAATTATTATAATTATTATTAATTATAATAAATAATATATATATTAAAAAAATATTTCATAATTTTAATGGTATTTTAATTTGTAAATAAACTATGTTACAATATTATTAATCAATTTTATGGATCATTACATGATAAAAAAAATCATGATTCATTTCATATGATATTTGTTTGTATGACATTTTTTTCTAATTAATTAATTTAATTAAAAAAGCAAAAAAGGCATAATTAATTTTAATTAATCAATTTAATTAAAAGAGTAAAAAAGGCATAACTAATTTTAATTAACCGATTTAATTAAAAGAGCAAAAAAAACATAACTAATTTAGAGATAAATCTCAACCTTTGATTTGTGAATACTATTAAAAATATTCTAAAATATTCTTTGGAAATTAAATATTTGCCATTTAGCTAATAATTAATGAAAATTAAATTATAACTATAAAAACCTATTCCAAAGTAGACGCAAGTATCAGAGTTAATTATATATATATATTATAATTTTTGTTGAGATTTCAAAATAGACACACTTATCACCTAGTTAAATTTAATTATTTTATGTTTTTTTTTTAATAATGGTTACCATTCTTGTTGAGAAATTTTTAATTTAAAATATATTTTTAATATAAAAATAAATGTAAAACTTTGAAATTTTATTTAAACACTAAATCTATATAAATTTAAGTAACAATTTGTTCATGGGTCTTGGATACATGGTGATCTAATGTTCTATTAAGGCACTCCTTCATGTGAAATCTCATTTAATTTATTATTCTAACAAATTTTACTCAAATTTCGAATCAAACTTATCAAAAAAATATTTTTCATTGTTTAAATAGTAAATTTTGATAAGGAAATAACAATCTTTAGAGATATATGCAACAGTCTTCAAACCATATATATCATAAACGCATAGTTCAACCTAGAATCAAGACATCTGGGGACCACCATACTCATCCCAAACTCTAACAAGATGCTTATCCTTCCAACCTTACTATAACAAACCATTTCTACAAAAATTTAAACCAAAACAAATAAAATGACAAACCATCATCCTATTATTCAAACTAAACACCAATTAAACAATATTAAACATGTATATTGATTATATATCTTGTTTTGAGTGAAAAGTATCTTCAATGCAATTAGTCAAAAATATTCTTATAAGGATCTATAAAGATTCTTATAATGATCTATATTGCATAAATGTGAGTCAAAGATATTCTTATAATGATATATATTGCATATATGTGAGAAGTGAGAAATTTGCACAATAATGTAAATCCGAAGTTAAGTTGAGGTGAATTAATGTTTACTTTTATAATTTTCCTGCGTTCAAATGTAAATATTGAAAATAAAATAATTTGAAATAAATATATAAACGATTATGATTTTGACAAGTGCCAATGAGATAAGGGAGACCTAATAAAGACGTCTGTCATTTATTTACTATCTTCTCACATGTGGCTTCGCCTTGCGATGCTTTAAGGAATGCTCACACGTCATCATTTTTCATGTTGATTTATCATTTTGCGTATAAATATAACTTTGGGCATTATGAAAAGTGCTTTTTGTCAATTATCGGAGGGTCCATCACTTTGGGTTGTTTTTTTTCATTATTTAAACAACCTCCATTCTTGTATTTGAATAAGTTGTTAATGATTTTAGGGTGTTTTTTAATTAAAGAATATGGTAAATTATTATTATTATTATTATTATGGTGAATTAGTAAATTATTAGAGTAATTTGAGTGAGGTTTAAGATTAGTACTATAATACTAAGAGTATATTTAACAACTTGTAGTATTATAACACTAAGAGTATATCGAACAACCTGTAAGCCAGAATTTATGACTTAGCAAGAGTTGACACTCTTGAGAGAGCATTGTGTCGGGCTATTGTGTAAAAGGGTAACATGTTGTGTGGGTGGTTTAATGTTTTCTTATTCTAATGTGTAATTAGATAGAGACTTTTATTTAGCCATAAAGTTGGTGTAATATACTTGATTACCATAATTAAATAAATTTATTAAATGTCTTAATTTCTCAATCTAATCATACCTTTACAGTAATATAAATATCAATTATATGTTGTATCTATTTCTATTACTTAACATTATTTTGTCATTTTAAATTATATGGCTTTGTCGTCGAATTTTCAATACCATGTAAATTGTCTAATTACCATGTAAATTGTCTAATAGAGCACTCCACTAGAGATTGTATATTAGCATTAACAACTACCGCAACAACAATACCCCTTGTTCAACAAATCCATGCAACAATTAGTGCGGGTTATTCATATTTCTTCCTCTCAATCATTGTCCAATTGAAAAAGCCCATCTCAATTTATTAAATGTCTTAATTTCTAAATATAACTAATATAAATATCACTTATATATTGTATCTATTATCATGTTTTTTAACATTATTTTGTCATTTTAAATAATATTGCTTCATTGTTGGATTTTCAATAATGTAAATTTTCCAATAGAGCACCATTAATGTAATAGGAAGTATAGAAGATATTGACTCGTGTAGAAAAGGCATTACACCAGAGATTTTGTATATCAACATTAACAACAATCGCAACAACAATACCCCCTTATTCAACAGATACACGCAACAGTTAATGAGGGTTCTTCAGATTTCTTCCTCTCAATCATCATCCAATGAAAAAGCCCATCTCACCAAATCCCTTAAAGCTAATGGTTACTCTTCGTTCTGGATCAAAAAGGCATTCCATTCCGCTCTCCACCCTCATCCTAAAAACATTTCCAACAAGCCACCCTTAGCCAATGTCTCACTTCCCTACATTCAACGAGTTACTGATCATATTTTCAAAATCATTTTTAAAAAGAACATCAAAACCTTGTTCAAACCCTAGACAACCCTTAGCCAACTCTTCAAATCGGTCAAAGACAAGAATGACCTTATGCTTAGTCCAAGGGTTTATGTGGTCTATTTGATCCAGGTGGATATCGGTGGCCACCTGCCTATTCTATTTGGACCTGCACCATCAATTCTTGTAGCTTTTCACATTCAACGCAACTTACTATTTTTAGTAGGTTTTTGGGTCCTGCACTCTCGGAGCCGTTTTGGGGCCTTAATGATCCAGGTGGATATTGGTGGCCACCCACCTATTCCATTTTAACCCCCACCATCAGTTCGTTTTGTTTTTAAGTTGTGGCACAACTTACTATTTTTAGCAGTTTTTTGGGTCCTGAACTTCTGAAGCCGTTTTGAGGCCCTAAACAACGTTTTTTGGGAAAACCGAGAGCAACATGGGTCCATGGACCGATGTTTCTCATAGCAAAAGTTGTACTCCCCAGATAGATCTTTCTAATGAGCTATTGAGCGCGTCAAATGGAGATCAAATGCCAAAGTTACATTCCCGGGAAGTTGAAACACCAATTTACCCAAACGGGGCCCATAGTTTTGGCGCTTCATCTCCTAGGGTTAGGTCTTTGGACGTTTCGGATTTTACATTGTTTCTCAACAATAAATAGGCCTTTGAGCCTCATTGTAACACAGTTCAGAGGTCTGTAGCCGCCACATCTCTTCTCATAGATAGGCTACTAGCACCCTAGCTATTTTTATTTTCATTATGTCTGTAAGCAGATTTCAGTCATTATTTTATTAATAAAATGAAGCATTATTTCCACTGCATCTCTGTGTTTATGTCTATTTCTATATTTTATTTCGTTCCTTCATAAATCTGGATCAATGGTATCATAGCGGTCTACTCTTTCTCTGTTTTTCTTTGCATGTCCCCAACGTGGTTAGGGTACAAGGAGTTATGGCTCGATTTGGTTGAACCCTTGCAAGATCAGCCTCGCAAACCCCGAAAAACTCCCATGGCGGAAGAAAAGAAACATGAGGGAGCAGGAGATCCTATCAAAATATTGCTTAAGGATACCCTCGAGAAATAAAGGAACGCGGTGATGGATAACTTTGCTCAGATCCTTCAACGACTGCCCACATATGGCACATTTGCATCCAACAACCACTCTGGAGGTGCCACTCCCTTCAAGGTACAAGTAAACTTTGACATTCCTGTATTTGAAGGCCAGATAGATGCAGACGTCGTAGATAGATGGTTAATTTGCTGGAAGGGTATTTCTCGGTCCATGATTTCTCCGACCGAGAAAAGATTATTTTTTCACTCCTCAAAGCCGCCCCCCATGTCAAAGACTGGTGGGAAACCTATTGTGAGCAAGAGGATGAAGGGGAACCCTCTTAGTTCTCGACCACACCCACTTGGAATTCATTCTGAGATGGCATCACGGAACAATATTACCCTGTGGGGAGCTATGAGGACAAATACATCCAATGGAACACACTGTGGCAGCAAAGGGATCAAGATGTGCACGAACTAACGAATTTGTTCCATACCTTGCGCACAAAGTTGGGTATTAAAGATTCAGAGAGACATTTGGTGATCAAGTACCATGGTTGTCTACACAAACACATTCAAGAGGAAATGGAGTTCCTCGACATTACATCGCTTGGCACGGCATATCGCTATGCCACCAAGATCGAGCAGAAATTTAAGTAGAAGAAGCGAGACTTTGGATCTGCGAATCTGAAGCCAGGGAAAGGTGCCCCCGAACCGCAGAACAAGGGGAAAGGCCAAAGAGGGGCGACTCAAAAAAACACCACAAATCCAAAGAAGGACACGGGGAAGTGGTGTGAATTTCATAACGGCCCCACTCATAACACAAACAAGTGTCTGGAAAAACAATCATTGGTGGCCAAACTAAAGGCACCCGAATCAGATGCATTTTTTGATCTTGAGTCAAAACTAGACAAAGGCAATGACAAAGGGAAGAAAATCATTGATGCGAATCCCAGTGCCATTTTTGTCACCACCAAGATCCAGAGGGAGGATCTCGAGGATCTAGAGGAGGGGGAGCGCCTCTTCCATTCGCAAATGTGGGTGAAGGGTTCTCCACTGCAATTCCTTGTCGATAGCGGAAGCCAAAAGAACCTCATTTCAGAAAGTTCGTGAAGCGGCTCGGCCTACCGACCATAGCACACTCGCATCCATATACCATCAGGTGGCTTCACCCAGGGCGAGATATCTGCATCCGCCAACGGTGTCACCTTCCGTACAGCATCAAGCCATTCACAGATGAGGTATTATGTGATGTTGCTCCTCTTGATGTAGCTTAGGTATTATTGGGCCAACCATACTTGTGGAGGCGACATGCTGTGTATGAGTCTAGGCCTCGTGTTGTTATTATTACTTTGGGAAATACTTGTACAGGATACCGGAGGTAGTACCGCCTCCTATCATCTCTTTGATTACTGCAAAACAACGCAGTAAGATTGTTTCCCAAACCTAGAAATTTATTTTCCTTACAACCCGCTCACAGGGAAAAAATAATATTGTGGCCACAACCTCGAAACAGGGCTCCCCTGCACGGCTGCAGCAAATGGACAAAGTCATGGAGGAATACGAGGACATTTTCTCCTCACTCACAGAGGTTCCTCTACACTGTCAGGACAAGCACTCCATTGATTTGACCCCTGACGCACCACCGCCTGATGTTGCCATACCTCCTGCAAATACACATACAAAATCCACACATTTACTGTCTGAGGCTGATAAAGAAACCAAAATTACTAAACGCATCCAACATGTCCGCCCGCAGGTCCATGACATCTTCGACAAATCTAATACCCTGTTCAACAGAATTTGTCTCATCTCATGGAGGATCTCAACGCAATGGGGACCATTGCTTCCTAAGGAGGGAGGAATGATCCAGGTGGATATCGGTGGCCACCCACCTATTCCATTTGGACCCGCACCATCAATTCTTGTAGCTTTTCACATTCAACACAACTTATTATTTTTAGCAGGTTTTTGGGTCCTGCACTCCCGGAGTCGTTTTGGGGCCTTAATGATCCAAGTGGATATTGGTGGCCACCCACATATTCCATTTGAACCCCCACCATTAGTTCGTTTAGTTTTTAAGTTGCAGCGCAACTTACTATTTATAGCAATTTTTCGGGTCCTAAACTTCCAAAATCGTTTTGAGGCCCTAAACGACGTTTTTTGGGAAAACCGGGAGCAACATGGGTCCATTGATCGATGTTTCTCACAGCGAAAGTCGTACTCCTCGGATAGATCTTTCTAACGAGCTATTGAGCGCGTCAAATGAAGATCAGTTATGTCCCCAAGAAGTTGAAACACCAATTTACCCAAACGGGGCCCACAGTTTTGGCGCTTCATCTCCTAGGTTTAGGTTTTTGGACGTTTCAAGTTTTACATTGTTTCTCAACAACAAATAGGCCTTCGAGCCTCATTGTAACACAGTTCAGAGGTCTGTAGCCACCACATCTCTTGTCAGAGATACGCTACCAGCACCCTAGCTATTTTTATTTCCATTATGTCTGTAAGCATATTTCAGTCATTCTTTTATTAATAAAATGAAGCATTATTTCCGCTGCATCTCTGTATTTATGTCTATTTCTGTATTTTATTGTGTTCCTACATAAATCTGGATCACTATTGCTCCTATAGTATGCCTTACATAGGGCAAACAAGTAGATCCTTCAAAACCCACCTTAAATAACATATGGTTGACACCTATCATAATCGAATCGCTAGATCTGCCATTGTTGAACACTCCCATAATTCTAAGCATTCAATTTGTTTTGATATGACCAAACCTTGGCCTTTGTCCCCTTTCACTTGAACCACATCAGTAGGGAAGCTCTAGAAATCAAAAAGCACCCTACAAATTTTAATTAAGAAAATGGATATTAAATGAGACATTCTTGGAAACCTACTATAGATTTTTTTGACCTCTAATCCTAATTCCCCTAACTCTGATTTCAAGTCTAACCATTCTTCGTACCACCTTCCCCTTTCACCTCATCCTCTTTGATCCTCTATATTACATATTAACTTTTAATTTTTATTTTTTCTATTTTAATTATCTAATTTAATCTAATGTTAATTCTTCTATGATTTTAGTCCAATTTAAATACTATTCGTATACTATTCTTATTTCTTTAATTTTAATCTAAATAAATTCTACTTTATTCTATTTTAACGATTCTTTAATTCTATGTTATCCTATCTTAGCCCTATTTTTATACTGCTTAATCTAATATTTATTCTAATTTAATATTATTTTAATATTTATTTAATAATTTTAAAATAAATATATTCCCCTTTTCTCTTTAGTATTAATATCATTTTGACCTAATTTATTCTAATATTATTTTGGTTCTTCCATTTATCATATTTTTCCAATTCTTCTAATTTAATATTATTTTAATACTAATTGAGTAATTTAATATAATATTTTTAATTTTTTTAAGTATTAAAATTAATCTCATCAATTTTATTATTTTATTAATTTGGTCCCGCATTCCATTTAATATATTTTTCTAATTATTCTAATCAATAAATAATTATTATCAATAATAAATTAACAATTCTTAATTATTTATAAATTAGTAACGTACCTCCGTAGATAATTCTAGGTTAAGGAATTATGCGAGAGCATCTTAAATGTTTTGTTTGTTTTTAAACATTTGGATGACCAATGTTCTAAGGAAATTCAAGCATGTGTTGAATCTTAATTAATCATGATATAATATCAGGGTTGTCACTTTACCTCTTAACATAAATTTGATTTAAAATAGATGTGTAAGGAAAAAATCAAAGAGTCTATGGCCTATCAAATATTCAAATAGAGTATAAGATTAACCACAAGGAAAAGATGCCTGTAAAATATGTTTACAACCCAACAAAACTATATTCAAATTGATGAAGAAGTGATAATTAAATGATGTAAAGGAATTATCTTAGACAAACAATCCAATAAACTAATATGTTTAATATATTATAACTTCACACGGGATTTCAGACATGTTGACACTCAACCTTGTCTTACCCAAATTTCTTCAACCAAAATTAAATATATGCAGAAATTTACATAATGAAATGAAATAATGGTGAAGAACTCACAATAACACACGCTGCTTTGAGGCAAATCCATAATCCTTTTATTTATATCAGAAAAACTTCAGATGAATACAAGTCTGCTCAATAGATTATCCCAAGGGTTCAACCCTTTCTACTTTGGTTTAGGAAGTATTTATATAATGTTCCTCAAAAATATCTTGATTCAAATATCAAGATTTCTTTGCAAAATATCTCAAAATTGATTACAACAATTGTTCAAAAATGTAGGAAAGTGGAACTACTCAAATTATCTGGCACTGATTTCAAGGATCCTGGTGATGAATCGAGCTGAAAAGGGTGTTGCTTTGTTGCTGAAGATCATTGTATTTTTTAATCAAGAAGTTCACACAGTTTATCCCATTTGTATTCATCAAGAGTATAATACTTCATTAACTTTCTGTATGTTTCATCTACTTCGGTATATTTCTAGAAAGTGGGCTTGATTATAAACAAATGTTTTATTTCATGCTTGATCATTAAGCCAAAACATAATCCTTCCATGAAAGCTTTCCTTGTAATAGTCCCTTTTCTGGTGGAAAATTTAGACTTATTTGTTGTTATGGCATGTAATTTGTGTTAATAATTTTCCAGCTAAATTAATTTGTCTCCAATCCCTTGTAATCCTGGCAGTCCTTTCTGATGCAGTATATTGAATTTTCTGTGAAATTTTTGAATGTTGGCCTCCAAATTAGCAAGAATTTCTTTTAGTAAGAAATCTTCTTACTTCAAGAATGGTTTTAGTTCTATCTTCAATCTCTTTCTCCTCTAGTTCTTCTTTAGTCTTTGAATTCAGGATTCTTATCAAGGCAGTGGCTTCTCCTGGTTTCTGCCCCAAATCCTTATTTACATCTTTTATGACTTTCTTTGACCTTTTCACCAATTCTTCTTGCTAAAAAATAATTTCAATTAAGGGCCATATTTGAGTCATGGATTCATTTATCTCTACCCAAATGTTTTATTTTTCTTGTGCAATTGTTTGAGCCATGGCAGATTCATTCTCCAAGGTATCTATTCTTTGATTCATTATGTGACTCCTTTGGATTTCTACCACATATGCATTATCAACCTTAATTTTATGTTCTTGGAGGGTGTGAAGTTGTGCTTTCAATTTCTCGTCTCCTAAATGACAGATCTCCCATAGCTTTGGCTAGATCATTTGTTGGATCTGTTGTAGTGGCTACTAAAGTAGAAACCTATGTTGTTGATGTACTTGTGATTGGAACTATTGTTAGAGGAATGATTGTTGATTGAGTTGATTGTTGATCCTTCTCTTTTAGTACTTTTTCTGTTTTAGTTTCCATTTTTTGAATCTGTGCATTTTATTCAATGATGATTTTGAACATATCTTCTTTCTCATTTTCTAATTCATTGACTTCCTTTGTTTGTGGATCTTTAGTAGATGACAGTTTGAACTGCTTTCTTACTGTTGCAATGTCAGCATTCTTTCTTTTGATTATCTCTTCAACAAATTTTACATTAATGGGATCATATCCCAGTTTAATCACTAAATCGTCTAAAGACTTTATATTAGTGTCTTTAGCTAAAGAATATATTTTTTCTAATTTCAATTGAGAGTGAATGTTATTAACTGAAGCTTGGAGTCTAGATGTTGTCATGGCTGAATTTGTTAGAGAAGAATAGAACATTTCACCTGATTGTTTTTGTAAATCCATTTGATCAATGGGATGAATCTAATCAACATCAAAAGAGAAGATAGATTTTTTGTAGTCATCTGTAGTCTTAGGATGAGGAACTTCAGGTTCAAGGAAAGATATCTACATGTTTCCTTTCTCATGTCAAAACCAGAGAGAAGTTTGTGTTGTGATGATGTTGTTTGTTTCCAGAACTGAGAATAAGTTGTAGTTTTCAAATTTTCATTCTTCCTTTTAGTTTCCTTATATCTTTCAAATATACTTGGTTCAACCTGATCGTGGGTTGATTCCCCTATTTAAAATGTTTCCAATGGCTCTTGAGAAGCTGATGATGATGGTGATCCTATAAAAATTTCTTCATTTCGAGGGAAAGTAGTAGCATAGGGACCTGTTAAGACTATTGTAGTTTGTGTGTTTTCTTACTACATAGATTATTATGTAGGATTGGGTTTCTACCTCTTTTTACATATTTGAAATTATTTCCTTGATATTTTTGTGACTAGAGGGGAAACATTTTCCCTTGGTATTTTATCTTGCTTTTCCTATGGTGCCGGTGTCTATGATGTTGTAGAAGAAAGTACTCACTCCTCTGCTTCTTGCGATGTATTTTCCTGCCGTTCATTTTGATTCATGTACTGCTCAATTTCAGGTCTGGAAGTGTGAGCATAAGGAGTAGTTTTCTTCTCTACCCTCAACTTTGAGACAATTCCCAAAGGATCATATGACCATGTAAAACTAAATTTGAATTTCATTTGTTTAAGCAGCAAATTTTCCTCCTTTGTTGTTGTTCTGGCATTGTAAATGAAAGGTCCAACCTGAGTTTTAATCTTCAACTGTGATTTTCTCTTGGCTGAAAAAAATTGCACCTCATCCATAGTTATCATTTGCCTAATATAATCTAGTGCAAAAATTCTTATAGGGACAAATTTAGGCAACTCGTATGGGGGTAATTCCCATCCATATACCCTGATCTCTGTGTAATTTTCATATAGGTACCAATCACCTATTTTTTTCTGCTCACTGAGGTGTAAAATTCTCTTAATCTCAGGTCCAATTATTTAGCATGCAAGAAACTATATATAAAAATTGATCTACATAATCACTAAATATGAATTCATCGGTATTCTTCCTTACCAAGGAAGTCCAATGATTCACATATTGTGCATTTCCTTGATCATCTAGTTTTTTCAGTGGGAATTTAAATTTGTCTGCTTGATAAAATAGAAACAAATAAACCAAGACTGAAGCATGCTTGAAGATTCCTTCAGTGGAAAATTTAAGAAATTGTTCATGGATCACCTCTGCCAAAAATTCACTGAAACGAAATATAATTGAATTCTTTTCATCTGTTGTAAACACTGATAGAAAACCTATAATATCTTCATCAACCCATTGATCGGTTTGATAGCTTAATAAGGAAAAAAATATGAAAATAATCTGTTTTTTCATCTCTAGAAACATTGAGGGTGAGTTAGGTGGACTTGTTTTTGGCAATTGGACATCCTCGGGCAGAAATGTCTCAAACGTTTTAGCTCTTTGAGGAAAATTCAAGTTTTTGTAGAATTCCACGAGGGAATCTATAGAGAAGGGGTGCAAGGGGGCTGATTTTTGGATTTGAAGCATCTCGTAGATGGTTTAAGGAGTAATGGTGAATACAATGTCATTATTCTGGGCAACAATGGCTTCTGATAGGGCATGTACCTGAAATGGCACCATGAAACAAATTCTAGAAAATGATGGGTTTGTGGAAAGACAAATTGAGATAGGAAGGAATCCCACAAATTCAATTTGTCGCTGCAATCAGTAAATTTTTGTTTTAACCAATTGTGGAGTTTGTAGAGGTCGAACTCACAATTGTTTTTAGAGATTTTATAATGTTGGTCTACTAGGGGCTGGTGGTCTAGATCAATTACAGGGGGAAGCATTGGGTTTTCTTATGTGGTTTTAGATTTACCCTTAGAAGACATATTGAAAGATAAATTGAACAAGTGACTGTAATTACCCGAAATTTTTTGGTTGTAATGGTTTGAAGAAGATGAACAATGTTGACTTGATCGCTTTAGTTGCAATAGAAAACTTATAGAATGAAAAGAAACAATGGAAATGGGAGATTTTGTTTTATGAATGAAATTTACCGTTTGAATGCCCCGTTAAGGGAGTGGGTTCATTAATCATGGCAACGGATAATGTTCGAACAATTTTATTAACGGTAAGTGAAAATGGCAATGGGAGTGGGACACGTTGTGAAAGGGGAGAGTGACAAGTGGTAGACACGAAGCGAATGTGGAGGGAGCAAAGATAGTAGTTTTGATTTTGGAGGGAGCGAGGGAAAGCGAATTTCGAAGGGGGGGGGGGAGTGGTAAGTAGTTTAGGTGAGGGGGGGTTTGTACCATATGAGAGGGCGACACGTATGCGGAAAGGGAAGGGTGGTAATCTGATTTTCTGACCCCACCCCTTTATTAACTATTGGATGGGCGAGGGGGGTCCGAAAAGGATACAGGTCGCCGATCTAGTGAAGCGAGATCTCGGGGCTTTATTTTTTAACAGTGGATGTCAAATACGACAAAGAGTCATGTCAATAAACTTTATTACAACTTTAATTATCACAAACAAAATTGCGATTAAAACTAATTAATATTAGTTATTCTATTATCTAATGCGACATTTAAAAGTGCTCGCATATTTTGATTTTTCTAAGGGTTTTCTACCATTTTATTTTTTATTTTTTTTTTTATTTTTTATTTTTTATTTTTTTTTATTTTTTTATTTTTTTATTTTATTTTTTTATTTTTTATTTTTTATTTTTTATTTTTTATTTTATTTTATTTTATTTTATTTTATTTTATTTTTATTTTTTTTATTTTTTTATTTTATTATTATTATTATTATTATTATTATTATTTTTATTTATTTATTTATTTATTTATTTTTATTTTTTTTTTCTCTTTTCTTTTCTTATACGTTCATTCTTTTTTTTCTTTTTTCTTTTTCAATAGTTACATATAAAAATAAAATAACATTGGCTCCAACTGGGAACTGCTTCTCCCTGTGAGATGCAAAGAATAAGTAGATCCATGTGCCTTATCCTCAGTTTGTGGAGTCTTTGGTGTCAAATCATGTCATGATAGTGAAATATAAACAAAACTGGTAATGTACAATGAAATGGAATCGAAACAACCTCAGTACTGAATGTAGTGCTTTAGGAACTGCCCATTGACAGGCAATGTAGAGAATTCTCCTTCCAAGTTCTGTACAATAAAAGTGTTGTTTCCTTTGACCTCTGCAATTCTAAATGGTCCCAACCAAAGGTTGTCAAATTTACCATGTTTCCCTTTCTCTTCTCTCCTGGCATCCCATTTCAAAACTAAATCTTTCTCTGGCTTTCCTATCAAACAAAGTTTTGATTTTGTTTTGATATTGATGAAGTTTGTACTTAACTTCATCTGCATCCTCATTCACTTCCATAATCTGATTGAATCTTCTAGAAAAATCATCAGTGTCTTCATTTGATTCTTGTAAACATTTCATGACAGGAAATGCTAGTTGTGTAGCAAAAATGGCGTCAGTGCCATAGACAAGCTTAAAAGGGGATTTTCCTGTTGATCTCTTGGGTGAAATCCTATTGGCAAAAACTTCATACTTAAGATGACTGTCCTAGTTTCTCTTACGATATGCAAGTACCTTTTTGATGACTTTTACCAAACTCTTATTAGATGATTCTGCCAATCCATTTCCCTGAGGGTAGTATGTAGTAGAATGATGTAATAAAATTTGATATTTCTCGCAGAATTCTATCATTTTAACACTACTGAAAGCATGTGCATTATCTATGACTATCTGTTGAGGACACCCGAATTTAGAGAGTATATTTTCCTCAATGAATTTAATGACAACAATATTTGTAACATTTTTAACTGGAACAAATTCTACTCATTTGGTAAAGTAATATGTGGCAATTAAGATTCATCTATGTTAATTGTTGAATGTTGGATGTATTTCTCCAATGAAATCAAGTCCCCATTGTAAAAATGGCGCCTCAATTAAAATTGGAACAAGGGGAAGTGTTGCCAATATTTGTTTGCCAACAAAGATCTGTCATGGAATGCAACTTCTAACTTTTTCTTCAACCTGTGAAAACAACTTTGGCCAATAGAAACTTGCTCTCGAAATATTGTATGTTGTTGCTCTCCAGGCATAATGACCTCCACATATTCCTTCACGAAACCGATCTATAACACCCTCTATTTCACTCTCAGTCAGGCATAGAAGTAAGATATTTAATGGATATTTCCAATACAAATTTTCATTAATGATACATTACTTCATAGCCTTTAATCTAAGAGTTCTACATTGATTTTTGGTGAAACCGGGAGGGTATTTCAACTCACGAATAAAGTGTACAACATCAACATACCATTCAAATAACAAAAACAAATCTTCAATATGAAGTGGAAGAGGAGTTGAATTTGCAGAAGAAGGTTCTTGTGGATTCTTACACCATTTCTTGGTCATCTAACCTATTATCATTAGATGAACCCAAGTACACCATGTAAGACCAATTTTACCCTAAGTAAAATTGCTTTCACTATGTGAAATAACTTAATAAAACACCTTTATTAAGTTGTTTATGGTCTAAACAGGAAATCCCAAAAGGAAATAATAAACAAATATATATTTGTTTATATTTCCTGGTCATATTTAACCCAAAACAAAGAAATCAATTAAATAAATCCTTATTTATTTGATTATTTCCTAGGAATAAGTTATTTAAATCCTATTTAAATAATATTCCTAGTTAAATTTGACTAAATCATTTATAAATAATTAAATAAATCATTATTTATTTAATTATATTCCCATCATTTCCTTAAAATAATAAATAAATCATTTATTTATTTATTATTTATAAATAAAGGAATTGACCCAAGTCAAAAATCCTTTTCCCTCCAACAAATATAATAAAATATTCCTAAAGGGTGGTTCTAGAATTTGATTAATAATATTTTATTCATGCACCAAGTTCTAGATCACCCTAATATTTTGTTATAAATAGAAGGGTTTTCCCCATTCATTAGTCACATTTTTTTGCCTATTAGATCACTCTGGATCTATACACTTGGTCACATTTTCTCCATTTTTTCCTTGTGAGCTCCCATTGAGTTCTATGTTTGTCTGGGTTTTCTACACCAACAAGAGAGAGAGATTCTAGATCTGAAGTGCTGAGGACTGTCAAGAACCCATCCCATTGAGGAGAACCGGAAAACACCTTTCTTGTTTTCCTCTCAGGTGCCCCCTTTTTAATATAATATAAAAATTATTTCAAATACATTGTTCTTGTTTTGTCTATTGGATGCATGGAGCCACATTTTACTTTATCTGCTTAATGTCTTTTATGCTTAGATTTGGATTTGTGCAGCATTATTTGGATCACCTAATTACAGATTTAAAGATATTTGGCAGCCATAATCGATGTTAGGGCTATTTTTTATGCGTAGCTAAAGTGGATCTTACGACGAAAGATTCATACTAACAATCATGATTTACCTGGAGCTTACATCATTGTCATGCTTTAGATATAGATTTCGCATATCTGTACTATTTCTGCACCTTAGAGATTTCTGCAATTTCTGCTTTATTTTATTTTTATAGTGCTTTCACTCGTAAACCCTTAAAAAGTAAAATTTTTAACCTTCCGAGCGCAGGGACAGAGACCAACAAGAGTTTGAGACAACAATTTTTTTGAAATTGGCTACGCGAGAGATCTGACCGTAGGTCGCATCATTGGCCCAAAACCGCGACCCGGACTCAAGGATCGCACGCCCGCCCCAAACCTGCGACCTGGACTGAAAACAGGTCAGAACCTGCGACCTGCACTTTTTTCTGCAATTTTCCAGGAATTTTTCTGGGTTTGTCTGAAGCTTCTGTCAGGGTTTTCCAGCCTCCGTCTCTACCCGTTTAGACCTGTTTCTGATCTATTTCACTCAAATAAGTGGGAATATTGCCCCTTAGGGCTTTAGTACCCTCCACTTTTGGTGGGCGAGTTTTAGTTGTTTTAGACGTCTGAATTTTCTGAGTTTCAGCCTTCTTATTGTTAGATCTGATACTTCCTTTTTAGATCCCTTTAGATCAACTCTTATCCCTTTCAAATCACCTCATATAGTTTTGTTTGGGTTTACCTCTAGGGCCACCTCTTCGTCACTCCTCCTTTTAGCTGATTTCCCCTTTTATTACAGCAACCTTGCCTCTGCCTCTTTGTTGTTCTCTGCACCTCTTTCCAGCATATTTCTTCTTTAGATCCCTGTCCCTCCCGACCTTAGATCTATCGGCCTCTTTTTCGTGTGTTTTGACTAGATTTTTCCCTCTTTTTAGACTAGTTTTGAGAGACCCGCCTTCTTGGGTTAGATCGATGCATTGTTAGCTGTTAAATTTTCTGTTATTTCAACATTATATACTGTTATTTATAGATTTATTTTTAGTTACGTAGCACACTTTTTCTTTTACTCTCAAAACGTCTGGGTTTAAAAAATTAAAATCAACACACGCCACACACTAACCCTAAGTGAAGAAGAGCCTGGTTAACACCGCCTGGCAAAGACTTTAAAATCAATTGTCACTGCACCTCTCTGCCCTTAACCTCACTTGATTTTGTCCCTCCCTGCCCTTGTCATTTTTTCTTCTTCCCGTCATCATTGCGCCTCCAAGGCACTTCTCTCGGAGACTTCTTGGCCTTCACCCTCAGTTTCCGGTTGGTCGACTTCCTCCTTCCCGTCGTCATCGAGTAAGTCCTCCCCCGAGTCCGCACTCCGACTCTTCTTCTGATTGTTCGGGTTCTCCCCCTACTCCTGGTTCTCCCCCTGTTACCTTCACCATGTCTAGTTCAGGGCCTAGCGCCAGCGGCAACCCCAGTTCTACTGCTAGGTCCGTTTCCAGCGGAGCCACTACGGGACCTACCTCGACTGCCCATTGCTCCCTTATATGGCTAGCCTTAGTCTCCCCGACTTCAATCAGCTGATCAATGATCCTATCTGCCACGATGTTAGTTGGCCTGCTATGCCAACCAAGCTCCCCTCCGACATTCCCAAGTTCGAAGGCCTTGCTAGTGAAGATCCCTCCAACCATATCCGATCTTTCCATATGTGGTGTTCATCCAATTCCATTACTAATGACTGCATTCATCTTCGATTGTTCCAACGCACACTTACCGGCAAAGCTTCTAAATGGTATGTTGAGCAGGCCACCTCCTCCCATACCACTTTTGCGACCATTTCCCAAGCCTTCTTATCTTATTTCCAGCTACCTCTCCGATACGACACTGATACCGAGCTTTTAACTTCCTTCCGTCAATCCTCTTTGACCCGCCTTTCCGCTCATGTCCAGGAATGGCGGCGAAGAAGAATCTTATGTCGCGCTCCTCCCTTTGAAGATCGTGTTTATATGGACTAGTTCCTTCGCTCTCTCTTACCTCCCATTGGCAAAGATGTCGCCTCCCATTTCCCTCAAACCAAAGAAGCCGCCCTCCAAATAGCCTTGAAATATGACCTTATTTATGCTCAATCTGGTTATGTTTATACCGTCCTTCCTGACCTCCCCAAGCCCGGCGGCACTAACTCCCCGGGGGCATCTCACTTTGCTGACGGTATCGTTGGAGCTCTTTCACATACCTCTGCTCAACCTCTTATGGGCTATGGTTTCCCTCCAGGAGGGGCTAGCACCTCCAGCACTTTCCCCCCTCGAGGTAGCATGTATCCAGGATACGACATGCCTCCTCCTTTTGCCCCCACTCCTGCTTACCTCAATGTTTCCCATCCTAACCCTTATCCTTACCCACAGCCTGGTGTCCCAGCTCCTCCAACATTTGGACCTCTCACCCCCTTGCCTTCTGAACCCCCGCCGCAGCACTTACTACCCCCTCCAGGGCAAGTATTTGCGCAGCAGGGCGCGACCAATTCTCTTCCTTCTCAAAGAAAGAGGAAAGGCAATCAATCTGCCCCTGGTAATCATGGATCCAATCCTTCGAGTCTTGATCCTAACATTGCCAACCAACCACAGGGCTCTCAGCCCAAGCCGAACAGGCCGCTTCGCACCAATAAGCCATGTTCATGTTGTGGTGTTTATGGACATTACACTCACGATTTTCCCGTATTACCACAGATGCGGCAGATGTGGGAGTCTCAGGCCACTGTGTGGGGACAACATTCCTCCCCTAATATCCCTCCCAATCCAGCTACTTCTCAACCTGTTGTGTTTACCGATCCTTTCCCTCAACAAGGATTCATGGCCACTCAACCACCTCATACCCCGGAAACCACTCAAACTTCCCCTTCTGATCCTCCGATTACCAGATTCTCATGATGGCCGCTGACCAACCTCTCACCGTCGACCTCAACCTTCAAACTCGGTCTCGTCAGTACTCCACGCCTCCCGTTCCGTCTATCTCTGAGTCCCCATCTTCAGGTCCTACAGAGCCTCTGTCGACACCCAATGGTCCCTTGCAAATCCCTCCACCCAAAACTGAGGTTCATACCAAGATTCCTAAGGGCCCATTACGCCGACATGCTGCCTCTGGTCGAGCTGCCCATTCATATAGCATAGTAGACGATCTGGCCCAATCTCTTGCTGCCATTTCAACACTGTAACTCCTCCAATTGTGTCCTTCCCAAAAGAAGGCTATACTATCTGCCGTGGGCACTGTAGATCCTGCCGATGACCAATTGATTGTTTTCGATGCCCGTCAGTCAGACCATCCCCCCTTACCTGCTTCTGTTGCTTTCCAAATCCCAATCAAAATCTGAAATGACAACGTCGCTTGGTGTATCATTGATGAGGGGGCATCTACCTGTGTGATGTCTACTTCGGTTTGGAAACAACTCGGATCTCCTGAGCTGGCCCCTTCCACAATCACCCTTCGTGCGTGGGATGGCCATGCCTCCCAGCCCATTGGCCTATTCCGTAACTGTCCTATCACCCTTGCGGGTAAGACTGTTTGTGTCAACGTTGAAGTTATCGATGCCCCTCTTGACTACAACATTCTTTTGGGGCGTAGTTACACCTATGCCATGTCTACCGTCCCATCCACAGTCCACCACAAGATTTTTTTCCCTCATAATGGCAAGATTTTCACCATTGACCAGTTGACTTACCATGAACCAAAATCTCAGACCTCCCCTAGGTCCACTATCTCTACTGTCACCAATAAGCAAACTGTTGATTCTTTGACCAGTGTTTCCCCTGGTGTCTACAAAGAATCCTCCTTGCTTGGAATTTTTCCAGGTCCTCCCCCTCCTCCTGTCTCTGACCCCAACTTAGCGAATGTTTGCATGATGCAATCATCTTAGACTGACCTTCCACAGCCTGCTTCGGCTAGTCAGCAACCTCAATCTCGCCCACCGCAACCTGCTCCTAGCCCTTCGCTTCAGTCGACCGAACCTTTTCCGCCTGGACCTTCCCATCCACCTCACACTCAAGAAACTCCGTACCCTCCCGAGTCGATTCCCCCAGGGCTCCACCATACGGGAGCCATCCCTCCTGGCCATTACCCCGCCGGTCAGATACCTTTCCTTGATCCCCCTCCTGGAGTCTATTCGATTCTCGTCATGGCCACCTTTTCCCTCCCTAATTTCACCTTGGGAATACCAGTATGGTATCTTACTCCTCCAGCCGAGACCCCACCCGGCCACCCCAAACCATACATTGCTGTGACACCAGTTCAACCGATTCCCTTCGCTCCTTCCACCGCTACAGTGCCCCTAGCCCCTCCGCAAGACCATCCTCATGCTGTGACAACTACGGGCAAGAAAATAAAAACTCGCAAGGGGGCATCCAAAGACAAGGCCACTGCTCCCGACCCTACCCCTCCTCCACCCGCCAAGCCTTGTGCCTTGTGTGATGGTATCGGTCATGCCACACATACTTGTCCGGAGTTGCCCCGTATCCAACCCATGGTTAAAGTCGCGTTCCCTAAATCTACGGTCCCTGAAACCTCTGTTTCTTCCTCATCCACAGCCAAGAACCCAAAGAATCTTCGCAGCAACAAACCTTGTGCTCTGTGTGGTGTCCATGGCCATTATTCTCACCATTGTCCTCACCTCACGCATTACCGAGCCTCTTTAGAGGTCATTCGCGAGTACGAAGTTGAACAAAATCAATCCGCCTCTCCCATCCTTGCTCAGTATGCGTCAGGTTTACTCAAGGATCCCCCTGCTACCATTGACATTCCTCCCCCTGATGTTGAGATGTCGGAACCTGCTGCCCCCCTCCTATACCTATCCTCATCCGCACGACCCTCGGAGTACATTCCCGCTGAA
Organism: Pinus albicaulis; assembly: GCA_034641835.2. NCBI lineage: Eukaryota > Viridiplantae > Streptophyta > Pinopsida > Pinales > Pinaceae > Pinus > Pinus albicaulis. The sequence continues at coordinate 1,238,078,323 of CM076574.1, read as the reverse complement.
TCCACTCCATCTGTTTTGCTTGATTCCCCTTCAACAACATTCTTGGGCTCTTCATGCTTTGACCATCTTTTTACTTGTTCTTCTGTCATTCCCTGTGATGACCCGTATGTGCACCTCTCTTCCCATACTGATGATTTAGGTAGCTTTGCAGCGTCATGTGGTTTCCTTGACCTTTCCCTTTCCTCCCATAATCAAGATGATACCTTATGTATCTATGATATCCTTCGCAGCATGAGTTCTCGCTCTTCCTCCCATAGTTCTCATCCATCTCCCTCTAGTCGATCTATGAGTCCTAGACTTCCTACCCCGACTACTCCCTATGTCTACCCTATACTCACGCTGCCATCATTATTCTCCTTCCTCCCATTTCTTGTCTTGTGACACTATTCCACCGGCCCTCTCATCCACACATTATATTGGCTATGCCGATGGGGCAAGTCGCTATTCCTGGAATCTCGCCTCGGCCGCATGGGCCATCTTTACCCCCTTGCATACCCTCTTTCTTGCAAATGGGGTCTGCATTGGTAATGCCACCAATAATCAGGCCGAATATGATGCAGTACGTGGTCTCTTAGCCGATGCCCTATCTCATCGCATCCTCCATCTGCACGTTCATTTAGATTCCCTGCTTCTTGTTTTACAACTCAATGGTGTCTATCGTGTGCATAACCCTATCCTGTTTAGACAATATTTACGAGTGAAACTTTTGATACGTGACTTTAGATTCATTACTTTCAACCATGTGCCTAGAAGTCAAAATCACTATGTAGATAGAATTGCAAATCATGTTCTAGACTGGAATTTATCACACACAAGACAATAACATTTCACACCATCAACACAATGAATATACATAATATATATCATATAACATGTTTTTTTAGAGTCCATCTACTTTGAAAAATATGACATGCCCATAGCATGTTACAAAAACAAAACTACAAAACTAGGGGCACCACTTGCCCCTACATACACACTGGGGGGCACCACCTGCCCTACATCTAATCACTCTCTGGAGGATCCCGATCTAATGGCTCTACTCCTGCAGCTCGTAGATCGCGCATAATCTGACCGACCATCGCCATGCATCGCATGATACCTCGCCAGTCCGAGGGTAGCCCAATACATAGCTCTATGTACTGGTCGTCTAAAACCTTCCAACCACGCTCCAACACACCGGTCAGCAGCCCCTCACATCTACGACGAATGTCCTCCAACAGAGTGGCCATATCCTCGTTCTGTGTTGTTCTTGATCCACTTGCACCTGTAGCTCCAGTTGCTACAGGTCGTCCCATATATCCGACCGGTTTTACTGGAGCTATATCTACATTCCCAAAAGTATAAGGATCAATACCATGAATACTATTCACAAACTTTACAATGCACATAACCGATTAGTTACTTGTCACTTACCATCAGGCCCCCATACTCGACCAGACAGAAGCGGAAAGTCCAGATCTCCCCAATAACTCATCCCACTATAGGGATAGTCATCTATGTACAATGGCATCTGATCCCAATGGGCGAAGAACTCTGGTCGGAACACCCGTCTGACCGCCCCTCCTCCTCCTCTACACAGTAGTCATCCCCACCGACGCATAAGAGGCTCTCTCAGACCCCCATCAAGTAGTTGTACACGAGGTCGTAAGGTCGGGAGATTCTCAAAAAAGAAGGAGCACAATCATGATTCACTTTCCGCTTACATAGCGACAACTGTCATTTCACCGACACCAACATCATCTGGGCCCACCCATAGTAGGTCCCACTCAACACACTCTCTACAATCATCATCTGCCCTCCAATGATGTGATGGAACGCCTGGCTGCCTAAGATCCGCAACACTACTGCTGCCACTGCCCAGGTCTCCAACCTCTCTAGATCTCCAATCGATATCCGAGTCCCTTTGACTCGGACACCTGGTCGACAATGTCGCTCAACGAACTCCATGATGTTACGCCCCCGTGATAACACTGGCTATGTATTTCCCACCATCCCTAATGGTGGGAGACCAGTCCAGAAATACAGATCCTGGACTGTCAGCTCAATCCTGTGCCCCTGCACTATAAACACCTCTTGATCTGGATCCCAATAACTGATAATTCGGGCCAATAAGGGCTTCCCAGCCCTCATTAAAGAGTTCTCCACAAATTTCAGAACCCCAAACCTAGCCAATGCACGATGGACACCCTGATTCGCTTGGATTTTCGTCCATAATGTACCTAGGTCTCTCTCTCTCCACTTGATCCGTATATCTGCCATATCTGCACAAAACCATCATCTTTGTCAGTCTCCAGATAAGCAAAACTACATTCACTCACACCAAAACTGGATCTCAGCCTATACCAGCACTGAAACCACCTCTATCTACCAGGTCGCACTTTTTGGCCAAATCCCGGGCCAGGTCGCACTTTTAAGGCCCAAACCTGCGTCCCAGGTCGTAGTTTTTGCCCCAAAAAGTGCGACCCGGCCGTAATGATGAAGTAGGAGCAGTTATTGAGATTTAAGACCCTAATCTGAACTTTGAATCCATCAAAAACAAAGAGTATGATTAGGCCTCTTACATGCAACTGACGGATCGCGATTCCAACAGTCGGTTTGTCCGCTACGATCGCCGCAAGATTTGGGGCCTTCTCTCCTCTCCACATTCACCACAGCTACACAAGCAAATGAATGATTTTGGAGAGAAAATGCCTTATTAGAAGAAAAACCCCTGTTTTTTCTTTCGCCCGCTGTGACCAAACCGTAGCCTCGTTTGACACACCGTCTACACCGTTGGAAAGCTCTCACCAAGCACTCAAATGGGTATCCGTTATTTTTTCATGTTTTGATACTTCACTAGGACACATTTTGTCCACGAAGGGTCTATTCACCTCTCCTCCAAATCGAATTTCTTCACTTACAACACTTGTACTTGGGGCACCATTTTGCCTCCTTACTTGTCTTTGTTAGTGTTGATTTTCATCATGAGATACCCTATTGTACTCATGTTTTTATGGTCCTCTATTAGACCTTGACTGTGTGGTAGCACAATCAAGTCACCCTTGTTTAGAGCATCCGAGTTGATTCATCATTGGTCATGGAGTCTATCTCGAGTCCCTTTGTATCCCGCTATAGCTTTCCATCCTTCATTGCTTGGTCCCTCTCTCGTGTTGCACATTATGGCCTTCAGTACCATTGTCCCCTATCCCTCATGATATTGTGTCAATCGTTGCCAAGCCATTCATGCCCTTTATGCTCTAACAAGGGAAGTCATCCATCCGCTACTCAGTATTCCCCATTTCATCATCATCAGTAGTGTTCGTTTGTTAGTCGCTCCACTTTTTTCTCTCGCGCGTTAGTTGGGGATCCCTTATTGCCTCACCTATGGCGGACCTCCTTCTGTCGTCATCAGCTCATTTACTGCAGAAGCCAGGTTTAGATGGCGGTGTACCTTGGTTCGAGCTACTTTCCACATGATCGTGATCCGTATACTTGATGGTCCAGTGATGCAGCAACAGCTATTGGTGATTCCTGGGTGTGTGTGAGATGTCTCAACCCTCATGAGGGGGTGGCCCTGCAGGTAGCCCCCCACATGCCCGGATGACTTCTTCATTTCCGCCTTTGATGCAGCTCTTTACATTTGATGATGTCGGCCTCAGCTGCTTGCAGCACCTCTTCAATTTGCATGTATCGGTCAGATTTTGCGAGCCCTTCCCCGTGTATAGGGGGCATTTGGGGTGTATTTGTATCTCATGTACTAAACTATTATTGTATAAGTCCTGGCTGTTATTCCAGGCACAACATGTATGTGGGATTCATCATTCTATTTTTTTTGGCTTGCATTTATGCCAGCATGTACTTTATAGTTCGGTTCCTTGTTTACTGGACATACTATTCTTTTGTACTTTGTCTCGGCAGGCATAGGTATGCCTCCCCGCCGCCTTCACACAATGATTAGTAAACTAGGGAGATTCTGTTGCACCGTAAGCTTCTGCCTCCTTGGTTCAGTCCCTGAGTTAACACAGACTACCTACATTTCTCTCTGACTCTTCCTTCTCGATGTCTAGTGATTGGAAGTTTCATAATCGCATTTTCAAGCTATAGTTTATTTGGTTCTTTTAACACTTCAGATACGTTGGGGGAAATCACACACTACTTTTTGGTCATCTAACTTATTATCATTAGATGAACCCAAGTACACCATGTAACACCAATTTTACCCAAAGTAAAATTGCTTTCACTATGTGAAATAACTTAGTAAAACACCTTTATTAAGTTGTTTATGGTCTAAACAGGAAACCCCAAAAGGAAATAATAAACAAATCTATATTTGTTTATATTTCCTGGTCATATTTAACCTAAAACAAGGAAATCAATTAAATAAATCCTTATTTATTTGATTATTTCCTAGGAATAAGTTATTTAAATCCTTATTTAAATAATATTCCTAGTTAAATTTGACTAAATCATTTATAAATAATTAAATAAATAATTATTTATTTAATTATATTTCCACCATTTCCCTAAAATAATAAATAAATCATTTATTTATTTATTATTTATAAATAAAGGAGTTGACCCAAGTCAAAAATCCTTTCCCCTCCAACAAATATAATAAAATATTCCTAAAGGGTGGTTCTAGAATTTGATTAATAATATTTTATTCATGCACCAAGTTCTAGATCACCCTAATATTTTGTTATAAATAAAAGGGTTTTCCCCATTCATTAGTCACCTTTTGTTGCCTATTAGATCACTCTGGATCTATACACTTGGTCACATTTTCTCCATTTTTGCCTTGTGAGCTCCCATTGAGTTCTATGTTTGTCTGGGTTTTCTACACCAACAAGAGAGAGAGATTCTAGATCTTAAGTGTTGAGGACTGTCAAGAACCCATCCCATTGGGGAGAACCAGAAAACACCTTTCTTGTTTTCCTCTCAGGTGCCCCCTTTGAATATAATATAAAAAATTCTTTCAAATACATTGTTCTTGTCTTGTCTATTGGATGCATGGAGCCATATTTCATTTTTACTGCTTAATGTCTTTTATGCTTAGATATGGATTTGTGCAACATTATTTGGATCAACCAATTGCAGACTTAAAGATATTGGCAGTCATATTTGATGTTAGGGCTATTTGTTATGCGTAGCTAAAGTGGTCTTTTACGACAAAAGATTCATACTAACATGGATTCTTCTCTAATGAACTAGAGGAAGGTTCTTGTGGATTCTTCTCTAATGAACTAGAGGAAATTTCTTGTGGATTCTTCTCTCCTAATATTTGCATGATAATGTTTATTCCCAAAATTTTATAGTTAGATTCAACCAACAGCTTGGCTAAACGCTGCCCCTTTATCATCTTGGTTGATTTGATATCTAGATCAAATTCAAGGATTTTAGTTATCCATCTCCCTCTCCTACCATATGTATTAGGTTGGATCAAAACAGTTTTTATAACATTATTTGGGACATAAGCAGTAATAGGAGAATGAAGGACATAAGTTTGAAAGGATTTGAGCGCTTGTACAAGAGGATATGCTCTTTTTTCAATGATGTCATATTTTAGCTCTGCATCTCTCATTACTTTACTAAAGAAGGAAATTGGTTGTTCATCTTGGTTATCATTATTTTGTAGTAAAACAATCGCTAAAGTGGTGTCAGAGGCAAAAGATAATATGCTGAAGGGTTTGGTATAATCAGGGTTGGCTAATACTGGGGCTTCAGAAATAGCCTTTTTGATTTGTGTAAAATAAAATCTAGCTTGCACTATCAATTTAATCTCATGATCCTTTTTCAACATGTGAGTAATATCTTTAACAATCTCAACATGATTTGGTATAAATATTCTCAGAAAATTAATAGTTTCCTAAAAAAATCTTGAACTTCTTTTTTATTTTTGGGGAGAGTTATTACCTCAATGGGAGAGACTCTTTTGGGATCAATTACCACTCCTTCTTTTGAGATAATGTGGTCGAGTAGCTTCCCTTATTTTATGGCAAAGAGGGAATTCTTTGGATTAAGCGAGATTCCAAATTTTATGCACCTATCAAAAACCTTTCTCAAGTGCTTTAAGTGTTTTTCATTAGAATTTGAAAACACAGTTAGATCATCCAGGTAAATAATAATGAATTTATTGATTTTTCCAACAAAGGCTAAATCCATATCTCTTTGAAATGTTTCTCTTGCATTATTCAATCCAAATGGAATCCTATCATACATAAATGTACCCTAGGGAGTGGTGAATGTTGTCTTCTCTTTGTCTTCTAGACTTACCAAAATCTGGTTGTATCCAGAGAAACCATCTGACATAGAAATTCTAATAGATCCTAAAACTCTTTGGAGTAATTGATCCATTTTGGGCAATGGATAATTGTCTTTTAAATATGATTTATTGAGGTTTATGAAATCCACACACAATCTGATTTCACCATTCTTCTTTCTTACAGGAACTAAGTTTGCAATTCATTCAAAAAATCTAAGAGGACCAATGATTTTCGCATCTAATAATTTTTTGAGTTCCTTTTCAATAGTTGGAAGTAAAATTGGATTTATTCTTCTTAATTTCTATTGGAATGGTTTGGCTTCTGGTTTTAAAGGGATCTTATGTTGAATGATATTTGTGTCATAAGATTTAAGCTCATCATAAGACCAAGCAAAAACTTATTTTTATTGCTTTAAGAGATAAATATATTTGTCCTTTATGTCCTTGGGCAATGAAGCTGCAATTTTGACATTTTTAATTTCTTTATCAGTTCTGATATTACAATCTTCTATGTCTTCCTGTTGTTGTGAATCTGATAATGATTTTTTTTTTTTAAATCATTATTTGAGAGTGTAAATTTCTGTGATCCATATCTAATTTCATCAGAAATCTTCCGGAAAATCACATAATCAATTGAGAAGTCGATGCATTTCGAACTACTGAGTGTAGTTCATCATCAGGATAATTTCGAAAAGCGTCGACGAAATTTTCTTAGATGTGATTTTCACGGAAAGACTTTATACACATGTTAGAAACGCGACATCTTCTCAATTGATTATGTGCTTTTCCAGAAGATTTCTAATTAAAGATCACTATTGTCAAAAACAATTTCAAGAGGAACTAGGCCCTTGGGAATGAGGTTACTCGACAATTGAAGGATATCATCATCAACAATCTTATCTTTCAAATGTGAAGTTTTATTTTCTCGAGTTGGGGCTAAGATGAACAATTGGTTTTCCTTTATATTGTAAAGCTGCAAAGTCATCAATTACCTGCAGGAAACTCTTCAATTGTTCATCATATTCAAACACTTGCCATTGTTTAATATTTTCAAGGATTGAAGGCCTATATTTGACCTGAATTTGATATTGTAGTTGCATTGGGTCACAGATTTTAAAAGCACTAGCAGAAACTGCTAAAGAATCTGCATACATATTTTCACCCCTTGGAATCGTTATAATGTTGAAAGCTTGAAAATAGTTCTCTACAGAATCCCATACTTCATTTTAGTAAGATCTAAGCCTAGGATGTTTTTCTTGACATATGATTCTTACTTGTTTGACAATAAGTTCTAAATCACTAAAAACACTTAAGTTATGAACTTTGAGACTTTTGGAAAACTCAAGTCCTAAAAGTAGGGCTTCATATTATACTACATTATTTGTCACACCGGAGTCTAACTTAAAATATTGAGTTTTTTTCTCTTTATCCGGTGAGATGAGTAGAACACTAGATCCTACTCCATCCCGGTAAAAATATCCATCAAAATATAGTTTCCAAATATCATTTTTCATACATTCAGGTTTATCCAAAATTTGTTCAATGCTAAGCTAAGGATTTTGACGATTACTATATGATAATGTAAAACATCCAAAATCTTGATCAACGACATAAATTGGATGATTTATTTCTTGGTCAGCTTTACAAACACTATTAATGAATCTTACCTCTTTGTACAATCTAAGATTTTCACCCCCATATACAATAATAGTAGCACAACACATTTCCATTTGTAGACTCCCCCCTAATTTTGCACAACATGATCTAGATAGCAACATCCCAAATTTAGGAGGAATATATGTGACTACAATGTCTAGCACTACACTCTTAACTGGGATTTGTGCTAGAGTGACCACTAAGTCTTTTATCAGTCCAATACAAGGAAATTTCCTTGAATCAAAAGTATACAAGTCATGGTAAGGTATAGTAATTTGTAGTTGTATTTGGTCCATGATTAATTTGGACATCAAATTATGAGATGCCCCAGAGTGTAACATGCAATTATATAGAAGAAAATCATGAAATTTGAGAGTAACATAAATGGGAGGGACATTTTCATCAATCATGTCATAACTAGGACCAAAAACCACTGAAGGTTTTTCATCCTATAAACTGATCACGTCCCCCTCAGCATCTATATTGGAAGATTGGATCCACTTTGATACTTGATTTTTGTATCCTGGGTTTTTAGAGAGTTCAGATAGTGGAATGGGAATTTTGACCCTTTCCTTCTCTTTCTCTACATTAAAAATTGTTGGAATAGATCTATCAAGTATATTTTGTTCATTGGGTTGAATTAATGGTTGGATAACAGTGGTTTGGGTTTCAACAATTTTTACTAGAGGCTCATTAATTCTGACATTCTTAGCTGGCCTACTAGGGCTTGGTCTAGGCCTTAAATCATATCTTCTGCTCAATTATACAATAAGATATTCAGAGAATGCTTGATATTTTGAGACTTGGGAAGCTTCTTGATCTTGGGTTGAAGATTGATCAGAAGAAATGGGAACCAGGGAATTTTGTAAAGATATGTCACCTAAACAATTAATGTCATGGGTAGCTCATGGGCCACCTTTCTCAGGTTCTTGATCATCAATTAATAATGGAAGTTGGACCATTTGGTCAGTGTTTGGTCTTTGTAGGATTTGAGTTTGAAAAGCCCGAGGTTTGTTTGTTACTGGTTGAGCTACTCTAGGTTGTGCTTCTATTTTTGAAAACCTATTGGAAATATTTCTTAACAAAGAAGTAATTTCATCTATCTTATGATCCTCTTCTTTACTCTTTGTAAAATAAGTACTTTCTGCCCTAGCTTTCATTTTTCTTTCAGCTTTCTCAGCCTTAGCTTTAAGTTTATTTGATGCATAAATGTTTGCTTCTACCTTAATAGAATTTTTTTTCATGTATGCCAAAGTAACAGACCTTCATTCTCTAAGCATGACAAAAAAATCATCATCAAATCCTTTTGAAAATATATTCTTTGCTGGAGCTACTAGTGGTTTACAGTCAAGTGACATTTTATTGTAAATTTTATTAAATCTTTTGATGAAATCAGAAACAGGCTCTCTAGGGTTTATTTTTAAATAATCAAATTCTGAAAGGCAATAGACTGGATCTTTTTTAACTCCCCATTGATTCTTAAAGTTATTTTTTAATTCATTCCATGTTCTAATTGAATTGGCTTGTAATTGTCTGAACCATATTCTTACATTTCCTTCAATGTGTTGAACAAAAATCCTTGTATATACATCTTCATGCTCAATGTTCATGTTGTCAGCAAAATCTAAGAAGGCATATAAATGATCTTCGGCAGATGGACCTCTATCTCCCTTAAACCTAGGCAGGTGTTTAAGGTATCCATCCGGAAAACCATTTAGTTGATTAGGAAGAATCATTGTGATTGAGGAGCATTCGAAATTAGCCAACACTGTGATTGGATGTTCACATGTTGTGGATAAATATGAGATGGATAAACATTGGCCATTAATTTTCTATTTTAATTTTAAATTAGAGAAATTAGTTTGTTGGATTTATTAGATTAATTAGGAAATAAAATTAGAAATTGATTCCTCCCTGCGTGGAGATTAAGCCAAGTAGGCTAAGAACTGAGAAATAGGATAACATTTAATTGAGGAATAAATTAAACATAAATCTATTTTGAGAAGAAGAATTGTTTTGGATTTTTTAATATATAATGTGTGAAATAGATGAAATAGGGGCAGAGAGCGAAAATTGTAAAAGAGAGACCGAGAATTGGAAAATCAAGCCACGAAGGGCTAAATCTCTGTAATTTATATTTCCAAAATACTAGATTGAAGTATGGCATGAAAATTTGTTGTTTTGGGTGCTAAATTTCGTTGAAATTATTTGAAGATCAATTCCGTATATACGCTTCTTCTATTTCTGAATTTTTAATTGAAATTAGCAGTGAATACCTTAAGGGTTTATTGCAGAGTTGGGTATTGAGCGTTCTAAATTCTTTATCAAAGGATTGATTTAAAACTGGGTAATTGATCCATGATAGAACTTTGTTCCACCCAAAATTGTGGGTGTGGTGTAAATCGAAGTAATGAGCAAAGAAATTTTTAAAAACCATGAGTGGTATATTGCATCACTCCTCAACGGTTTTTGGTATTGATCGAAAGTGTGTGATAAAGGTCTGGAGGTGACATGTATCATCTATTCGGCGAAGTAAAACCACAAATATTGCAAATTTGCAAAGTGTTAATTGTTGTCCTGTTTGAAATGTGATGACCGTTAGTTTTGGCAGTTAAATGGAGGTGGAGTGTAATGACCATCAGATATAAAGCAGTTAAAAGGGACGGTGGAGATTGTACACATTCTGAGGAATGAAGAAATTGAACGGTCAATGGGATTGACCACATCTCATTAGTTGTGTTAATTGCTCTACTTTTACAAATTTGAAAAATATCATGTTATTCTGTTTCCAGGTTTATATTATATTTAATATATGATTCCATTCCTTGAGTGAATATACGAATAAAGGAATTATAATTGTAATTGCATTTTGATATTAGACTTTGGAATCATTTGGTATCAGAGCCCAGATCGTGTTGTTTTGCAAAATTCCACCAAGAAGAGGTGTAGGAATAGGCCGGGGACAACCTGCAGCAAACACAATTTTGCTGGAAGAAGTGCGACATCTTCGTACACGGATGGAAGCTATGGAAACAACCTAGAGAAGAGCATCTGATGAAGGAGGCGCTAGTGATGCAGAGGAATCATCTGAAGAAAAAGAACAACAAGACAATGAAGCAGCTAAGGTGTTGAAGATGTTGATGAAGGCAATTGGAAGACCAAAGGTGGATATACCTATGTATGAGGGAAATCTCAATGTAGAAGAATTACTAGACTAGAGCAGTTCATTAGACAAGTACTTTGACTTTGAAGAAGTTGAAGATGAAAAGAAAGTGAAGATTGCAGGTACCAGATTAAAATTTCATGCATCTATTTGGTGGGAAGAATTACAGCCATCCAGACGGAGAAAAGGGAAACTCAGAATCAAACAATGGGATAAGATGGTGAGAAAATTAAAAGGTAAATTCATGCCCAAGGATTATCAATTAAATATTTTTAAGCAATTACAGAATTTGAAGCAGAAAGGAATGACATTGAAAGAATATACAGAGGAGTTCTATAAATTGAATATTAGAGATGGACATGTTGAGTGTTGTAGCCTAATTCGACTAGCTAAAATTCTAGATGTTATTATTGCAACTCCTGGCCATCCCATGCATCATTTTGCTGAGACCAATTGCGAAAAATACTTGCCCAGTTGAGTGTTAACCGGTAGACTTTGCTTTTTAGTGCAATTCTACCTCGATTTCTCGCTGAACTTGCAAAGGCAGGGCTTCGGGATCCTCAAGTTGTACGACTTGATTTAAAGACTAAGATCAGCCCCGATCTCAAACTCACGTTCTTTACCGTGCAACCTGAAGAGAAATGCGCAGCATTGCTGCATCTGGTGAGAGAGCAGATTGGTTCGGATTAACAGACATTAATTTTTTTTGCAACAAAGCATCACGTAGAATTCATCAATGAATTGTTTAAGGAAAGAGGAAAAGATTATTTTCGCTTGCAATGGATGCTTCTCAGTTATCAGAGTTATCCAGTAAGATGGAGGAAGAAGAAATGTTCACTCCCTCTGTATCCTCCTCAAGTGAATGTTCAAGTGAGTCGGAAGAAATGTTCAATGCGTCAAGTGAGATGTCGGAAGAACAGAGTGTCAGTGAGCCATTATCCCCAGAAGCATTGAAAGATTCTGAAGACCTTTATAATCAACTTGATATACTAAAGGGTCAGACTGCTACTGCTGATCAAGTTGCAAATAAGATTCCCGAGGGCCCTCTCTTTAAAATTATGAAGATTGTATCTGACAAGCAAGAATTGAGTTTTGTAGACAAGGTCCATCTTCCAGAAGAACAGATTTTGGGCCTGTGCAATAGAATGTTACCCAATGCTACAGGTAACCATGCGTTTCCTGATATCAGAATCGATTTTAAATTCCTTGAGTCAATTATCGTTGCACACAATTGGATTCTATGGGGACAAGAGAACGATGGGTAGAATATTGAAAGAAATGGGTGTGGTAGATGATTCGATTCATAAGAAAATGGAGGAAGAAAATTTTGAGGCAGGCTTGTATGTTAGTCATTTGGAGCAAGTCATCATTGTTTTCTATTGGCATCAAGAAACCCATCTCAAAGATGCATCAAGGAAAAATGTTTCATGAAATTTTATACGCTATGTAGTGGACCTTTGTGATGATGTTTATGTGTGCGTTGAAGATCATAATCTTCTTGTAGCAACTCCGACTGCTTCTATGGGCAGTGGAAAAACAGAGAAACTTAAGATAGGCCGTGTTAAAAAATCTGAAAATGATGTCACGGTTTCGTCTGGTTTCCACATCAACATAGGAAGGCATATCAGTACTATTATGCCAAAACAGACAATGTTCTTTGCTGAAGAATATCACCGCTGTGCTTTTCTTACTGCCAATTATAGAGGATCAAGAAAGTCTATAAAAGCTCAAAAGAGAAATGGTCAGGTTGGTGCACTTGCGTCAGAGTTACAGACATTATCCAAAGACTATGATCTTGATTACACTAGGCTCAGCAATGTGGACTTCGTTTGTCTTTTGAAATATGCTACATTTCCAGAGTCACAGAGCTATACAGAATTGAAAGATTCCTTGAAGGTTCGCCGTGTAGAAAATGAAAATTTCAATATTCAATCGGGGTTGAACGAATTAGTGGAGCAAATATTGCAAAATTTTCTCCAGGTTCTACCTGAGTACTGCACGTTTATTCGATATTTATCAGGCTCGGAATCTGAAGAGAAGGGGGCGTGTTGCAACTCAGAAAATTGACCATATTCAAACAAACCCGTTCCAGCAGCTAGAAAATCAGTTGGGTACCATTTGGAATGGCAAATATCGTGGAAAGAAACTGCTTGTTGTAGGCTCAGATATAAATTTTCATCAGACAGATGGGATAGACTCAAGATTCATCGTTGAAAGATCTAAAAAGTCTGCTCACCCGGTTATGTTGGAAGAAGAGTTTCAGGGATAAAGAATATTATAAGTGCCATACCTTCAAATCAACACTCAGAGTCTGGTTTAACAGTCAGAGACAGTGAAGACTTTTTGATCGAACAGGATCGATGCAGCTGTTCTTGACCCTGTGACGGATGACAGTGATGGTTTGCAAAAGCAGAAATCCACATATAATATCCAAGTTGGACTAACGACTTGGATAATCCGGCTCAGATCCAATGGTTTTGCGGCACCACAAATTAAACGAATTTTATGAGAGATAGTGCCCCCGCAAATGGTTTGTTCTAAATCACTATTTACGAAATCTACGGCTATGATGCATTATGGCATCACTTAGCCTTTTCTCAAGAAACCGCTATCAGTGCTCCCGTAGCCAGCTATTGGTTTTCAAAAACCATGGGTGACTTTGTCGTTAATACGTATGGGTGTAATGGGACCCAAAGTGTACCATTCGTTTTTTTTACTTGCACTAGAGTAAGGTCCTATTTTTGGTTTTATATTATATATTATATATATAATATTAAAACAGATATTTTGTAAATTTAAATAATTCCAAAACTTCCAAGAATCAGTTTCAAAACTGATCATAGCAGTTAGGAAGTTACTTTAGATGGCTGACATAAAAGCAGAACAAAGGAGAGGAGTAGGGGTTCCAGTTATTGGACCTCCAGACAGTGGTCTTTGTACGCAAATTTCAAGTGATTAATGAAGGAAAAGCAAGCTTCTAGTATTTGTTGATATTGATACGTCTTCTAGTTTACATATTGTATTTTCAGTCCTTGAATAAAATGAAGTATCGAAGCAGCAAGTCTCTTTTTACGTGTATAAATAAGAGTTAAAACCCTTAATAGGCGCTCCTTCATTTTAACTGTTATTTCCTTATAATTCTTCTAAAAGTTTGAGATGATAGATTCTATACAACATCATATCATTTTGGGCTTTTCTTTTGATTCTTCTTCTGAACATTTCATTCCATATCAGCAAATAATAGCATTGTGGGACATTTATAGCATTTGATTTTAAAGATTCAATGATTGAACTTTGGAGGTGATTAAACATGGATCCAAATCTCTGTGACATAATCATAAGAATGTCTTAAGCACAAATTCCTTTTCACAGCCAAGGAATTGTTTCTTAAGGTACAACATTGAGGATGATGTTGAGAAAGTGGCTAGGTATATAAATGGTTTGGGATATGATATCCAGAATGAAATCAGTTTATTAAATCTGAAGACAATTGAGGATGCTTATCAGGCAGCCTTAAGAGCAGAAGAGAAGATACAGAGGTAGAAAAACCAGAGGAACTAAGGTAAGAGTTCCGTAAGAGGCAGAGGATCATTTAAACGCAGATTTCAGCACTCCCAAAATGAAGCAGGATGCTCAAGTAGCAGATCACCAAAGAGAGGAGACTCTGGTCGAGGAAGGTTTGTACCCAGAGGTAGAGGTCGAGGAAGAGAAATTTGGTGCTATACATGTGGTGAATGGGGACATGGGTTATGGGACTGTCCTCATAATAAATTAACAACTCAGGGAAATGTGAATGTTGCTGAAACAAAGGAGGAAATTCCTCAGGATACAGGAAAAGAAGAACCACCCGAAGCAGGAGAATCTTTGTTATTGAAAAGTGTGTTACTTAAAGCAGAAAAAGAAGCAGGAGGGCTAGCTCAGAGAAAGAATCTATTCAGAACAATATGCAAGTCTAAGGGTAAATGTTGCAAAGTGGTAATTGACAGTGGTAGTACTGACAACCTTGTTTCTACAGAAATGGTAGACAAGTTAGGATTAGAAAAGAAAATACACCCGACTCCATATAAGGTATCATGGCTACAAAAAGGACATCAGATTATTGTGACAGAACAATTTTAGGTGGAGATCCATATAGGCACTTACAAGGATGTTATATTATGTGATGTAATGCTGATGGATGTATGTCACATATTGTTGGGAAGACCTTGGTAGTTTGATCGGAAAGCCATACATGATGGCAGAAGGAACACTTATACCATGGAGAAGGATGGAAACAAAGACACATTGCTACCACTGAAGGATGAAGCTGACAAAGGAACACCAGGAAATACTGTTATGTTGATGAGTGGAAAAGAAATTTTGCAAGAAATTGAAAAAAATGAAGAGATGCATTTTGCTGTCATAGGGAGACCTAAGGTAATTTTGACTTCCACAAACTTAGATGATTTATCTGAAGAAATCAAAATTATGTTGAATGATTTTGTTGATATTATAGTGGATGAGTTACTAAATGCATTACCACTGATCAGGAGTATTATTCATCACATTGATCTAATACCTGGAGCAACTTTTCTGAATAAAGCAGCATATAGATTAACTCCTCAAGAAAATGCAAAAATTGGAAGACAAGTGCAGGAGTTGATGGATAAGGGTTTGGTAAGAAAAAGCCTTAGTCCATGTGTTGTACCAACAATACTCAGTCCAAAGAAAGGAGAAGAATGGCGCATGTGCACAGATTCCCGAACCATAAATAAAATCACCATCAAGTATCATTTTCCTTTACCATGAATGGATGATTTAATGAATTGCTTGAGTGGATCAAAATATTTTATTAAGATAGATTTGAAGAGTGGTTATGATCAGATAATAATTAGAGAAGGGGATGAATGGAAGACTACATTAAAAACAAACAGTGGGTTGTATGAGTTGTTAGTGATTCCTTTTGGACTCACTAATGCACCCAGCACATTCATGAGATTGATGAATGAAGTATTGAAAGAATATGCAAGAAAGTTTGTAAATGTTTATCTTGATGATATTTTAATTTTCAGTTGAAGTAAAGAAGAGCATCTGGAACATCTTATGTTGGTTCTGAAAACTTTGCAGAAAGAGAAACTACTAATAAATCCGAAGAAATGTAGTTTTATGAAAGAAGAATTAATTTATTTAGGGTTTGTAGTTTCTGAAGAAGGTCTGAAAATGGATCCAAAAAAAGTTCAAGCAATTTGGAACTAGCCAACTCCAAGAAACATATTTGAGGTAAGAAGCTTTCACGGTCTTGCAAGTTTTTATAGAAAATTTATCAGGAGCTTTAGTTAGATTTTTGCACCGATTATTGAAACAATCAAAGAAACTAATCAGCCATTCAAGTGGACAAAAGCAACAGACTGAAATTTTAAGTTGCTGAAAAGGACAATTACAGAAAAACCAGTTTTAGCTTTGCCAGATTTTGAAAAAGTTCTCCAAGTTGAAACAGATGCTAGTGGAGTTGTAATTGGAGCAGTTTTAAGTCAAGAGAAGAGACTAATAGCATACTTCAGTGAGAAATTGAATGAAGCTATGAAAAAATACTCATCTTATGGCAAAGAATTTTATGCTATTGTGCAAGCTTTAAAAAAATGGAGACATTATTTGTTACCAAAGGAGTTTGTATTGTATTCCGACAATCATGCATTGTAGTTCATAAACAACCAGCCAAAATTGAACCAGAAGCATGCCAAACGGGTAGAGTTTATGCAGAGTTTTACTTTTATGATAAAGAATACAAGCGGTAAGTTGAATAAAGTTGTTGATGCTTTGAGTAGAGTGAATTTAATCATGTAGGAATTACAAGTTGGTGTTGTAGGATTTGAAGGAATGGTTGACATGTATAAAGAAGATGCAGAATTTAAGGAAATTTATGTAGCTGTACGAAACCCAGTAGTTCATAATAGGAGCCAGTGCTTGGATTATCTTATCCAAGGAGATTTTTTATATAAAAATAATAAATTATGTATTCCTAAACGTTCTATGAGGGAAAACATAATTAAAGAGAAACACAGTGGAGCCTTGTCTGGACACTTTGGACAAGACAAGACTTTTTCTCAAGTAAATGCTTTTTATTACGGGCCGAAGATGCAAATTAATGTTAAGATATTTGTTGAGAAATGCAATATTTGTCAGTATGTTAAGGGAAGAAGCCAAAATATAGAATTGTATCAGCCATTACCAATACCAAACTGACCATGGGATGCAGTTAGTATGGATTTTATTTTAGTTTTGCCAAGAAATCAAAGAGGAAATGACTCCATTTATGTTGTGGTGGATATATTTTCTAAAATGGATCATTTCATTACATGCAAGAAAACTAGTGATGCAACACATATTGCTAATCTTTTTCTTTTCAGAAGTTGTAAGGTTGCATGGATTTCCTATAAGTATTGTGTCTGACAGGGATACAAAGTTTGTTGGGCATTTCTGGAGAATTCTTTGGAAGAAACTAGGTACCAAACTTAGTTTCAGCTCAGCATATCACCCTCAAACAGATGGGTAGACTGAGGTAGTAAACAGAAGCCTGGGAAATATATTGAGGAGTTTAGTGTATAAAAATCCTAAGCAGTGGGATGTAGCACTTGCTCAGGCTGAGTTTGCTTATAATGATACTCCAAATAGGATACTGGGATGAGTCCATTCCAGATTGTTTTTGGAATGAATCCAAGAGGTGTGTATGAGCTCAGGAATTTGGGCAAACAAGAGATAAGAAGTGAAAAGGTTGAAGAGTTTGAAGAGCAGATGTAGAGACTACAGGAAGATGTTAAAGACAGATTGCAGGAAAGTAGTGGCAAATACAAGCAAAGAGTTGATACAAAAAGCAAATAAAGGGAATTCCAAGTAGGAGAACTAGTCATGGTTTATCTGAGAAAAGAAAGATTTCATGTTAAGACTTACAACAAATTAAAAATGAAGAAAATAGGACCATGTAAAATTTTGAGGAAATTTTCTTCAAATGCATATGAAATTGAATTGCCAGAAGGGATTGGAATATCACCCATATTTAATGTTGCAGATTTGTACCCATACAAAGGAACAAAGGAAGAGCTACAGGAAGACTCTACAACAGAGGAAAACCATACTTTAAATTGGGAAGAACAAATGCCAAAGACAATCAAGAAAGAGGTGGAAGTTGTTCTGGAGAAAAGAGTATCCAAAAGAACCAGAGGACAAGTTTATTTTCAGTGTCTAGTCAAATGGAAGGGACATCCAATGGAGGATTCCAGTTGGTTGATAGCAGCAAAATTACAGAAGTATGGAGTAAATCCTGAAAGTTTGATGAATGATTCTTTTCTTCCCCGAGAGTCTAATGCAGGAGCATCCGGACTTAGCCAACAATGTGATTGGATGTTCAGATGTTGTGGCTAAATATGAGATGGATAAACATTGGCCATTAATTTTCTATTTTAATTTTAAATCAGAGAAATTAGTTTGTTGGATTTATTAGATTAATTAGGAAATAAAATTAGAAATTGGTTCCTCCCTGCATGGAGATTAAGCCAAGTAGGCTAAGAAATGAGAAATAGGATAGCATTTAATCGAGGAATAAATTAAACATAAATCTATTTTGAGAAGAAGAATTGTTTTGGATTTTTTAATATATAATGTGTGAAATAGATGAAATAGGGGCAGAGAGCGAAAATTGTAAAAGAGAGACCGAGAATTGGAAAATCAAGCCACGAAGGGCTAAATCTCTGTAATTTATATTTCCAAAATACTAGATTGAAGTATGGCATGAAAATTTGTTGTTTTGGGTGCTAAATTTCGTTGAAATTATTTGAAGATCAATTCCGTATATACGCTTCTTCTATTTCTGAATTTTTAATTGAAATTAGCAGTGAATACCTTAAGGGTTTATTGCAGAGTTGGGTATTGAGCGTTCTAAATTCTTTATCAAAGGATTGATTTAAAACTGGGTAATTGATCCATGATAGAACTTTGTTCCACCCAAAATTGTGGGTGTGGTGTAAATCGAAGTAATGAGCAAAGAAATTTTTAAAAACCATGAGTGGTATATTGCATCACTCCTCAACGGTTTTTGGTATTGATCGAAAGTGTGTGATAAAGGTCTGGAGGTGACATGTATCATCTATTCGGCGAAGTAAAACCACAAATATTGCAAATTTGCAAAGTGTTAATTGTTGTCCTGTTTGAAATGTGATGACCGTTAGTTTTGGCAGTTAAATGGAGGTGGAGTGTAATGACCATCAGATATAAAGTGGTTAAAAGGGATGTTGGAGATTGTACACGTTCTGAGGAATGAAGAAATAGAACGATCAACGGGATTGACCACATCTCATTAGTTGTGTTAATTGCTCTGCTTTTACAAATTTGAAAAATATTGTGTTATTCTATTTCCAGATTTATATTATATTTAATATATGATTCCATTCCTCAAGTGAATATAAAAATAAAGGAATTATAATTGTAATTACATTTTTCTATTAGACTCCGGCATAAAAATGCATCGTAATGGGCCTGAATGATGGGTCGAAAACCAACCATTCTATTTGGTGAATGACGTGAAGATGATGAAGAACTTGAAGTAGAAGATGGTGATGATGGTGTGGATGACCTTCCTTTAATGAGATGGTAAGAAGTTGTTTTAGAAGCTTTAGGAAAAGGTGATTGGATCACAAAATTATGAGTTTCTGGATCAAATTTTTCTTGACCCTCAAATAAAGGATTAGTATACGCAGAAAAACTATATTCTTGTTTTTCTGAAGTCGTTGGAAAAGTGTAAATGACAAAAGAGATAAAATCACTTGGTTTTAATTCAGGTAATTATACCCCTAATTCAGTTTATGACTTAGGAGATTATGAAACAGTTTCAGGGATTTGGTGGGACTCTAATTGATAAACAAGAAGATTTGACTGCTGATCAACTCCCTTGGACAAAATTTCTAACATTGTTGGTGGTAGATCTGATCGTTTAGGAGGGATTGACTTAGGACTAAAGGGATCAAACTCTGAAACAATTTCAAGTTGGAATAAGGCAGAAGTTGAAGATGAAGCTTTTAACCTTCTCCTCAAAGAGGTTATTCTCACCAGTCTCTCTAGATCTGACAGTGGAGAATAGAGATGAGGGTCTAAGTGAGATCTGGTATGCTTTGGTGAACCCAAATTTATTAAGTGGAGTCGCCAGATGAATTTTTTTAACCTACGAACCCTTTATTCACCATAAAAGGAGAGTTTAATCGTTGTCCCAAGGAAAAATAATTCAAAATTTTCGTTCCCTGATAATGGCGCCAATCTGATTTTGTACCTCTGTAGATAATTCTAGGTTAATGAATTATGCCAGAGCATCTAAATTGTTGTGCTTATTTTTAAATATTTGGATGACCAATGTTCTAAGGCAATTCAAGCAAGTGTTGAATCTTAATTAATCATGATATAATATCAAGGTTGTTACTTGATCTAATATATGCGGAATAAGATCGTCTCCTTCTTGAAAGTGAAAAATTATAATGGGACTTGATAAACAATCGACTTATGTTAACTTATAAATTTACCAAGATTGCAAGTATACAAAACGCAAGAGGAAATTTACTTGTATTTATGCTTTTGAAACATCCAATTAAAAAGATGAATTAAAAAGAAATAATAAAAGACACAAACTCAGAAACATTTGCTAACGAAGTTCTTCCCTCCTGGACTACGTCTTCGGGTCCGCTTCGAATGCGCGACCATTTTTATTAGAAGTTCTTCAAGAGTTTCCTTACACAATATTTCGCCAGCTGAACTGTTCACACATGCACTGTTGGTTACTGTAGAAATAAATATTTCTTTCGTAGTTTTCAAACACCTGCCTTCGTTCTTGAATAGGCCCAAGGATGGCCAAGAAATGCTCAAAATGGCATTTGTAGACAATTGTCGAAACTTTGATCCTGAAGCTTCGTTTACTGAACTGTCGCTTGAAGCGCAACCTCCATCCTGGATTCTTCACCTTTCTTTAAAGCATTCAATTCCTTCTTCAATCACCAAGCTAAAACTTTCTCTCCTTTTGAATCTTCACTCGAATTATTTATAGGTTGAACCCGTGCTATCTTTAGCATGATTAGTTTTAATAAATGGTGTGATGGCCAAATTAATAGGATCGGTGCTTTGATACATTGTATTTAGTTTGAAAAACATGTCACATATCTTTTTATAGCACACATAAAATATGGCCAAGTTCCGACTTTGGCGTAGATCCAAACCAACTTTAATATTTATCCCATCGCATATGATTTATGGAATTTATGTAGTCCAATTTTATTGGACCACTTTCCGCCGCATATGCTGACTTTAATATAGTTCGAAATTATATTATCCAAATTCCAAAACCTTTGTCGTTGATGATTTTTCATAACAAAACTTATGTTTATCGCAATTCATATGGTCTTCAAAACCATATTATACAACTGAATTTAATATGGCACATATATTCCAAACATTACCATATATGTTGTATAAATTTAATGAACTGAAATCTATATCCCTGGCCCTTTTCCGATGCCATTGCGCCAACTATGGAGTTTCTTCCCTGACGGTTTCGTTATGACTCATCATGATATGTCTACTAAGATCCACGTTGACTGCATTTTTTGTAACCACAAAACCGACGATTTAAACCTGCGACAACATAAATCCATCGTGGAATCCCGTGGTTGCATTTCATGTGGTAGGTACACTGAACCTGTATCAACCTACCACATGAAATGTAACTTGTATGAACTGTGAACTGATGGACGGTTTATCCTTCGGCTCTTTTGCAAAGCTTAAATCCTTGTCTGGAGTCTTTGCTTATCCTCCTGCAAAGCTTGTACCATACGCCATAATGCATCGTTCTCCTGATGAAACTATTGATTGAACTCTTCAAGTTCTTTCAACCGAAGCTGCCTTGAATTTTTACCCATTCTTGCACCTGATAAGGTTGTGCTCTGATACCAAATGATCTGATATATGCAGAATAAGATTGTCTCCTTCTTGAAAGTGAAAAATTATAATGGGACTTGATAAGCAATCGACTTATGTTAACTGAGCAATTTACCAAGATTGCAAGTATACAAAATACAAGAGGAAATTGTACTTGTCTTTATGCTTTTGAAACATCCAATTAAAAAGCAATAATAAAAGACACAAACTCGGAAACATTTGCTGACGGAGTTCATCCCTTGTGGACTACGTCTCCAAGCCCGCTTCAAATGTGTGACCATTTTTATTAGAAGTTCTTTAAGGGTTTCCTTACACAATATTTCGCCAGCTAAACTGTGCTCATAGGCACTGCATGTTACTGTAGAAATAAAGCTTTCTTTCAAGTAATACAATATTCTGACTTGACTTACAATATCCATTCTAGATCATTAATTTACCTCTTAACATATATTTGATTTAAAATACATGTGTAAGGAAAAAATCAAAGAGTATATGGCCTATCAAATATTCAAACATAGTATAAGATTAGCCATAAGGAAAAAATGCATGTAAAATATGTTTACAACCCAAAAAATATATATTCAAATTGTTGTGTAACCAGCTCCAAAAATAGAAGAAAAGAGATATCAACGCCTTAGAAATGAGCCACTTCAAGGGGGAAACCTCCAATACATTACATAAATGAACAATTCTTGGATGATACAATTTACAAAACCTCCTTTCTATATATAGGAGTCCATGGGGCCATAATGTAATCCTAGTGGGACACAATGTAATCCTAGCTGACCTAACAATAATAATTTAAGGGCACAATAATAACAAAATGGGGGTTACAAGGGTACAATAATAACAATAAGGGGGTTACACTAATAACAATAAGGGACTATACTAGTAACATAGGGACCTAACATGCCCCTCTCCTTCAAAAAAGTGTTGTCCTCAATGCTTGAGTAGCTCTGGGTGCTTCTGTATAAAATTCTCATCCTCCCATGTAGAATCTTCAGTGGGTAAGTTCTTCCACTTGATGAGATACTCTGAAATCGATCGATTCCGTAGTTGTCGAGTTCTTGTTTCCATGACCGCTTCTGGTTCCAATATGATTTTTCCTTCCTCATCAAGTTCTGGCAATATTGTTTGAACTGGAAGATTTTCACCTATAACCTTCTTTAAGCATGAAACATGGAAAACTGGATGTACTCGCGAAGAAGTAGGAAGTTCCAATTTGTATGCCATAGTACCAATCTTTTGCAACACCTTGTAAGGACCATAGTACTTTGGCGATAATTTATTATCCTTCTTTGCTTGCTTGAGGGACATTTGTTTGTATGGTTGTAGCCGTAAAAATACCCAATCTCCTACATCAAAACTTCTCTCGCCGCGATGTTGATCTGCCTGTTGTTTCATTCGATTTTGTGCCAAATTCAGGTTATCCTTTAAGAGTTGGAGAACTTCTTGCTGATGCTCGATGTGATCTTCCACCGCTTGAACCTTAGAATTTTCTCTTAAAGATGATGTGATGGATGGTGGATGATATCCATAAAGTGCCATAAATGGGGTCATTTTTGCTGCAGTATGGAAGGAAGTGTTATACCACCATTCAAAGAGAGGTAACCACTTGACCCATTGTGTTTGTTTATCAGATACAAAACAACGAAGATATCCTTCCAAACATTTATTTACTATCTCGGTTTAACCATCAGATTGAGGATGATAAGATGAGCTATGAGCTAATTGAGTACCCAAACAAGAAAATAACTCCGTCCAAAAATTTCCAGTAAAAATGGGATCTCTGTCGCTCACAATAACCCTTGGGCTTCCATGTAGCTTTTGAATTATGTCCACAAATGTAGTAGCAACTGTACTTGCTTTAAATGGATGAGATAATGCACAAAAGTGTGCATACTTGGTAAGTCTATCAACTACCACCATGATGACATTATTTCCTTCGGACTTAGGTAAACCTGTGATAAAATCCATTGAAATCTCCTCCCAACATTGACTTGGAATGGATAAAGGTTGTAGAAGTCTCAGGGTCTTAATTGTCTCCACTTTATTCTGCTGGCAAACCAAACATTCCGCCACAAAATTTTGAATATCAGATTTAAGGCCATCCCAAAAAAATTCTTTCTTCACCCTGTGGTAAGTTTTTAAAAATCCTGAGTGTCCTCCTAAAGGAGAAGTGTGCAATTCTAGAAGAATCTTTTGTTTTAGTTGGGAATTCTTACAAAGATATAAGCGATCTTTGTACCATAAGGAATCATTTTTCCAACTAAATGTATCAGATGTACTAGCATCTTGCTGCAACTTTTGAATGAGTGTCCATACATCTTTGTCCTTCTTCCATTCATCTCTTGCTTCGGTTATCCAATCTGGTTGGATAATAGAAATGGCACAAAGAAATGCTTCCACCTCTTCATTCTTTCTTGAGTGTGCATCTGCAACAACATTAAGCTTTCCTTTTTTGTAGATTATTTCAAAGTCATAACCCAACATCTTTGTGACCCATTTTTGCTGCTCTTCGGAAGATAGTCTTTGTTCCAAAAAGTGTTTAAGACTATCATGATCAGTTTTTACCTTGAAGTGTCTTCCCATTAGGTAAGTTCGCCATTTCTTTAGTGCATGCGGTATTGCTAACATTTCCTTCTCATAAATAGGTTTTTGTAAATACTTTCCTTTGATTGGACGACTTTCAAAAGCAATGGGTCTTCCTTCCTGCATTAAAACAACACCAATTCCATTTCCTGAGGCATCACATTCCACGATAAAGGTTTTTGTGAAGTCTGGCGTAGCTAAGACCGGTGCTAGGCACATTGCCTCTTTAAGATGTTCAAAGGCCTTAGTTGCTTCAGGAGTCCATGAAAATGCATCTTTCTTCAATAATGTTGTTAGAGGTGCTGCTATTCTCCCATAATTCTTAATAAACTTGCGATAATACCCTGTTAACCCGAGAAATCCTCGCAACTTCTTTATGGTTGTGGGGACTTTCCATTCCTTAATGGCTTTAATTTTGTTAGGGTCTACCTTAACACCCTCATGAGATACAATATGACCCAGATATTCCACCTCTTGTACTCCAAAGAAAAATTTCGATGTTTTTGCATATAATTTTTTCTCCCGCAATAGTTTGAGCACCCTTTCAACATGTTGAACATGATCCTTCCAAGACCTATTGTAGATTAGTATACCATCAAAAAATACTAGCACAAATTTTCTAAGGAAGGGTTTGAAAATGGAATTCATCAACCCTTGAAATGTAGAAGGTGCATTGGTAAGGCCAAAAGGCATGACCAAAAATTCATAATGACGCTCATGAGTTCGAAATGCTATTTTTGGAATATCTTCAGTCTTCATTCTAATTTGATGATATCCTGAACGAAGATCCAACTTGGTAAAATAAATTTCTCCATGTAATTCATCCAATAATTCATCAATCACAGGAATAGGAAATTTATGTTTAATGGTGAGTTTATTGAGCTCCCTATAATCTGGACACATTCTCCATGATCCATCCTTCTTGTGTACCAATACTACAGGAGCAGAGAAAGAACTTTGACTAGGTTGAATTATACCCGCCTTTGACATTTCTGCAATCATACGTTCAATTTCGCTCTTTTGGAAGTAAGGATATCTATAAGGCCTGATGTTTGGAGGAACACTTCCTGGAATCAAATGAATAGCATGATCATGATCACGAATAGGTGGGAGTCCTTTGGGAGTTTCAAACACCTTGGAATGATTGTCCAAGACTTGTTGGAGATATGCAGAAATAGATGATTTTGATGTCAGAACTTCTAGTGAGCATAATTGTGCAATTACGCCTCGTTGTTATTTATTTAGAAGCTTTGTCATGACATTAGAGCTTATTATCCTTCCTGTCTTCCCTTCAATACCCCGTAATTCGACTTCCTTTCCTTCTGAAAAAAATTTCAAGAAAAGTTCTTGAAAATTAAAAGCTACCATCCCCAAAGATTGTAACCATTGTACTCTTAGTACAACATCAACACCTCCCATAGGAATGGAAAGCATTGGACTAGTCAATACATATTCCCCCATGGTTAGCTTGATATTATGGCATTTTACAGAGCAATTTATAGTTCCTCCATTTGCAACCATCACTTGACATTCTGGTGCTGGGTATAGGAAACAATTTAATTCCTTGGCTACCTTACAATGAATAAAATTATGGGTGCTACCTGAATCAATCAACACTATTACCTTTTTCTTCTTGATTTGTCCTTCTATCTTGAGAGTTTGAGGATTGGTAATTCCTGCCAGTGCATTACATGATATGGTCGGATTCATTTCTTCCTCTTCTAGGGCTGGTTCCTGGTGTATATCCTCTTCTTGTTCATTTTCTTCTTCCTCTTCACAATCTATGTAAAATAATTTCTTCTCGACACACTTATGACCTTTAGTGTATTTGCTATCACAACTGTAGCAAAGCCCTTTTGCTCTTTTTTCTTCCAATTGTTGTGGTGTCAACCTTGTAGGTTGTGGAAATCTAGGCGTAGCAACACTTCCTTCTTTATAGAATTGAGTGGTAGGCTTCCTTGTCGCCATAATTTTACATTCAGCTTTTCTTGCCAACCTGAATTCCTTCTCCAATAAATCAGGTTCCAAAATGCGAACTTCATGTTGGATGTTATCCTTTAAAGTGCCTATGAAGAGATCAATCCTGTGTTCCTCTGGAATATCAGTTACCCTTATATTCAATTTTTGGAAGTCCTCAATGTGCTGCCCCACTAAACCCTTTTGTTTGAGATTTATCAATTGGCTAAAGAAGGTGTTGCTCTTTGTATCCTCATAATGTACTATCATTTCCTCCGTAAAAATTGACCAAGTGACAATTTTTTTACGGGAGCAAAGCCATCGATACCATACAAATGTATTTTGTTTTAAATGTAAAGTTGCAATGCGTACCTTTTGTGTGTTTTGCACGTTATGGAGATCAAAATATTGCTCCATCTGTAGTATCCATGTTACAGGATCCTTTCCATCAAACTTCCTCATATCCATTTTTGGAATATGGTGGTTCTTTCCGCCAACATTAGAGTTTATGAAATCATGATTAGCATTTATTTTGTTCTCATCATGAGGTTCTTCTACTATCTTTTCACCATTAGGAAACATTTCTTGTATCAACTTTGTCAAACCTTTGATGTCTGTTTTGAGATCATTCTTCATGTTTTCCATGTTGTCTTTCATGTCCGCTTCCATGCCATCCATATTAGCTTCCACGCCATCCATCTTAGCTTCCACGCCTTTCTTCAAACCGTCCATTTTCATTTCCACGCCTTTCTTCAAAACTTCCATTTCATTTTTTGTTGCTCTTTGCGAGAGTGAAATTTGTTGCACTTGCTCTTGTAATTTTGATAGATCATGTTGCAATTCTTCATCTTCATGAGTCGTAGTAGAGCCTTCTGAAGGCTTAATGGGTGTTGAATTATTTTTACGAGGCATCTTTTAGAACCCAATACTGATATCTATTCTACAATATGCCCTTGGAATCAATTCAAATTGATTCTTCAAACAAGACTTATGCAATTCGGGAAAACAAATACACAACTTTTTCTTGCTTTTGAGGAGCTCGATATTGAAATTGGATTATCTGTGCGATTGCAACACTTCAATATTTGAATTTTGGTACCAACGTAGCCCTCTAAATTATCTTTCGAATGCCATAGGTCTGACCTGATTTGGATTCTCCAAGACAAAGTTGTGTCCAATCTCCCACAATGACCTAATTATGGACTGGTTCAGTAGAGCGAACTTGTACGACTTGCCACGTGTCACTGTTTCGTCCTTTGTCTCTGAAATTGATATCCAAGAAACTACAGTCTGTGTACTTGCAACCACTTTTTACGGCACTCCAATCCAATGCCCAGAGAGAGAGTTATTGAAATTTTCCCACGATCACCTCTTTGAGATGAAATTCAGGAGCCTGAAAAAGCACTACCTTCCACAGATCATATCTCCCAAAATATTGCGAACCAAGCTCTGAAATTTTTTGACGAATTTCCTCAGGATTTCAGCTTCGCACCATATGAATTTCAGATTCTGAACCTTCGTAGAAAAATTTTTATAGCGAAAATTCCACGATGACCTGTTTAGGAGCTTGAAAAAAGGCCTAACTTCCACAGATGATATCTCTGAAAATATTGCGAACCAAGCTCTGAAATTTTTAGACAATCTGCCTCAGGATTTCAGCTTCGCACCCTAAAAATTTCAGCTTCTGAAACTTCGTAGAAAAAAAGTTATAGCGAAAATTCCACGATGACCTGTTTGGAGTAGCGAAACCCTAGAATCCAAAGCTCTAATACCAAATGTTGTGTAACCAGCTCCAAAAATAGAAGAAAAAAGATATCAACGCCTTAGAAATAAGCCACTTCGAGGGGGCAACCTCCAATACATTACATAAATGAACAATTCTTGGATGATACAATTTACAAAACCTCCTTTTTATATATAGGAGTCCATGGGGCCATAATGTAATCCTAGTGGGCCACAATGTAATCCTAGCCGACCTAACAATAATAATTTAAGGGCACAGTAATAACAAAATGGGGGTTACAAGGGTACAATAATAACAACAAAGGGGTTACACTAACAACAATAAGGGACTATACTAGTAATATAGAGACCTAACACAAATTGATGAAGAAGTGACAATTACATGATGTAGAGGAGTTATCTTAGACAAAAAATCCAATAAACTAATCTCTTTAATATATTATAGATTCATACGGAATTTCGGACAGGTTGACACTCAACCTTGTCTTACCCAATTTTCTTCAACTAAAATTAAATATATGCAGAAATTTACAGAATGAAATGAAATAACAGTGAAGAAATCACAAGAACACAACTGCTTTGAGGCAAATCTAGAATCCTTTTATTTATATCAGGAAAAACTTCAGATGAATACAAGTCTTCTCAATAGCTTATCCCAAGGGTTCAACCCTTTCTATTTTGGTTTAGGAAGTATTTATGAAATGTTCCTAAAAAATATCTTGATTCAAATATAAAGATTTCTTTGCAAAATATCTCAAAACTGATTACAACAATAGTTCAAAAATGTAGGAAAATGGAACTGCTCAAAATATCTGGCACTGATTTCGAGGATTCTGGTGATGACTCGAGCTGAAAAGGTTTTTGCTTGGTTGTTGAAGATCACTGTTTGTTTTAATCAAGAAGTTCACATAGTTTATCCCATCTGTCTTCATCAGGAGTAGAATACTTAATTAAATTTTTGTATGCTTCATCTACTTCGGTATATTTATGGAAAGTGATCTTGATTAAAAACAGATGTTTTATCTCATGCTTGATCATCGAGTCAAAACTTAATCCTTCCATGAAATATTTCCCTATGATAGTCCCTTTTATGGTGAAAAATTTAGACTTATTTGTTGCTATGGCACATAATTTTTGTTGATAATTTTCCAGTTGAATTAATTTGTCTCCAATCCCTTGTAATCCTTGGAGTCCTTTCTAATGCAGTATATTGAATTTTCTGTGGAATTTTTGAATGTTGGCCTCCCAATTCAGGCATTTATTCTCTAACTACAACAATAAATTTCTTTTAGTAAGGATTTTCTTACTTCAAGAATGGTTTCAGTTCTGTCTCTGATCTCTTTCTCCTCCAGTTCTTTTTGAATTTAGGATTCTTATCAAGGCAGTGGCTTCTCTTGGTTTCTGTCCCAAATCCTTCTTTACATCTTCTATGAATTTCTTTGACCTTTTTAGCAATTCTTCTTGCTCTAAAATAATTTCAATTGAGGGCCATATTTGAGTCATGGATTCATTTATCTCTACCCAAATGTTTTATTTTGGTTGTGCAATTGTTTGAGTCATGGAAAATTCATTCTCCAAGGTATATATTCTTTGAGTCAATCTGTTACTCTTTTGGATTTTTGACACATATGCATATATCAATCTTAATTTTCTGTTCTTGAAGGGTGTGAAGTTGTGCTTTCAATTTTTTGTCCCCTCAATTACAGATCTCCCATAGCTTTGGCTAGATCAATTGTTGGATGTATTGTAGTGGTTTTTGAAGTAGAAACATCTGTTTATGATGTACCTATGATTGAAATTTTTGTTAGAGGAATGATTGTTGATTGAGTTGATTGTTGCTCGTTCTCTTTCACTAGTTTTTCTATTTCAGTTTCCATTTTCCAAATCTGTTCATTTTGTTCAATGATGATTTTGAACATATATTCTTTCTCCTTTTCTAATTCATTGAATTCCTTTGTCTGTGGATCTTCAACAGATGACATTTTGAGATTCTTTCTTAATGTTGCAATGTCAACATTCTTTATTTTGATGATCTCTTCAGCAAATTTTACATTACTGGGATCATATATGATTTTTAATCACTAAATCCTCTAAAGAATTTATTTTAGTGTCTCTAGCTAAACAAGATATTTTTTCTAATTTCAATTAAGATTGAATGTTATTAACTAAAGCTTGTAGTCTGGATGTTGTCATTACTGAATTTGTCAGAGAATAATATAACATTTCACCTGTTTTCTTATGTAAATCCATTTGATAAACGGGATTAATCTGATCAACATCAAAAGAAAAGACATATTTTTTCTAGTCATCTGCGGTAGTAGGATAAGGAACTTCAGGTTCAAGGAAAGCTATCTGCATTTTTCCTTTCTTAGTGTCAAAAAAAAGAGAAGTTTGTGATGTTGTTTATTTCCAGAACTGAGAATAGGTTGTAGCCTTCAACATTTCATTCTTCCTTTTAAATTCCTTATATCTTGCAAATATAATTGGTTCAACCCAATCATGGGATAATTTCCATGTTTGAGATGTTTCCAATGGCTCTTGAGAAGCTGATGATGATGGTGATCTTATAAAAAATTCTTCATTTCAAGGGAAAGTAGTAGCATAGGGACCTGTTAAGACTATTGTAGTTTGCACGTTTTCTTCCTACATAGAATGTTCTGTAGGATTGGTTTTCTGCCCTTTTTTTTTTATATATTTGAAATTATTTCCCTGATATTTCTATGACTAGAGGGAAAACAGTTTCCCTTGGTATTTTATCTTTCTTTTCCTGTGGTACTGGTGTTTGTGATGTTGTATAAGAAAGTACCTGCTCCTCCGCTTCTTACAATGTATTTTCCTGCAATTCATTTTGATTCACGTGCTGCTCAATTTCAGGTTTGGAAGTGTGAGCATAAGGAGTAGTTTTCTTCTCTACCCTCAACTTTGAGACAATTCCCAAAGGATCATATGACCATGTAAAGCTGAATTTGAATTTCATTTGTTTAAGGAGAAAATCTGCCTCCTTTGTTTTTTTGTGGCATTGCAAATGAAAGGTCAAACCCGAGTTTTAATCTTAAACTGTGATTTTCTCTTGGCTGACACAAAGTGCAACTCATTCGTATTTATCATTTTGCTAATATACTCTAGTGCAAAAATTCTTATAAGAACAAATTTAGGCAACTTGTATGGGGTTAATTCACATCCATATACCCTGATCTCTGTGTAATTTTCATATAGGTAGCAATCGCCTATTTTTTTCTGCTCACTGAGGTGTAAAATTCTCTTAATCTCAGGTCCAATTCTAGGTTCAATGTCATTGTTTAGCAGGCAAGAAAATGTATATAAAAATTGATCTACATAATCACTAAATGTGAATTCATTGGTATGCTTCATAGATTGTGCATTTTCTTGATCATCTAGCTTTTTTCAGTGGGAATTGAAATATGTTTGCTTGATAAAATAGGAACAATTAAACCAAGATTGAAGCATGCTTGAAGACTCCTTTAGTGGAAAATTTAAGAAACTTTTCAAGCATAACCTCTGCCAGAAATTCATTGTAATGAAATATAACTGAAGGATTTTCATTTTTGTAAACACTGATTGAAAACCTATAATAGATTCATCAAACCATTGATCGGTTTGATAGCCCAATAAGCAGGAAACTATGGAAATAATTTATTTTTTCATCTCTGGAAACATTGAGGATGAGTAAGGTGGGCTTGTTTTTGGCAATTGGACATCCTTGGGCAGAAATGTCTCAAAATTTTTATCACTTTAAGGAAAATTCAGGTTGTTGTATAATTCCACGAGGGAATCTACAGAGAAAGGGTGCAGGGGGGTTGTTTGTTGGATTTGAAGCATCTGGAAAATGTTTTAGGAGTAATGGTGAATAAAACGTTGTTGTTATGCGCAACAATGGCTCTCTGACTAGGCATGTACTTGAAATGGCACCATGAAACAAATTCTAGAAAATGAGGGGCTTGTGGAAAGATGAATTGAGGTAGGAAGGAGTCCCACAAATTCAATTTGTCA
Organism: Pinus albicaulis; assembly: GCA_034641835.2. Taxonomy (NCBI): domain Eukaryota; kingdom Viridiplantae; phylum Streptophyta; class Pinopsida; order Pinales; family Pinaceae; genus Pinus; species Pinus albicaulis. The sequence continues at coordinate 1,238,046,014 of CM076574.1, read as the reverse complement.
CTGCAATCAGTAAATTTCTGTTTTAACTTGTTAGCATAGTTCTATGCTAAGTCATGAGTGTGTTTTTAATTTCTTGTTTTTAGGATAAAAAATTTGTAAATTAATTAAAAAAAAAAAATTAGAATGCTACCAAAAATTCCGTTTGTTTTAGCCCTTTTCAGAAAGTCTGCTTTAATTATGTTTTATGTATGTTTTTCTTTTACCCAATGCTACCAGAAATTCTAGTAACCTTTCCTATTAAAAAAAAAAAAAACCGCATCCGCTTTGTGTTAAGCCACATGTTCCCGTTTTCAACTATGTTTTAAACTTTATCATGAGTTAGGTCACATGATAGGAAAGGTTTACGTTGAGTGATGTTAAGATGAGTCGTGGTTATACGTGGAGCAAACTAGGTGTCAATCCGCAGTTTAGAAAAGCCAACCATTGTTTGTCTTGTATGTTAATTGGGTCGTTTCATCCACATGCCGAGGTACGTATTATGTGTTAAGGTAGATCATGGATCTACAATTTTAATGTGATGACCGTTTGGTTTGATTACGCATTAAACGCTGCCAAAATTTTAGGCCTGTAATAAGGATATGATGGAGGTGAATGCCAGCTCCAGTTCCACTCATCTCCAGCCACCTTTATCATATCATCTGAAACACCGCAGCCAACTAAAGTTAATCATGACTACCACAAGGTGCATGCTACGGTCTAAGATATTTACCATTTTGAAAACCTCATGCATGGAAAGGTGAACCAACATATGTTTTTAAACCACTGAAAGAAAGGAAAAACCATCAGTTTTGAGTTTAATTGTTGGTGAATGAGCAGCTCTAGTGAGCAGCTTGAGAAAGGAGACCCAGATTTCAGACATATTTCATTTAAGACACAACAACACCTGTTAGGTGAGCTCCTCTAATCTTGACACCTATCAGATTTCAGCATACAACCTTCTTTATTACTAAAGATGACTAAGAAATGAGGAAAACTAAAACGCATTGAAACCCAAGGAGATGATCTAGATTATGCTAATCTGAATGTGAGAAGGTTCTTTGTTTAGGCAGGGTGGTATCCATTGTGTTCAAGACTAGGAAGCTCTCATTTAGGAGTAGCTAAGGAATTTTCACTCTCTTTTAATGGGCAGGAAGCAAATGTCTATGGCCTCAGATTGTAGCTATTAATAGAATCTATTGCTAAAGCTTTCAACCTTCCATAGGTCGGGGAAAAATGGTTTAAAGGCCAAGTCATCACTAGAGGAGACCTCAACAGTTTCATCAAATATGGATACAAATATCCTAGCTGGGCTAAAGGAATTCCCAGCAACTACCTCAAGAATGAATGGGCTGAGACTGTCAAGCTCATAAAAATTTACCTCACCTGTGAGAGGATATATACTATTGTTTTTCTTTATCATATGAGATTTTTGTTTCATATTTTTGGTATGAAGACCCTCAACCTACCATTACTTCTGCTGAAGAGATTGACAAAGAGGTAAGCTAGGATACAAACTCATGAAACTGCATCATAATATAGCTTATATCATGAAGCTCTTATTAAAGTATTGGTTGAGGAAGAACTCAGGAAAAGAAACCAATCATGGGAATTTTTTTTGTTTTACAGGGTAGGCCAACCCGCACATACACCAAATATTCCAGCTCATATATCTCTAGCCTCACAGCAACATCCTTGGCCTGCCAAGAAGAAAGGGAAAAATCAGAAGCCAACTATTTCATTAGTTGGCAAGAGGACTAAGAAGGAGAACATCCAAAAAAAGGCTAAATGCAGAAAAGAAAAGGCTCCTTCAACCAAGGTTGAAAAGAAGTTTGAGAAAGGAGAAGGTTTACCAACTAGCGAGCCCAAATCAATGAAGATGGTGCCTCCTATTTCTCCTTTTCTGAAGTTTTATACCAGAGCACGAAGAGGAAAGCCAGAAACTGCAGAAAAATCCAAAGCACAGGTGCTACCGAAAGTTTTAGAAGTAGACATTCAACAAAATATTCAGAAGGAATATCAACCCACTAAGTCTGATGAGGAGATCCCAAAAGATGCAGGGTATGATATTAGCAGCAAGAGAAATAAAAAGTGTGCAAAACCAGTTGCAGGTAGCAGAAAAAGGCATACCAGAGACAACAAAAATTTTAGGCCTAAATATAAAGCCCTGCATAATCCATGTTTGCTGACAGAGATCATAGATATAGAGAATAAATCTAAAGGGTGATAGACTGTAACTCCTTAAATTGCAGAGACTAGTGAGTCCAAAAGGAAAGATAAGGGTAAATCCCCTTCAGACCAGCAAATAGAATCCTCAAAAAGAAGAAAAATTCAAAAGGGTTCAAAAGAGAAAAAGACCATTGTCAAAGAAATAACCACCAGTACCACAAGATCAAAATCATTTGTTAACAAACAATCAAACTTTGACAAGCTTGCAGAAGTTGCAACCCATATGGAGGAGAGGTAAAAGGGTGTCCTAGTAAAATACCTTTTTGCTTACTAAGTACATTTTTTAACAACAACTCAATTTCCATAATGTATAAGTCTGCACATGATTTTCATGTATTTGTTGTACATTTTTGAAAAAGAAACTGAGCGCTATCGGAAATTTCGGTAGCATTACAGTTTTTGCGCAGTTGCAAGTTTTTAGTGGAATTTCTAGTAGCGCCTATTTTAAATGATTTTTGGCAATTGTCAGCAGAGTTTCCGAGCAAGTTCAGGAATGATAAGGACTCATAACGATATGGATATATAAAGTGATGGTTAATAAGTGGTTATGAGGTTGTTGAAGGTCACATTTAATGAAGACACATGGTTGTTAAAGAACCAAGGTCATGGAGATACAAATCAGCAGAAAGAGGGGCAGCATGTCAGCATACTCAGCAACACAGTCCAAAATGTCTTCTCTTCTCTTATCTACACATGTCCTGATAGTTATATTTCCATTGGAAATAGTTTTAATGTCCTATAACACCTATGTAATGTGAGGAAGAGTGACTCCTTCTTTTTGGGGGAGATGGAGTTGGTGCCTCTCTCTCTATGAATATCATCTGTAATTACCATTTCAGGGTTGGATTTTGGTCGACCTAAAGACTTATTATAATAAAGAAAACTCTTTTTTTCACTTCATGCTGGAGGATTTTTTGATTCAAGGACTATCTAATGTATGGTGTGTTTCTCTCATTGTTTTATTCTTCTAATTTATGAGTTTCAACAACTAGTAAAGTGTGAGTAAGAGAATTGTTAGAGGATCTAATAATTAGTTATTTGTTGTTTATTTTCCTGCAAATCATAATATATGTTGTCTAGAGCATGTTAGTGAAGGTTTCATGAAATATTTTATGAAATACTTTATGCATGTACTCTGCTTTCTAAATGTTGTTTCCTTTACATAAAACAGAGTTTGTGTGAAAGGCCACTCTTCTAGCTGTGCGACTGATTTAGTATATGCATATTTCTTAGATTGAGCACCAAATATCTATCATCTTTCATTTGTTACAATTTTCTCCCCTATACTACCAATTTACCCATACAATTTATACTTGCCACAACTTGCCAAATGCATGAATGTATAAAAGAATAAAAATAATTTATAACTCTTTAAGGAGCCATCCCACCACTCAAAACCTTTTACTTTGAAATGAACTATGATGTGTACAACTTACTCCTTTTGATGTCAAGGATTGACTCCTTGCACTAACATAACCAATTGTGGTGTTCGTAGAGATCGAACTCACAATTGGTTTCAAAGATTTTATAATGTTGGTTTACCAGGGGTCGGTGGTCTAGATCAATTACATGGGGAATCATTGGGTTTTCCTCTGTGGTTTTAGATTTACCCTTAGAAGAAATCTTGAAAGAGAAATTGAACAGGTGACTGTAATTACCCGGAAGTTATTGGTTTCGATGGTTTGAAGAAGATGAACAATGTTGACTTGATCGCTTTAGTTGCAGCAGAAAACTGAAATGTCGAGTTGGTAAAAACAATAGATTGAAAAGAAACAATGGAAAGGGGAGCTTTTGTTTTATGAATGAAATTTACCGTTTGAGTGGCTTGTTAAGGAAGCGAGTTCATTAATCATGGCAACGAATAATGTTCAAACTATTTTATTAATGTTAAGTGAAAATGGAAATGGGAGTGAGACACGTGGTGAAAGGGGAGAGTGACAAGTGGTAGACAGGGAACGAATGTGGACGGAGCGGAGATAGTAGTTTGGATTTTGGAGGGAGCGAGGGAAAGCAGCTTTTGGAAAGCGGGGGGGGAGTGGTAATTATTTCAGGTGAGGGGTCTAAACCATATGAAAGGGCGACATGTATGCGGAAAGGGAAGGTTGGTAATCCGCTTTTCAAACTTACCCCCCCCCCTCCCCCCTTGGTTAAATGTTGGATGGGCGAGGGGGGTGCGAAAAGGATATGGGTCGTCAATCTAGTGAAGCGAGATCTCGACGCTTTATTTTTGCGCAGTGGATATCAAATGCGACAAAGAGTCATGTCAATAAACTTTATTACACCTTTAATTATCGCAAACAAAATTGCGATTAAAATTAATTAATCTTAATTATTCTATTATCTAATGCTCCATTTGAAAGTGCTTGGATATTTTGATTTTTTTAAGGGTTTTTTTATCATTTTCTTTTTCTTTTTTTGAATGTATCTATTTTTTTATACACTTATATATATATATATATATATTTTTTTTTTTTTTTTTCTCTTTTCTTTTATTATACATTCTTTTTTTTCAACAATTACATATAAAAATAAAATGATGTTACAACAGTTCACATCCTTTTTATTTTCCTAGCAGTCATATCCTTTACTTATTTATTAATTCTTGGTCTAACACTCTTTGTATCATTAATCTAAGTTTTTTGTCCCGAAAGACGAATGAAGTGTTCACCCAAAACATTGAAAAACTCAATGATAACACACAATATTCCAAAATTTCTCATTATCATATTATTAATTATGAAAATATACATGCTAAAATCCTTGATTTTCGAATGAGAGTTAACACTCCTTGTGTGTTTCGTTACATGTTCTTAACAACCTATGGGGGATTCAATAACTCTGGAAATGCATTTGTTTACTAAAACCCACGGGTTTTGGTATAATGACAATTGTGCTTCCAACGATTGGTATCAGGGTCAAATGTATTGAGTTTGAAACACACCTAGGTCACGCAAGGGGGGGGGGGGGGGGTGTGGTTGTTGGGCGAATGAAAGTTAGTGCTCTTGTGTTTCATGATATGTGCCTAAAAACCTTTCGAGTATCCGTTAACTTTAATGATGTGTTCGTTTACTAACACCTGCGAGTTTTGGTGTAACAATATTGATGATTCCAACAATCCTAACCCTTTGTAACGTGCATACATTTTTTTAGCATGTATACACCATCGTTAGCTCAATGCTAATTTAGATGTTGTTTCATATTTATCAATTTAGTTCCATTTCTATGTTTTATTTTAGTTAGTAGTTGCATCCATAGTTTGTTGGGGTGCTTTGTGCATGGGAAGGTTCTAAGAATAGATGGGGCATAAATCCGTTAAAAGAGAGAGATGCATGCATACTTATATTCTGTTCTAGTGGGAACACTTTCCTAAGAATAAATATTTCATATAAATTGAAGGTGTTGACCCAAGGTAAGCAATAAGCCTAGGGTTTAGGTTTATTTCAGTTAAGGAATTGTTGTGCACGTGTCCAAATTCATAATAACTTCTCTTCTTCCTAGTCTATGAAGGATAAGACTCAAGTTTATGCTTTATTCATTCATTTTTTAGAGTAAAATTAATGGATGAATGATAGAGTTTGAAGCTTTCAATGTATTTACTATTTTCAAGAGGAATAAATATTGATGTGATTTGAGATTTAGATATCCATACCCTTTTTTACTTTATTTAGTTGATTGTATTTTAGTGTCTAATAGATTTCAAATTGCAATTTTGATGGAGATTTTAGTTTTTTGTTTTCCTAAGTAGGTAGGTTAGATGAGACTAACATTATTGTCGTGTGTTGAAGACTTTCAACATGGTATCAAATCAATGTATTTGAATCATTCTAGCATTATGTGTATAGAGAGATAAACATTGAAAGAAATAGCATTGTTAGAGAGTTTAGGTTGGAAATACACCAAACCTTCACTGCTTTAACCATATTTGTGCCAACAATTGGTATGTGAACCTGAGAAGGTTTGTGAGGTGTGAAACCATAGTTGGTCTAGTGAGTTGTAGTGATGGTCATTCATAATATGAAGCTAAGTCACTTATTGGAGGTTGCCTCTAAGTTTGTGTCATGGAACTACATATCATAAAACTTCATAGAAGAAATGAACCTTTGGTACCTATTGACAAGCCAGAATGTACCACCAACAACTAGGGGATATCCCCAGTGCAAAATCCTAATCAGACTCTAAATCGTTTGGTTTAGGAGTCCCATCTGGTATGTAGGCCTGACTTCCATTTTGTTGGTTGAGGTTTGCTTAGGATGAAAGAGAGAGTGTTAATTATGGATAACAAAAGAGACTTCAGAAAATGCAAGTCGATAATTGATGAATGTCCAATAAAACAAATACCATGGATAGCAATAACATAATCACATAGCATAAAACTCAAGAAAAGCAATGTTAGAAAAACCTTAAATGATATCCACACACATATAAATATAAATTACCAATCATGAATAACTTCGCGACTAATAACCACATAAAGCATAAGTAAACACACAATCTACGATAATATAATGCCAACATGAATAAAATAGTTCACTGACATAATTATAATGCGCACATAACATATACCATCCATTTGTTGCAAGAGAAATCTCACAACATAGGAAGACACATGGAAAGACAACATGAAAAAGCTCATTGGAACTTCCCATTCATTAATATGATAATATCCATGGCACCATAATACAATATCTCCATCAAATCCAAGAGTGGAAATAGAGAATTACTGCTTGCATTCATTAAAACATTCTCAATTCTCAAAACGATATATCCAGAATAAGTCCAAAGCTAAAAGTCCTTTACAATGTGTCATGAGGGTATATTTATAGAAAATATGGTGACTCTTCGTCTAACCTCGAATCTTGGACTTCCCCATGAATCTTGGGCTTCCTGATGACTCTCCATATTCCTACTAGACTCTATGTTATCCTATCTTATTATGCACAACAAAATTTGGACATTAATCTAACAACTGTGTAAAAGATAAATCTGGAACATCTATGTTTAGCTACTCTGTGAGGTAGGTGCACCATAATTGGTACTTGACAGCTATTGCGGTCACCTTATGTTTCTCTTCATCATGCTTGTGGAGACATTCAAGTGCATATGGTATGAGTGTTCCCTTCTTGACCTTGATTTGATTTGATAAGGTTACCAACTTGGTGTATATCCTTGCTGGTTATATCACGTACAAGTAATGTTATCTTTGGTGACCTATAAATCATCTAAGGTGGGTGCCTATCTGAATGGATTAGGGAACAACTAAATCTCATGGAGGAATTATTCTTCCTTCCTTATCTCTCCCAAAAATCTAATAGAAGGAACCCCATGAACCTCGATTACTGACTCTAAACCGCTGAGAATATGTCTGTAAGAAGTGAGGAATTTGTCCACATCTCTATCCAATTTATCTCAACACTGAATTTTGATGTGAATATGGGCCTTATCATTTTGGGAGGTAATCCAGTCCTTCTTGGGAAGAGTTATCGGTGCTTCTGGGTAGTTGTTGGTCCATTCATACATATTGTTGATTGTTGTGGTAGCGTGCTTTAGTGATGTAGACTTTGATTTTGTGTCAGTCTATATATCCAGAAATCGTGACATGGTTTGGTGTAGCTTCAACATTTCTTCATAAACAATGTCCATGGCTTCTCTCAGAGTATCGAATTCTTCCTTGACTGATGCATGTAAATCCTTCATGCTTGAGTGGGTCAAGCGAAGGGCTTGTTCCTCCTCTTCCAAATTATTCATGTATTCTTATGCTCTGGCGGCTCTCTGCTCAGTTGCATAAAGCCTGCCCTGGAGTTTCGCAATATGTTTTATCATCCTCCCTATATTCAATTCAGTTGCAGTCACAAAGGTTGTCCCAATTGAGGTGATCATCTAAGGATTTACGGTTGTGTAGATGACTATTTCTTTCTCCATGGTCACGGACAAAGGTTCTATTGGGTTTTGGGAATATCATTTTCTCCTCTACTGTATAATCTTACAATTGACCTGGTCAAAAGTAAGTCTAATTAGGTCCAACTCTTGCTCTTTTGCCTCATCGCGAATGCATAACTCTCTGAGAGGTAGATGCCCTATGGTGATAGCAGTGAATGGAGGAACGTCGATTGGAGGAATTTCAATCTGCACGTTAAAATATTTATATTGTTGTTTTTGCTCAAGCTCATGTTTGGATTTCTTATCATCTTCCTCCTATTGTTTTCTTAGCTCTTCTTCTTGGCCTATTTCTTTCCTCTTCAACTTTCCTTCTTTGTTATTCCTCCATCTTCATATTTTCTTGTTCTTCTTGTTATTGCTTCTTCTTGAGCTCTTCTTTTTGCTTGTGTTTGTCCTCTAGATCATTTTTCTTGTGTTTTTTCCTCTCTTCCTCATCTTAGACCTTTCATTCTTCTTCTTCCCTTTTCAGTCATTCCTCCTCCTGCCGCTTCTTTCTTGTTTCTTCTTCTTGCCATTTGTTTTCTAGTTGGTCTTCAGGCTATTGATCTCTTGATTTTTCCTAGCCATTTTTGTATTTATCTCCTCGAGGTTTTCATCATCTTCGTCTTCATCTTGATCGCTAGTGGAATATTCTACTTCTTTGCCTTTGTGATTCTTTATTCCCCCCTGCCTTTTGTTGTTATTTATTCCTCTTGAGCGAGGCTGACCTATCTTGTAGACTCACATTCTCTTGGGAATTCTCAGCCCGCACATCTTATTTTTCTTTTTCTTCACTTAGGTTGAGCTTGTGGGAAGAATTGTACCAATTTCTGACTTTGTTTTCGTGAATTTTCTTGGTGTGAGAGTACGACTAGTTGAAATTAGCCTTCTTGTAGTGAGCTGGTACTACCCTCTTGGGGTTAGGTACGATGGTCCAAGGTGACAAAACAAAATCCTTTTATCTCCTCAGCTTTCGCCTCAACCTCCTTGGAGCTCTCTATAGTGTATGCCCCGATGGTAAGAGGGAAGGCGAGCCATGTATTTTTCTTCCCCTTGCTCATCGTTTTAGAAAACCATGTGGTCATTTAATAACACACTTCCTACATCAATAATATGTCGATGGAAAACTTGAGAACTGTGCAGGGATGTTTCTATGAGCCGAAGACTCTAATGAATGTGCCCTCCCAGATAGGAAACCAATCTATCACCTGGGTAATAGTCTCCATAGCTCTCTTGGACATGCAAGGAGGATATTCTCCAAGTAGAAAATGATATTGAGGAAAAATGAATGTCTTGGAGGTGGATCCGTGCACGATTTTATATCCTGGGTCCCAAAATATTTGGTAGTGCTAGTGTACGGGGTCTGCCGTAGCCGACATCCAATTGTAGCTCCAATTGTTGAACTAACATCTCGCACATATCACATCTAAGAGATAAGAGGCCATGTAGAACTCTAAAGGTTGGTCTACCTCAAAATACTTAGTTGCATGTATATTGGCCTTTAGTGTTGAGGCGAGGATGCTTCCCCAATTGAAGATCGAGCTTACGGTAGCGACAACATACATGAGAGGGACACATGTTTTGAGGAAGGTATCAATGTTGGGCCTCCCATACAGTTGATTTATCATCACTGCTAAGAGATGGCATGCCTTCCTAAGACCTTCTATCCTATATACCTTATCATTCTTCACCTGAAATTTGGAGGGGTCCTGCCACCAAGACCGTAAGATGTCCTTTGTGGGGAATAAGAATTCAGATAGCCATCTAGTGTTAAATGTCTCTTCCTTATCTGACAACCTATAATAAGCAATAATATCCCCTGAAGAGATTGTTGTGAAGGCTCCATTTGTGTGGTTCCTAACCACCATTGATATGTGTTGGTGTTTTTTATGATCCAATCTGTGGTTTATGTGCATGGGAACACAAGAGGATGCAAGGTTATCATGGAGTCTAGAACTCTTAATGTTCAAGCACACCTTGAAGTCTTCCTAATCCTCATGGATGTTTGGCTTGGAACAATGATATTGAAATGGAATTGAACTTGACGTCACCTAACATGTCAAACAAAAAATTCCATGATGATAGAGATGACATAGATAATGTGAAACTAGAAGCAAAACACAAATAAAGGCTTCAAATCCCCTAGCAAGGTCCTAGGAGGAATTATTCCTAGGAGAGGTCATACGTTGCAGAAAAGGGAGGTCGCATAAAATGAGAGAAGAGGGGGCGTGACTTACCAACTGCAGTAGGTTAGGTCACGGTTTAAGAGAGGTTGCATGGTCGTAGGTACTTCCAGGTCGCATGAGTCATAGTGGAAGGTAGGTCACAAGGTCGCAAGGTCACGAGCAAGGAAGGTCGTAAGGTTGCGAGATTTTTTGGTTTGTTGGGTCGTAGGATTGCAAGCAAGGAAGGTCGCAAGGTCATGAGAGTGCAAGGTCTGAGGGTTGCGAGCAAGGGAGGTCGCAAGAATTTTGAGGTCACGTAATTTTTCCTATTGCAACTTTTGGCCATACAAAATTTTCCTCAAGGAATTTTGGTGAAGGAGTCGAGGCTCAGAAATGGGTCCTTGGGGCCCTACTAGACTAGAAAACTACTATGAGGGGGAGCTTAATTGGGAGAGAGATGGGACTTGGTAGTTGGGTGAAAAAGGGTTTAGAATGGTAAATGGATTAGTTGGGGTTTACAAGGTTGAAATGGGCTAAGAAATGTGTATAAAATCCCTAAATTAGGGAATATGTAGTGTCAAGGGGCAGACAAGGGAAAATGACAGTAAGAAATCATGACAAAGGAGAGGAAGGGTCACTTACTTGGAAGGATTGCGAGCCTCTCCAAATATACCAACTTCTCTGTCTCGCAAGTGACTAACGGAAATGACCAAATGACTGGTAAGACAACCAATTTATATAAAAAAGGTCACATGTGTAGTGGTTTCATAGGTCATTGGGTCGCACATTCCCCCCTTTGCAACTTAGTTTTATGTGCGGTTTATAAAAGTGAGGTCATGAGGTCGAAAATTCACAGGTTTGGTCCTTGAGGGGGGTTTGAGACCTTATGACCCAACGACCCCATTAGGACGAGGCCGCAAAGTCACTTGATGAGTGAAAGATCACAACTATTTGTTTTTGACCTAGCGACTTCACTTATTCAAAATGAGGCAAGTCACGGGGTGGCAACTTTTAGGCCCATAAGAGCTTACTTCATGTGACCTGCTACCTAAATAGAGAATGAGCCTTGACTCCCCAAAATTTAGACTTGTGAAGGGACCCAGGACTCCTGACTCACGTTGGAATGTCAAAGCGAGTTTTTGGAAGTGAGTGAACTTAGTGTAGGGGCCCCAAAATTTTGAAAGGTCGAGAATTTTGGAGGGTTGTTGCAACAACTACAACAATTGACGATTTTTTGGTAGAACCTCAATATCTCTTCCTACCCTTGATGTTGGGATGAAGTTGACCTTGCGAGTGTGTCGTTCCAAGACCACAGGTCCCACTGACGCCTCCAGGTCGCCCTTAGTATTAATCAAAATTCCCTTGCTACTTGACTCAACTTGTTGACCACACAAAGTAAAGACATTCTTGACTGCTCGAGATAGAGGCCTGAATAATGATATGAGTTGTAAAGGTTTTCAGTCTTGTGTTTATAGGTCTCTGGTGTTACTTCGCTGCCAGCGAGTATGGACAGTACCCCGATGGAGTTGTTACTTTGCCTCTTTGCGCAATAAGCCTTTCTTAATCCTTTTTCCCTTATTTCATTTTCTTATTCATGTGCTCGTCGACACTTATTTTCCTCGGAGGTTGAGGGATACCAACTTATTTTACTTTGGAAGAGAGGTTGTTTTAGGTTTTTTAGAGACCTTATTATTTTCCTTAAATATGTGTTCTCTAATTAAAGTTTCCCTTCCCTCCTCTTGAGCCAACAGGATAAGCCAATTTATTCAAACTATATATGCAAGTCAAATAACAGGGTCTAGATGTTGAAGGATAGGGTTTCATGGATGACTAGATTTCCCCAATGAGATAGATCTCCACACTTCACCTAGGTTGCAACTTGAAGGATGATCAAGTACGATCATAGACAAGAGTACATCTCAGCCATTGGCGCAAAGGCTACCGCACCCCCAAGTAGCCCGACTGGGGCGATGTTCTGAAATTTTTTATTCAAGGTAGTGTCCTTATTAGCGAACTAAACAAGAAAATACAATCACAAACAAGGGGAAAAGTGTGAAAACATAATGGGTTATAGCTAAGAGAGAGGAGGGAGAGATAGAGAGAAAAGAAAACTATGGTACAAGGATGGAAAACGGCTTTGAAAGCAGCTAGGTGAAATATAATTTGAGGTCATGGACATTTACGGGGAGGGACTCCACCCTCCTTGGTCTAGAATCTGTAAGTATGTTGGCCAATTTTCACCCTAACTTGAAAGGGACCAATCCACAAGGTTTGGAATTTGGTGTGCTTGCCTTTTTCCTCGTGAGCTTTATCCCATTTTAGGAATAAGTTGCCAATTTTAAACTCATTATTTCCTGCACATTTCCTATCAAACCACTGCTTGATTTGGTTTTGGTGAAGGGAAAAATTTTCCCTACCATTTTTTGTTTCTTCTTCCAGTTTGCAGCAAGCTATTGGTTCAGTCTTGCATAGCAGGGCAGGCCATGCCTCGTGACTCTTGCGACAACTGGAGAGCGGGTAAGTACAAGTTTGGCAGAAGTATTGCTTATTTCCCGTAGACTAGGAAAAAGGGAGAGGTCCCAAGAGATGGTTTCGGGGTAACATGGTCTGCGCATTGTGCCAGTTTCTTTGGTGTGACAATAAGGTTTTCTTGATAATGTGGATTAGGTTTTTATTAGTGGACTCTGCTAGGCCATTTCCCTGGGGATACTAATTAGTTGAGTGTTTCAAATCAATTCCATTTTCCAAATCAAAATCATATAATATTAAAGATGAGAAATAAGCAAAATTATCAAAGACAAGGAAGGTTGGAACGTCGAATCGAGTCACAATATACTGATTGACAAAAGATATTACCTCTTCATTTTTGACTTGCCATAACAGAATGGCTTCCACCCACCTCATGAAATACTTTGTATCCATGAGGATATATGATCCAGGTGGATATTCGTGGACACTCGCCTATTCCACTTGGGGCCCCACCATTGTTTCTTTTAGTATTTCAGTTTCCTTAATTGTAGCGCAATTTACTATTTTTAGCAGTTTTTTAGGGTCCTGAAATTTCAGAGCCATTTTGGGGCTCTAACTCAAAATTTATAGCCCTCGGAAAGATATTTATAACGAGGTATTATGCGTGTCAAACGAAGATCATATGCCAAAGTTACATCCTCAGGAAGTTGATGTACCAATTTACCAAAACGAGGCCCATAGTACTGGCACTTCATCTAGTAGGGTTAGGTTTTTGGATGTTTAGGGTTTTCCATTGAAACTCAATAATAAATAGGCCTTCGAGTCTCATTGTAACACAGTTCAAAGGCCTGTAGCCACCACATATCTTCTCAAAGATAAGCTACCAGCGCCCTAGCTAGTTTATTTCCATTTTGTTTGTAAGCATATTTAAGTTATGTGATATTAATGAATGAAGTATTATTTCTGCAACATCTCTGTGTTTATGTGTATTTTTGTATTTTATTATGTTCCTGCATAAGTCCAAATCAGTGGTATCAGAGCAGTCTTCTCTTTCTCGATCCTTCTTTGCATGTCCCTAATGAGGTTGGGGTATAAGGAGTTAGGGATCGATCTGGTTGAACCTTTGCGAGATCAGCCTCGCAAACCCTGAAAATCGCCCATGGCGGATGAAAAGAAAGATGAGGAAGTAGGAGATCCTATCAAAATATTGCTTGATGAGGCCCTCTAGAAAAAAATGAATGCGATGATGGATAACTTTACCTAGAGCCTTCAACGACTTCCCACCAGCGGCGCATCTGCATCCAACAACCACTCTTGAGGCACAACTCCTTTTAAGGTACAAGTAAACTTTGACATTCCCATATTTTAGGTCCAAATATATGCAAACATCATAGATAGATGGTTGAATCTATTAGAAGGGTATTTCTCAGTTCATGACTTTTCCAACCAGGAAAATATTACTTTTTCACTCCTCAAAGCCACCCCCCATGTCAAGGACTGGTGGGAAACCTACTATGAGCAAAAGGATGAGAGGGAACCCTTTATCGTTTCGGCCACACCCACTTGGAATTCTTTCTGAGACACCATCAAGGAAAAATATTATCCCGTGGGGAGCTATGAGGACAAGTAAATACAATGGACTACATTGCGACAACAAAGGGATAAATACGTGCATGAGCTGATGAATCTATTCCATGCCTTGCGCAAAAAATTGGGTATCAAATATTTAGAGAAACATTTGGTGTTGCAGTACCGTAGTCATGTGCACATATATATTCAGGAGGAAATGGATTTCCTCGACATCTCCTCGCTTGGCACAACATATCGGCATGCTGGCAAGATTGAGCAGAAGTTCAAACAAAAGAAGTGATACTTTGGATATGCGAATCAAAAGAAAGTTAAAGGTGCCTCCAAACCGCAGAAAAAAGGACAAAGCCAAGGTGGGGTGGCCCAGGATACTCACCAAAGCCGCAAGCAAAGAACAACACTGCGAAGCCAAAGAAGGACACGAGAAAGTGGTGTGAGTTCCATGAGAGCTCCACTCACAACACAAGTGAGTGTCGGGACAAGCAGTCACTGGTGGTCGAGTTGAAGGCTTCTGAATTGGATGCATGCTCCCACTCTGAATCAGAACCTGACAAGGGTAATGATAAAGGGAAGCAGATTATCGAAGCGGAGCCCAGTGCCACTTTTTCCACCACGAAGATCCAGAAGGAGGAACTGGAAGATCCAAAGGAGGGGGAGTGCCTCTTCCATTCCCATATGTGGGTAAAGGGTTCCCTGCTTTAGTTCATTGTCAATAGCAGGAACCAAAAGAACCTCATTTCAGAAAAGTTCATGAAGAGGTTGGGCTTTCCAACCACAGCATGCCCACATTCGTACACCATCAGGTGGCTTCACCAAGGACGGGATCTCTGCGTCTGCCAGCAGTGTTGCCTTCCCTACAACATCAAGCCCTTTACAGATGAGGTATTATGTGACATTTCTCCTCTTGATGTTTCTGATGTATTATTAGGCCAACCATACTTGTGGAAGCGGCATGTTGTGTATGAGTCCTAACCTCACGTTGTTATTGTTACTTTGGGAAATAAGTTGTACAAGATACCAGAGGTAGCACCACCTGTTTCCATCTCTTTGGTTACTGCAAAACAATGCAGTAAGCTCATTTCCAAAACTAGGAAATTTGTTTTCCTGATAATCCACCCTCTGGGCAATAAGAACACTGTGGCCACGACCACCTGATAGATCTCCTCCACACGGCAACAACAAATGGACAAGGTCGTGCAGGAGTATAGGGACATATTCACCTCACCCGCAGGGGTGCCTCTGCACTATCAGGTCAAGCACCCCATCAATATGACCCCAGGTGCACTGTTGCCCAATGGACCAATCTATTAGCGCTCTGTTCTGGAAAACAATGAAATCAAGAGGCAGATTCAGGAGCTGCTACAGAAAGGTCACATCATCCAAGTTCATCGTCTTGTGGGAGCCTGATCGTGTTGATGCAAAAGAAGGATGGGACTTGGGGATTATGTATTGACCATCAGGGGTTGAACAAGACCATTTTCAGGAATAGGTACCCGATCCCACAGATTGATGATCTTTTGGACCAACTCAAGGGGGAAAAATATTTCAGCAAGATCGACTTGAATTTCGGGTATCACTAGGTACCAATCAAACCCTCTGATGTGTGAAAGACTGCCTTCAAAGCCAAGGAGGGCCTTTTCGAATGGTTGGTGATGCCTTTTGGGTTGACGAATGCTCCCACAACCTTCACAAGGCTGATGGATGACATATCATGGCCATTCACCTACTCATTTGTAGTAGTTTACTTGGATGACCTCTTGATATTCAACAAAACTTGGGAAGAGCACCTCCACCACATCCGGTAGGTCCTCCAAACACTGTGACCACACAAGTTGTGTGCCATTTTGGATAAGTGCACTTTTGGCATGACCGAGGTTCAATATTCGGGATACATTATTGATGAACGAGGGGTGCATGTGGATCGATCCAAGATCCAAGTCATTCGGGATTGGCCAACCCCAACCATTCTAACAGATTTCCGCAGCTTTCTGGGTCTTTCCAATTTTTACTGTAGGTTCGTGTTGGGATTCTCTCATATCACTAGGCCCTTGAGCCGAGTCATCAAGGGAGGAGTGAAAAAAAAATCATTTTGGTCTAAATCTCAACAGAAGGCGCTCGTAGAGTTGAAACATCGCCTCTAATTTTCCCTAATGCTCACATTACCAGACTTGCAACAACCATTTGAGATCGAGACAGATGCCTCAGACTATGCTATTGGGGCAGTTCTTACTCAACAGGGGCATCCAATGGAATATCACAGTGAGACATTGTTTGACATAGTCTGGAAGTATCCCACTTATGACAAAGATATGTATTCCATTGTGCAGGCATACCGACAATGGAAGCATTACATTTTTGGGAAGGAAACGATCATCCACACAGAATACCGACCCCTACAGTTCATACATACACAAGGGAATTTGTAGAACGATCGCCATCAGAAGTGGTCCACATATCTGCAACAATTTCATTTGAACATCAAGTACAAGAAGGGAAGCACCAATAATGTTGCATAATTCCTCAACCGACCGCCGATCATGGCACTAACCACCATTCTCAACCCTTATGGGAACGATATTTCTGATTGGTCGCTTCTCTACAAGAGCGATCCAGAATTCGGCCACACATACAAGACGCTCTTGGAGGGTGAGCACGTTCCAAATTTTCACCCACAAGATGCACTATTATGTCATTTAGGACAAATTTGTGTTCCTTCAAGCGAGCGTGCCAAGCTGATTTGGGAAGCGCATGACAGTCGGGTCGCTAGGAATTTCGGGGTCGAGAAAATAGTGGTTGTACTACAAAAGTATTTCTATTGCTCGACCTTCGACTGGATCTCGAGAAGTACATCAGATCCTGCACTGCCTACGCCATTTCAAAACCGACCATCAAGAAGAAATGCCTCTATACTCTTATGCCTACCCCTAGTCGACCTTGGGAATCCATCTCCATGGATTACATGTCTAACCTTCATTCTATTAAGCATGGAAACTACTGTGTTTTCGTGGTCGTCGACAAATTCTCGAAGATGGCCGTTATAGAGGCATGCAAGAAGAATTTCACAAAAGAAACCACTGTTAAACTCTTCTTTGAACGAGTGTGGGTAAAATTTGGGATACCATAGTCTATCATATCAAATCGAGGCAACAGGTTCCTCAGTAAATTTTGGTCCAGCCTCTATTCAATGTTGGATAACAAGCTCACCAAGTTCATAGCTTTCCATCCCCAAATTGATGGCCAGACAGAGGTTGTCAACAGGATGATCGTACACATTCTGCGCATGTACAACTCAAAGCATCCACTCATATGGGATGAAAGCCTCCCCTATGTACAACACATCTATAACCGGGCTCTCCACAACTCAACTGGCCACATCCCCTTTCAGGTGGGCTTGGGATTCCAACCACTATGTCCCATTGACGTAGCCATGCCATTTGCGACTACTCAGGCTAATTCGGCTCATGTCCAGTCTAAAGTTGGCAAGGTGAACATCTTCATTGAGCGCATTCAACACATCCTCCAATAGATTCATGACATATTGGACAGAGCCAATGCTAAGTACAAGCAGTGACATGATCAACATCGGGTGCCACACAACTTCCAGGTGGGCGAAAAAGTGTTGCTACATTTGCAGCAGGAGCGCCTCGCTGGACCCCACCATAAGCTTTACCCGCTCTGATATGGGCCATACACCATCACCAAGGTGGTAGAAGACAATGCCTTTGAGCTCAGTATTCCACCATCCTTGGTTTGCACCCAATGTTAAATGTGGACCGCCTTAAGCCCTACTTTCCACCTCTATTAGACACCTTTGACATTGCAGAACAACTCACACCAACAAAGTTAAACCCAGATTTCATGGAAGGCCACCACATATTGTATCATGGACACACAAATCAAGAAAAATCGCCAACAGAAGATCCAACTATATCAGGTTGTCAAAGCTGGCCAACTCTTGCACCAAGGCAAGTGGCTTACCAGGGACCAAGTTCAACAGAAGTTTCCTCATCTCATGGAGGAACTTAACACAATGGGGACCATTGCTTCCTAAGGGGGGAGGAATGATCCAGGTGGATATTGGTGGCCACCCGCCTATTCCACTTGGGAACCCCCCATTGTTTCTTTTATTTTTTCAATTTCCTTAATTGTAGCACATTTTACTATTTTTAGCAGTTTTTCGGGTCCTGAACTTCCGAAGCCGTTTTGAAGCCCTAAATGATATTTTTTGGGAAATTTGGGACCAACATGGTTTAAAATTTCTCACTAAAAATTTGTATTCCTCGGATAGATATTTCTAACGAGGTATTGTGCGGGTCCAACGAAGATCGTATGCCAAAGTTACGTCCCCGGGAAGTTTATGTACCAATTTACCCAAATGGGGCCCATAGTTTTGGCGCTTCATCTCCTAGGGTTAGGTTTTTTGATGTTTAGGGTTTTCTATTGTTTCTCAATAATAAATAGGCCTTCTACCCTCATTGTAACACAATTCAAAGGCTTGTAGCCGCCACATATCTTCTCAGAGGTAAGCTACCAACGCCCTAGCTAGTTTATTTCCATTATGTCTGCAAGCATATTTCAGTTATGTGATATTAATGAAATGAAGTCTTATTTCTGTTGCATCTCTGCATTTATGTGTATTTTTGTATTTTATTGTTTTCCTGCATAAGTCCAGATCAATATACTTTTTTTTTTTAATGAGTGTGGCACGATCCCTCCGATGACATCTGTTGTATCATAATTTGACTGAGCTAAAAGTCAAGAGAGGTTCTGAGCAATTCAAGGTTGTTGAGGAACAATTGTTCAAATTTCAAGAAGACCTGCAACATGCTCAAAAGGATAACCACAATCTCAACGAGGATTCATCATCACATGGGCATTGGAACCAAAATCAGGGAAGCAACAACATTGGAGGTGTAATCTAAGCCAGACAAGCAGCAAAGAAGAAAAGCATGCAACAAGGGTCAAGTTGGGTTTATTTGTGCGCAGAACAGTTCAGGGGTCGTGTTGATTGATGCGTTCTGAACATTACACACAGGTCAAGGTCGAGTCATGCAAATATACGTGCATAAAAGTGTTCGGAGGCTTAATTGCAATCGCATGTGGAAGGCCTAATCGCATATCACAAATCACAATTGCAAAGCTCAGGAGGAATATAACAAGGTTAAAACCACTGAAATGCGAAATGCGATATGAGGACCGGATGCGATATAGTTTGCAGCTCAAGTCTAAAGTATTTAAAGTCCAGCTGTGGGACCCTCTCGCACATCGTACATTTCACATCACAAGCTCATGAGGAATGGCACTAAGGAATATGTTATAAAGGCCAAAATGTGAAGTGCAACAAGGTTTCATATCTTCGATTGCGATTTGCGATCGGCCCCATCTCCACTTTCCACGTCATCCCTATCGTTATCGCACATAGAACATCGTAAGCTCAGGAGGAATGGCGCTTATGAAACTGTTATGAATGCCGAAATGTGAAATGCAATAACGAAGCGGATTCGATGGAAGTTATCACTAAAGTCTAAAGGTTTATAAGTCCGGGTACATGGGTTTTTGCTTTGTAAAAATCACACCAGAGGGAAAAGGCAGATTATAACATAGAACTTTGGAATGCTGAAATGCGACAAAGAATCAGATGCGATACCTTTTTTTAAAGGTAATGGAATATCTTTCAAAATCCAATCTTATGGCAATTACAAAGGAAAGTCTAAACGCAAGGCAAACTTGGGTAAGAAAAGACCTAACGCTACATGCAGAACAACGAGATGTGTTTGTGGCAGTTTATTAATCAATGATCTGAAAATGGAATGAACTTGAAAAGGGTGCAAGGTATCCATTTTCATTTATGTAAATGAGTGCAAATACTCCAAATTTTAAATCTGAAAATGTGAGAATTTCTTATTTCTAATACAGAGATAGATTGTAGGGGCATTTACCGGATATGTCACCTTTCAAAGAAAGGATGAATCCAGAAGATACCTGGCCCTCTTACAGACTCTGCCTAAAGAAATAATAGAAGTAAACACTCAGACTTAATTAAAATGACCTTACTCAAACTTGACATTATGCAGAATTTTTGCTTGGAAGAGGTGTATGTATTTTCTTCTGTTTATGTGTTTTAAGTTTATTTGTTTTTGCTGAAACTTAACATGTATATTAGCAACATAATTCAGCCATAGAATAACAAAACACAACAGCAATATAATATAGGAGTTCACCCCAACTCTTGGTCTACATCTCCTTTGAGCTTCGTCAACATGACTAGACTCTTTGGGATTAAGGTACTTAAATTCTTTTACAAGCTCCACACTTAACCACAATGAATACGAAAATGATTCAAAGGGCTGAGAATACCATTTTAAATCCCTTTAATGGCTGTCCAATTCCTGCAAACAACTTTAGGCTTTTATGGACACACATCCTTCTGTTGGTGCACTACGCTTCTCTGAGCTTCTAAATGGCACAAACTCCCTCAGATTTATATTTCTATCCTTGTTACCACTACTTCTACATCCAATAATGACCAGACATCAAATATCAACTGATGATTTGCTTACATTAAGCACAACATCCCCAAAAATGGCTCTCCTCCACGGTTTGCCCAGGGCTGCCCACGCCTTCATATCAACTTCTCGAGCTATAGAAGTACTCAAAATGATCTGAAAACACTTCCATTGGTTCCATAATGACTGAAATAGTCAAGATAGAGTTTTGTTTCATAAAAAACGGCCTCCGGCTACTCTGGTTTCTCCTACACACTCTGTTTGGAAAATGGCCTCTAAAACTTAAATGAAGCTTTTCGGCTTTCTAAAGTTCTTAATAGGTTCTGCAAACCATCTAAACAGATTCAAAAGGCATGAAATAGCTAAGAATGCCTGTTCATTTACCTTAAACAGAGAAACACAGTCCAATACACAGCCTTCTCCTTCCAGGCCCTGATGGCTCCTTCATCTTCTTCGATGCTTAAACCTCTGAAGATGACCTCTGTTAGATTTCAGACCTGCTCCATTGAGTCCAGAAGGTCGAAGAGACCCAAAAAAAAAAAAAAAAAATTCACTCCAAAAAGATCTCCCATGTGAAAGATATGCTCAACTGAAGTTTTTGCCCAATGTTAGGCAAAAATCCCACTAATTGTGGGCCAACTGTAGTTAACTGGAGCTAAAAGTGGAATTCCGCCTAAAATGGAGGAATCAGCGCTAAATTCAGCGGAACATTTTCTGTTAACATTTAATGTTCTGCCAGTGATGTGGCCTCTCCACAGCAATAAACGTAATTGTTTTAACAACCATTGGAATTTTTGTTTAGGGCTATGGTTTTTAGTTGAGGACATATGGAAAGGGGGGGGCTTAGCCCAAAGCCCCTCCGACCTCCGCTCTAACCGTAAACCACATATTCACCTTTGACTTGACATGTTTACCTTTTAAAACCCACGTACAAGGCCACGTGCTGTTAACTTTAACCCTTGAACATATCATATGAATGTACATTAACTTTGAACGTTATGCCATTTAATTTAAACGTATTAATGTGCCACATAACCATTTTAAAATACACTATATGGCTTAAACATGGCCACTTACATCATATGATTTTGGGTTTAGTTAAAAAAATAAATAAATGTGTAATATTAAAAAAATTTAATAATAAGGTTTTTTAAATATAAATAAAATAAAATATATATAATAATATAATATATGGTTAATTAAAATTATATAAAACATTATTAAATATATATTTTAATTTATTAATTAAATCTTAGAAATAAAAAAATTCAACACAAATTTATCAATACCCATTCAACATTAGATGTTATTGGGCGATTTCAAAGTGCAATATCTCCTCCATACGATAACGGATTTCAGTGCCGTTCGCGGCGTTGGGATCGTATCGCCGAAGCCTATCCCGACGCTCAGGTTCTAATTCAATTTGAGCACTTTCATTTTTGAGCTTTTTCCCAAGCTCAGATTTGAGCTCCTGATCAATCAAAGACTAAACATTTCGGGAACGAGCGACAGAGGCAAAGTCGAGTAGTAGGTGACATGATGAAAGTGTTCAAAACGCAAAATCATGGGCTAAGTCGGGTAGAGATGTGTTTATGTAGACTGTTAGGATATCACAGCAGAAACAGATGGAGACACATCAGCAACAAATTAGATTCAGCAAAAGGATTATATTTCAATATTTATTTCGTTTTCTTTGTTAAGATCGAAGCTACAATGATGTCCTTGATTGCAATGTAATAATTAGTTTAAAATTTTAGGTAGTCTAGGAGTTTCAAGAAGCTCGAGTAGTTACAAACTGCTTTTGTTTGTATTTAAGGAAGAGAGAAAGACATAGGAGGGGTTCCAAGTTCTAGACCTCTTGGGGACTACATTTTGTACTTCTTTTTCTGATGGGTGAATGAAGGAAGTAGCAAGTTTCCTGCAACTGTTGAGGGTGATTCATGTTTCTTGTGCCATTTTATGTGGTTTCTGTTGATCAACAATTGTCATTGATGTCAACCCAAGTAGCACCAGGGGCTAACCCAATATTTCATGGGAATTTTTACCTACCAAATTAATATATTCTGGGTCCATAATTATTTTGATGGTTTCTATTTGTCGAGATGTTTGCATTGATATATGGCACGCCATGTAATTCTTCACGGTTTGAGAGATATTCATGTTTGAAGTTTGTACCCCCAGTTAGTGGGCTAAAACCCCATGGGGTTGGGGCATGGGTCATTGAAAAGTAATAATTAATATTTTTTAAGATCCTAAAATCCCTCCCACGTTCACTTGTTGTAGCCCCTCTCAACCTAAGCATTTATATAAATTGTGATCCTCATTTCCTCCTTAGGCAAGGGATTTCGCTATTTGAAATAGGTCATCGTGGAATTTTCGCTCTAAATTGTTTTCTACAAAGTTTCAAAAGCTGAAATTTTTACGAGGCGAAGCTGAAATCCTAAGGAAGTGGCTGTAAAAATTTCAGATCAAGGTGCACAATATTTTTGGAGATATGATATGTGCAAGTCAGGGTTTTTTCAGGCTCCTGAAATTCATCTTAAAGAAGTGACCTTGGTAAAATCGTCATAAATCTCTCTCTGAGTATCGGATTGGAATTCCGTAAAAAGTGGAAAATAGTGCACAGTCTGTGGTTTTTTCTCTATCAATTTCAGAGCCAAACAGTGACACGTGGCACGTCGTACAAGTGTGCTCTGCTGAAACAGTCCATAATTAGGGCATTGTGAAAGATTGGGTATAAATTTCTCTTGAAGAATCCAAATTGGGTCAGAACTATGGCATTGGAAATATGAATCAGAGGAATACTACAGGAACGAAAATCAGATAATGAGGATCTGAAATAACATAGATACACCAGATTCAATATCGAGCTCCTAGAAGGCAAGAAAAAGCTAGATCATGTGTTATTAAGGGTTGCAAAGGACCAGACTTTCTACGGCAGAAAAGAAAAGCAAGGTGCAGCAGAGGGTAGCATGACAAGAGCAAAAGCCAGGGTGCATAACAGCAGCAATAAGTTCATCATATGAAGTCTTCAAGTGGGCAGCACTGCATACAATCATTGTAAAGTATCTTTGTACTAAGTCATTGTAAATACATTATTGTAAAAATTGTGTAGTGTCTATTTGCTAAGGGTTGAAGAGGCAGTGTTGGGAGGTCTAAGATCATCATTAGGTGGTTGTATCAAAGTTGGGGTTATGGTCTAGTATATCTTCTTCTTCTACATCATTCTATATCATTGTAAAGTGGACCATTTTCCCTGGTACAGGAGACCATTCTTCTTATATTCTTCTATAGGGTGGTAGGGTGGTGCTAGGGTGAGTTGTAGCTCATTGGGTGTTGGGGCATCCGTTCAGTTGACTACTGAAGAATCTCTGGCATTGGAGCGTCCATCCAGTGGGAGCTGGAGAAGAATGCTTTTCTAGATTCTAGGAAGTTGGAGCTTTATTTTCAATTGGAGTTGAATATTAAAGAATTATTAGAAAAGCATTAGGTGGTTTTTGTCCCGGAGTGAGTTTCCACCTTAAAAACTGTGTGCATTTGTGTTCCTCTTGTTTGCTGCTATCATTGTACAAACACTGATAATAATTTAAGATTAACTAATGCTCTAATTGAAAAGAATACTGATTCACCGCCTCCCCTCTCAATATTTCCAACAGTTTCTTCCTTGAATGAAGTGAAGTAAAGAAGCAATTGGTCTCTAATTTACGTTGTAAGTAAGAGTTAAATAACCTTAATAAGTGCTCCTTAACTCCATCTCTTCTCCCTTCACAAATTCTCTTTGAAACTTAAAAGTAATAGATTCTGTGTCTACAACATATTATTTTGAGTTTCTTCCCACTTCAAAAACTCTCTCTTAAACTTAAAAGTAATAAATTTTGTGTTTACAGCATATTACTTTGAGTTTCCCCTGCAATTTTTCTTTTCCATTCATATATCAGTAGTCAATGGCATTGTGAAATATTTTATTATTCCAGATCATTTAGGGTTTTAGAAAACTAGTTTCCAATGGGATAGAACTGAGACCTCATGATAAAATTATTTCTATGACACACTTTTAAAATTTCTTAAGCACCGATTCCTTTCACAACTGAGGGATTGTCTCTTAAGATACAACATTTTTTGGCATCGTTGTCGGGGACGAAGGCGCGAAGTTATTTTCCCTGGGTATTGAGATCTATTTCTTGATGGTGGACAAGATTTAGATACAAAATTTGGTTGTTTATTATTCACTTGGTGACTCCACTGATGAATATTTCATTAGATAAGGAATTTTGCTGGCAAGAAAATGAGAAAGCATCGTGGAAAAAACGGGTATCAGAGTTTGAATCTATTAAAGGAAGATTTATTTTTCACTATCAGTTCATTGGTCTATTTCCCTTGCATATCAAGAACATTGTTTCCTACTTTATATTATTAGAAGACTATAAGGCCCAAAAAGTACATTATTTATTAGAGAAAAAAGATTTTTCTTCTGCTTGTATTATTGATCTTGACACAACTTTATCTCCTAAATATGAGAGGAGAGATGATTGTTGCATTACAATTCCTTAAGATGATTAGTCACATTCTAGGCATAAATGTGATTCATCATCATCTTTGGGTGATAATATTCTGTCTTACAAGCAATCGACTACTTTTTATCTCAAAAACAAATAAATATTTAAACCCCTGAAGCTGCCCACAATTCTCCATCAGTATCCTTCAAGAGGATTCAAATTTTTGCCAAGTTTCTTGGGAGAGGAGGAGGATATTTCAACTGAACAGCATATCTTGGAATTTGAGTACTTTCTGGACAAATTTCAAATTATTTATGAAGATGTGGCTTTAAGTATGTTTTGTCATTCATTAAAGCAGGGTGCTCATCAATGGTTCCAGTGTTTGGAAGCGAGTTCAATTAGCTCATGGCAAGGTTTTCAAGATATATTTCTTAGATATTGGGGCGAACATAATTCATATGAAAAACACCTTTTGGAATTACATTCTATCTAGAGGTAGAGCAATGAATTAATCGTTGAGTTTAATAGGAGGTTTAAAAAAAATTATTCCAGCATGCCAAAAGAATTTCGACCTCCTGAAGCTGCAGCTATGGTTTACTATTTGAGGGCTCTTTCTATTGTCTTCGATTTTTATCTCAAGGAGAGAAAGCCTTGCACTCTGGAGTTGATGTTTCTTTATGCACAGGAAATCGAAGATAATGTGTGGGCTTGCAGAAATTTTTCCTGTCATGTTGAAAGAACAAGTTTTGTTGAAGACAAGAGGGTCTGTAAGGAAAACATTGGGATTTCTTTACAATAGAATGCAAATTAAGAGATGAACAAAGATTTTCAAAAGGTGTCAGAGGATTCATGTATTGTTGAAACATAATAATTTAAGCATTCTGAGCATTCTGGTAAAAAATTCGTTGCAACAACTGAGCTTCACGTCGAAAGCCTAGAAGATCATTACAATTTTCATAATTTTAATGATTTTGTGAACAGAGGAGAGACTAGTAGAGCTCCTTAGGTGTGTTTGCGGGAGGGGGAAGTTTTTCGTCAAGGATTTGCATTATAAAAAGAACATCAACATTATGAGGAACAAACCTTAGATTTCTCTTTTCGCCTAAATGGTTGTCAGCAGAAAACAACAATCAATCTTCTCACATACAACCTCAAATTGAGGAGTCAAATAGTGAAGGAAGCTGCCCTTTTCAAAGAAGTCTAAATCACTAAGATGTTCAAGAAAAGGAGGCAGCAAAAAATTGGTCTCATCAGTTCTATTATCCAGTAGCTGACAATATGAAAACGTTCTTTTGTTAGCAACAAGCATTTATGTAAAGGTATGTGCAAAGCTTTTTATCTGGAAAACTTTCATGGTACCTCCCTATTGTGATCTTCAAATTTCAACAATATGGAGAAATTAGGTCTAACATGCAGATTTTGGATTGGTGCCATTGGAAGTATGACTTCACCTGATTAAGTTCAAGCATGAACACATATGTAGGATTTGTGCATAAATAAGCTCAGAAGTTGAGCATTTTTAGTTGTAGTACTTCTTGTTCGATATTTTTAGTTTAAGAATAAAGGAAGAAGTCCAAAGTGTAGCAAGTTTCGGGAGGATTTCATACTGGATTAACTCCCATTTGGGATTGACTCCATGCCCAATAACGACTACTTATCTACAAGTGATATTTGATTCCATGCCCAATAAAGGATACTGATCTACAAGTGCTCTTTGACTCCATGCCCAATAAAGGCTACTGATCTACAAGTTCTCAGCACTTTTCTACCAAAGTGGTGTCCTCAATTGGAGCCAGATGTTGTAGCATAATTTGACTCAGCTAAAATTCAAGAGAGGTTCTGAGAAATTCAAGGTTGTTGAGGAACATTTGTTAAAATTTCAAGAAGACCTGCAACATGCTCAAAAGGATAACCACAAGCTCAACAAGGATTCATCATCACATGGGCACTGGAACCAAAATCAGGGAAGCAGCAGCATTGGAGGTGTAATCTAAGCCAGACGAGCAGCAAAGAAGAAAAGCATGCAACAAGGGTCAAGTTGGGTTTATTCGCGTGCAAAAAAGTTCAGGGGTCGTGTTGATTGACGCGTTCTGAACATTGCACACAGGTCAAGGTCGATTCATGCAAATATACATTCATAAAAGTGTTCGGAGGCTTAATCACAATCACATGTGGAAGGCCTGATCGCATATCACAAATCGCATTTGCAAAGCTCAGGAGGAATAGAACAAGGTTAAAACCGCCGAAATGTGAAATGCGATACGAGGACCGGATGCGATATAGTTTGAAGCTCGAGTCTAAAGTATTTAAAGTCCGGCTGTGGGACGCTCTCGCAGGTCACACATCGCAAGCTTAGGAGGAATGGGGCTAAGGAATACGTTATAAAGGCCGAAATGCGAAGTGCGACAAGGTTTCATATCGTTGATTGCAATTCGTGATCGGCCCCAGCTCCACTTTCAACATCATCCCTACCGTTATCTCACATCGTACATCGCACATTGAAAGCTCAGGAGGAATGGTGCTTATGAATCTGTTATGAATGCCGAAATGTGAAATGCGATAACGAAGCAGACACGATGTAAGTTATCGCTAAAGTATAAAGGTTTATAAGTCTGGGTACCTGGGTTTTTCCTTTGTAAAAATCACATCGGAGGGAAAAAGTGGATTATAACGTAGAATGTTGGAACGTTGAAATGTGACAGAGAAGCGAACACGATACAATTTTTGAAAGGTAATGGAATATCTTTCAAAGTCCAGTCTTACGGCAGTTAAAAAGGAAAGTATGAATGCATTGCAGACTCAGGTAAGAAAAGACCCGATGCTATGTGTAGAACAACGATATGTGTTTGTGGTGGTCTATTAATCAAAGACTAAACGTTGCGGGCATGAGCAGAAGAGGCAGAGTTGGGTAGTAGGTGACATGATGACAGTGTTCGAAATGTAAAAGCATGGGCAAAGTCAGGTAGATATGCATTTATGCATACTGTTAGGATATCACAATATAAATGGAAGGAGACATATCAACTACAAATCAAATTCAACAAAAGGATTATATTTCAAGTTTTATTTTGTTTTCTTTGTTAAGATCGAAGCTACAATGATGTCCTCGATTGCAATGTAATAAGTGGTTTAATAGTTTAGGTAGTCTAGGAGTTTCAATAAGCTCAAGCAGTTAAAAACTGCTTTTGTTTCTATTTAAGGAAGAGAGAAAGACAGAGGAAGGGTTTCGAGTTCTGGACCTCTTGGGGACTACATTTTGTACTTTTTTTCTGATGGGTGAATGAAAGAAGCATCAAGTTTCTTGCAATTGTTGATGGTGATTCGTGTTTCTTGTGCCATTTTATGTGGTTTATTCCTTGAATGAAGTGAAGTACAGAAGCAACTGGTCTCTGATTTCCATCTCTTCTCCCTTCACAAATTCTCTCTGAAACTTAAAAGTAATAGATTCTGTGTTTACAACCTATTATTTTGAGTTTCTTCCCTCTTCACAAACTCTCTCCGAAACTTAAAAGTAATAGATTCTGTGTTTACAACATATTACTTTGATTTTCCCCTTCAGTTCTCTTTTTCCATTCAGATATCAGTAGTCAATGGCATTGTGAAATCTTTTATTATTCCAGATCATTAAGGGTTTTAGAAAACTAGTTTCCAGTGGGATAGAACCAAGACCTCATGATAAAATTATTTATGTGACACACTTTTAAAATATCCTAAGCATTGATTCCTTTCACAACCGAGGGATTGTCTCTTAAGATACAACAACATCCAACGCCCACTGTTGAAATGGTTCATCCACTACTATAGACTGGATTGGTGCAGTTGACCGAGATTTCCTTCCAACACATTTTTGGAAAATTGTGAATTTCTGAGCATACGTGTGAGTGTCCTTGAAAAGGGTATGATAATAAAAAATGCTCTCATAATATTATGTGTTTTAGTATCACTGACATAATGACCTCCTTTTGACCCATCATGTAGCTCCTTTAACACCCGTTGGGCTTCGTAAAAATCCAAACATTTGAGTAATACACCATTTTGGTGTTTGTGAAACAGATTCCCTTGTATCAACTGGTAAGATGTGGCTTTGAGCCTCACAACCATCTTATGTTTCGCAAACAGAGTAGGAAGCAAGGTCCCCTGTCCTAGAAATTGTTTTAGGTTGACATACCGGGATAAGGAGTCATGAGCAGACGCGTGGTCGTCCTGGTTCATCTCAATTTCATGATCCCAACCTTCTTGTTCATCATCTTGTTGAACTGACGCCTCGACGGCTAGTTTACATAACCCATGCCCCTTTATTGTGCGTGTCAGCTTGAACTCCAAGTCATATTCCTGGAGACAGTTAATCTAGTTAGATCTTTGTTCGCCTAACTCTTATTGGATAAACAATGATCTGACTATGAAGCGTGGGGCGAATACTATGACGTGATTTTTCAGGATATTGGGTCGAAAATATTTTTCAGGATATGCTTGTTTGTCCATGTTGAGGTAATTGATATCCACACGTTGCTAGCTATTAATCATGAAGGATACATGCCGCTCATTGTTATCGCTGTCCTTCTATGTCAAAATAACAACTATAGATACATCCAAAGTGAAAATATGTAGAAGGAATTATATGCTGAAGTTCATGCTATAAAGGGAAGGGGCTTCAACGATGGATTTCTTGATGTTTTCAAATGCTTCTTTCTCATAATGGTTCTATTTAAAACCCACGTCCTTCTTTATCATATTTTTCAAAGGCCTAACAATATGAGCAAAAACTGAAATGAATTTATGTAGGAATTTTATCTTTCCTAGGAAAGACTGCATACCTTTCTTGTTACTTGGGAGCAGTATTTGCGTGATTGCTTTTACGCGCTCGGGGTCCACTGTGATTCCACTTTTGGTCACAATATTTCTGAGGAAGTTTCCTTTTGATATCACAAATACACTTTTATTTGGGTTTAACGAGATCCAGTACTTTCATCAATGCTCGAATATATGTTTCAAGTGATGTAGGTGGTCTAATCTCCTCTTTGAAAATAACGTCACACCATCCAAGTACACTGCCATGCTATGACCCATAAATCCTCAGAAGGTGATGTCCATGGACCTCTGAAATGTGACCCCGACATTGATAAGACCAAAATTCATACGTTGGAAAGCAAAGGTTCCCCATTTCATTATAAAAGTTGTCTTCAAACGATCTGATTCGATGACCAACACTTGGTTGTACTCGAAGAAAACGTCGAGCAAGGAGAACATTTAAAAAATGATAACATATAAAGAATATGCTCCAAGGAGGGAACCAGATAATTGTCTTTTTCAGAAGCCTGATTTAGATTATGGAAAACAACACATAACCTAATTTCACTGGAATTATTTCGTACGGGAACAAAATTTGAGACCCAAGTGGAGTGGTTGACTTTGAAAATGATAAGAGCATCTAACAAATTCTTCAACTCCTTTTGAATAAGGGGTCCCACTGTGGGGTGTACTTTCCTTAGTTTCTGCTGGAACGACTTGACCCCTTCCTTAATAGGTATGACATGTTGGATGATCCTGGTATCATAGGTATTTAGGTAATCATATGTCCAAGAAAAAAAATCTTGATACTTTCTGAATAGGCTGATGAATGACTGCCTTTCATTAGGTGAACATCTGACACCAAGATTGACAAACTTGGGGTCAACCTTGGTCCCAAGATTGATTTGTTCATATGAGAGCATGGAACTCTGAGTCTTAGTATTTTGGGGACCCTGAAAACAATTTTCCATATCAAACAAATTTTCAAGTGCAACAACACCTTTGGTGTAATATTCCAAACGGGAAAATGATAGCAATACAAAGCAAATAAACAATAATGTCGGAATATCAAAACACCATGAAATAAACCAGAAAGAAATGAGCCATTTTATTAATGAGTAGGTGAAATACAAGTACAACAGTGCTAAAAAATAGTAGCACTCAAGCCGTTAGATATGGCTAGAGTAACCCTCAAGTCCTCCCACTGAGAACACTGCGTAACTGTTGCTCAGTTGGAGACCTCAGTGCGTTGCCTCTGCTGGAAATGCTATAAATGTAACTGCTAGTTGTAAAGGGGTGCGTAGATAAGGTTGTTCCATTGTTAGGAAAATGTCGGGATTTGGACACCGACCTCTACTCACAAAACCCAGAAAGGATTTCTGGATTGGCAGACCTCGGAAAATCACCCTCCTAGGGCATGAAAACGCATAATTGTTGGGTATGCAGTGATATGAGATGAACTAACAAATTAAATGCTGCAAAAACTCTCCTTTATCTCAACTGATGAAGGGTTGATCCCCTCACTAGATTCCAAGCGACACTACTATGAAATCTGACCCTCCTCTAAATCTCTCAACTGTTGCATTGTGACTGCACTACTCAAAAGGGCTGTAAAATGGCCAAATGTCGGAATACCAAAATATGCTCACAAGATATAAGGACTCCTCTCTTGAGCGGGTACTGAAGTCCCTCGAGGACGAGGTTGGGATCTCCGCTCGGAGACACCCGTGTGCTAAACAACACTGCAGACTCGGCTAAACAGCTCAAGTGTGCTCAAGCCGTAAATGACAAGAAAATAATAATAATCCAGAATGCTCCCTATGGCTGCCCTCACGTCTTTCTTATACTTGTGGAACCCTCACACCCATAGGCCCGCATCATAATTGCGTTGATTTCTTGGTCCATATCCTCCTCCTTGACTGCGTTGGTCACATGATCTCTTGGCCCCCTCCACTGCAGCCTTGTTCCACTTTCACACTGGAAAAGTGGTTTTAGTCTACTAAATTAGGAATATTACAGTCCTCCCTGCAAAAACGTTTTTTTTCCTCAAGAAACTTCAAAGATGTGGGCCACTCTGTTGACCAGATGCAACTGAGACCCAATTCTCAGATCCTAGACAAACCCCTTAGTGCAGCTATGTCCCTATGTCAGGTTACCTGGAACAAACTCCTCAATCCTAGGATCCCAAATGGATGCCATCCAGCTCCTCGTTCTGCTGCAGGATAACCTCTCATACTGATGTGGCCTTCTCCTTCAAAGCTAGAAGGTCGGCCCAAAACTGATGGCCATCGCCCAATACTACTGTATCTCCTATCGTCTCATCAAGGGATAGACCAAAGGATGGCTGCACACCCTCCTCCATAGACAGTCCAACACTCAAGGCAAGATCACTAGTTAGTTGCATGTGATTGTCATATGACAATTTTGTCATAAACCTAGAGGACTCTATACCTATTAGCTCCTCAAAATGATGGAGTTTTCTCCTGACACATCATTAACATGTAATGCATTGCTATCATCAGAAAAATCAGTCACAACCCCAGATACCCCATCAATGGATACCTCAACAATGGGTGGTGTCTCACTAACGAGTGTATGCTCAGTTGTCTCCTCCCAAGTATTTGTTGTACTCTTTGATGACCCATCAAAAGTAGGTAGAAAAAGTCTACCCAGGGTATGTTGCAGGTCATTGCCTTGCATGTACCCTCCTCCTTTACTATAGCTGTGAGGTCTTTGATTATCTTTCATCTGGAAAAATTCCTGGAAAGTCATATGATCTCTAAAATCCTGGGTATGAGATTTGTTAGCTCCTCGTAATTTCAGCAGATTGGTGAGACTAAAACTGCGAAGAGGACATTGGAACCACTTTGGGATTCTAGGATCTAGCCCTCCTGAATCCAGAGAGGGATCTCTCTATAAGTGCAAATATTGATTTATCTTAAGGCTTGAAATGTGATATTAGGCTAGTTATGAAGAATGAGGTTTTGTTTGGTTTTGGTTGGCAAAAGATATGTAAAGGTGAAGGAAGTCTAAATGAAGGGTGAAGGTGAATGACAGTGAAAAATTGATTCAGCTAAGAAGATAGACAAGACACAGCTTCAATCCATTGGGCTATGGAGTCATAGTAGGATTTAATTGAAACAACAAGGTTCAAGAGTGGTTCATGGGGCAAGTCATCTATGTCTAAGGATCTCTTTTAAGTTGATTTTATGGAATGGAATGAAACAATAAGAAGGGGAATTTAACAAATGAAGAACAAAGAGCAGCCTAAGATCAAGTAAGTACTTTGAAACTATCCTGCTTTTGGCATACAATTAAGAAAGACATAAAAGTAATCTAAGATCAGGTAAGTACTTTGAAACTAGTCTGCTTTTGATGCACTTTCAATAGAAAACATTTAAAACACAAAAAGAATAGCTTAAGATCAAGTAAGGAATTTGAACCTATCCTACTTTCAGCATAATCTAAGGGAAAATTTTCAAAGCAACTGTTGGAGAAGAAACTAGAGGACAGGGCTCACCATAGACTTCCCTAGTTCTGCTTTACTTGGCAAACTTATCAAGACAATACATAAGATAACAAAGAATAGTCTAAGATCAGGTAAGGACTTTGAACCTAGCCTGCTTTCAACATACTCTTAGGAAAACTTTCAGACAACTTTTGGAGATAAAACTAGAGGACAGGGCTCACCATAAACTTCCCTAGTTCAACTTTACTTGGCAGAAACTGAAAATAACATTCAAGAACAATGTTTGAAGTCTAGACAGTAAGAGAAGGGAACGCTAACATCTTGACTTCTTGGACTGTATTAAATCATTCTTAAACAACACAATTGGAAGAAAACATGTAGATAAAGCTTATCAGTAAGAGAAGGGTGCCTTTTACAGCAAATCCTAACTCTATAATTGTTGTTCTTTATCAAAGAAGATGGAAAAATGGAAACAGAAATAAAATAACAATTTACAATAAGAAAAACATCACCGTTGACATAGACCAAGATCCCATTAATCAGCTTGTATTTGATACTTCAAACCAGTTACAATCTTCAAGTCCAGTGGTTCTCTACAGCTTCAAACTTCTCATCTCAACTTAGGTATCTTCAATTACAAACAGAGCTTACAGAAGCTTCAGAAAACTATTTACAGACAACAGATATCTAGTGACCAACATTATCTCATCTTCTATAGAAGTATTTATAGAAGAAATGAGGAGGTGGGATGTGATAAAAGATCTTCTAGGTTCAATTAATACAGTTTAATGCTTCTCGGCTTTTGAGGGGCTCAATGGAGAAACTTTCTGATATTTCCTCTATATTAATTGGTTTACATTAAATATTAAGCTTGCTGGGAAAATTTTGTTGACTTTAAGGCTCTTTGTTATCCTTGTAATAACTCTGCTGACAGTTTACAATAATTTCCTTTGGTTGAATTAACTGTTCAGCTGTATTGAGGCAAATATCTTTTGTTCTGGTAATAACTATGGCCTCTTTTGAATGCTTTGAGGCAACAGGTGGCTTTTGGTAGCTGAGAGGATTCAATTAGCCTCTGATGCGGTAGTGGAGGCTTCTCAGACTGATAGATATTATTGTTTTTATTTAAACACTGTTAATTTGCTTTTTAATTCTGTGTGTTAGGCTTAATCTGTGTCTCTCGGTCTTCATATTCGCTGAATGTGTGCCTTAATCCTTCAAAACTGTGCTAAAATCTTCAAACATGGGTTTCTGCTTTGATTTCATGCTGTCAGACTGATACTCTTTGCTTGATTAAGTTTTGTTGTGTCTTGTTCATGTGCAGGCGTCACAGAGGTTTTATAATGGCATCAGTGCTGATGAGGCACTGATAAACCTTGATGAAAAACCATGCAGAATGATCTCCTTCACGCATAAAGGCCTGGGGGATCATCATCCCCGGCCTTTAATTTTCTTTTAAAACAATTGAAAAAACCATTAAAACCTGTACATCAAAGAAAAATTAGAAAAAATCCTGCGGGGAAGGGTTCAAGCTGCTTTGGAGTTTAGGTTAGATTCGTGACCGTTGGATTAAAGCATTCAACGACGAGGATTTCCTGTAGAGGTTAAAAGGAGAGGCAGTTGGAGGGGTGAACGAAGGATTAAGTCTGGGCCGTAGATGCATATTGATCAACGGTCGAGATTAATCTATGTTTTATAATACGAAGGGGTCATATTATAATGAAAAATGGAGGAAAATGTAATAAAAATGGAATAAAAACGTTTAGCGGGGGGTAAAATAGAGTCAAATGAAATTGGGGTTTCGGGAAGATTCTGGGCCATCGGATTGATTTTAGACAACAAAGATCAACGACAGAGAATGATTTGAGAAGTCCTGTGGAGCAAAGGGGGAAGGCGATGAACTGAGGGCGAGATTAAACGTGAGCCGTTAGATTTCAGAGATAAACGGCGCAGATTAAACATGAGAAAATGCAGTGTTAATGGGGAAAAGTGGTTTCGGCAATAAAAACCACTGGTGTCATGCTACTTTGGGGCAGTTTTAGATTTTCTCCAAAAAAACGCGATATAGGTCCCTGGCTGACACATGTACTTTAGAAACCGCTTATATCGCGTAATTTTTAGGAATTAACTGTTGGGCTCAAAATTATGCGATATGGGTCCCTGGCCGTTGGATCACAGGTGGGTAGATCCAACGGTGGAGATTGGAGCGCGATAAGACAAGATGTGTGGGCGGAAGGGAAATGTCATAGTGAAATGGCGGAAACAGATCGACGGTTGGGAAACCATCGCAAGATCGCCAATCAGAGGGGGGTAATAAAATATTTAAACGTATCCAATGAAAAAATCCGATGCAAGATCCAGACGATAGTTTGATTGGTTTAGATCAACGGTTGTTATTTTCCAAACCAATGGACCGTTGGGACTTAATAAAAATTCGGTTTTTAATGAAATACAAAGGAAAGTTTGTATTAGGGAAGGGTTTTTATATACAAAGGCGCAATCGCAATCAGGGATTTTTACAAGCGAGAGGTAACAAAACTCAATGGAACACCCGATTGCGATTGTGCGATCGGGCGTTTAACAGTGGGTCACAGCTCCGGTTCCATGCGAAAAAAGGAGCTGGGGGCTAAGGCCAAAAGGGCTTAAGGCCTTAGCACAAAAAGGTTGTTTTTTATGATTTTTCAAGTATTTCAAAGGATTTTGAAAGCCTCCAATAAGGTAAAAAATGAGTTTTAAAATTTATCAAAGGGGTTTTTATGGAGGGAAGAAAAAGAAATGAGGGAAAATAGAGGAATTTCATGGGGAAAAAGGGGATAAAACGAAGGTTAGTTATGAGTGAAAGGAGGGGTAAAATGAGGGGAAAATGGAGTTTTCAATAATCTTTCTCTTCAGGAAAACAACAGATTTTCAGAATTGAGAGGGAAACAACAGTGAAGATTAACTCAAGGATAAGTCATCTTCACAAGACTTCAAGAACTAACAATTTGGAAATAAATTGTTTCTTGAAGGTTTCAAAAAATGATT
Organism: Pinus albicaulis; assembly: GCA_034641835.2. Classification (NCBI taxonomy): domain Eukaryota; kingdom Viridiplantae; phylum Streptophyta; class Pinopsida; order Pinales; family Pinaceae; genus Pinus; species Pinus albicaulis. The sequence goes on along the minus strand of CM076574.1, from coordinate 1,238,009,389 downwards.
TAGCCACCATTTGATATGACAAGTTTTATAGGTGGCTAACAGTGGCTCCACATGGGGATGGCACCTTCTTGAAGGTGTCAAGAACTTTAGACTTGTATTCTCTGGGGGGTTGATAAATGCCTCATCCATTGGGCTGCAACTTTCTTTACTTGGATGATCTTCTTTCATTCTGATAATGTTAGCAGCCATGAAAAACAATGGAACTCTATCAAACAAGCTTTCTACCTACCCAATCCTACTGATCTAACATTTCTTCTTCTTTGAGAGTGCATTTGGATTGGCAAACTCTTTTTACAAACATTTTATTCTTTTGAAAACATAAAACTAATCTAAGTCTACTTCTTATTTCCCCATGAACTCAGATTAAACAGTTGAGTTCATAAGCTTCTCTACCTAACTACTAGCTGTTAGGATTAGACTGTTTAACAGATTTTTATTCTCTAATTTCTAAAACTAGAAATTTAAAAAGCATCCAAGTTAGAATTGAACAATCTAACTTGTTGCTGAACTATGGCATAAAAAACAAGCTGCACATAGATTTTTATTTGCAGAAAATTAAATCAAAATGGTGAAGGCTTAAGATCTGAAAGTTTTAAGCACATCCTTCTCTTTTCATCAACTCTGTTTTTAAATTTGTTTGAGCTGCTCTCAGTTTGTTCTCTGGTTCAATTTTTGGGCTTATTAGAACCAATTTACTTCTATATTTGACCCAAGATTTTAAACAGATTGGAGTCATTCTTTGATTTGGAATTTACAGGCTCAGATTTTAAGCTTGTTTGAACCTTTATTTATCTATCCTAATCTTCCTAACTAATAAGCCAAGATTAAGCTATTTGGAAAATCTGAGTCACTAACCTATCAACAGTAAATTTAAAACTAATTAGTCATGATTAGGCTGGATGACTAACCAGGAGTGTGTTTCTTAGGAGTGGCATTTAAGCTTGCACATTTTTAGACTTTGTTTCTCTTTTTTGGTATGGGGCTGTACCTTTCTTGTTTTTTAAAATCTGCTCTCTTTTCTCTTTCTATTGTTTTTGTATTTTTGATTTTTCTAACTTTGAATGCAATGATGGATGAAATATTTACAATGAGAAAAAAGACGAAAAGGATTTCAAACTGATATGGTTAAGAGAAATAAAGTTTGAGCATCCTGCCATTGACAGGACCCCCAAACATTTTAGCTCCGTTCAATTCCTGCAAAAAATAAGCATTGTTACCAGCAGTAGAATGAATGAGATAAGGGCCAAACCATAAGTTATCAAATTTCCCATGCTTTCCCTTGTCTTCTCTCCCTGAGTCCCAATTTAACACTTTGTCACCAATGTTGAAATTGTTGGCTTTTGTCCTTCTGTCAAAAAGCTTCTTAATGCTCTCTTGCTTTTGTAGTGCTCTGTTATAGACTTCCTCTCTGGTTTGTTGAAGATGTATAGTCTGATTAATCCTTTTGATCATGTCATTGTCTTCAGATTACACATCTTGAATAAACTTCATAACTAGTACACCAAGGCTGGTTGGAAAAATTGCATCTATTCCATACACAAGTTGATAGGGTGACATTCCAATAGATTTCTTAAGTGTTAATCTGTCAGCCCATAGTGCATGTACTAGCTTTGTGTGCCAAGACTTCTTGTTGTCCTCCAGCAACTTCTTGATTATGTTTACCAAACTTTTGTTTGAGGATTCTGCCAGCCCATTACCTTGAGGGTAATAAGCAGTAGAATGACCCAATGTTATCCGATATTTGTGACAGAATTCAACCATCTTTTTGGATCCAAATGCAACAACATTATCAGTGATGATCTTCCTAGGACAACCAAATCTAGAGAGGATATGAGTCTCAATGAATTTTATGATGACAGAGTCATTGGCTTGCCTAGAAGGGATGGCTTCTATCCATTTGGTGAAGTAGTCCGTTGCAGTGAGAATCCATCTATGTTGTGCAGATGATGGTGGATGGATTTCTCCTATGAAGTCAATTCCCCACTGTTGAAAAGGGGCTTCAACAGTGATTGGATGCAGAGGTAAGGGCAACAATTTTTTCTTGCCTTCAAAGAGTTGGCATTTATGATAGGAAATTATCATCTTATGTACATCTAGAAAGAGGGTGGGCCAATAGTAACCAGCTCTAAGTATTTTGTTGGCTGTTGTCTTCTAGTAGAGGTGGCCTCCACATTCTCCTTCATGGAACTCGTGCTTAACCTTCTCTGCATCATTCTCAGGCAAACATTTAAGCAATAACCGACTTGCATTTTTCCAATAAAGAGATTTATCTATAATGCAGTAGTTTACAACTTTTAACTTAAAAAACCTTGCCTTTATTTTGATAAACCAGGAGGTGTATTCAGATTGAGCAAAACATACACAATATCAACATACCAAGAGGAATTCATAAAATGATTTTCAACAATGGGAGTTGACAATTCCTCTTGTTCATCCAAAACATTTATCATATTTATATCAAGAGCTTCAAAATTGGATTCAGCCATTAATATTGCTAATCCTTGGCCTTTAATGAGTTTAGTGGGCTTGATTTCCAAATCATATTCAAGTATCACAACTATCCACTTACCTCTCTTACCATCTGGGTCCTGTGTTAGAATGTCTTTAACAACCGAGTTAGGTACAGATGCAATTACATGGGAGTGTAAAATGTAAACTCTGAAGTCTTTTAAGGCTTTGACTAAGGAAAAGGCTTTTTTTTCCATAATGTTATACTTCAGAGGAGCATCTCTCAATGCCTTGCTAAAGAATGCAATGGGCTGCTCTTGTCCCTATGGATTTTTCTGCAATAGGACAACAACTATTGTATGTTCTGATGCAAATGAAAAAATGTAAAAATATTTTGAAAAGTCAAGACTTATTAGAACTAGTGTTTTACCAGATTTCTTTGTTTCTAAGGTCCACTTAACTCCTTGTTCTCTTTTCAGCATGTTTTTAATGTTTCTAAGGAGTTCAGCTAAGTTGGGTATGAACCTTCTCAAGAAATTAATCTTTCCAATGAAAGATTGAAGTTCCTTGATGTTTCTAGGATGAGTGATTTGCAATATAGCCTCAATCCTTTTAGGGTTTATTTTTATCCCCTCTTCTAATATGATGTGTCCGAGAAGTTTACCTTCTTGGAGACCAAACAATGTTTTCTTAGGATTTAAAGATAACCCAAACTTTCTGCATTTCTCAAAGACTATTCTTAAGTGTTTTAGGTGTTCTTCATATGTTTTGGAAAAAACAGTGATATCATCAAGGTAAATAATGATTAAGTAGCCTAATTCTTTCGAGAATGCAATTTCCATGGCTCTCTAAAAAGTAGCACCAGCATTCATTAAGCCAAAGGGAATTTTCACATACATGAAAGTGCCCCAAGGTGTAGTAAAAGTTGTCTTTAGTTGATCATCAGCATGTATTAATATCTGATTGTATCATGAGAAGCCATCTTGCAAAGAAATTATTTTAGAACCAACTATCCTCTGTAAAATATGATCCATTTTGGGTAAAGGGTAGTTGTCCTTCAATGAGGCTTTGTTTAAGTCTCTAAAGTCTATACAAAGCCTTATCTCTCATGTTTTCTTCCTAACTGACACTAAATTAGACACCCATTATGAATATCTAATAGGAACAATAATACCAGCTTCATACATTTTCTTGATTTCCTTCTCAACCAAAGGTAACTGAACAGGGTTTATTCTGTGCAGTTTTTGTTTAAATGGCTTTTGGTTTTCCTTGAGAGGTATCTTGTGCTGAATTATTTCAGTGTCATAGGATTTCAGATTCTCATAACTCCATGCAAAAACATCAGAAAATTCTTTAAACATCTCTATGTATTTTAGTTTGATGTGAGCTAGTAAAGTTTTAGACAGTTTGATCATCTTTGGTTTTAGTTCACTGCCTATATTACACTCTTCTACTTCAGATTCAACAGGTTCCAGTTTCGGTTTCTTGGCCACATCATCAAAATCAAACAATTCTTCTAAAGGGACCAGTCCCTTGGGCAAACTTTGATTGTCAGATTGCAATGTTTCTAAGTCTTCTTTTGGCAAATCTGCACTAATCTCAGTGTTATGTTCAAGCTCATTAGCTAACAGATTTATAACAGCAACCTTTGGAGAGTTTTCTTCTTCATCAAGTAGATTTTCTTCACTAGGACAGTCATCTTCATAATCTGAGCCTGAACTTGGTAGTTCAAATTCATTTCTGGACTGCAAGAAGTCTTCTATTTGTTTGTCTCCATCAAACACTTGCCAATATTTTTCATTATTAGGGACAACTGGTCGAAATTTGATTTGAGTTGTACATTGTTTGGTTTCATAAGGAGTTAGTCATGTCCTAGCAGCGAAAGCTAAACCATTAGCTTGAATATTTTGGTTTCTTGGGACAAAGATAAGTTTAAATTCCTCAAATGTCTTCAATAAATCCATGACATTATTTCGATAGGCTCTAAGTATGGGGTGTTTTGCAGTGTATTCCCCATTTACTTGCCTAATTATTAATTCAGAATCACCATGAACCTTTATTATTTTGGCCCCTAATTTCTTCAATAAATGCAGGCCTAAAAGAAGGGCTTCATACTCAGCTATGTTGTTGGTGCATTGAAAGTTTAGTTTGCAGGAATGTCCTTCAGTATGATTGTTCATTGTATTGTGCAGCCACACTCCCACACCTGCATCACTCTTAGTACAAGATCCATCAAAGTGCATACTCCAAAGAGGACTAGTTTCAGATTCACTAGTTTGGTTACTATCCTCTTCATCTAGTGTGCTTTTGGATTGTTCTTCAAGATCAGCACTATATTGAATTTGTTTTATTTCCTCAGGTTTTTACTGCATTGAGGACTGCTTTCTTGACTCTCAAGGTTTAAAAGCAATGGATGAATGATTTGCAGCTCTAGACCTGCATTTTGTTTGCTGGGATTTCTCGTTTCAACAAACTTCTTGGACATTTCTGTCTTGTCTTCCTCTTTTTCTGTATCTGCCTCCAATTTAGTTAAAGTTTCTTGTTCAATGAATATTTCATTATTGAAAAGAATAAATGAATCAAGGCCTGTGTGAATAGAATAAAGAGGGGATTTTTGTGGTCTCTCTTGGCTGGTAACCGTGTATTGCATATGGGATTCCCTATAGAGTCTTCTAGTTTGATTGAAAACAGGGATGGTTGCATATGTCATGTCCATCTGCATAGTTCCTTGTAACTTAGCTCCCCAAGATCTTGATAACAGCATAACATATTTTGGGGGTACATCAACCACAACAATATCCATTACTAAACACTTGGCTGGAATTTGTGCTAAGTTCACACAGAGGTCTTTGATTAAGCCCAAACATTTCACTCTACTTCAGTCAAAGGAGTAAAGATCTTTGTAAGGTCTAGTGATTTCAAGGCCTAGGCTCTCCATTACAGCTTTGGGCATTAAGTTATGAGAGGCCCCGGAATCATGCATAGCGTTGTGTAAAATCTTGTCATGAATATTTAAACTAACATAAAAAGGAGGAACCAATCCTTCTTGATATCTACCTTCAATCTTAGGACCAAAAATGAGCTCTGGCTGGTCATCGTTAAGATTGACACTGTCATTATTCTCTTCTATGTTTAAAGCCTTCAAAATTTGGGATCTATATACATCTTGGGCAGCTAATTCAATAAGAGGAACAGAGATTTTGATTCTGGAAATATCCTGCTCCAAACTAAAAGGCATCTGATTTTTTAAAATGCTTGTTTCAGCCTTATTAACTACCACTCTATCAGCAAAATCAGTTTGCTGATTTCCTCTATTTACATTTGTCAAAATTGTTTTGATAGTAGCACTAGCTAAAGTACTAGCGCTGCTAAAATCTGCACTCTGTTTTTCGTTAGTTTGAGTGCTTTTCTTTTTGTTCTGATCAGAATTTACAGCCGATGTTTTATCTTTCTGTTTTGCAATTTTGGTCTTGTTTACAAAACTTTTTTTGCAGAATTTTCAGAGGTTTTAGTTTTGGGTGTTTCTTGACTCTTTTTACTCCTAAGGTCGTATTCTTTTGGAGTCTCGATGATGACATTTTCCAGCTCTTGATAGTAATATTCGTCCTCTGGTATTTTATCATCATAGGGTGTATAAAGACCTTGTTTTCTATTGTAATGAACTTCGAAATCATCATTATCCACTCCCAACATATTTATGTCATCTTCCTCTGTTTGTTCTATTGTTTCTTCAACCTCACTTACATAGTTTTTATGAAAAGGACGTGTAATCTGTTGATCATTCTCCCTTGGTCTATTTTGAGGTTGGTTTCTCCTGACATTCTAATTTTGGTTTTGAGATTGATTTCTGTTTTGGAGAGCTGATTGGTTTTGACTAGCTTGTGCTCTCTTAATTATGCTCATCTCTTTCATCATCTCCTCCATCATTCTTTCCATCTTTGAGCTAGATGTGGAAGGTGTAGGTTCTTCTCTAAAGGACACTTTCTTCTCATTCCTCATTCTTGCTCTTTTCTCCATTAAATTAACTTCCACAGCAAGAGCTCCCTTCTGCATATCTTCTAGAGTTAGAGGGTCTCTTTCTCTCAGCTGATAGGCCATCTCGGGATCAAATCCTTCAAGAAACTTGTTTAAAGCTGAGCCTTGTGGAAGTTTTAAGTCTGAGGGAAGGGCATTATAAACACTATTGAACCTAGTGCAATAAGCTTGTGCGCCCAGTGTTTCTTTGGAGATTCTTATAATCAAAAAGTATTTGAAGAGGGTTTTTTCTGACTTCCCATTTGTTTAGGAATAACTGATGGAAGGCTTGGAGATCATTAATACTGTGAGGGGTTAATCCTTTAAACCATTTTCTTGCTTCTCCCCCTAAACTTTGAGCAAATAGTCTAAGTTTGACAGTTTCATCATCAATATCATTTCTGTTAAAGTAGTCATTCATCTTGTCCACATGTTGTGAAGCAGTGGTAGCACCACTGACATCATACAAAGGTATCTTGGACTAATAGTCCTGTGGAAGATTGACTAAAGGTAAAGGAAGGACTAGAGGGGCATACCATGTTGCCATGATAGGATTTTGTGGAAAAAGTGGGGGGTTTACAAGTGGTGGGTTGACAAGAGGGAAAGCGGGCTGGAATGAAGTGGTTTGAACAGCGGATGTATGAAGAACAGATGTGGATGGACCAACAATAGATTGTTGAGCAGATCTAGGATGGGAGAAACCAAAATTATGATTGAAATGTGAATCAGGTGGTGTAGTTTCTCTGCTACCAGGATGTTCACTTCTGTCTTGGGATGAAAGTGAAGGCTTGAAATCTATCTGATCTGTATCATCAAGCGACCTAGTTCTAAATGGATTTCTTAAGTCAACTTGTGATTGTTGTAGAGCTGCAAGGTTTTCAGGAACAGAATTAGCTCTAAGGGGTGATATGAAAATAGTTGAAGATTTAACCTCAGGAGACTTCCTGAGGATTCTTTCATGGTTATCAACTATCTCGGGAGGGTTTGGGTCAGGGTAAACTCTAGTATGAATCTTTCTAGGAGACACTATGGTGTGTTTTTCAAACCCAACTAAACAAGAGAAGTTTAACCAAATATGACAATCTTTAGGAGGCTAACTGATCCTTTAAATAAGAAAACTTTAATCCTAAAGTCCTCTTACTGAGTTTATATGATTTTATAATGATAATGGGTCTTCCCAGTGGAGTCTTAAGGTCTGTTTGGGATTGTGGAGTCACCAGGTGGAAATTTTTAGCTCTTTTGGAGGTAAAAGGTTTTATGGTCCACCACCATGTTTATTTGAATACCAATCTGAAATATTTTTGGGTTTTCTGAGTTTTTTCAGTCCTATGGGTTCCAAGAGTGTCCTAAATGAGTTTCAACACTTAGCTATGATGATGAGACAAAGAAAGTCTACTCTTGTGGCTAAGCTAGATGATCTTTCAAGGTTTGATAAGCTCTTATGAGAATCCTAAGGTTTCCTTAGTTTTTCACTGATTCAAATAAGTTTTATCATGATTAACATTTGATTGGTAGTGCTTGAAGAGGGCTACTTGTATTGCACTAAACATTGAGTGTCTTGTTTTAAGGATTTCACTTAGAAGTCCCCAGTGGAGTCACCAGAAATGTTAGCTCCCTGTAATTTCAGCATATTGGTGAGACTAAAACTGTGGAGAGGACATTGGAACCACTTTGGGATTCTAGGATCTAGCCCTCCTGAATCCAGAGAGGGATCTCTCTATAAGTGCAAATATTTATTTATCTTTAAGGCTCGAAATGTGATATTAGGCTAGTTATGAAGAACGAGGTTTTGTTTGGTTTTGGTTGGTCAAAGATATGTGAAGGTGAAGGAAGTCTAAAGGAAGGGTGAAGGTGAATGAAAGTGAAAAATTGATTCAGCTAAGAAGATAGGCAAGACACATGTTCAATCCATTGGGCTATGGAGTCATAGTAGGATTTAATTGAAACAACAAGGTTCAAGAGTGGTTCATGGGGCAAGTCATCTATGTCTAAGGATATCTTTTAAGTTTATTTTATGGAATGGAATGAAACAATAAGAATGGGAATTTAACAAATGAAGAACAAAGAGCAGCCTAAGATCAAGTAAGTACTTTGAAACTATCCTGTTGTTGGCATACACTTAAGAAAGACATAAAATTAATCTAAGATCAGGTAAGTACTTTGAAACTAACCTGCTTTTGATGAAATTTCAATAGAAAACATTTAAAACACAAAAAGAATAGCTTAAGATCAAGTAAGGACTTTTAACCTATCTTGCTTTCAGTATATTCTAAGGGAAATTTTCAAAGCAACTGTTGGAGAAGAAACTAGAGGACAGGGCTCACCATAGACTTCCCTAGTTCTACTTTACTTGGCAAACTTATCAAGACAATACATAAGATAACAAAGAATAGTCCAAGATCGGGGAAGGACTTTGAACCTAGCCTGTTTTCAACATACTCTTAGGGAAATTTTTAGACAACCTTTGGAGATAAAACTAGAGGACAGGGCTCACCATAGACTTCCCTAGTTCAACTTTACTTGGCAGAAACTGAAAATAACATTCAAGAACAATGTTTGAAGTCTAGACAGTAAAAGAAGGGAACACCAACATCTTGACTTCTTGGACTGTATTAAATCATTCTTAAACAACACAATTGGAAGAAAACATGTAGATAAAGCTTATCAGTAAGAGCAGGGGACCTTTTACAGTAAATCCTAACTCTATAACTGTTGTTCTTTATCAGAGAAGATGGACAAAATGGAAACAAAAATAAAATAACAATTTACCATAAGAAAAACATCACCGTTGACATAGACCAGGATCCCATAAATCAACTTGTATTTGATACTTCAAACCAGTTACAATATTCAAGTCCAGTGGTTCTCTACAGCTTCAAACTTCTCATCTCAAATTGGGTATCTTCAATTACAAACAGGGCTTACAGCAGCTTCAGAAACTATTTATAGGCAACAGATATGTAGTGACCAACATTATCTCATCTTCTACAGAAGTATTTATAGAAGAAATGAGGAGGTGGGATGTGATAAAAGATCTTCTAGGTTCAATTAATACAGTTTAATGCTTCTCGGCCTTTGAGGGGCTCAATGGAGAAACTTTCTGATATTTCCTCTATATTAATTGGTTTAAATTAAGTATTAAGCTTGCTGGGAAGATTTTGTTGACTTTAAGGCTCTTTGTTATCCTTGTAATAACTCTGCTGACAGTTTACAATAAGTTCCTTTGGTTGAATTAACTGTTCAGCCGTATTGAGGCAAATATCTTCTATTTTGGTAATAACTATGGCCTCTTTTGAATGCTTTGAGGCAGCAGGTAGCTTTTGGTAGCTGAGAGGATTCAATTAGCCTCTGATGTGGCAATGGAGGCTTCTCGGACTGATATATATTATTGTTTTTCTTTAAACACTATTAATTTGATTTTTAATTTTGTGTGTTAGGCTTAATCTGTGTCTCTCGGTCTTCATGATGTCTTTAACTGTGGATTAGCCTTTTGATTTGCTGAATGTGTGCCTTAATCCTTCAAAACTGTGCTAAAATCTTCAAACATGGGTTTCTGCTTTGATTTCATGCTGTCAGACTGATACTCTTTTCTTGATTAAGTTTTGCTGTGTCTTGTTGATGTGCAGGTGTCACAGAGGTTTTATAATGGCATCAGTGCTCATGAGGCACTGATAAACCTTGATGGAAAACCCTGCAAAATGATCTCCTTCACGCATAAAGGCCTGGGGGATCGTCATCCTCGGCCTTTAATTTTATTTTAAAACAATTGAAAAAACCATTAAAACCTGCGGGGAAGGGTTCAGGCTGCTTTGGAGTTTAGGTTAGATTCGTGACCGTTGGATGAAAGCATTCAACGGCGAGGATTGTCTGCAGAGGTTAAAAGGAGAGGAGGTTGGAGGGGTGAACGAAGGATTAGGTTCGGGCAGTAGATGCATATTGATAAACAGTCGAGATTAATCTGTGTTTTATAATATGAAGGGGTCATATTATAATGAAAAATGGAGGAAAATGTAATAAAAATGGAAGAAAAACGTTTAGCGGGGGGTAAAATAGAGTTAAATGAAATTGGGGTTTCGAGAAGATTCTGGGTCGTCGGATTGATTTAGACAACAGAGATCAACGGCGGAGAATGATTTGAGAAGTCCTGTGGAGCAAAGGGGGAAGGCGATGAACTGAGGGCGAGATTAAACGTGAGTCATTAGATCTCAGAGATCAATGGCGAAGATTAAACATGAGAAAATGCAGTGTAAATGGAGAAAAGTGGTTTCGGAAATAAAAACCACTAGTGTCACGCTGCTTTGGGGCGGTTTTATATTTTCTCCAAAAAAACACGATATAGGTCCCTGGTTGACACATGTACTTTAGAAACCGCCTATATCACGTAATTTTTAGGAATTAACTGTCGGGCTCAAAATTATGCGATATGGGTCCCTGACCGTTGGATCACAAGTGGGTAGATCGAACGGTGGAGATTGGAGCACAATAAGACAAGATGCATGGGCGGAAGGGAAATGTCATAGTGAAATGGCGGAAACAGATAGACGGTTGGGAAACCATCGCAAGATCGCCAATCGGAGGGGGGCAGTAAAATATTTAAACGTATCCAATGAAAAACTCTGATGCGAGATCCAAACAATTGTTTGATTGGTTTAGATCTACGGTTGTTATTCGCCAAACCAATGGACCATCGGGACTTAATAAAAAGTAGGTTTTTAATGAAATACAATGGAAATTTTGTATTAGGGAAGGGTTTTTATATACAAAGGTGCAATCGCAATCGGGTATTTTTACAAACGAGAGGTAACAAAACTCAATGGAATGCCCGATTGCGATTGCACGATCGGGCGTTTAACAGTGGGTCACAACTCCGGTTCCATGCGAAAAACGGAGCTGGGGGCTAAGGCCAAAAGGGCTTAAGGCCTTAGCACAAAAAGGTTGTTTTTTATGATTTTTCAAGTATTTCAAAGGATTTTGAAAGCCTCCGATAAGGTAAAAAAGGAGTTTTAAACCTTATCAAAGGGGTTTTTATGGAGGGAAGAAAAAGAAATGAGGGAAAATAGAGGAATTTCATGGGGAAAAAGGGGATAAAATGGAGGTTAGTTATGAGTGAAAGGAGGGGTAAAATGAGGGTAAAATGGAGTTTTTAGCAATCTTTCTCTTCAGGAAAACAACAGATTTTCAGAGTTGAGAGGGAAACATTAGTGAAGATCAACTCAAGGATAAGTCATCTTCACAAGACTTCAAGAACTAACAATTTGGCAATAAAATTGTTTCTTGAAGGCTTCAAAAAATGATTTAGCCACCATTTGATATGACAAGTTTTATAGGTGGCTAACAAGATTGGTACTCCGTGAAATAATCATTGTAGTAATCCGCCTTCAGCTCTTGAGGTCTGTCTGCTCCTATCCCCACTGCTAAGAAAGTGGGCATAGTGGGACTATGTGAGACTTATGGCACCACTGGTTGCTCAATCCAATGGTGAAAAGTACCTAAACTTTCTCCATTCTGAAACCCCCGTGGGATTTCCCTTCTATCCTTATCTCCCTTATTACTCTGGTGAGATCCTACACTGATCTTAGGAGGATATTTCCAAAATCCTTCCTATAACCTTCTTTTGCCATTGGATACTTCCTTTATATTCCTCCAATGGATTATAATTTTCTTTGTTGGATGTGAACTTTGAAACAAGTTGAATCTGGTATTGCAATTGGAATAATTTGAAAAACGGCCATCACAACAAATCTGGGAAAATATTCTTCAGAGAACCTTCTATTTCTCTCAATCCAGACTGAATTGGGAAAAACTACTCATGGGGAAAAAAAAATTGGTCCGTTCTGCACAAAACCCATGCCTCTGATTTTTGAGATTATTTTTCATTTTCCCGAAACATCCAACGCAAAACCGTCACTTTTTATCCCAACGAATTTCTACATTTTATGTTTTTTTATCTCTCAGAGAACCTTTTTTTTCTCTCAATCTAGACCAAATTTGGAAAAACTCGTCATAGCGAAATAGAATTTGTTCGTTCTGCAAAAAATCCATGTCTCAGATTTGTGAGATTCATCTTCATTTGCCCAAAACATCTAACGCAAAACCATCTCTTTTTATTCTAACGAATTTATGCGTTCTCTGCTTTTGTATCTCTTTGGCCGATCCGTAATGTATTCTTTATCTTCGGGTGTCATTGATTGATTTTTCCACAGGCTGAGCCAAGTTTATGAGCTCTGATACCACTGTAATATTCCAAACAGGAAATTGACAGTATTATAAAGCAAATAAACAATAGCGTCGGAATATCAAAACACCATGAAATAAACCATAAAGAGTTTAACCATTTTATTAATGAGGAGGTGTAATACAAGTAAAACAGTGCTAAAAAATAGAAGCACTCAAGCTGTCAGAGATGGCTAGAGTAAACCTCAAGTCCTCCCACTAAGAACATTGCGTAACTGCTGCTTTGTTGGAGACCTCACTGTGCTACCCCTATTGGAAATGTTGGAAATATAACTGCTGACTGGAAAGGGGTGCATAGATAAGGTTGTTCCAGTGTTCGGAAAATGTCAGTATTTGGACATGCCCAGCGTATACCATAAAACCGAAAAAAACCAGGAAAGTTCTGGTTAGAACACGGGCACGGAAAATCACCCTCCTAGGGCATGAAAACGCACAATTGTTGTGTATGCTATGATATGAGCTAAACTAACAAATGACATGTTGCAACAACTCCGTCGTAGCTCAATTGATGAAGGTTTGATCCCCTCACCAGATTCCAACCGACACTACTATGAAATCTGACCCTCCTCTGAATCTCTCAGTTGCTGCACTACATAAGTCATTGGGTGACTGTGTTGCTCAAGAGGGCTGCAAAATGGCCAAATGTTGGAATATTGAAATATGCTCACAAGATATAAGGACTTCTCTCCTGAGCGGGCACTTGAAGTCCCCCGAGGACGAGGTTGGGAATATTCTAATTAGCTAAAAGCTAAATTAGGAATATTACATTTGGGCATGGGGTTTCCTTGCGTTGATTGGCCTCTTCTTGTATGGATTTGTCATGTTATTCCTCTTTTATTTCTACATCCTTGAGCATGTATGCGTTGGCCATGAAATATCGTATCTTTTGATCATCATTAAAGAAGCATAGATTAGTTACGTTATCTGGAACAGTAGGTTTAAAGACAATTCAATAGAAAAACCATCTCTTAAAGGAATAAACCTAGTTGTGGCATTAGCTAAACTGTCTGTGGCGACATTATTCATTCTAGGAATGAAAGAAATATCGAAAGCTTTAAAAGAAGAGATTAGGCGCCATAACTCCTGTTCGTAATTCTTTAGATGCAGAGACAAACAATGAATAGTGTTTCATACTTGTCGTGTGATGATTTTAGAATCCCCGATGACCTTCAAATAGTCAACCTTTTGGTCAATATACTTCTTAAGCCCAAGGATCAACACCTCATGCTCCACTGTGTTTTTGGTACACTAGAACTCTAACCTATAAGAAATCAAAATTTTATTTTTTTAGGGGTCCATAAGGATACAACTGGCACCGGCTCCATATTGAGTCTTGGACCCATCATAATATAGAGTCCAAATTTCATTTCTAGTTACGCTTACATCAAAATTATTTACATCTATAGTACAAGGTTAGTTAGTATCAGCTGGAGGATAAGGAAAGGTTCCAGCTGGGTGTCAAATATGGTGGGAGATGACAATGCTTCATAACACCCAATGCTCATTTCTAGAAAACACATTCCCAACTCATTCCCAACTCTTCCTGGGCGAAACTAATGGGCTCATTCGGGGCTTCTAGATTAGTTACCATATGCTTCATATAGGGCTCACTTTTGGCCCTGATATGGTTGTTCTTTCCTTCATAAGGTAACCATAGGTTGGACCAGTCATTTGCAAAGTATCCCTGTAGCTTGCCTAACCAAACCCTATTAAGTAAGAGCCCATATGCCTCAGGGATGTCAACTACCACTATGTTAATACACTGATGTACCCTAGAGTCAGAGGATAGCCTAATTACCACATTGTTTAATTCTATGACCGCGGGGACTTGAGATCTATCCAATCGGATGATATTAGCATCTGTCTTCTCAGGTTGGATGTTCAACTTCTTAAAAACTGATAAGGGCATGACATTAGTTGATGCATATGAATCCATAAGACAATTATTCACATTATAGTTGAAGATCTCAAACATTAGAAGGAGCTAATGGGTAGAGCCTCTTGAATTTGTGTTCACAACATTAACAATGGATTGGGGAATAATCGAGGCCCAAGATTGACTGGGTGAGCTAACCTTGGCATATGAGGTAGACCTACTAGTAGAGGATGACGTAGCAAAGGATTTAACAATCAATTCACGTTGGCTAGATATCTTGGCAAGCTCGTACAATTAAATGTTAGCCCGTGTTTTCTTCATATCTTCAACGATATTGTAGCCTAAATCTAGCATCGCAGTTCCCTCTATGGATACTTCTGGAGTGGAAGTAGATTGTGCAAACCTGGGTGTAGTTTTGAGATTCGTGGGTTTTCTCCTATGGCGTACCGGAGTGTCCTTTGGAGTTTAGCCAAAAGGTTTCTTGGGAGTGGCGGTGGGAAATTGGTTTGAGATATTCAGTGGAAGGATCCTTCTCAACAACGCCCTCTTCTTTTCCTCCAACCTTGAATATGGTACCGACCCTTTACTTCTAAGGTTACCAGTTTTTTGTGGCCTAGGGGGTGGGGTGTCTACTGTGTTCGCTTCTTGAATGGTTTGGACCTCACCCCTGCAAATAACCTCAAAATCCAAGATAACGGTCCCAGTATTCTTATTTGGGGGGGGGAGGTATCCTCCTGAGAGTCATTGGACTCTTCCTCATCATCCCCAATAGTCTGATCTTCGATCATTTTAGCAACTACTGCAGTCATATTGTGTCTCCACTGCAGACACGTTTTCTCTGAGTGAGAGGCTTACTGAAAGGTGCAATAAGTTTCCATTCCTATCTCTTCTAAATTGAAATTCGTGTTGAAGCTTTGGGCTAACTTTGTGGGGTGATTATTGTTCCTCCTAAAGATATTTTTCGCCAACTTACTTCCCACTGATGTTTTGTTGGTTTTCCGATTTAAATCAGAGACCTTGTTGGTTACTTGCTTCAAAGACTTGGTTAATCCTTCAAATTTGAAATGGTCCTTATCTTTATCACCAAACTTATTAGTTGAGGTTTGGCATTTCTTGTTTGTTGTATTAGTCTATTCCTAAGTTTCATGTTCAAGCGCTCCTATGGATAGCAAATCCTTTTCTAAGACAAGGGATTATGTAAAAGTTTCAACTAAAGTATCCTTATCTTTTCTTTTGACAAACACAACGATATCACGTGGCACAACTTTGGTATAGTAATCCATAGTGATTGAGTCATCCAGAGCCGCATTCACCAAGAATTTATTTAGATGGTGGTGAAACATTGATTGAAATATTTGACCTTCTCCTTTTTGTGGCATTTTAAAGTGCTTACTTCAGTAAGGAGATGGATGGGGTCTTATCCTAAGAAAATTTCTCAATAAATGTCTTTCTAAACTCGTCCCAACTATGTATGGAGACCACCAAAAAATAATGGTACCATGTGGTTGCCTTATTTTCCAGGGTGTAAGGGAAAATTTGACAAGCAACATCATCATATTGTACCCTCATTATTTGTAAGGCTAAGTAGAAATTGTTGATATGGTATTTGGTCATGGTCCCCTTTTCAAGATCAAACTTCAGGAGATGATTTTTGCGGTGACGAGGCATATCATGATGATCCAGGTGGATATTGGTGGTCACCTGCCTATTCCACTTGGGGCTCCACCATTGTCTCTTTCAGTTTTTCAGTTTCGGCATAGTTTACTATTTTTAGCAGTTTTTCGGGTCCTGAACTTCCGGAGCCGTTTTGAGGCCCTAAACGACGTTTTTTGGGAAAACGGAGAGCAACATGGGTCCATGGACTAATGTTGCTCGTTCCAAATTTTTAGTCCTCAGATAGATATTTCTAACGAGGTATGGTACGCGTCAAACGGAGATCGTATGCCAAAGTTACGCCCCTGGGAAGTTGAAACACCAATTTACCCAAACTGGGCCCATAGTTTTGGCGCTTCATCTCCTAGGGTTAGGGTTTTGGCTGTTTAGGATTTCCCATTGTTTCTAAATGATAAATAGGCCCTCGAGCCTCATTGTAACTCAGTTCAGAGGCCCGTAGCCGCCACATCTCTTCTCAGAGATAGCTACCAGCGCCCTAGCTAGTTTTATTTCCATTCTGTCTGTAAGCAAATTTCAGTTCTTTGATATTAATGAAATGAAGTGTTATTTCCACTGCATCTCTGTATTTATGGTTACATGTTTATTCTGTTGCGTTCCTGCATAAATCTGGATCACATGAAGTGGACCTCAAATAGCTAGAGGGGACTGGGTCATCCAGGCTAGATGCTAGCGACGTACATCTTTTGGTTGTGGAGGGAATATAAGGCGATTTTTATTACCTTCTATATCGCTTTCAGTGCCTGACCTAGATTCCTCGCCGGTATGAGGAGGTTCTCCACCATTAACCCAAGGAACTCTTAGATAACCTAAATCCCTAAAATTCCTGATATTTCTGAAGTTTCCCCAGTTCCTGTGGAACCTGAGTTGTTTTTCGTTGCGAGGAGGGTCTACATCATAAATTTTAACCCAATCCATAATATTCTATCACCCCTCGACTTTTTCAAAACCTCTGGATTCTTCCTAGACGATTGATTATCATCTCCAACGTTTCTAGTGGGGGTTGGTTGTTTCCTGTTGCATTCTCCTGGCGTGGTATGTTGTCACCCCATGTGATCGTACTTCTAGGGCCTTCTCTTTCAAATGCAAGGGTACTTTATAAACCTTATATCAAGAGTATTTCGACAACATCCGTGTAGTCATCCAAATCATGTCGATTAGATGCAGCACAGAGTTCACTAAAACACATTTACGGGTGTGCTGACGTTTGGTAGTGCGTGTGTTAGGAAGGGATCTTGTAGTAGGGATGCCCCTGAGCCCTTTAGAAAATTTTCGGGTAAGAGGGCGTACATATCTCAATTTTCCATATGTGAATTCATAGATAGGATATTCTTTGTCAACAGGAGCATCCTCGAGCGGGGGAGGCTGGGAGTCACTTATGTTAGTATCACTGAAAGGTGAACCAAAGGCGAGGTGAAGGGGTGTCTCAAGAGAAGTGGGGCAATGTTGGTTACTATCTTGTTGGGAAGTTTCAGGTCGATGACGGGTTTTAGTGTCGTCCATCTCAACAGTTTACACAGAGGGGGTGGCCCACCTTCTAGCACAAAAATCTGTTGACGGGCTGGAATGTACGACCAACAACTAAGGGATCTCCCTAGTGCAAAATACCAATCAAAATCTACATCGCTTGGTTTATGAGTCCCACCCGGTATGTAGGCCCCACTGCCATTCTGTTGGTTGAGTTTTTACTCAGACGAAAGGGAGAGTGTTATTGAATGAGAACAAGAGATACTTCAAAAAATGCAAGTCAATAACTTATGAATTTCCATTAAAACTAATACCATGGATAGAAATAACATAATCGCATAGCATAAACCTCAAGAAAATAAATTTTAGAAAAAAATTAATTGATAACCACACACATATAAAGATAAATTACTAATCATGAATAAGTTTGTGATTAATAACCACATAAAGCATAAGTAAATGCACAGTCTACGATAATATAATGCCAACATCAATAAAATAGTTCATTGACATAAGAATAATGCACACATAAGATATACCATCCATTTGTTGCAATAGAAATCTCACAGCCTAGGAAGAAACATGAAAAGACGACACTCCAAATCTCACAGGAACTTCCCATTCATTAATATGATAATATCCATGGCACCATAATACAAGATCTCTATCAAATCCAAGAGTGGAAATAAACAATTATTGCTTGCATTCACTAAAAGATCCTCAATTATCAAAACAATATATCAAGAATAAGTCCAAAGCTAAAAGTCCTTTACAATGTGTCATGAGGATATATTTATAGAAAAGAGGGTGACTCTCTGTCTACCCTTGACTCTTGGACTTCCCCATGACTCTTGGGCTTCCTGATGACTCTCCATATTCCTATTAGTCTCTATGTTATATTATCTTATTATGCACAACAATATTTGGACACTAATTTAAAAAATAGGTAAAATCTAAATTTGGAACATTTATGTGTAGCTGCTCTGTGAGGTAGGTGCACCATAATTGGTACTCGACAGCTACTACGATCACCTTATGTTTCTCTTCATCATGCATATGGAGACATTCAATTTCATCTTATATGAGCCTGCCCTTCTTGACCTTGATTTGATTTGATAAGGTTACCAACTTGGTGTATATCTTTGGTGCTTATATCATGTGCCGAGTTATGTTCTCTTTGTTGACCTGCAAATCATCTAAGGCGGCCGCCTGTCTGAATGGATCAAGGAACAATTGAAACTCATGGAGGACTTCTTCTTCATTCCGTATCTCTCCCAAAACCTTGATAGAAGGAAACCCACAAACCTTTATTACAGACTCTAAACCACTAAGAAGATGTCTGTAAGAAGTGAGGACTTTGTCCACATATCTAGCCAATTTATCTCGAGACTGAATTTTGATGAGAATCTTGACCTGATCAATCTGAGTGGTAATCCACTCCTTCTTGGGAAAATTTTTCAGTGCCTCTGGGTATTTTTTGGTCCATTCATACATACTTTTGATTGTTGTGGTAGCCTGATTCAGTGATGAAAACTTTACTTTTGTGTTAGTATGTATAGCCAGAAATCATGACATAGTTTGGTGAAGCTTTAGCATTTCTTCATAAAAAATGCCCATGGCTTCTAACAGGGTCTCGACCTCTTCCTTAACTAATTCATTTAACTCATTGACACTTGAGTGAGTCAAGAGAAGGGCTTGATTATCCTCTTCCAACTTCTTCTTGTCTTATTCTGCTATGGCGACTCTCTACTCGGCTACATAAAGCCTGCCCCTGAGTTCCACAATATCTTTTCTCATCCTCCCTACATTCAATTTATTTGTGGTCACAATGTTTGTCCCAATTGAGGTGATCATCTCAGGATTTACCATTTTGTTTAGGACTATTTATTTCTCCATGGTCACTAACAGAGGCTCTATTATTTTTCAGGCATAAAATTTTCTCCTCTCCTGCATAATCTTATAATTGAACTGGTCAAAAGTAAGTTTGGTTATGTCCAACACTTCATCTTCCACCTCTTCGGGAATGCCTAACTCTCTGAGAGGTAGATTCCCTCTGTTGATAGGAGTCGATGGAGGAACGTCTATTGGAGAAAGTTCGATCTACACGTTAATCTCTTGATGTTACTATTGTTTCTCAAGCTCATGTTGGCCTTTCTTATCAGCTTCCTCATGTTGTTTTCTCAACTCTTCTTCTTGGATGTTATTTTCCTCTTCAACTTTTTTTCTCTGATCTTCCTCCATCTTACTCTTTTATTGTTCTTCCTGTTCCTTCTTCTTCTTACTTGATTTTATCCTCTAGCTCATTTTTCTCACGTCTCTTCCTCTCTTCCTTGCCTCTAGCCTTTTGTTCTTCTTCTTCCCTTTCCAGTAATTCCTCCTCCTGCTACTTCTTTCTTGTTTCTTCTTCTTACCACATATTTTCTAGGTTGTCTTCAGGTTGCTGATCTCCTGAATTTTGTGACAGCATGAGTTCTTATTTCTCTTTTCTCTTGAGCTCCTACTTTTTCTTGGCCATTTTTTCATTTCTCTCCTCCAGGGTTTCGTCATCTTCATCTTCATATTGTTCGCTAGGGGAATCTTCTACTTATTTTCCTTTGTGGTTCTTCATTTCCCCCCTGTATTTTGTTGCTATTTCTTCCTCTTGAGAGAGGTTGAACTATCTTGTAGACTCACATTCTCTTGGTAATGCTCAGCTGGCTCATCTTATTTTTCCTCTTGTTCTCTCAAGTTGAGCTCACTAGAAGCATTGTACCAATTTCTGACTTTGTCCTCGTGGATTTTATTGGTGTGGGGGTACGACCAGTTAAAATTATCCTTCTTACAGTGAGTTGGTACTACCCTCTTGGGGTCATAGGTATGATGGTCGAAGGTGATAAAACAAAATCCATTTATATCCTCAACTTCCCCCTCAACCTCCTTGAATCTCTCTACAATGTATGCCCCATTGGTAAGAGGGAAGGCGGGACATGGATTTTTCTTCCCCTTTATCAGTGTTTTAGAAAACCTTGTGGTAATTTGATAGCATACTTCTTGCATCAATAATGTGTCTATGGTGAACCTGGGAAGCATGTGGGGAGGTTTGTATGAGGCGAAGACTCTGTTGAATGTTCTCTCCTCGATAGGAAACCAATCTTCCACCTGGGTAACAGTCTTCATAGCTCTCTTGGACATGCAGGTAGGATATTGTCCTAATAGAAAATGATACAGAGGATAAATGAATGTCTCAGAGGCATATTCATGCACACTTTTATATCATGGGTCCCAAAATTTTTGGTAGTGCTGGTGTACGGGGTCTGGCGTAGTCGATGTCCAATTGTAGCTCCAATTTTCGAACTTAAATCTCGCACATACTACATCTAAGAGATACGAGGCCATGTATAACTCTAAATTTTTTTCTGCCTAAGGATACTTGGTTGCATGTATATTGGTCTTTAGTGCAAAGGTGAGGATGCTTCCCCAATTGAAGACCGAGCCTCTAGTGGCGAAAACATACATGAGAGGGGCCCATGTTACAAGGAAGGTATCAATGTCAGGCCTCCCATACAGTCAGTTCATCATCACTGCCAAGAGCTAGTATAACTTTCTGAGGCCTTATGTCCTTTATATCTTATCATTCTTCACCTAGAATTTGGAAGGGTCTTGCCACCAAGACCGTAAGATGTCCTTTGTGGGGACTAGGAATTCAGATAGCCATTGGTGTTAAATTTCTCTTCCTTATCCGAAAACCTGTAATAAGAAATAATATATGTGGAAGATATTGTTGTGAAGGATTCACCTGTGTGGTTCCTAGCCACCCATCGATCTGTGTCAGTGTTCTGTACGATTCAGTCGATGGTTTCTGCGAATGGGAACACAAGAATATGCGAGTCTATCTTATGGAGTCTGAACCTCTTAATGTTCAAGTACACCTTGAAGTCTTCTTGATCCTCAATGATGTTTGGCTTGGATAATTCTGAATAGACATCGAACCATGAGAACTTGGTAGTCTTGTTGAGATTTCCCATTGTGTCCATGTATATTGGAGGTGGTGGGCCCTGGTAATTCTCCTGTATGCTGCTTTCAGCACTCTTCCAGGAAGGCTTGGGTACTGGATTTTCCATCTCACCAGAGAACAATGATATTGAAATTCACTTGAGCACGACATTTCCTGGCATGTCAAACAAACAATCTCACTATGAGAGAGATGACATAGAGAATGTGAAACTAGAATCAAAACACAAATAAAGGCTTGAAATCCCATGGAAAGGTTTCGAGATGAATCCTTCCTAGGAGAGGTCGCAGGCAAGGGAGGTCACAGAAAACGAGAGAAGAGGGAGTGTGACTTAGCGACTAGGGTAGGTTAGGTCGCATTTTAAGAGAGGTCGCATGGTCACAATTACTTCCAGGTCGCATGGGTCACAGGGTTGAAGGGACGCAAGGGATCGCTAGGTCACGAGTAAGGAAGGTTTCAAGGTCGCAAGAGTCACTGGGTCATAGGTTCGCGAGCAATGGAGGTCGCAAGGTCATGAGAGTCGTGAAATCGTGTCATTTTTCCCATCACGGCTTTTGACTATGCAACC
Organism: Pinus albicaulis; assembly: GCA_034641835.2. Taxonomy (NCBI): domain Eukaryota; kingdom Viridiplantae; phylum Streptophyta; class Pinopsida; order Pinales; family Pinaceae; genus Pinus; species Pinus albicaulis. The sequence goes on along the minus strand of CM076574.1, from coordinate 1,237,987,120 downwards.
TATTCCTCAAGGCATCTTGGTGAATGAGCTGAGGCTCAAAAATGGGTCCTTGTGGCCCTACTAGACTAGAAAATTAAGTCACTGAGAGAGGAAGTTCAATTGGGAGAGAGATGGGACTTGATTGTCGAGTGGAAAAGGGTTTAGAATGGTAAATGGATTGGTTAGGGTTTATAGGCTTGAAATGGGCCAATAAATGTGAATAAAAGCCCTAAATTAGGGAAGATGTAGAGTCAGGGGCAAGCAAGGGAATGCTTTCTATGAAAACACAATTATCAAACCACCAAAATAAAGGATTAAATTGTGAAAATTATGTAAACTAGATTCCTATTACAAGCAACTGATATTATTTCTTCTAATTTTTAATTAAATTTAACCATTTATCTGCAGGTTTATACTAAAAACACTAATATAAATACACAGAAATTTTCACAAATAAAAACTACGGAAGACTAAAAATTGGAAAAAATGCTAGCACACACATAAAATAACACAGTTATTTTTGGACTAAAGTCCCCGGACAAACCCAACTAGGGAAAACTGGTTTAGCAGATGAGGATTTTAATATTAAGCAGCAGTGAAATAATCTGAGTACAAATGGATGCCGAAACTGGAAATCCTACCGAGAAATACTGGCAAGAAAAATATAGTGAGGAAATTTCCTCACTCCACAGGAAAATCCTGGCTCTGACCTCAAGTCCAGGTGATCCGTCCAAACTAGCTTTGTGAAACTACTACATCACACTAGTGCAATCCCTTCCGCACTCAGTTCAAACCAGCTTTTCGTCAAGTAGTCTAGTCTGCTATTGTCTAGAAAAAATTCTCTCGCGGCCTCTATAACCTTTGTCGAGCTTTTGGCACTGAAACTCATATTTCCCCAGCATAATCGAAATTGCCTCTAGAGGCTACTGTGTTGCATCTATGTCAACCTCTCAATGACTCTTTTGCCTCTCTATAAATGCACTCACTGGATTTGGAATTCTTCCTCCGGCTTCACTGTCTCTGCCCCTCTTCCTCACAACTTCGATCTCACTAGCTCTCTCTCCAAAAATTGAATGTCGTTACTCTTGAAACCAGCCTCCTCATGAAATCAAAGTTCACAAGTGTCTTCTCCATCACCACATCAACCTCCTCTTATAATCTTATGTTGGAACACCAATGGCCAAGATTAAAACTTAATCAATGACTAGGATCATCTTAGAGTCCATTTGTGTGATTTTCTAGACTATTCTCGCCTTATCTCAATTAATACTGATTAATTAACCATATCCCCTAAGTTTAGACTTAGGAAATATTTAAAAATTGGTTAATAATCTAATTAAGACACTTCTAGACATAATTTCAAGAAACGATTTCTGGGTTTTTGATATCTCATGTATTCTAGCCTCTCCACAAAATTGTCTATCTAGAACACATATGATGCTACAAAAAATAACACTCCCTCTTAATGAGGAATGTGTTCTAGTTTTGCACCTACTTCCACAACACCCTGTCTCTGCATCATCTCCTGTCATGCTAATGATGTCTGGCTACTGCTACCCACCAACCACTGTGCAACTATGATATAAGCTATATATGTTTTGTTGCTAACTTTGTTGAACTATTGCCAATATTGCATCTATTGTTGTTGCTACTGCAACTCTGTTGTTGTGGCTACTACTACATCTGCAACTGAAAAACATCCAAAATACTAAACCAACTATGTTCAATATGATGCATTTATCACCCGAGTCCTGACTTCCACTAGCCTTTGCATTGTCTACTGAAGAATCTGCGGTGTTGCTTACTCTGCACTCCTACCAACTCTACACTCCATTCCCCATCATCTGACTACTACTATACTCTTCAACTGTCACTCTGGCATTTGACTGCATCAAATGCCACTGGTCCATCCTACTACTGAATATTGTGGGCCCCGTAGCCATGTATTGATCCAAGCTTTGGACTCCTCAAGGTTCCTTCCCAATATGGCACACTTGAGTATCAATCTCCTCCTCCTCTTGGATTTGGTGCCCCATTATCTCCTTTCAATCCTAGTCCCTTGTTGGGACCCTTCCTTTCTTTGCAACGTGCACTAGACAACTCGCACTTCCTCCAGCAGTTATTTTTGGCAACTAGAAGTCTAACTGTTGTCCATATCTGCATTCTAGATAACTTGCACAACCTCCTTTAGCAATCTTGTATGTTCATCCCTGCAAAGTTGTAAGATATGTGAAACTCAAAAACTGGAGAAAATAAACTCGAAAATCTCCCTCTTTCTCGTTTCTCGGTTGTTGGATCTGATACTCTCACTCACTTCTGGAGTGAGAAGATATGCTCACAATTACTGCCAATATGCAACAGGAAAAAATTATATCTTTAAAACTCAAGATCCCTTAAGAGAAATTTTCCCTCTATGTATGCTCTTCTTCCACCTAACGTAGGTTCTGCACTAGAAATCTGCTGCAAAAACCCTCTGTGTCCAGCTAAAGATCTTCTCAAAAAAAAAAATTGAGTTACTCCCTTTGCCTCTAGAATCACTCGATCTGAAAAACTTTAATTTTTATGTCTCTCAGAAAAATCGAATTTCCTCAAGCAACTCATCCTCTTGGAAAAGTGACTTCGTTGCCCTTGGAAATTTCGATCTGCTGCCCACACTGAACAATGAAATTCCTTCATTTTGCTTCCGAACTCTCTGAATGATCAATTGTGCTCTGATACCATGTGAAAATTCTGTAAATCAGAATCCTATTGCAACAAGTGATATTATTTCTCCTATTAAATTTAACAATTTATCTGTAGTTTTCTACATAAAATACTAAAATAAATACACTGCAATCCTCACAAATAAAAATTGTGGAAGAATAAACGTTGGAAGAAATGTTATCACACACACATAAATTAACACAGTTATTTTTTGATGTAAGTACCCAGAAAAACCCAACTTGGGAAAACCGATGCAGCAAATGAGGGTTTTAAGATTAAGCAACAATGAAATAATCTGAGTACAACTGGATAACAAAACTAGAAATCCTACAGAGAAATACTGGCAAGAAAAATATAGTGAGAAAATTTCCTCACTCCAAAGGAAAATCTAGGCTCTAACCTTAGCTCCTGGTGAGTCGTGCAAACAGGCTCTACACAGCTACTACATCACACTAGCGTAGTCCCTTTTGCACTCAGTTTGAACAATATTCTCCTCAATCCGTCTAGTTTGTTGTGTTCTATAAAAAAGTCTCTCCTATCCTATGGAACTTATGTCCAGATTCTAGCACTAAAACTTGTATTTCCAAAGCAGAATCAAAACTGCCTCTAGAGGCTACTGCGTTGCCTCTGCGTCAACCTCACTATGGCTCTTTTGCCTCTTTGCAAATGCACTCACCAGATTTGGAATTATTCCTCTAGCTTCACTGTCTTTGCCCCTCTTCCTCACTGCTTCAATCTCACTCTCTCTCTCTTCGGAAATTAACTGATGCTACTCTACAAATCGATATGCTCATGAAGTCGAACCTCACAAGTGTCTTCTCCATCACCACATCGACCTCCTCTTATAATCCTATGTTGGAGCACCAACAACAAAGATTAAAACTTAATAAATTGCTATGATCATCTGGAGTTGATTCGTGTGAGTTTCTAAACTAATCTCGCCTTATCTCAATTAATACTGATTAATTAACCATATTCCATAAGTTTAAACTTAGGAAATATTTAAAAATTTGTTAATAATCTAATTGAGACACTTCTAGGCGTAATTTCAACAAACGATTTCTGGGTTTTGGAGATCTCATGTATTCTAGTATTTCCAAAATATTTTGTGGCTAGAACACATCTGATGCTACCAAAAATAACATAAATATCATGGAAATGATCAATACCATTATGGAATTTGGGTGAAGCCCTGTGATTAAACTCAAATAGTGAGTGAGTCATTGTGGTGCTTACTGCTAGAGAGAAATTGTTGAACCACCAATTTAGTTAATTCCATCTTATGAGTGTATGACCAAGCCATTGGTTTGAATTTACCCTATGCAAGCATACCCTCAGACTCTAGATATAACTCAAGGGTGGTCGACTACAAGAGATATTGCAATGTAGTTGTCCTATGGTTGGGTGGAGAGTGCAAATCCCTCCTTCAATTGCTAGTTATTCTAACACACTCAGTTAAGTATAATGGTTTAAGTATATTTGGATTATGGACCATGATGGTCCTTGTTATGTTATTGACTAATGTATGGTCCTGTATTAATCATGTAAGAGTACCTGAATTCACTGTTATATTCATGGTTGACAACTATATTATACATATATGGTAGTAATAAATGCTTGAACCGTGAAGGTTGTTGCAATACTCGGGATATCGTGCAGCTATGAAGTTGAATGAATATCTAGTTTTTGTTGATGATTACTTAGTTCGTGAACGACGTGATAAATATATGGGTTTGTACACACTCATATTATTGATGTGACTGAGAGATATGATTAGTTTTACTTTTATGAGATTCATATTTTTCAAAGCATGGTTTGCATCTCTCTTAAGTAATCATAAAAATATGTATGTCTCGTTGAGATGAATGAAGGAGTCTTATCTCATTAAAGAAGTTAACTAACCTAAAATAGATAATAGAGTTGGATTGATTTGAATATTTCACTTTGTATAGAGGTTGAATCTGTGTGAATTGGTGTTTGGAGTCACACACTTCCTCTCACTATGGATCTAGTGTATTTTGGGCCTTACTAGTGTCCCTTTATCTTCTTCCAAACATGGTATAATACTTCTGAGATTCTATGTTTAGGCCTTTGCCGTTGTCTTCGGAAAATTTGGCATCCATACTGTTTCCCCTTGCCTTAATAAATTCCCCATATTTCCCTTTTTCTACTTGCCTTAGTGTGTCTACAATAATCCATAGACCTGAGGATCCAAGTATGGTGAGGGTACACACCTATCTAAAAGGTTGAATATGACTTGGGAAAGATATCATACGGTGGGCCTTACGCTAGAGTATCCTAAAACGCATTTAAATCAAGGGATCTAAATGTGGCGAGGGCACAAACCTATGTGCAAAGCCCATATATAACTAGGGACAGATAACATATTGTGGACCCTACCCTGGAATACCCTCAAACACATTTGAATCTCAAGGTCTAGGTCTGGTGAGCACACACACATATGTGGATTCCCATATATTACATAGGTTGTATATCATCAGGTGGGCCCTGCATTGTAGGAATTTACAGGGTAAGTTCCTTAGATCAAACACCAAAGGTCACCGCTCACAAATATATCATGGATCAATACACCAGTATTTGACGTGGTTAAAACCCTTAAAGAGAGAAACAGTCCACTGCCTGAGCCAATGTGGCCACTTCAGGAAATTTATTAATATAAATAAATAAAATTTACATAAGATTCTCTCATAAACGTGTACTGGAAAAATGACCCTCCATGCTCTTTAAATATTGATCATGGACCAATCGGGTGCAAATCCATGGATCAAGTGTCGGTAATACCGAGGAGAGAGTGAACCATCAAATCACTACATATCATGACCGTCAGATTATAAGTTACAAATGTACATAGTAAAGAAACACACTTTACCTAAATCTACGCTAGACCAAGTTATACTTAACTATTTCCTATGTGTCGAAATATCCCAACATCCCCCCTTAAGAACAACTTGGGATAGGATTGAAGGATTTACAAAGGTGACACAATAGGAGACTATTTCCTATGTGTTGGAATATCCTAACATCCCCCCTTAAGAACAACTTGGGATATGATTGAAGGATTTATAAAGGTGACTGAATAGGAGAAGGAAGGAGGCATTAGATCCTATCCCCCATTAATGATAGCTTTCCTGAACTCCAAGCATAGATCGAAGTTTGGTAAACTTCGCTTCCGTGAGATCCTTTGTAAAGATATCAGCATCTTGATCATTGGTTGAACAATACTACACTTCGAGAACACGTTCATGAATGAGATTTCTAATGAAGTGTATGTGTAGCTCAATGTGTTTCATGCACTTATGTTGAACTAGATCTTTGAATAGATGAATGGCACTCTCATTATCACACCAAAGTGTAGTTGGATGTTGCTGATGAAGACCAAATTCGGTCAGGATCTGACAAAGCCACTGGGCTTCCTTGCTAGCTTCAATTGCACCACGATACTATTCTTTTGCCGAAGAAAGAAATATGGCACTTTTTTTCTTACAAGACCATGTAATAGGTCATGAACCAAGAGTGAATACCTAACCTGCAGTAGACTTTCGATCATCAGGGTCAGCAGCCCAATCAGAATCAGCGAAACCAATCAAAAATGGAGATTCTCTTGCACTGTAATGAATCTCGAATTGGATTGTACCTCTAATATATCGAAGTATTATTTTAGCTTCTTTCTAGTGACTTTCATGAGGTTTGTTCTAATTGAAAAAGGAGTTTCTATGTCTCGTTATCTGGGACCTCGTTTAAAAATAATACATCGTCTGAAAACTTTACAAGGGCTCACTATTAAAAGACCCAAAACCAGAAAGGATTCTATGAATCAGTCTTCTTCTAGGAAAATATCTCAATATCGCATCCGTCCAGAAGAAAAACAGAAATTTCATTCTCGACCACCAGGAGACAAACGGGACTGTCTTTCTCGACCGATAGGGAGAGAGAGGGAGCAGTATCATTATATATGTTGCATACCTCGACCGTAGGGATAGGCTAGCCCAGTGAGTTAACGCTCGACTAATAGGGGCCATTCCCACTCCTCCCTACACAGACCGGACACATATATCCCTAAAAGGCACTATAAGGCCAGACCAACGACAAAGGAAAGGTCAGGATGAGTATGGGTTAGATACAGAAGTTTACCAACAAGTTGATGGTATAAGGTCGAATCAACTTCAAGGGTAGTACAAGTGACCGAAATCTTGACTCTAGACTGAAAGGGAGAAGGGGCTGGCTTACCGTCTTCCATGTGAAAGTGTCGAAGAAGATCGCAGGCATACTTGGACTGAGAAAGGGTAATACCTTATTTGGATTGTAAGACTTGAAGACCAAGGAAATAATGGAAGTATCCTAAGTCTGTCATTTTAAACTTCTTTTTGAGGCTAGACTTCACATGCTTCATATGGTTGGGATCACTAACAGTGACGATAAGATCATCAACATAAAGAATAAGGATGATTAAGGTCTTACCCACTTTCTTGGTGTAGACAATGTTGTCAGAATGACATCTAGAAAAGCCATTGTCTAAGAGAAAGCTATCCATTTTGGCATACCAAGCCCGAGGGGCTTGTTTGAGACCATAAAGATACTTCCTAAGCGACAAACAAGGCTAGATTCATTTTGGATAAAGCCAAGGGATTGTTCCATGTATATTTCTTCATGCAAATCCCCATGTAAGAAGGCATATTTAACATCCATTTGATGGACTTCCCATTTAAAGGAGCTAGAGGGGGAAAGAACAAGGCGGACATAATTCATTTTGGAAATAGGGGAGAAGGTTTCAGTACAGTCAATGCCTTCAACTTGTGAAAATCCTTTAGCAACAAGATGAGCTTTATGTTTATCCACTTTTCCATCTGGTCCAAGCTTTGTTCTGTAAACCCATTTGCATCTGACATGTTTTATTCCCTTTGGAAGAGGAACAAGATCCCAAGTATCGTTTGCCAATAAGGAACGATATTCTTCATTCATTGTTTCATCCCAATCTGGATGACCTGAAGCTTCTTCAAAGGTGTCTAGATCAGGATTTTCCGGAACTTGAGCCAATAAGGAAGAGGCTCTTTCGAACTGAGAACGTGTACATCGTTGATCTGCAGGATCACCTGCAAGAGAACCTGCTGCATCCAGAGTAGAGCGGATCCATCTTAGAAGTTTTGGAGATGAAGGAATATCTTGAGGAGGTGGAGGAGGATTGTCATCCTCGCTTTCATCATCCGAACTAGAAGGAATGTTGTCAAAAATATAAGAGATAGAGAGAGGTGGCACATATGCTGAATCAGTCTCGCATGCCAAAGGTGGCACACCTGTCGAACTAGGCTAATAGGCCGATATATTTTCATCAAAATTTACATCTCTTCTAATGATTACATTTTTGGATTTTGGTTGAAGAAGTCTATATCCTTTGACATCTTCAAAATATCCAACAAAAAGCATTTTTCACTCTTAGGTTCTAAGGCTTTATGTTTCGCATCTAGAATATGGGCCCAAGCTTCACTTCCAAAAATACGAAAGTGACTTAAATATGGTTTTATTGAGCTTTCGGCTTCTTCTGGAGTTATATTCCTTAAAACCTTAGTAGGAGTGCGGTTTACTATGTAATTTTCACAGTTAATTGCTTCTGCCCAAAATTTAAGACTAAGACCTTTAGATTGAAGTATACAATTATCCACTTCCTTTAGAGTGTGATTCTTCCTTTCAACTACACCATTTTGTTGTGGAGTATAAGGAACAACATTTTTCAATTGAATGCCATGCTCAGTGCAAAATTGGATAAATTTGTTGTTAACATATTTTCCTCCATTGTCAGATCTTAACTTAAGAATGTGATGTCTAGATTGTTTCTCAACAAAGGCCTTAAAGTCCAAGAACATGTTAAAAACTTCACTCTTGAGTTATTGTTTCTCAACAAAGGCCTTAAAGGCCAAGAACATGTTAAAAACTTCACTCTTGAGTTTTAAGAAGTATACCCAAGTGCCTCTGGAAAAATCATCAATGAAAGTTGAGAAGTACTTGTAGCTAGAGAAAGAAACAACTAGAAGTGGACCACATAAATCATTGTGCACAAGTTGCAAAGGGGTTGAAGCGTGCCAAGAGGCACGTTTGTCAAAACTATCCCGATGATGTTTTCCAAGTACACATCTTGAACAAACACCTTCTCGACAAGATACCATAGGAATACTTGTCACCATATTTTCTTTACATGGAGTTTGAAGTGAGTGATGGTTTAAGTGACCAAATCGCTCATGCCAAAATTTGATCACTTCATCATTATGAGCAACAAAAACGGAGGGAAGACATGATGACTCAAAGTTGTCAAACTTATACAACCTTGTGGAATCATCAGAAATGCCAATAGCTAAAATATGTCTTGGATCTCTTAGGTCCTTAATTACAACATCATAAGTTGTGAATTCTATTGTTTTCCCTTCACCTGAATGAGTTATCTGATAAATAAATAGAAGGTTGCAGGACAAGGTAGGAACACATAATACATCATTAAACTAGCCATTATATAGATGAATGGTTCCAGACCCTACAACACTAAGAGATCTATCATCAACAACATAAATGTTTTTGGTGTTGCAATCATTTAAAGAATAAAACGTGGCTTTATTTTTGGCCATGTGGTAAGAGGATCCAGAATCAATGAGCCACTCATGAGAATGATAAGAAGAAGATACATTAAATGCATAACTAGACCTTGATTATTGACAACCACAAGCAGAAAGTGCCATTCCTGAAGATGAAGTTGAAGATTTCTCCAAATTGATGTTGTGCTTCTTCATTGCTACTTCCAAGGCTTCCATCTTCTTAAAACATTTTGACTCTAGGTGGCCATCACGAGTACAAAAGTTGCAATGTCTATCTCTATTCTTCCCTTTGTTTTTATTTTCCTTATTAGTTTGTTGAGTTTCTTTTTCAGTTTGCGGCAGAAATTTCTTAAGACCCTTGTTTGGTTTAGGACCATTCTTTTTAGGATGTTGCTTCTTAGGATTTTTTGATATGGTTGTTGTTGGGTTGCTAAGGCTTTCTTAGAAGGGTTTCCATTATTAATAAGATCAAGGTGTAAGAGTTTTACTTGTTCTCTTATCAAATAATCGCAAAAGGCATCAAAAGAGGGGTACTTATAGGTTGTTCCTTGAGAAATTAGGGCTTCTTTAGTGGAATGGAAGGTGGAAACAAATATAGATTATGCAGGACCAAGCTTAGCAAGAATGTAATAGATAAGGCTACCATCTTCCTTTTTGACCTTACAACTTTCTAAAAGAATTCTAAGGGTCTTGAATTTGGACAAAAAATCTTCAATAAAAGAGAAATTATTGGGGTCGAAAGTAAGCAACTCATTTTCAAGATGGTGGGCCCTGATTTCATTTTTAATGCCAAAAACAATATTTATCTTTTTCATAGCTTCAGCAGGGGAGTCAATATCTTGGATATGAAATCTAAAATCTTAAGCAATGGACATTCCTATCAACCATCGTGCTTGATCTTGTTTATTTTTCCATTTAGAAGCTTTATCTCCATCGATAGGTTTAGATTCTTGTCCTGTGGCTATTCTATAAAGCGCTTTACTACTAAGTAAGTCTACCATGTAGGATAGCCATTGTAAATAATTGGTGTTGTTAAGAATAATCGGGCATGCACTTTCCATTTTTTTTAAAACTGAAGCTTAAAAATATAAAACCAATTGCTCCAATAGAAATATCTCGAAAAATTAGGCCAATTAAAAAAAAAACGCCTCTCAAAACAGCTTCCGGATGAAGAAGTTATGCCTTTTTGAAAAACAATTGTAGTAGATGCTGAATAGTTATGTGATAGGTTGAAAGTTGATGATAAATTTGTACTTTTAAAATAAATCCCTCCCATTTTCCAAACTTAATACAATAAGATCACTTTTTAAAAAAACTACTTTATGTGACCCACTTTTATAAATAAGTGAAAGTCACTTTTACAATATTACTTTTACATGTGATTTTTAAATTAAACCCCCTTTTTAAAACGGGCAACTTGTCAAAAGGTTTTTTAAGAAAAAAGTAACTTAACAAAAAATGTTTTTATAAAAAGAAGCTTGAGAAAGAGACTTAAACCCAATTTTTTTTTATTTTTTTTTTGCTCTTTTGTGTGCATGTTTTTACTTGCCCAAAAAAAAAAGAAGCCATTGCAAACAAAAAAATTCAACCGTTATGGCAAAATGTTAGATTTGCAGTTAGTCCTATAGGCAACTATCTCTTTTTTTCTTTTTTTCCACTCTTTTGTGTGCATGTTTTTACTTGCCGAAAAAAAATTAAAAATAAATAAATAAATTTAAATTAAAATATAAAAAAAATATATATATATATATTATTGCAAACAAAAATATACAACCATTACGGCAAAATGTTAGATTTCCGGTTAGTCCTATCGGCAACTATCTATTTTTCTCGCTATTTCCCGAGATCACACAAAGTCGCGGGGAAAGAGCATATGTAGTAGAAAAATCTCGTCTTCATGTTTCTGATTTGTCGATATTACACACAACGTATAGCAAAGAGAATATGTAGAGAAGTGGGTATAGATTCGGAAATTAAAAAAACACTGTAAACCGAAATAAACAGAGAGATTAATAATAATAATTTAAAAAAAAATAAAAATAAAATAAAAATAAAAAATTATACCTTCAGATCTAAAATGACATAACTTGGGCAACCAGAAACTTTTTCGCATGAAACGAAAGGGGTTCCTCACTGTAACAGGGGCTCCAGACACAAAAGAGAAGTTTCTCGGCCTGAAAGTGGTCAAAAACAGTAGATCTGGAAAACAGAAGTCGCATGCTGTCAAACTAGCTTTGGATTTGGATCAACAAAGGATGCGGCCCTCAAAATAGCTCTCATAGCATGTAGGAATTTGCAGGGTAAGTTCCTTAGATCAAACACCAAAGGTCACCGCTCACAAATAGATCGCATATCAGTACACCAATATTTGACGTGGTTAAAACCCTCAAAGAGGGAAATAGTCCACGGCTCGAGCCAACGCGGCCACTTCAAGCAATTTATTAATATAAAGAAAAAAAAATTACATAAGCTTCTCTCATAAACGAGTACCAGACAAATGACCCTCCATTCTCTTTAAATAGAGATCTTGGACCAATCGAGTGTCAAGCCACGGATCAAGTGTCGGTAATACCGAGGAGAGAGTGAACCGTCGTATCACTACATATCGTGACCGTCAAATTATAAGTTACAAATGTACATAGTAGAGAAACACACTTTACCTAACTCTATGCTAGACGAAGTTATACTTAACTACGCTAGGAAGAGGTAGGTTCTTCTTCTTCTTCTTCCGCTTTGAATAAAAACTAGGAAAGGGTTCATTAGTTAGTCTCGTGCATTGCTAGACCCACTCTAGGGCTACAGAGATTGTGTCTATACACATAGGGGATTGTCTTCACAACGGTACTCTACTTGCATAAGAATGCAAGTGGGAAGGTTTTCCTTGAAATATTTAGAAATATTTTGGAAATTTAAGGTCATTATAGACCTTAGGGAAAACTCTAACAAAATCTTGTGCATATGATAGTATGTTATGTGCCTTGTTGAAATGAATGAAGAATAGAAAAAAGAAAGTTGTATATTGAATTACCAAACACAATAAGAACGAGTAGGTTTGGGTTGTTGCAAATGTATAAATATGGATAATTAACCAGTTGAGATAAAAATGTAATAAGATTTAATTGGTTGTGAAATCAAGATGTTATAATTCATGCATGGATTAATTGACTAATAATTGATGTGTGTATAGACAATCGATATTCATAATACTGCAAGGGGAAGGGACCCCATAGCTATTACAATAAATAAAATTGGGTCATGAACCTGCTAAAAATTTGAGGAAAGTTAATTATTTGTTTACAAATACATTATTTGGGACACATCGTCTCCAAGGAGGGGATAGAAATGGATCTGGAAAATATTAAGGCCATAATGGAGTGGCCAACACTGAAAAATGTGAATGACATTAGATCATTCATGGGGTTGGAAGGCTACAGTTATAGAAGGTTCATCAAAAACTTCTCCAAGACAAGACACCCAATCACTTCCTTGCAAAAGAAAGGAAAGAAATTTGAGTGGATATTTGAATGTGCAAGAAGCTTTAAATAGTTGAAACAGTTTCTCACTAATATACTAGTGTTAAGAATTACATATCCATACAAATATTATGTGTTTTGTATATATGCTTGCATGGAAGGGCTTGGTGGAGTCTTGATGCAAGAAAGACATGTAGTTTGCAATGAGTCACAGAATATAAATGAACATGAGGCAAACTATGTAACTCATTATTTGGAGTTAGCTTCCAGCATCTGCTTTGAATACAAACATGGAAAGGCTTCATTAATTAGTCTCATGCATTGCTAGACCCAATCTAGGGCTAGAGAGATCGCCTATGTCTGCAAAGGGGATTGTCTTTACAACAAAATTGGCTACTCCGTTGGGGAGCTATAGCCTCTTTGTCTCTCCTTTTCCGATTTGGTTTTTTGATCAGTTTGAATAATCGTCATATCTGAGTCTGTTTGGGTCTCTATAGGTCTGCATAGTGCTTAATTTTTGCTTTAGAGTGTCAGGTGTAGGTTTTTGCTTAATATTTTCTTCCTTTTCAACATTCCTTGATCAGCGCATCTTTTTTCAGACACAGTCGCGTTGACATCGCAACTTTTTATAAGTATAGTCATGTTGAAAACCCTATCTTCCACTTACACTAGTGCAGTTTCATAGACCATCACAGGTTTTTCTATGCAAAGTAGCGCTGCCAACACGGGTTTGGGGGTCTAAAGTAGCATTGAAGGCCCTCTCAGCATGGGTTATTCTATGTAATGTAGCGTTGGTCCTTAAATTTGACAATTTTGGGGGTTTCTACTAAAAGTCCTAGTGTGTCCTGATCTCTAAGGTCGTCCTCTTGCTCTGTGTGCATCAAATTTTGTTTGTTTGGTGTTATTTTATTTGTGGTGTGCAAAATTCCATCACATGCTTGAAGAGGTAAAAGTGAAATTTTGGTTGAGTCTTCGATTCTTTGAGTCCATTAAGTCATTGTTTGTTGCTTGTATGTTTGGAAATATTACATTTTTGTTGATCATTAAGCATCATTAGTTCTTTTGCAGTCCATAAAAGGAATTGATCTTTTTCGTTCGTTTAGTTTTTATCTCAAAGATTTAATTTTTGTAAAAGTGTATTAGATCACATTGCATTTGAAAAGTCAATTTTGGGATCATCATTAGACATTTATAGCATTTTTTAGTGATTTAAAAACTAAAAGGTTCATTGAGTGCATTCTCATTCATCAAAAAGAAAAAGGAAATTGTGCATAGATTACAACTGCATAGTTTTCGAAAAAAGGAATTGTTCATAGATTACATTTGCATAGTTTGCATTTTTGAATTAAATTGGGATAGTGAAAGTGATATAATTAGGAAAGCTTTGTTTGTTGCATCATTTTTTGAAATTATTCCCTAAACTAGATAGCATTCATTGAATTGAAATAATATTTTTCTCATGCTAGTTGCATTATAGGTATTTGAGTGACATCGTTTTGAGCCTTGAAATTGAAACTTTAATCAATATCAACATTAAAATAAACCTCAATTAACCTAAGGACAATTTGGAATTAACGCAAACATCTAGATTTTTAGGCTAGAGACGTGTTCCAACGTCGTTAAGCATAGCAATTGTCGCTAACAGCCTGTGTTGCATCCTAAGGGTGATAGCTCATCTCATGTACAAAAGTAGATAGGACTATGCCCCATGTATGGTAAGTATATGGAGACGCTCTCATTGAATGGTTACACATTAGACAACGCTACTACAAACTGAGCTCCCACGTACCGTCGAATACATTTTGGGAGACCTCTCTAGGTTGAAAACTTGCTATAGGTAATTGAGTCAGCTGCCTTGTAGACGTGATACACTGAATACAACATTCAGGGAGATTGGCTGCCATACATCAATTCCTTGGTTCGCCAAGGTGTATATTGTAGTTCACAGATACTTGGTAATCCATTTTTCCTGGTAATCCATTTTTCCTAGATTATCCTTTTTATTTATTTTGTTTAATTCTAAAATTTACTGACAATGAGAACATCTTACTCGTGCACAACTCCTTAGCATATATTAGGTTGAGACTAATGGCAACAATTCTTGAGTTTACCAATCAAGGAATCCCCTCATATGGGAATCTTGGTCCTTTTCCTTCTTTTGGAAATTTTGGTGCTCCCTATATGGAAACGTTGTCCCTCCCGAGATTAACCATTGGTTTTCCTGTTTGGTTATTTTCGACTCCCATGGCTCCAAATGTAAAGTTTCTTCTCAACCAAGTTCGCCTCCACCTGAACAGTGTCAACCTCGTGTTTATCCTAAAGTTGACCCCTTGCCTTCTTCACCTGTTTCTTCACCCCGTTCTTCCTCTTCACCTGGTGAAAGTCTAGATTCTAGTAACCAGGAAGCTAAGAAGAAGAAGAAGAAAACTTAGAATAAGAAAAAAAAATAAGCAAGGGGGAAACCAAGCAACCATTTCTTCCAATGCAACTGATGTTAAAAAACCTTCCACTCATCCCTGAAAAGTAAAATTCCCTTGAAATTTATGTTGACCACCTTCTTATAGATTATCCTGGCATTCCCACGATATTAGAAGTTTGGTCCACCGAATCAAATCGGGCTTTTTCATCGGCCTCTAGAGATCATGCTGGTGACAATCCCTTGGTTAGTCATAGTAAGATCCATGGTAAAATGGGGAAAGGAAAATTTCCCTGTAAGTTATGTGAAGGTAAACATCCCATTCGCCTTTGTCCTTCGTAAATAATTTCACCCATCACTCCTTGTTCTGCCTTGATGCTTTAGGGGGCATTTTTTACAAGTAATTTGTCACCCCGTTCAGTTCTCGTCCCTAATCCTGAAGTGCCCTAAGATTAAAATTATGCAATATATCCACCATGGAAAATACATCAAGATATCCCTTGAAGACCAACAGAAAGTTGCCTTAAATATTTTCTAAAGAAGCTCAACTTGAAACCTAAATTTTTGGGTCAATTCTCTTTGCTAGTTTCCTGCCCATGCTGATGGAAAGTTGCAACACTTTGACCTAGTGCTTCTAGCACGCTTTTGATAGGAAAAAATGCGTTGAACCTCTTCTGGCAGTGTTTCCTTAATTGGAGAAGAAGCTTTGTGCACTAGAATCTTCTAGAACAACGAGATGGATATGGTTCGCAGTAGATATGCTCGAGCTCTCTCATTTGGAGCTCTTGATCTTATCATTAGGGAATTTTCCCTTGAGTAGTGTGCCTTCCTCCTTAATTTATGGATCCCTAACTCCCTCTCCTTACCTATAAATTGAATCACATCCTTCCACTACTGGTTGGTCTTGCCTGATCATTAATCCTTTGCATCCCTATACTGTGATTATGCTCATTTTTCCACTTGGAGAAGGATTACTTGAAGAGCCTCGGTTTAAACTTGGACATCATTAAAGGGAGGTATCCAACATCAAGGCCACGGTTGCATGCTTCCTCTTTTATATAATTAATAATACAACTGATGTTTCACTTTCCAAATTTGTCTAGATATCAATGCAAGCAACCCAATGCTCCTTGATCTGTTAGGTAGTTTGTATTTGATGTATGTTATGTATTTTGTCACATTTCTTGTTGTTGTCTCTTGAATTCTTACAGGTATTTGAATGCCACAAGCAGCGAGGAGCGAGCCTGAAGGATCGTGGAATCAAGGTCTTCATCAAAGGACTAGAAAATAGCATCAGGAAGAGGTAGGTTCTTCTTCTTCTTCTTCTTCCGCTTTGAATACAAACTAGGAAAGGGTTCATTAGTTAGTCTCGTGCATTGCTAGACCCACTCTAGGGCTAGAGATATCTGCTCTATCCGCAGAGGGGATTGTTTTCACAACAGTAATCTCCTTGCATAAGAATGCAAGTGCGAAGGTTTCCCTTGAACTATTTAGAAATATTTTGGAAATTTAAGGTCATTACAGACCTTAGGGAAGAATCTAACAAAATTTTGTGCATATGATAGTATGTTATGTGCCTTTCTAAAATGAATGAAGAATAGAAAAAATCAAGTTGTATATTGAATTACCAAACACAATAAGACTAAGTAGGTTTGGGTTGTTTCAAATGTATAAATATAGATAATTAACCAATTGTGATAAAAATATAATAAGATTTAATTGGTTGTGAAATCAAGATGTTATAACTCATGCATGGATTAATTAACTAATAATTGATGTGTGTATAGACAGTTGATATGCATAAGAGTGCAAGGGGAAGGGACCCCATAGCTATCACAATAAATAAAATTAGGTCATTAACATGCTAAAAAATTGAGGAAATTTAATTCTTTGTTTACAAATACATTATTTGGGACACATCATCTCCAAGGAGGGGATAGAAATTGATCTAGAAAATATTTAGTCCATAATGGAGTGGCAAACACTGAAAAATGTGAATGATATTAGATCATTCATGGAGTTGGAAGGCTACAGTTATAGAAGATTCATCAAAAACTTCTCCAATATATGACACCAATTCACTTCCTTACAAAAGCACGGAAATAAATTTGAGTGGATAGTTGAATGTGCAACAAGATTTGAATAGTTGAAACAGTTTCTCACTAATATGCTAGTGTTAATAATTGCATATCCAGAAAAATACTATGTGGTTTGTATAGATTCATGTAAGGAAGGGCTTGGTGGAGTCTTGATGCAAGAAGTACATGTAGTTTGCAATGAGTCACAGAAGCTAAATGAACATGAGGAAAACTATGTAAATCTTTATTTGGAGTTAGCTTCCATCATCCATACATTGAAAATATAGAGGCATTACCTCCTCGATGGAATATTTATGCTTATGACAGATCATGGAGGACTAAAATATTTGTTTGATCAACCTAACTTGAATGCATGACAAGCTATATGGTTGGCCATACTTAGCGAGTTTGAATTTGAAATCAAGTACATCTAGGGAAAAAATCAAGGTTGTTGATGAACTCAGTACAAGGATTCAATTAAATCGGATAGATGCCATAAGATCTTATGGATTGGAATTAAGAGAACGGGTCAAAAATGCAAGGTAGCATGCCAAATAAATATCATCAGATAAAGGAAAAGCTACATCAATATGGTGAGGGTGGAAAATATGAGGAATATCATCTCACATATGATGGTCTATTTAGATTCAAGAATAGAATCTATGTATCAAACGATGATGATTTGAAGAGGATCATAATTATAGGGTTCTATGTTAAATCATATTCCAGCCACCCAAGATACCAAAAGACTACTGTGGCCATCAAAAGGTTTTACTGTTGGCCTAATTTGAAAAGGGAAGTAGTTAATTTTGTTGCTAAATGCATGGAGTTACAGTAAGTGAAGGTTGAATGTAAACACCTAGCAGGTTTATTGTAGCCCATTCCCATTCCAAAATGGAAGTGGGAAGTGATCTACATGGATTTCATTATCGATTTTCCAAGAAACTCCAAACAAAATGATGCATTTATGATGGTAATTGACAAGTTGAGAAAAGTGGCTCATTTTGTAGCATTCACATTCACCAATTCAGCTAGTGAGGTGGCTCAAATATTCATAAAGGATATTGTGAGGTTGCATGGAATTCCCAAGAAAATAATTTTAGATAGAGATTCCAAGTTCACTTGAAGGTTTTGGAAGGAACTGTCTACAGGATTGGGGAAACAATTGGCCTTCAGTACAACTTATCATCCACAAACGGTTGGGCAAACATAGAGGAAAAATAAAATTATTGAAGACATGTTGAGGATGTATGTTATACATCATACAAAGAAGTGGGAAGAGTATCTTCCACTTGTATATTTTGCATAATACAATGGGTATTTTTATCACATGCAAACGCTCTCTTGTGGTTCTAAGTTCCGTGCTGCCTTTTAATTTGGCAGTGCTCATTTCAAAGGGCCATCTTCTCCAATATTGGCATGAACCAGGTAAAATGTCAAAGAGATACATGTTGGGAAAATAAATAAATAAAAAGGGGTTGTCTTTTAAGAGTCAATTTATCTCTTGACTTTATTACAAGGGTATATATAATTTTTTTTAAAAGGTGTTGGATTTTAAAATTCAATTTATCTCTCGAATTTATTACAAGGGTGTAGCTAATATTTTCTAAAAAATCATGGGGCTCGAAGGCCCAATTGTTCTTCAAATATGGTGAGCACCAAGTGCAAAGACGTCAAGACATCACTAGTCATAACACAACACAAACATCAAATCCAAGGGTAGAGCCCACAAGGGTCATTGCACTACGCGACGAAGGTGATGAAGAGCGTTGGAAAATATATAAAGCAAGAAAATTATTTACACAATTGATGCAGGATATATCCCACGAAAAAACGCCCAGGGTTTCCTATCCAAATTTCATAGTACAAGGTGCAAGTTTGTGTTAATATATGGACAGCCAAATGCGCAAAAGGAAGCGGTCATTGAAAAAGAAGGATACGTATACCAAACACAGCTCAACGTCACGTTGAATTAATTTTTGTGTGAAAATGACATTGCTTTCAAGGATGATCAGAATGGATATTTGAAGAATGAAAAGAGTGCAATGTTAGAAATTTTTGTTTCCACTCCTGAAATTTTTTTGTTAGTCCACTAGATGTTGTGAATATTGCCACTGCTTGTAGTAATGGTGAACCAATTAGTACACAAGAAAAGAAAGGCAGCTCCAAATTTTTAGACTTTCTGAGCCTGTTAGTATAGGTTTTTATAGCAAGTAGCACAGTTAGAGCGCTAGTTTTGGTTTTCCACACAACTAAATTGGACTCTATCTTTCCAGAGGAAATCATGAATGTGGGGGTATGAAAAATATGTATGGTTTTAAGGGTGAGGTCAAGTCCAAGTAGAATGAAAGCATGGTTGATTTTTTTACTGAAGTGTTTTGCTTCATTCCTTTGCTTCATGTCCTAAATGACAAAATTTTTGTTGTTCATGGTGATATTTTTAGTGTTGATGGTATAAAACTTGACTACATCAGAGAAATTGATCGATTTCGAGAGCCACCTGAAGAAGGTATAATGTGTGAAATACTTTGGCTCAGCGAACAAGGTGTCAGTCTGTTCTTTTGAATAAGAGTTGAGATATCTCGTTTTTAATTTCTCACACAGAAAATACATGGAAAAAGCACACATGGAATACCTTTGATTGCTCAAATCAACAAGTCAAATGCCATAAATTGTTCCTAAAATGTAGTTATCAATTAAACAAATAAAGGGTTCTCGTAGTGGCAAGGACTGCTTCTCAATAGGAAATAAGAAAGGTGTATCACAGATTGGTTTTGCAGCTTCACCCTAACAAAAATCCCAATGATGAGAAATCCAATGAAAAGTTCCAGAAATTAAAAAAAGTTATATCAATTCTTGGAGATCCCAAAAAAATAGCACTTTATGATCAAACTGGTTACTTTGATGATGAGAAAATTTCTAAGGACAGTTCAGAATCTACCTGATTCTCTAATTTCATTATTCAAATGGGTTACCAAGGAAGACATTATAGAGTTTGAAAAAAACTAGAGAGTGTTGAAATTCAACAAGAAAATGCACCACATACTAGTGTGGGATTCCAATCACACATGAGTGAGGAATTCAGTGACACAGTAGTGCTAAATGTGGGCGTCTAATTTTTAAATAAATTGGACAATAAATTTTAATCTAATCTCATAACAACTTGTAATATTTAACTAAGTGTGATAGACTTAGTTAGCTCAAGAATTTCGAGTTGAGTGTCAAAAGTGAGGCATGTAGAGTGATTCTATTATTTACAAGGTCTAATCACAGTTGTAGCACTAGGGTGGTGTGAGTGCAATCAATTAACTCAGATTAATTGAGTTAAAATCAGTTTAACTAGTTCTAATTGAGTGATGAGCTAGTGGAAGTTCAAGTGAATTAAAATATATTTAATTCAAAAGTAGTGATCTACCAAGTAACTGATGATTCACTATTAATAGTTGCATGCATGTCAATTCTGATGACGACCCAGTTGAGACAAAGGTTAAAGGTGAGTAAACTATCAGTTGTATTACTAAAGAATTCCCCGAGCGCAATTATTAAGCCACGGGATGCCCATGATGGATTGCACAGTCAAGGAAGGTTGGAATCCCTATTTAATAGGAATTATTTTGCCTAGAGATTGCGTGAGCTAGGAACACTGAAGGTGGGCAGGAAATTGGTTATGTATTGGTCCATTTTTTCCTAGATCAGTGTGAGACGATTGGTAGTGTATGAAGCTCTTGTGAGAACACATGCATTGTATTGTTTCATGATTCCTTGGTTGATAATAAAATAAAGATGGAGGGGTTTTGATCAGTTTCTTTCCCCAGGAAAATCTTGTGATGTGCGATTGATTTACTTATTTCTCTTACTTGCATGTGATTAGTGATCATGATCTATATTCTGCAAATATTGTAGGAGGATTCAGTATCTTGTTTTAATACATTGCATTATTAGATTTAATCTATTGGTGTAATTTATACATGGTATCAGAGCACCAGGAATCACAATAGTGGAGAAGAAATTGTGTTAGTGTTGAACAGTATTCAAATTTGCACATACATTCTTTGGAGATAAAAGCTGACCAGGATGTCTTTCACAGGCTTGAGACTCGAATATACACTCAAGGGAAATTCGAACTATATTTCATGGAGGGACATGATGGAGGCAGTATTGGAGGATAATGGGTTGAAGGAGTTCATTGACACTGGTATTCATGAACCCAATCAGGCATATGCTACGCAGCATGAAGCATTGAGGAATAATGTCGCAAAGGGAAGGAGGATCTTGTTAGAGGTAGTTAGATATCATATTGTCTAGAGTCTCCATGGCAAGGCACCTCCATATGATATGTGGATTGCCTTGACAAATCTTTTTCAAAGCATCAGTGACCACAGAAAATTAGCACTCAAGGATAAGCTCATAAAAATCAAAATGGAGAAGGGCGAGACAATCCAAAAATACTTGACTAAGTTCACTCAATATCGAGATGAGCTTGGAAGTGTTGGGATTACAATAGCTAATGATGACTTGGTGAGCCTATCAATTATAGGCCTTCCCAAGAGCTGGCATAGTTACTAGGACTCTGTGAATGGGAGGGAGAAGTTACCAGATTGGGAGCGACTATAGTTGGATTTGGAGCAAGAAGATTTTTGGGGGAATACCAGGGATGGATCCTCAACCAAGACTGATGATGAGGAATTTTTTTCCTTGGATGGTAAGGAAAAGAAGGGGAAGGGGAAGAAGTCCCTTCCCAAATCTGATACCGGCAAAGAAGGCAAGAAGCGTGACATGTCAAAGGTGAAATGTTTTCACAAATTGTCCACAAAAGAATAACAACAAGAAGGCTCGGGGAGATGCAGCAGGTGAAGAATTTAGTTTCAGTTGCTATGTTGGAGGAGCTTGGATATGATGTGGTTTTCAGTGAAGAAAATGTGTTCCTTCATCACAAATCCACAGGACGGGTAAAGAAGATTGGGGTTCTTGTGAAGAACCTCTAAAAACTTGATTTAGATGGCTATGCAACATTGAGCAGTAAAGCAGGGGAGGTGGTGAGTCGGGATACAGGTGAGTTATGGCATAGGAGATTGGGCCATATACACTACAGTGCTTTGAGGATCATGCAACAGATTTCTACAGGTCTTCCAAAGGGTACTCTTGCAAGGATAAACACGTGCAAGGGATGTACCATGGGGAAGTATACAAAGGCCACCTTTCATGAGAAGGAGATCCAAGCAGTGGAAATCCTTGAGAGAGTTCACTCAGACGTGTGTGGACCATTTTCTACATCTTCCATGGAAAAGCATAGGTATTATGTGCTTTTTGTTGATGATTTTTCTAGAAAGTGTTGGATATTCTTTCTGCAAAAGAAAGATCAGACATTCTCCAATTTTTGTGAGTTCAAAGCACTAGTACAGAAATATACAGGGAATAAGGTGAAGGCTCTAAGGAGCGAAAATGGTGGTGAGTATATATCTAATGAATTCAATAACTTCTACGCCAAAGAATGGATTCAGAGAGAATTCATTGCACCTCATAACCCACCATAGAATGGGGTTGTGGAAAGAAAGAACAGAACAATTGTGGGAGCAGCACAACCTATGTTACATGATCAGAGCCTACCATTGCATCTATGGGCATAGGCATGCAACACAGCATTATTTGTGCAGAACCGTAGTCCTCATCGAATACTTGGCATGAGTACGCCAGAGGAGGCTTTTTCAGGTAAGAAACCGAACGTTTCATATTTTAAAATTTTTGGCTCAAATGTTTATTGCCATGTGACCAAATATGTCAAGAAGAATTTAGAACCAACAACAGAGGTTGGGATACTTGTGGGGTATATTGATACTCCCCACAACTATCGGGTGTATTCGTCGACTAACAGGATGACAGTTGTCAACAGAGATGTTAAATTTGATGAGGAGAAATCCATGTGATTTTCCCTTGAGATGGAACTTGACTTGCATGCAGATGAGGAACTCTTAGTTCCAAAGGATGAACCTCAGGATGTGGAGCATCCACAAGAAGAGGATTATGGAGCAGAAAAAACCACTCATGCATATTTATCCACCAGAAATGGTAGGAAGCGCACTAGAGAGGCTGAAAAATTGATGCTAGATGCGACATAGCATGTAGGTGCACCTACATCATAGCGTAGGCAGAGAAGGTCCCCAGACAGGCATATTGGATACATGGCTCTTATGAGCGAGTTTATTGTGATAGAACCATCCTCTTTTGAGGAGGCAGCACATGTTGGGTATGTGTTATATCCTTTCCACGATTAGCCCCACACGCTGTATGTTGTGTCAGGCGTAGCTGGGGGGTCACGAGGGGCGAAGCAGTCCCCACCGTTGGGGTCCGGGGCAGCGCCCCGGCCAAAATTGGTTTTTGTGCGGCCCCACTCATAGGCGGATCCGCCCATGGTTTTGTGCATGGTTTTGCACATGGTTTTGGGGTTCGATGGTTTTCGACCCCTGGTATTTTGTAGATCCGGTCAAGAGAACTACGGTTATGTTCTAATCCAGGGTTAATGGATTGGGGTTTATGTATGCTTCGGCATGTATATATATGTGTTGTAACACTAAAAGGAATATAATGAAAAATCAAGCTGGTAGTCCCAATTTGGGATCTAGGGGAAAATCTCTGTGTTTATCTATTTTATGTTTTATGCTCTCGCTATTTGTTTACTTTCTGTTATAAGATTCGTGTGTAGATATTTCTGTTCAGGGTTAAAACCTACATTTGGTATCAGAGCTGTTTCGGCTTCAAGGGGACGCCTTTGTTGTTGAGGGTTTTTTGCTCGGGCCTGTGGTAGACCTTGTTCAGTGGGAGATCTGTGGGATCGATTCTTGCGGTGAAAGAAGATGGCAAGCGGCGGAAAGATAGAGATCGAGAAATTTAATGGTCAGAGTTTTGAGTTGTGGAAGCTCAAGATGGAGGATCTGCTGGTGGATAAAGATCAGTGGATCGCGGTAGATCCATGTACTAAACCAACGGCAATGTCAGATGAAGACTGGAAGAAACTGGATCGGAAGGCTAAGAGCACAATACGGTTGTGTGTCTCAGATTCAGTATTGTTGAATGTATCTAGGGAAGCTACGGTGAAGAATTTGTGGGAAAAACTTGGGACTTTGTACCAATCTAAGTCTCTGGTGAATAAGTTGTTCCTGCGGAAAAAGTTGTATAACCTGAGGATGAAGGATGGAGACTCGGTGACAGAGCATCTGAACGCCTTCAATACTGTGGTAAGTCAGTTGTCATCTGTTGATATTAAAATCTCAGATGAAGATAAGTGCATCAGTTTGTTGTGTTCTCTACCAGACTCGTGGGACAGTCTGGTTATTGAAATAGGTAGCAACACAACTACCTTGAATTTTGATGACATTGTCTCAGCCTTGCTGTCGGAGGAAATGAGACGGAGAAATATGGAGGGTCAAAATGGAGATGCCTTATCCGTACGAGGAAGGTCCCAGAATAGAAACAAGAATAAGGTTTCGAGTGGGAGATCTAAATCTAGAGGGAGATCTAAATCTCCTGGAAAGTTTGTAAAGGTGTGCTGGAAATGCGGAAAGGAAGGGCACTACAAAAAGGAATGCAAATCTAAAGCTCCTGAGAAAGGAAAGGGATCTAATGAAGCTCCTTCTGCAGAGGCAAAAACCACCTCGGATGAAGGTGGGGATGTGTATTTGGCTTCTTCTTCAAATACACATGTAGATCATGAGTCATGGTTGATTGAATCAGGTGCATCCTTTCACTTCACTCCCCATCGAGAGTGGTTCTGCAAGTATGAGAAATATGATGGTGGTGATGTCTTCCTAGGGAATGATAGGAAGGCCAGAATCATCGGACGTGGAAAGGTCAAGCTGAAGCTGCAAGGTGGAAGGATTAGAACACTTCTTAGTGTTCTGTATATTCCTACATTGGCCAGAAATCTAATTTCTGTAAGCAAGATGGATGATGCAAGTGTAAAAATAGTGTTCGAGAAAGATGCCCGCAAGATGGTTCGGGGAGCACTGGTATTAATGCGGGGAGTTCAGACTGGAACTCTGTACAAGCTACAAGGTAGCATTGTTATTGATGGGTGTAACAGTTCTATAGTTCCTGAAAGTGGAGCGGAAAGCCTAGCTATCTCTAGAGAAAAGACCATGCTATGGCATCAAAGGCTTGGACATATTGGAGAGAAGGGCCTTTGGATACTACATAGAAATGGTATGGTAGAAGGTATGTCTAATTTCTCTCTGGATTTCGATTTCTGTGAACATTGTGTATATGGGAAGCAGAATCGGGTGAGTTTTCCTTCTGGTGCTAAGAGGGCAAACAAGATATTAGAACTTGTGCACAGTGATGTGTTTGGGCCTGTGTCAGTTCCATCACTGGGAAAGTCTGTGTATTATGTTTCATTCATAGATGACTTCTCAAGGAATACATGGATATATTTCTTGAGGAAGAAATCTGAAGTCTTTGACAGATTTAAATAATTTAAGGCTCTGGTGGAAAACCAGACAGAGAAGAAGATAAAGGCACCGAGGACAGATAATGGTGGGGAGTTCTGCAAGAAGGAATTTGAAGAGTTCTGTAAGAAGTGTGGTATAGCACGACAGAAGACTACTCCATACACACCTCAGCAAAATAGAGTTGCAAAAAGAATGAACAAAACACTGATGGAAAAGGCAAGAAGCATGCTCAGTGGTACTGGGTTAGGACAAGAATTCTAGGCAGAGGCAGTGGAGACTGCATGCTATCTGGTTAACAGATCACCTTCATCAGTGTTGGAGGATAAGACTCCACATGAGGTATGGACTGGTAAGAAACCCTCTCTTTTACATCTAAGGGTATTTGGATGTGATGCATATGTACATGTTCCAAAGGAGAAAAGGACCAAGTTGGATAATAAATCTGAAAGGTGCATCTTTATTGGGTATAAGGATGGTTTAAAGGGGTACAAGCTTTGGAACCCAGAAACAAGGAAGGTTGTGTACAGTCGAGATGTGGTGTTTAGAGAAGTGAAAGATGTTGTTAAACATGAAGTCCTACCAAAGGAACCTGAGAAGATAGAGTTTGAGCTAAAGGAGGATGAATCGGACTCTACAACAGAAGAAGACTCAGAAGATGAAGAGCCACAAACTCCAGCTTTGAGAAGATCAGTTCGGGAAAGAAGGCAACCAGAAAGGTATAGTCCATCTGCTTTCTGTTCAGGTTTTGCCTTAACTATAACCGATGATGAACCCAGAACTGTCAGGGAGGCAGTAGATTCAGAGGATGGAAAACTCTGGAAGGAGGCCATGGTTGATGAAATGGAATCCTTGCACAAAAACGATGCATGGGATCCGGTGGAGTTGCCGGCTGGAAGGAAGCCCATTGGGAGCAAATGGGTGTTTAAGAAGAAGATGAATGTAGAAGGCAAGGTGGAGAAATACAAAGCTCGGTTGGTAGCGAAAGGTTATTCCCAGGTGCCGGGAATTGATTTTGGTGATATTTTTTCTCCTGTTGCCAAGGTTACTTCTATTAGATTATTTTTATCTGTTGCTGCTGCATTTGATTTTGAGATAGAACAGATGGATGTGAAGACAGCATTTCTTCACGGGGATCTAGAAGAGGAGATCTACATGAAGCAACCTGAAGGCTTTATGATGAAGGGTAAGAAAGAACTGGTATGCAGGTTGAAGAAGTCTCTGTATGGGTTAAAACAGTCACCAAGGATGTGGTATCAGAAATTTGATACCTATATACGGGGACTTGGCTTCACCAGAAGCAAGGAGGATCACTGTGTTTATTTAAAATTAATTGGTGACCGTGTTATTTATTTGGTCTTGTATGTGGATGATATGTTGTTGATTGGAAATGACAAAGAAATTATCCAAGATTTGAAGACCTAACTATTCTCCAAATTCGACATGAAGGATCTTGGTGCTGCAAACTATATTTTGGGCATGGAAATTAAGAGAGATCGGGAAAAGAGGAAGCTCTGGTTAAACCAGAGGAAGTATGTCGAGACTATATTGCGTAGGTTCAATATGCAGGATAGTAAACCGATGAATGTTCATATTCCTGTAGGTGTAAAGCTATTTGCCGAACAGTGTCCCAAGACACAAGAAGAAGAGGAGGATATGTCCCGTGTTCCATATGCAAGTGCAGTGGGTAGCCTGATGTATGCAATGGTCTGTACTAGACCAGACATTGCACATGCAATGGGATTATTGAGCAGGTTTATGTCAAACCCAGGGAAGGAGCATTGGACAGCAGTGAAGCGGGTTTTCAGATATTTACGTGGCACTAGTGATTATGGCTTGTGCTACCAGGGAAGACCAGGATTGGAAAGAATGTTGGACATTCGTGGTTTTGCTGATGCAGACTGGGCTGGAGATCTGGACCAAAGAAGATCTACAAGTGGGTATGTGTTTAGCCTATTTGGAGGTACAGTCAATTGGATGAGTAAAAGACAGTCTGTAGTGGTGCTTTCAATTACAGAGGCAGAATACATAGCAGCCACTCATGCAAGCAAGGAAGCAGTTTTGTTGCAGAGATTGTGTTCAAGTATGGGGTTGGTACAAAAAACTATAAGGATAGACTGTGATAGCCAAAGTGAAATTTTCTTGGCTAAGAACCCTGCTTATCATTCAAAGACAAAGCACATTGATGTTCAATATCACTTTGTTAGAGATATGATTGAGGCTAAAAGGGTGTGGCTGGTAAAGGTGGACACTCTGAAGAATGTTGTAGATGCATTGACGAAGTCTGTGAGCACTCAGAAGTTCTCTTGGTGTAGAGAAACAATGGGTGTTGAAGAATTGGGCAAATGACTAAGCTCTCTTGTGGCCCCCCGTGGAAAGAAAACAACAAGTGGGAGAATGTTGGGTATGTGTTATATTCTTTCCACGATTAGCCCCACACGCTGTATGTTGCGTTGGGCGTAGCTGGGGGGTCACGAGGGGCGAAGTAGTCCCCACTCATAGGCGGATCCGCCCATGGTTTTTTGCATGGTTTTGCACATGGTTTTGGGGTTCGATGGTTTTCGGCCCCTGGTATTTTGTAGATCCGGTCAAGGGAACTACGGTTATGTTCTAATCCAGGGTTAATGGATTGGGGTTTATGTATGCTCCGGCATGTATATATATGTGTTGTAACACTAAAAGGAATATAATGAAAATCAAGCTGGTCGTCCCGATTTGGGATCCAAGGGAAAATCTCTATGTTTATCTGTTTTATGTTTTATGCTCTTGCTATTGTTTATTTTCTGTTATAAGATTCGTGTGTAGATATTTCTGTTCAGGGTTAAAACCTACAGCACAGCAGCCAACATGGGTTGATGCCATGGTTGAGGAGTATGACTCCATTATCAAAAACAATGCATGGGAAGTGGTCCCAAGACCAGTGGAGGAGTCAGTGGTTGGATCTAGGTGGATCTACAAGGTGAAGAAAGTAGCATATGGGAGTGTGGAGGAATAAATGTCTAGATTTGTGGCTCGAGGATTCTCACAGGTAGAGAGGATTGACTATGAGGAGAATTTTATACTGGTTTCAAGGTACTCATCGATTAGATCTATCCTTTCACTCTCAGCACAGATCGGGTGGTAGATAAATTAGATGGATGTAAAGGCAGCCTTTCCTAATGGAGTTATTGAGGAAGAAGTATACATTGAGAAGCCACAAGGTTTTTAGATCTTTGACAGGGAGCTGCATGTGTGCAAACTCAAGGGAGCATTGTATGGGCTGAAGCAAGAACCTTGTGCTTGGTACACCATGATCGACAGCTATTTCACCGAGTTGGGCTTTACAAAGAGTGAAGCGGATGCGAACCTATATCATATTGTGGTTGATGGTAAGATTTTGATTATTTTACTTTAAGTTGATGATCTTATACTGAAAGGTGATGAGAAGCTCATAAATTCTTGCAAAGAGGATCTTGCAAGAGAGTTTGAGATGAAATACATGGGGCTCTTGCACTATTTCCTTGGCTTGGAAATATGGCAAAGATATGGGGAGCTATTTGTATCTGAGGGAAATTATGCCAAGGAGATTATGAGGAAGTTCCACATGGAGGGCACCAACACATGGAGACTCCTTTTGCAGGAAACTGGAGGAAGGGGGATGCTACTTCAGGTGAGGGAGAGGATGCTACTATTTATAGGAATCTTGTGGGTTCACTTATGTATTTGGTGAATACACGACCAGACATATTCTATGCAGTTAACCATGTTATTAAAGCTATGGTTAAGCCTACCAAACTCTTTTGGAAGGCAGGGAAGCATGTGTTGAGATATCTCAGGGGCACTATAGAGTATGGATTATTGTACAAACAGAAAGAGGAAGTGAAGCTTCAAGGCTTCACTGATGCAGATTGGGCAAGTAGTCCATCAAACAGGAAGAGCACATCAGGGGGAATCTTCAGCATAGGATTAGCAACAGTTTCTTGGTACAGCAAGAAACAAATATCAGTTGCACTCAATTCAGGCGAGGCAGAGTAGACGTGAGCTAGTCAGGCTACATGCGAGGCCATATGGATGAGGAAGATACTTGTTGGTTTTTTTCGATCATCATATGGATCCAACGGTGATACATTGTGATAACCAGAGTTGCATAAAACTCTCGGTTAATCTAGTATTCCATGAAAGGTCCAAGCATATTGACATCTGGTACCATCATCTCAGAGCTTGTGTTCAGAGGCACATTATGTTGTTGCAATACATTCCCACGGAAGATCGGGATGAAGATATCTTGACGAAGTCACTTGCGAAGAGAAAATTTGAATACCACAGAGGCGAGATAGGGGTAGATGATAATCCCTTTCTTGTTGAGAGGGAGTGTTGAAATTCAACAAGAAAATACACCACATACTAGTGTGGGATTCCAGTCACACATGAGTGAGGAATTCAGTGACACATTAGTTCTAAATGTGGGCGTCTAATTTTTAAATAAATTGGACAATAAATTGTAATATTCTCTCATAAAAACTTGTAATAGTTAACTAAGTGTGATAGACTTAGTTAGCTCAAGAATTTTGAGTTTAGGGTCAAAGGTGAGGCATGTAGATTGATTCTGTTATTTACAGGGTCCAGTTGCAGATGTAGAACTAATGTGGTTTGAGTGCAATCAGTTAACTCAACTTAATTGAGTTGAAATCAATTTAACTAGTTCTAAATGAGTGATGAGATAGTGGAAGGTCAAGTGAATTAAAATAGATTTAATTCAGAAGTAGTGATTTACCAAGTAACTAATGATTCACTATTAATAGTTGCATGCATGTTAATTTTGATGATGACCCAATTGAGACAAAGGTTATAGGTAAGTAAACTATCAGTTGTATTATTAGCGAATTTCCCGAGCACAATTATAAAGCCACATGATGCCCATGATGGATTACACAGTCAAGGAAGGTTGGAATTCCTATTTAATATGAATTATTTTTCCTAGGGATTACGTGAGCAAGGTAGGTTGAAGGTGGGCATGAAATTTTCTATGTATTGGTCCAATTTTTCCTAGATCAGTGTGAGACGATTGGTAGAGTGTATGAAGTTCTTGTGAGCACACGTGAATTGTATTGTTTCATGATTCCTTGGCTGAATATACAATAAAGATGGAGAGGTTTTGAGCATTTTCTTTCCCCAGGAAAATATTTTGTTGTGTGATTGATTTACTTATTTCTCTTACTTGCATGTGATTGAGCAGTCGTGATTTATATTCCACAAATATTGTAGAAAGATTCAGTATCTTTTTTTAGTACATTCATGATCGGATTGAATCCATTGGTGTAATTTCTACATAGAGGATCAGAGAAGGAAAAGAAATATCTTCTGAAATACTATACAAAGTGGAAAGGAAAAATGAGCAGGGTCTATGAATGGGTATTGTATTCTGATCCAAAGTTGGATAATCAGCGTTTCAAGAATATAGTTGATAGTGCAATATTGTGGAAGAGGAAAAGGAAGAAAAATCTTATCGTCGATGGGGGGCTGAAGTAAAGAAAACGCAACGTGGAAAACCAATCATTTGATAGCCTAATTGTTAAATCTAAATTTCTTGGCACATTTTAGTTGACATGAGGCATAAAGGAACACCTGGCAACAAACGAAGGAGCGCATTTTATTTTTTGTGGCAAATTATTATGAATTTTGTAAATATAGATCAATATTCTAGTCACAAAATAACAAAGAATTTCAATATTGGCAGTCAAATCACAATAATTATCCTCATGCATCCAAACAGCAAGTAAAATAGTGACCAAATAAACAGGCAAAGGTTGAGATTTTCTAAGCTTAAAATCAGCTAGAACATTCAGTGGCAGATCTTCTGACTTTTTTAGCATCCAAAGGACCATATTTGGCAGTTTATTGAATGCTTGGAAGCCAATAGATTCTGAAGATAATTCTAACAGCTCCAGCAATACCTACAGCTCGAGACTCTTTGCAACTTGTATATTTTTAGCTCATATTTGTTATTGTATTAGATTTCATTTGATAGCAAACTAGGAAGCAAATTAAAAAAAAAATTGTTATTTATGGAAGGGTCTTGTAATTTGAAGAGGTTCAGTCCTTAAGAGGGAAGCTCCTTGGGTTCTTTGTATTAGTTATTTTATAAATTAATCAAGACTGTCTGGGTCAGAAGTACCAAGATTTTAAGCCCAAAGTTTCTTGTGATGGCAATTTTTTGTCTATGTTTTCTTATGGTATAGTATTTGTATTTCCTTCTTGATCAATTCATTGAATGTATTGTCTTCTAGTATTTCGAATAAGTTTAAATGAAACATAATTCATCTATTGTGATGCTCTATTTCATATATTCAAATACTTTCACTCTTACCCTCTAAATCCAGTTTAGAATTCATTCTTGTTGATGCCCTAAATTTGATGGATTGTTTTCTCCTTTTCAATTTGCCACCCTATGATTATTTATATGTCAAAGAAAGTGTTTTCTACCTCGCCTTTGGCATATTTTGTTCCATTAACCGAGTATCCAACAGACCTTTGATGAAGTTTCATATTATTTGACTCCATCGCCCAATGGATTGTCTCTCTCTTTCCCAACCAAACCTCTCTTAAACCCTACCATACATAAGAACTAGTCATTGCATTAAGTACACATCCAGCTGTTGAGGTCACACTGGGTGATTGAGCTGTCAGAGAGAGCCTTGTCTGGGTTGGAGGGGCTAACCTTCAATCTAAAAGATGGTTTTAAGGTTACCTCGGATATTTCCTTCACTTCCATGACAATTTCTAACTGATAACAGGTACCAATAATCTCTAAAGATGAGCATGTTCGATGCACTTTATGGGAGTTGCAATACTCCTATCAGTTGGAGTGATCTAGTTAATAGGGTCCTTATTGGGCCTTATATGCTAAAAGACATGGCGCAGCAAATGCAGATCATCGGGAAAAATTGAAAGGTGGCAAAATACAGGCATGAAAGCTATGTGGATCAGCATAGGGTGCATAAGGAGTTCCAAGTTGGGGAACATGTTTACTTGAGAGATATACCCAAAAAAATTTCTTAAAGATTGGGTCATGTGCCAAGTTGGTACCACAGTTTTTTGGGCTTTAAGATACTTGAAAAAATAGGGCCAGGGTCCTATAGGTTGGCCTTACCTCCATCAGTAAAATCCCATGATTTTTTTCATGTGTCTTTGCTTAAAAGATATGTACAAGACTCTAATCATGTGATTGATTGTTATGTGGCACAGGTGGAACCAGAGGGAGAGTTTCACCCAGAGCCACTACGCATCCTAGACCAAAGGAGCCTCACACACTAGAATTGAGCAATAAAGCAAAGTCAAAGTGTAATGGAGGCACTTTGGTCCCAAGGAAGCCACTTGGGAATGGTTGATTCAATAAGGGCATCATATCCTTTTTTGTTTGTTGGTTGATTCAAATATGTGCCTACATATTCATATGCTAGGGGACATGATCAGTTGTAATTATAGTTCACAAAGCTCTTGTGGGGTGGAGAACTTGATTTTGATATTGCATATCGTAATATGATATATCATAATGTGTTATTACGTTGTGACTTGGAGACCCAAAGTACATGATCGGACACATAACCTAGCGGAAGGACCTAGCAAAACCATGTTGGAAAGGTGTGGAATCGTCGAGGATATAGGTGAGGGGCCACAAGTATTTTTATGCCATATGGATAGTGGTCAGAACCAGCTGTGGGGCCTCATGGCAATTACATCTATCAATTATCGCAGAGGCATGAGCTCAAACGGACAATGGAGGTTCATCTACAAAATCGACCTTTGATGTGATAGTGCCCCCCCCCCTTTCACGTCAACAAGAAGCGGGGGGGGGTCGCACTTTAATTGTATTCATTAATTTTTGGAAATCAATGGTAAATAAAATACAAGGGCCTCCCCTCATGGATTAAGAAAGGGGGCCATAATTATTGGACGTGAGCCCTCGGATGAGTCGAGGGATGTATGTTCATTCAATCTTCGCCTAGGCAGGGCCTTCCCCTCTGTGACGTCGGTGAAGGAGGGGGGGTAGCACTTTGATTGTTTTTTGTTGATTGCATTGGTTGATTTGGTTTGTGGGATGGTGGAGGGTCATCAAGGGTGGGCCCATTGTTAAATGCATGTGTGCAACGGTGGCTTGTGTGGAATATGTGTGTGTGTGTGTGTGTGTGTGTTGATTTTTGTAGCATCGTAAAGTGTTATAAGTCTCAAACTTTGTGAGGAGACTTGGACATCAGTATTCCAAAGAACCCAGAAAGCGTTTTTGGAAATTCCACTCGGTTCATGTCTTATTAAAATAATTAATTATTTTAATGGAAACCCTAAGTCTAAACTTAGGGAAATTAAATAATTAAAGGGTATTAATAAGACAAAGTGAATCTTCTAGTAAACGAAGATCAAGTCAAGTTTTAATCTTAGCCATTGATTAGACTTCTAATTTGGGTCGTTGATTCATCAACGAGAAGATTATAAAAGAAGGCTTGAAGGTAATTTGAAAAATAAGCCGGGCATACACTCAGTACCCGAAGGAGATCAATTCTGAAGGAATATAATTTGATCTTAGTGTGAGAGTTGCAGAGCAGAGAGTTATAGAAGCAGAGGGGGAACGAGGGAGTCAGTAGTGACTGTGCTCGAGTAAAAAGGGACGCAGTGGGTCACAGGAGGAAGCACAGAGCTACAGTGCAGTGATCCCATGCAGAGTCTATGCAGACGTACGTAGTCCAGCGCAGGGACTGCGCAAAGAAACACGCAGATAGGCACAAAGAAGAGCAGAGGTTGATCCAAGTGTCAGGAAATTGTTGGGAGGAGACGAGAATTTTGTCTCAGGTGTTTTCAGATTTTGTCTGCCAGTGTATTCCTTGTAAATATTCATTTGCTGAATAATATTAATAAAACCCTCATTTGTTGCACCATTTTTCCCGCATTGGGTTTTTCCGGGTACATTTATCCAAAAATAAATGTGTACATGTGATTGGTTCTTATGATTATGTTCTTCATTGTTTACGTCTTTGCATATATAATTGTGAATGTTGCAACAGTATTTATTTCAAAGTTTACTGATAGATTTATGTAAATAAATCATTGAATTAATAAGTAGGAGAAATAAATCTATCACTGCGATTGTAGATTTTCATATTGAAATTTTCACATGGTATTAGAACCAGAGATTAGTAACATGAACAAAGAATCTACAAGTGAACAAAAATCTGACATTGTGACAGCAGGTCAGAGGGGTTCACGCAGTTCTCCAGAGAGGGAAAGAAACATGATAGAACATATGGATCACGATGTTTCTATTCTGGCATCCAGACTTGAAGAATAATTTGCTTGTGTGTCAAGCATTGCTTCTCTGGAGGTCTGGTACATTGACAGTGGAGCTTCTGCTCATATGACAGGAGTACGAGAATTTTTTCCCGATCACTGAGAGGAGCATATGAATTTTAAAATAACCATGGATAATAAAGAAACAATTACCCCTATTGGAAGAGGCACCGTAGTATTTCAGACCGAGGCGGAAATAAGCTTCCGGCCACTAATGTACAGCATGTTCCCAAATTGGGGATGAACTTTCTCTCAGTGTATCAACTTCAAAACCGAGGTTATGACATTTACTTCATTGGTAACAGGGTTTACGTCAAACATCCCAGTGGGAAGAAGAAAGCACATATCGGAGTAAGGAGAAACAAAATTTATAAGTTGCAGCTCGAATCCCCGATGGCATTGATTGGCAGCGCTGATGAAACAGATCTGAATGAACTATGGCACAAAAGAATGGGACATTTGCATCATGTGGTGCTTAAAATTCTCAATAAAACTGTCATGGGAGTTCCAGAACTGAGCACCAAGCGGGATGTAGAAATTATATAATATATGCATTATATATACAGATTCTCCTAACCTAACAAATTTAACTTCTTTCTAAATACAGAATCCTTCCACTGTTAATCTTTTGCGGAAATTATAAACTCAAATGCAAACACATGAAGCAACAAAAACAATCGCACATAACACAATTGTTTAATGAGAAAGCCTAAAGCTAAAAACCCCAACTATCATATATTATGTATCATGGAGATCATGTAACAATCTCATACAAAGCTTAGTACATCAAGCTCTCAGTACAATACAATCGTCACACACTATCATGAAGAAATATGCAAATCCATGCACTGATTTCTCGCCACCTGACAGCTTGCCTCCACTGTGCAATCCATGCTGAAGAAGACCCCTGAATGAATTTGAATTACCCTTGCCTTGACTGTGCAATCCTCATTGGCAACTCCAATGTGTGTGTCATGTAATCAATGCATCACTATAGTCACAACAGATAGTCCATCTCACCCTTTCACCTATCTCTCCACTGGGTCTCCACTGGAACTGACATGCACTGTAGTTAATTGTTGTATTTGTTCAATTGATTAGTGAGTTATTATTTGTGAATTAATTAACTAATTAATTCCCTCCACTCTCACTAGTGTATCATTCAGTTAGATTAGATACAACTAGCTCAACTGAGTTTAACTCCAATAACTGAGTTAAACTGAATAACAACTCCATGGACTACTCTTCCAACTCTATCATAACTTTGCCACTTCAGTTCTAACTGAGTCCTCCATGCATGAACCACCAGTAAACCCTAGGAATTGCATAATTCCTTCAGCTGCCCACTGATTTTCCAAATTTGTAAACTAAAATAAAGTGCTCCAAGAGAATAAGTTGTTGTTTAGAGTATGATTATTATTAAGGGCTAATAATAATCGACACATCTATTTTTAGATCAACAATCTATAAATAGACTTCTCCCAATCTTCTAAAAATAGAATTTCATCTATTTTCCCAACTTGACCAACTATCTAGAAATAGCATCCTGAAACTTCTGAAATATGATCACCATGTCTAAAAATAGACTTACACCTAAAAATAGCCTGCGGGCCCACTTAGTGAAGGCGACTGTTTATCACTAAGCTCATCATCTTGTTGAATCTCAACACAGGACGAGGTCTGCAGAGGGTGCGTACAGGGTAAATATGCCAAGGCAACTTATCAGAGAAGCAGCAATAGGGACAAGAGTGTATTAGGCCTTATACACTCGGATATCTGTGGACCAATGTCCACTAGAGCTCTTAGTGGTGCTGAGTATTTCGTCACCTTTATTGATGACCATTCCAGGAAAACCTGGATCTACTTTTTGAAGACCAAGGACGAAGTCTTTATTTGGTTTAAAGAGTTTAAAGCTATGGTAGAAAATATGACAGGAAAACGGATCAAGGTAATGTGTTCATACAATGGTGGTGAATACACATACAGAGAATTCATTGGGTTCTGTGCAAGGGAAGGTATCAGAAGAGAGTGGACCGCTCCATATAATACGAAGCAGAATGGTCATGTGGCAGAAAGGAAAAATAGGACTATTGTCGAGGCTGCAAGGGCGATGTTGTATGATCAAGAAATGACCAATTTTTTGTGAACTGAAGCTTGTAATACGCCTATGTTCAGAATAGGATCCCTCATGCTACATTGGGAAATATCGCGCCGAAAAATTTCTTCACTGGCAGCAAGCCTGAAGTGACTCACTTTAGGATCTTCGGCAGTACAGCTTACTGTCATGTGCCCAGTGAGAAGAGGAAGAAGTTGGATATGATTGTAGAAAATGAGTATCTAGTAGGATATAGTGAGAATGCAAAGGCATATCGCATCTATATTCCTAAGAGAAAGAAATTTGTGGTGCGAAAGGATATGAAATTATTGGAGGAGAAGGCCTTCAGAAGATCCCACAAGTTGCCTTCTTCTACGCAGTTTGAGGAGGATCCACTGGTTCTACCTTAACAACCAGCAGCAAAAAATTCAGCTGCCCCTCCAAGGCATGAGGATCCAAGGGAAATTTACCCTAAGGACTTGCAGGAGGGAGAGCAGGTAAATCCGCCCACTACCAGTGGGAGAACGAGCACGGAACTCTGACAAATTATGAGGGATGCAGAAGACTTTGTCGAAGTCCCCCGAAATTAGAAGAGACAGCGTAAGCAGCCTGAGAGGTATCAAGCCTTGGTTGCACAGGTTGGGGAACCTTCCAGTTTTTGGGAAGGAGCTCAGCACCAGGTGTGGGTAGATGAAATGGTGGAAGAGTACAGTTCCATTATGACGAATTATGTTTGGGAAGTGGTCCCCAGACCTCAGGAAAGATCAGTTGTAGGATCAAGGTGGATCTACAAGGTCAAGTATGTCGCAGATGGCAGCATCGAGAAATTTAAATCCAGTTTTTTGGCTAAGGGATATGAAGGGATATTTTATGAAGAAACCTTCGCCCCAGTAACCAGATATACCTCTATTAGATCTGTGATATCCCATGTTGCGCAGATGGGATGGGATATTCGTCGAATGGACATCAAGACTGTGTTCTTGAATGGGGTGACAAAAGAAGAGGTGTATATTGAACAACCAGAAGGCTTCGAGACACATGATCAGAAGACTCATGTGTGCAGGCTCAAGAAAGCCTTGTATGGACTAAAGAAAGCTCCTAGAACCCGGTATGGTCGAATTGATAGCTACTTGCAAAAGATGGGATTCGTCAAGAGTGACGCAGATCCCAATCTCTACTATCTAAGGGTAGGGAGTGAGCCCCTGATCTTGGTTTTATATGTAGATGATATATTTATGACAAGACCATCGAGGCTCATCACAGACTGCAAGAAGAATTTGGCTACGGAATTTGACATGAAGGATCTAGGGCTAATGCACTATTTTCTGGGGTTGGAAATTTGGCAGCAGAAGGGAGAGATATTTCTTGGTCAAGGAAGATATACTACAAATATTCTAAAGAGATTTCATATGGAGGATTGTAGACCCATGACGACTCCAATGATCACCAACTAGAAGAAAATCGACACATCCGAAGATGATGAGGTTGATCCTAATCTGTATAGGTAGTTCATAAGATCATTGATGTATCTAGTAAACAAAAGGACAGACATATGTTATGCTGTAAATACCCTCATTCAGTTCATGGTAGAACCTAATAGGGCTCAGGGCAGCAGCTAAGCATGTTTTCAGTTACCTTCAAGGAACATTTGAGCTTGGCTTTAAGTACACCCATAGCATTGATGTTAGGTTGAATGGGTTCACCGATGCAAATTGGGCTAGGATTCCAGTAGATCGGAAGAGTACCAGTGGGTATTGTTTCATTCTAGGATCAGGAATGACTTCCTGGTGCAGCAAGAAACAGAAATTTGTGACACTGAGCACATCAGAGGTTGAATATATGGTAGCTAGCACAGCTTCGTGTGAGGCCTTATGGCTTCAGAAACTGCTTTTGAACCTACTAAAGGAGAAAACGAAAGCGAACAATATCTTATGTGATAATCAGAGTTGCATCAAGCTCTCTGAAAATCTTGTGTTTCATGATCGGTCGTAGCACATTGACATCAGGTGTCACTTCATCAGGGACTATATCCAACGATGAGTTATCTAGTTGCAATACACTCCAACAGGAGAACAAGTGGCAAGCATTCTCACGAAATCTCTGGGGAAGACTAAGTTTTTCTACTTCAGGGAGAAGAAGGGAATGATCAAGGATCCATTCCAGTAGCAGGAATTGATAGGATCGGGATTCAGAGGGAGGTGTAGTACAGATGCAGCAATGACAGTGGCAATGTCATGGACAGTAGTACAGAAGGTAGCAGCACAGCAGATGAGGGGCAGCGTCCAAAGATCAGCAGCACAGAGGATGCTTCAAAATTAGAGCAACATGCAGCAGGCATATTGCGGGTACACTTTCCTCGCTAAGAGGGAGTGTTGATTTTTTTAGCATCGGAAAGTGTTCTAAGTCTCAAAATTTGTGCGGAGACTTGGACATCAGCATTCCAAAGAACCCAAAAACCATTTGTGGAAATTCCACTCGGTTCATGTATTATTAAAATAATTAATTATTTTAATGGAAACCCTAAGTCTAAACTTAGGAAAATTAAATAATTAAAGGGTATTAATAAGAAAAAGTGTAAATCTTCTAGAAAATGAAGATCAAGTCAAGTTTTAATCTTAGCCATTGATTAGACTTCTAATCTGGGTTGTTGATTCATCAACGAGAAGATTATAAAAGAAGGCTTGAGGCTCATTTGGAAAATAAGTCGGGCATACACTCAATACCCGAAGGAGATCAATTCTGAAGGAATAGAATTTGATCTCAGTGGGAGAGTTACAGGGTGGAGAGTTGCAGAAGAAGAAGGAAAAGGAGGGAGTCATTAGTGACTGAGCTCGAGGACAGAGGGACGCAGTGGGTCACAAGAGGCAGTGCAGTGATCCCACGCAGAGCCTACACATACTTATGCATTCCAGCGCAGGGACAGCGTAGAGAAACACGCAGACAGACACAGAGGAGAGCAGAGGTTGATCCGGGTGTCAGGAAATTTTCGGGAGGAGCCGAGAATTCTGTATTAGGTGTTTTCAGGTTTTATCTTCCAGTGTATTCCTTGTAAAGATTAATTTGCTGAAGAATATTAATAAAACCCTCATTTGTTCCTCCAGTTTTCACGCATTGGGTTTTTCCGAGGACATTTGTCCAAAAATAACTGTGATTGGTTCTTATGCTTATGTTCTTCATTGTTTACTTCTCTGCATATATAATTGTGAATTTTGTAGTAGTATTTATTTCGAAGTTTACTGGTATATTTCTATAAATAACTTATTGAAGTAATAAGTAGGAGAAATAAAGCTATCACTGCAACTATAGATTTTCAGATTGAAAATTTCACAATATATATATATATGCATGAATGATATAACAACATGAAACATGGCACGTGGGTGCCATATGGTGGGAATAGTAAGGTGGTACATTTAAACTAATGAGACTTTTAAGGGATCATAATTTGTAATCTTGGAGTCCAAATTGGAAAAAATTTATATCACCGGAAAGGTCTTGCCTAGACGAGTATGATGATGACATCCAAGTTGAGTTTTGGAAACTCGGAAGAAAGGCAAAAAAATTTCCCCATTTCTCAATTGTATTAGGGAAGTTGGGTTAGCATAATAAATACACTCCTAAGGGTAAGAGGGTGTGTTTACATCACTTTCTTGATATGGCCCCACCAAATAGATGCTCTGGCAATCAAATTAATGACAGTCACTCTAACATTCATATTTCTAGAGTATTAGTGTACCTGAAAGTATTTTTGAATCCCAAGAAGCCAAGCTCCAACTACTTGACCAAGTTACACCTCACCATGAAAGGTAGGAGGCTTCATGTTTCTAAATTATTCATGCATATAATAGTTCAAACTATTCAAAGGGACGAATAGTTTGAACTATTACGAATTTATTCTTCAATGGTGATTGTTACTTGGCCAAATGATTTAGATGATGTATATGTCCCATCATTCTAGATTTGATATTTACTACTTTGAGACCCATTTTCTTTGAGTGACCCTTGCTAGCGTTACTTGAAACATACCTTTGATGCATTGGCCTTTGTATTTATGTCAAATTCTACAACATGGCATCATTAATTAATTTTGGTATTCTTTAGCTTTGATTTCCCCTTACTTTAGACTCAATCTCTTACTGATTCCTACCTATGTTATATGCTTCAAATACTTTGTGTATCCTCCATGGCAATAATGTTACAATTCCTCAAAACTAGCTTTTTATGATTTAATTAAACACTAGTATTTGTGTACAAGAATAATATTCTAACTAATCATAGTAAAAAAAATGTTGTCATTCATGACCCTTCATGTTGTAATCATAATATATTACACCAAATTGTAACCTATCCATGCACTATTTTATCAAAAAACATTTAAATTTATTGTCTATTTATGTTGATAGGCATTTTATTGTGGGGTTCTTGTTAGTGACATTGTTGAGATTCGTCATCTTCAACAGTGTCACCTCGCAAATATCAACCTTGCCCGGCCCAATACAAAAGCTGAATTTTTTTTCTATTTTTTCTCGTTTCACGGCCTTTGCACATTTTCTTGTCTTGTCTCATCCTTTGCACAGGGTCCATCTCATCTAGGAACCTTCGCACGAGTTGAAGAGACCGATTACATGATCGTTGTAGGTGCCCTTATTTATTTGATTCACTCCACCCCTGCCTTGGATTGGATTGAATTCAAAGCAACCATTTCATCTCTCACCACTCACCCAATATGTTCCTCCCAATTCGGCTTTGCAATCTTTTTCTATCATATCATGGCGGCTGTAGAATCAATCCCCTCCCTTGCTCCCAACTCTATAGAAGAGGGAACTCAGAAATCATCGTCAATGGCTAGAGGATCAAATATCTATATTTTAAGTGATCTCGATGCTTCCAGGGAAGATGTGCTCAATCGGATTCAGAGCCTCAAAAATGACTTGTAAGATTGGCGTGCTAAGCTTGATACTCAAATCAAGACTCATCGACGGGATCTTGGAGATATGAATAATTTCCTCAATGATGAGGTGGAAAAACTGAGATCTTAGTTCCAAGAGTTGAAAAACAGTTTTGCTAAAGCATCTAGATGAATCTACTAAACTTACTTCCCTGATTTCCAATGTCCCTGAGAAAGAAGAAGCAGTGTTTTCCGATTCTTAATTTGGAAGGAGAGGGAACTAGAGACGCCCATAACCAGTGTTATTTATTTCTATTGAATGTTCTTGTTATAGTATATAAATCTAGGAACCGTCGCACAGAGTCCATCGATCTCATCTAGGAACCTTGAAGTCTTTGATATGGAGTCCATCTCATCTACTGGAGAAGAAAGATTTCACCTCCTTTCGCTGACATAGGTCTTGCAGGTCTCCCAGGGGAAGAAAATATTTATTATGTAAGTCGCCTAAACAAGGCCCATGGAAAAGTTGCTTTCCAAATCGAATTTTCAACTTTACATTTCTTGTCGCTTCAACCTCGTTTGAGCGCAGGATTTTAAGGCATGCAAGCAACTTAGTTTTATAAGTCGATAAGTCCCAGTTCGGAGAGAATACAATTTTTGAAAGAGCGACGATGTTTGAAAATTGAGTGCACAGGCTAATCACTTTACATTTCAATTTCATTTCATAGATAACAGATGTCGAACCCTCCAAGAATTGAAATTTTTGGAGCCAATTTTCTTAAAATAAAATAGGGGTTTTGCAACATACTTACAAAAATAGTAAATGTAAAAGTCTAGAAAGAAACCTTTAGATTTTTATGAGACACTCAATAGACAAAGCAATGCCATGTATTGATTTCTCTGATTTACCACATATTTTGAGGCAGCACAATATTTCCTACCCGAGCTCCGCAAGAAAAAGTCTAAAGAGTCTAGCCGTCTTACTCGATCGCCGCACGACTTTTCCAGAAGATAATCTGAGAAAAGATATCCCCAGGGATTTTCAAAATTTCTGAATAGTTTTTCCATTCCTCCCTATAACGGCTGATGTAGCTAAACCTTGGGGGGGCACATATCTCCCTGTAAAAATTTTATGGAGTGTTCCATTAACGGTGTTCCATTGCTTTTCTCATCCACCCAAATTTGTTGGGATACAAAACCATGTTTGCATTATGTTTAACAAGTGTGTTCCTCAAAACAAAAAAATCATTCTGACATTACAGTGGAAATTCACGTGAAGAGAGAATGTACAGCACTTGTGTTTAACTGTTAGTTAAATCACAATAATCAACTCTATCGTTTGGCACGCACAGCATGGATGATATGTGATGTGGATAACCAAATCCTAGCTGCCTAAGGTCAAAAAAATTATTAGGCGTGCAGTGTCAACTCAGCTCAGTGAATTGTCTAGTGGATGCCAAATCCGAGCTTCTTGAGGAAAAACACGTCATTTTTCATTATGGTACTATAAATTTGGTTAAAAGAGAACTTACTTTAAAGGTGGTAAAATTTAACTTCACGTGTGTGAATAGTTTTTTCAAGCTAAGTTTTCTGGGGTGGTTTATAAGGTGTGATTTTTATTTTGATTTAATGTTAGTTTTAAAATGATTTTAAGTATTATTGTGAAAATTAAATCATTTTTCTTTTATTTAAATAATTTTATGGATACACCCGTTGTGACAATGATTGCGTGCCATTTTCCTCGTAATCAATTGAAATGGTCCCATGTATTATCATGAAAAAAAATCTACAAATATGTGAAAATATAACAAAACAAAAAAATCTACAAATACAACTGTGAAAAAAAATAAAAATCTAAAAAAAATCTACAAATACAACTGTGAAAATATAACAGAAAAAAAATCTACAAATACAACTATCTAAAGAGATTACTATTAAAAGTCTTATAAAATGTAAGCTCCTAAAAATTCTAGGTTTTAAAAAATATAAACCCTAAGGTGTTTTGTTAAAACACTTTTTATGTCGATAGGCATTTATTGTGAGGTTTATGTTCGTGACAATGTTGAGATTCGTCATCTGCAACAGCTGGCGTTAATCTCAACAGTACATTATCATTTAATTTTGATATGAATACACAAGGACTAAGGTTCTGGAAACATCGCTTTCAATGTCTTTAAGTTCATTATCCGCACGATCGAGCTGACCCAAACCAACTTGCCAGGCCCCCTAACAAAGACCTGCATACTAGATTCAACTCTCTTTTCATCGTTGTAACCTGGCCTTCCAACTCTCTTTCCATTGTTGTAACCTAGCTTGTTGCACTCTTTCTTTTTTCCGGGTTCATTTACCACCCCAATAGGAGCAAACTCCCCCAATTCCCAAGCTCGGGTTCTTTGAATCTCCTTCCTCAGCCCTTTGAATTGTGTGTAAGAGTGCTCTCGAGCAAATGAGATGATGACAATCATGACAGGGTTATTCATGGAGAAACGAAGGTACTTTCAGTTCCTTAATCTTTGTCATCATCAAGTTCCTTCCTCATATCTCATCACCCTATTCACTATTACCTGAAGTTACCACAACTGTTATCTTATCTATTGCGGTTCTCGAATAACCTAGTTACCAATTCAACACTCACACATTAAGCAATAACAGACATACTTCTATACATATAAAGAAGAATTCATAGTCAGTCATTCCCAGTCTCATAGCCAAGAGGGTTAACGAGAGGGGTGATGCCACAAAGTAAGTCGATAGTCGACCATCGCCAATCAGAGTTTGTGCATCCAACCAAACCAATGAATCGAATCCGCGTGAGCTAGTCGTTGAAGGGACAGATAACGAAAGGAGGCATTCAAGCTACTTTATGCATTGAAAGAAGC
Source organism: Pinus albicaulis (assembly GCA_034641835.2). Lineage (NCBI taxonomy): Eukaryota > Viridiplantae > Streptophyta > Pinopsida > Pinales > Pinaceae > Pinus > Pinus albicaulis. The sequence continues at coordinate 1,237,942,254 of CM076574.1, read as the reverse complement.
ATGATTTCCCTATATATCCCACCCAAGCAAAGGGGTTATTCATGGGAACAACTTTGGCGAAGTCCAAAGGGATTAATCATGGGAGAAACGATAGGTCCTTGATTCTATATTTTGTCTTATTTCAAGAGCACCAAGTTAGTGGCTTCTAAAACCTTCTCTATTTTTCTGTAATGATGTCAAGTTTTTTTGTTAAAGTTGTTAGGGTTGAATTATGTGTTTTTTCCTAGAGTTTAGATGATCATGTTTGATATTGTTCGATAGAACTTAAATTTCAGGGGTTGTGATTTGGATTAGGTTAATATCGCTATTGGGACCAAAAATGTTTATTGTTGGGTTTTGCATAAATTTGTCATTTATTATTCCTTTACCAAATCGATAAAGGAAGGCAAAGGCAATCTAATCCGTCAAGTTATGCTCTTCCCAAAGCGAGTGAATTGCATGTAGAGCGAATTACAGGAGCTCATTGTCTAATTGGCTTAAACTTACTGCTCATAACAGTGATGTTGTAGGTTCGAGCCCTAATAAGTGATGATGGAAAAATACCGGCAATATTTTAATGGTGCCAACATTCAATCGCTTCCTCAAATCCATATTTATAACTCAGAAAAAATATGGTTCCATCCAAAGAACAAATACGCTATACCCAAATATTTTAGCTTTACAATTTTTCCAATCTAAAACATTTATGATTAACATGCTTTATCTCTAAAATTACTCATCTTCAAACTGTAATGTTGCATACAATTTGTTTATGACATATGATGCATGCCTTCAGGCATTACCATTCAACTTCAAGGTTGGGCATATTAACAGATTCCCTATTCTATGTTCTTAATTTCACAGAGTTGGCCAAATCATTATAGTCTGGGTACACTCCTATAGGCTCTATGCATTCATAACTATGTTTGTTTCCATTTGGTCTTTCAACCACCATCTACAAGCTAGGCATATTCGCTATATGTTTCATGCTTTCAATACACATAATTAAGATCCAGATTTTTTAAATAGAAAAAAATAATTGTTTAGAAATGAATGTTTTGCCTCAGAGATTCATTCAATACAACTCAGTTATGTTTATAAAGGAAGTTGAATACCAAAGGAATCGAATCTTTTGACATAACATTGAACTTAAAATTGCATGAATAAATCACATGTTGGTCATTCCCAAAACATTCACCACCATTGTCAAAAGGAGATTTCCATTCTGCAGAATTTCACTTAAGGATTAGGTGATTTCCCTTGTGATTTACCTTCACATTCCTTGATCACATTATTGTTGGACTTATACTCGCCAACAAAATCCAGAAACCAATTCAATCATTGAACAAATTAAACGAAGAGTACATACATAAAATTGAAAACTTCAACTCTCCCAACGCAATTATGAACAATGTAATTTCTAGATTGGTGCCCAAAAAAACATACCTCGACGCAAATGGAAAATGGGACCACGCCCCTTGAATTTCAATTCCATAATAGACTCATTCTCTTATGTTCCCAACGAATTTCCTGCCTAACAATGCAAGTCTACGGTCCATATTTTTTACAACACCTCACTCAACATTTCTATCAGATTCTCTTTCACTGCCTGTGCCGAAGTGCAAGCTTAGATCTTATTCGATCTTTCATAAAAGTATTACTCAGTGCATAACTATCTTTGATTTTTAGCGGGCTTAAGAGACATGATCAAATCAGCAATCCAAAAACACTTCATGATTGCATGCTTAGATAGGCTGAAAACTGCTACAGAGTATGGAGAGTTAGCAGTGTCACTAGCAGCATGAAAAAACATACCTGAAGCAAGGCGTTGACCACTCCTTTCATATAAATCTTCTGCAAATGCACCATGATATGACCCTTAGACAAGTTGGGCACTCTTCTTCTTCAGTGCCTTTACCTTTAGATATGCCAAAGAAACTACTCAAAAACACATTGTCTTTTTTATATGACTACATAACTATTTTTGATCTCATGCAGTTGAACCTTTGACTTATCAATTAATCACAATTTTATTCCAACAGAAGGGAATTCCAAAACCCTTATGCAGGAATAATAGTTCCTGTAACTAATTCTAGTTATCTGATTTTGTGCACCCACCATTCCAGGAATGTCATATGAATTCCTGAGCAACTGCTCACACTTTATATTAAGTTGTAATTTGGTACTGACAAATAATAGAGATATGTTTGATTTCATAATCAACACATAAGAAAAGACCTCCATAAAATTGAATCCATATAAAAATTCTCAATTCAATACACATATGTTGCATGGCTTGATTACACGATATTGACACAATTATGTGTTGGCCTCTCCCCTCATATTCACTATTGCTCTCTACTTCTATGCATGTCTCAACCTCCTTAATCCAATCAACAAGGGGCAGAAAGCTCATTAAAAACAACGTGGAGGGCAGAGAGTAAGATATTGAACTCAATCTTTACTGGTGCTCCACAAAATAAGCTTGGCGGGAATCAGGATAGCATTGGTGGATACGATTGCTCGACGGATTCAAAACAGAATGAAATCTAGTCTACCTAGCATCCTCTGAGGGTATGATGTTCATATGAGGCAACAAACATGTTTATATGTGTTTATTTGTGAGTTGTTCATAAGTTTTTTTGTTCAAATTCTTTCATTATTACATTTCAAGCTCACAATCAGAATAAGTAATATTTGAATCTTAAAGTTGTTGCAGAATGATCATAGTTTGTTGGTTTTAAAAATTATTTATGATATTTTTATGCCTTTTGTAGGTAATTGCAAAATTATCATTTGAAATTTGTCTTCAAATTTATTTAATATATTTTAATGATCTTTGCCATCCCTATGATGATACACGTTAATGAAAGAATTGCATATTAATGTTATCCCACCACCCCATATTAACTGGTAATATTTACTTATTTACTTATCTTAACCAGAAAGTGAAAATTAGGAGTTAATGAGTGGATAAAAGATCAAGCACATGATATAAACTATAACCTCATCAAAAAGTGAAGAACACACTTAACCTAGTGAAAAAATGAAAAACACGCCACATTCAACGACACTTCTATCGGCATATCTTTACACCCTTTTGGTGCAAATGCTAGTACATACCCATGTGATCCACTCTAACATCATAAAGTATCTTATTTTGGTTTGTCTTTTACAAAAACAATAAATCATGGAAGCAAAACCAAGTATCCAATCTACAAAATCCTTTCAATGATGGAAAAAATCATAAAGCAAATTAATGTACAACTTCTTCTTCTTCTTCTTTTGCATCTTCACAAACCTTGAGGCTAGTTGCCTCCCCATTAAACTTGTTTCCATTTTGTAGCATCACATTACATCCCATGTTTTTATTTGCCTAAATATTGGGCTTTTAAGAGTTTTGATATGATACTTAATTTCCCTAGAAATTAAATTTTGATTTTTGTGCTCACAAACTATTTTAAAGGCTTAAGGTTATCTCTTTGGTGGGTAATCACTAAGATGATTGTACTTTGTATTGTAAAGTAAATTATGTGGCTAATTTGGCATTATATATGTGTGTGTGGGAGATTTTTTTGTGTATTTAGTTGGTAGATCTTCAATTATTTGAATATGTAGGCAAAATTTTATATTGACATTCTTTTACAATTCTATGAAAATATGATGTATATTGTCGATGGTTTAGTGGTTGAGAACAGCCATTGTCACAATAAAAACTCTAGTTCAAAACCTTGTTAGAATAAATCCCCCATTTATGTTAAAATTCAATTTAAGTTTGATGATCCCACATCAGTTGAGATTGAAAGCTCCCCATGAAACAACAAAAAATTGTTTACTCCATAAAAAACAACTCCAGACACTAAGAAAAAGCATATGCATTAATTTTCTAGACACAAGTCAAATGGAAATATTGTTAACACACACTCTAGGATACATCTTTTGGCCATTCTAATCTCTAATAATGAGTGATTAACAATACATTCATGCAATCCAAGGGCAACAAAAAAGACCTCTCCTATAATTATAAATTCATTGGTTCTTTATTTGTTTGTATAAAGGGTGGCAATAACACCACCACTCTATTCCTCCATGCCTCTTTTCTTTCGGAATGCAATATTTCTTTTTTCATAGTGCAATAATAAACATTCTTATATTGCTATAGATAATGATAACTTTATTAAATGGGGCAAGACAATTACATAAGGTGTTTAGATAATGATTCAACCTTATTGTAATAGGGTAAGACAATTACATAAGGTGTTTAGCACCTTCCTTTAATCATTTATTAAGACTTAATCTATGAAAAGATTTTGGTTCTTTTTTCTCTCAAACATGGTCCCATGATTTGAACCCACTATGTTGTATGGTTCCTTCCACACTTCCATTCCACAAGCATCACATTTTATTTAATAGTTGCCGAGTAGTGGTATTTTTAGGGAACATGGAAACTCTACCAATTCTATTGGTTGAATCCATACGTTATAAAGCTCCTTAGTGGAATTCCATCTAGCGTTACACTCATTTCTTTCATGGTTGGGAATGCTTAGCATTTATGTGAGTAATATTGCTACTCTGCCAAAAAAACTAAGGTCTCAATGATTGCAACAAATTATATCAAATGCATTTTCTTTCATCTTTCAATTATTTTTGTAGATTTAAATATCTAGAAAGTAGATAAGATATTTAGATGCATGGTATTATGGTGCTTAGTTGCAAAGAATGTCTGGATCAAGAAAAATATTGAGGATGGAAATTTATCTCAAGTGTAAAAACCTCTGCAAATCTTACTAGTCCATAGCATGCAAACCATAAAATCTTTGGCAACATTTTTTTAAAAATATTCTTTTCAATCAAAATTTGACACTTTTTAAGGTAAAATATTTTATCCTATAAAATTTGGGTAAATTATCTTTTTTTTAAATGGAAATTGTCCCCAAAAGAAAATGGGAAAAAGCATGGAAAAACAAACCATAGGTGAAATTTTAGATAGGAATTTATTTCTTTGTTTTATTAATTACAATCGATGCAATCATATATTTTATAGAAATTATGGTGGCTCAATGTTCTTTTAGTTTACAATCCCAAGCTAATCACCTTTGGGAGAGTTGATATTATACCTTCCTTTTTTTATGTCGAAATTGATAATGTGTAATCTTTGCCTCCACTTTATGACAAAATCCTTGTCACTTTGTTATCTCAACATTGATGCCTTTATGCAACAAAGAAATGCAAACAAAGAAAACTCATGTAAACCATGAGACCATGTCTAACCATCTCAAAGGCTCATTATAGAAGTAATTGGGAAAATCCAAATTGGTTGATTATTAACTCACAAACTAGATGGAAACACTAGAAGCTACCACAAAACATTGGACAAGCTTAACTTTGAATCAAATGAGCACACTAGAAGGACCAAATAGTCAACGTAATAAAACTAATAAGATAGTCAAAATTGAAATGAATACACTTGTAGAAACCAAGGGTCGATTGAAATCTCTCTCTCTCTCTCTCTCTCTCTCTCTCTCTCTATATATATATATATATATATATATATATATATGTATGGTATATGTTTAGTCCTACAAATACTATTGGTCAACAAAGTTTTAGATTTACTTAAAAGTATTGAAACCAATGTTTTCTTAGTATTTTCTTCTAATTAATATGGTTAATATTTTCCACAACAATTTTGGATGATTGTTTAGTGTTGGTAGGAGCCGAGGGGGTGCTTTTTGGTCTTTTTGGCCCTGAAGGGAAAATAAAACCAGCTTTTTGGTAGGAGACTTGGAAAATCATCCAGTGATCAGGAAAAGATGTATGCCCTCTACCAAGAAATTCAATTGGCTAAACAACTCTACCCAAAAGCTCACTAATGTCAAGGACTCTCATAATACAATCAAGCACCTTAATTTGAAAACTACCCTACTTAATATCAAGTTGTATTTTTTCTTCAAAGGAACTGTGGGAATTGTGGGCATCCTCTCCACTATTCATGAATTCCAAGTGTTTCATGTGTTAAAGGAATTAAATCACCAAACAAATGCAATGGAAAATCTACCCATATATAGGGCTCTATGAACCTTGAAGTAAAATGGAATTATGTTGGTAACTCGGATACTATAGCATGCATCCAAAAAATCCAAAAGCATGTGTGCCCTCCCCTCAAACTCACCCCATGCAAAATACAGCTCCCAAAGGGAGCACGTGGCGTGTGCAGTTGACTACATGGGAAATATAATCCAAGGAGTGTTAATTCCTCTATCGCAACCAATGATGAAGGTGGAAGGCTTGGAAAATATGACTAAGAGAATCGAGGGTTTTATGTCTCCATTATTGTTGATCATGCTCTAATGTTAAATCCCCTTGCAAGGCAATGACGGTGGTAGTCAATGAAGGACAAATCATGGTTGGAAATGACAAAGGCCAACATGCGATGCAAAAATGAAGTTGTGGGATATCAACTATATTCTTCAAGAAATTATCTGTGTGCAATCTCAAATTTTCAGGAATCATTCCAATCAATGGGTCTATTGGTTCGTGTTTCAATCTCATGATATTTCTAGCAATGCATCTTCATATGTTTATGGCTCCAAGGTGTAGTTTCTTCTTCTTGTATTAAGTGGTATAATTCCACTATCAATCAGAGCAAGCGCGAGTTTCCTCTCTCATGTATCAACAAGAATCATTTGTCTCTTGGCAATTTCAATGCATGGGAAGGGATTTAGACATCGCAATGATAATAAAGAGGTTCATCAATGTCAAGGGAACATCTAGAAATATCTTCTCTCAAGTTGAGGGTTGATAGGTTAATGGGCCATTTTAACTCATGAATGGAGGCAGTAAATCCATCAATTAAGCGAACAGTTAAAAGATATCAATCTATACCTTCAAGGCCCCTATGGCACTCATATAAAAGGTCAAAATGCAACAATAACTCCACCAACATCAACCAACTCAAACACTCTTAAAAGATTGTTTTGCTCAACCTAAATTGGGTAGCTTCAATGAAGAATGTAGTGATTCAAACATTGTCAACTTCTAGGCATCTTTTAAAGTTGTAGACATATAGATATATGTAATAATCTTATGGTCTCAAAGAACAAAGTCTTAAATTACCTCTAGTTAATCAAAGCAATTTTGAAGGTCAATTTTCAAGATGCAACCTTCTTGCGATGCATGTTTGCTTTAAGCACTACCTTTTATCATAACTAAAGCTAAAACTATATCAATGTGTTGTTGTAAGTTTAAATATTCCAGCAAGTTTCAAACAAGTGAAAGCCACGAAGTACCATAACGAGTGTTGACGAATAAATGCCACAAAGTTCCCTAATTTGAATGTTGAGGAATCCATAGATAAGTTGCCAAGTTTTCCTTCATGGAATTTTATAAGGAAACCCTTCAAAAAGAGGTAGGGATATTATTTTTAATGATTCTCCTCTTTTTGCCTTGGTGGCCGAACATGGAATCAACAGGTTACTGAGTATTTAGATACCTATTTTTAAGTGAATGAAAGTAAATTGTACTTCTTGAAAAAAACAGTATCACATTTCATGATATGTTTAAAAAAGAGCAATCGAAGAGGAGGCAAACTGTCAAAAGAGAGCTTACACCCGACAATTGAAGGGACATCTCAAAACATGTACATCAAGTTTTAAATGGGATAGGCTCAAGGACTTGTTTTAAATGGGATAAGGTGTGGAGCTTAATGTCATTGATAACTCTCCATGGTGTCAGTATTAAATGCTCTGCATGGTGTGGAGCTCAAGGACTTGTTTTAAATGGGATAAGGTGTGGAGCTTAATGTCGTTGATAACTCTCCATGTCAGTATTAAATGCTCTGCATTATTCTCCTAGTCTGGGATTAATTTGTGTGGCAACGCTCATTCCTGTTGCAAGTCCCAAATCCAAGTAGATCCGGAATTAATGTCTCTCCTCGGGTTTCATCTTGACAGGAGCGATGAAGAAACGTTAAATACGCAAGGGCTACTTGGTGAATCCTCCTCTCTTGCTCTGCAATTTGTTCAGTTGCTTGAATATGGCCACCTCTAAGGTTCAAGTCCCTGAAAATGAGTTCGATTGCTCCATGCAATCTGTCGAAAATTTATTCATAATCTTAATGGTCATGGTTGGAATGTCAACCAAAAGGTTGGAACTTGTGAAAAGTGAGAAAGAAGCAAGGTTTAATCTGCGGGAAAAGAAATGCGAGTGGTTGCAGCAATGAATGGACAGAAAGTTCGCAAACGTAGAGTCTGAGTTGTTTGTGTTGAAATTGCACGCCAGTAGAGACACAATGTTTGCAGGTGAACCTGGTCCCAAGCAAAGCAATTTGAAACTCAGCATCGAACTCTAGGCTGCGGAAGTGGGTGTCACTGCATCGGAAGAAGGTTTGTCCCACGGCGAAGATAGGAATTTGAAACTCGCAACAAACGCTAGGCCCTCTGAGGTTTTTCTAAATAATCATAATGTGTTTTTAAGTTTTGCAAATATGAAATATTTTTGGGGCAATTTTGCAGAATATATGGGAGATTTCAATGTGAAACTATAGTTCAAAAAGCCCGTAGAAACAAGAAAATTTTGTTGTGGATATTTTGGAGCAATGAAGCAACAGAAATCACTGAAGCATGTAATTGGTTCTGGCTATGCAACCAGATATTTTAATATAAATGCTACCTGTTCTGTTAAAAAATAATAATAATTGTTTATTTACACACGTGTGGCAGGGGAACAAGGGCATAGGGGGTTATTCTTGAAGGAAAACAGGAAGGAGATTAAGCCTCTCACACTCAGCAAGTTTAACGTTATTATAGCGATCAATGTTAGCAGAAGCTTTGGCTCTAGTATAGAGATCGATGTACATAAAGGAAATGGATATAAGCCAACAGTAATTGAAAATTCAGTGACAATAATCCTTCATACATTAAGAAAATCATTGCTCTATTGCCCCTAAAGCCAAGCCAAGCTGTACCAAGATGTACCAAGCTGTACGATAGTAGCACTCTTTCACGTCATGCCAATGCATACCTTCCATGCAATGGACAAGGCAGCTCCTCGACAGGCATACACCCTGCAACCTCAGGCATAAATAATAAAATGGGGGTAATGTGTTAAATATCTCCCACGAACCACAAAATCGAATGATCGAACATGCGAGCATTAGGGCGCAAATGACATATAATGGTTTATTACCTCCCTATAATGGGATAGGCTGGATCATGTGGTAGTAACTCCAAAATAAGGCAGAGTCCATTCCACTTGCAATCGTTGCCGCCCTGTTCACTGGACTAGACGCTGTATCTAATTGAAGGTTTAGTTTTTTGCTAGACTGTAAGAGAGTTAATATATATCTCTCTTGGCCGAGGGCTGGAATTTTGTTGGAGTAAGGGTATCAAAGGATGGACAATTATCATCAGGCATATAAGATACTGGGAGCAAAATAAATCTAGAGACAAACAGGGTCCAAAGGGACAATCAAAGGCTAGAGGAAGCTTGAGAAAAAATCAGACTATTGCAAGACAAAATTCTAAAATTGGACAGCGCTATCAAGATTTGCGTTAAGAGATTTCCCCTGAACAAAAGTTCCAAAATTGGACCACACTATCAGGAATTATGGAAGAAGATTTTCCCTGGGCTTTCTGTTGGTACGCTAGGAAATGCACTCACAGCTATGGAAGAAGGCACTGTTTTGCAAAACTGTTTATGACAATATCTAAATCCTATATACAAGCAAGGTAGTCAATGTTAGTGCTAGGATTCTTCGAGACATTGCTTCTTTTTCAAATTTGGACGGTGTTACTTACGAAAGGTGAGAGGCAATAAGAATTCCCCGAACAGACGTGGTCCAAAAAAATTGAAATCCTATATCCTGACTAATGCTAAAATTTGAACTTTTTCACACTGCCACTTTTCAAATTTGGTATTAATCAACTGGACGGTGCAAGCATGAAGAATAACCCAAACAAGCATGGTCCAAAAAAAAAAACTGCATTTTCTGGTGTTTTACAAGGTAGTATTTAAGATCGACCGCAACCCTTTTTCCATACAAAAGCCACAAGCTCTGCTTGTAATATTTAACAAAAAGTAAATGTTGACCTACACATTAAGATATTCAACTCGATCATGTTATAGAGTTAATATAATCACTGATTTAAGAATTATATACATCACCGAATATAAAATTATAGACATCTATGGTAAATGGTAATGATAAATATTAAAAAGTGTTATGAATGACATCTTGCACAATATTCTGTGTAATATAAAGGGAAACAATACTAACCTTTGAACATGTGTCTCATATAAAAAAAATACGAGAAACAAAAATTGCTTCTCGTCTATTACCCACTTCACTTTTAGTTATTTGTTACGCTTACATTTTATTATAATGTCTTCAACGGAAAACTAAATCAATCATAATTGGTTACGAAATAGTAATCAACAAACAATTTCTCCAATTTCCTTTCTAAATACAGCATCGGGGAATATGAAGAAAAGACAAATAATATCAGACTACATCAAAAGCTGGTAAAATGGATATGTAGACATGAATTATGGAATAATAAAGCTCCACCATTCAAGACACTCCTAAAGAAAAACGCCTGGATTATTAAGTACATCTACAGAAGATACTCTTGTAAGAGCTTAACACAATGAAGCATAGCAACAAACAACCTGCACGGTATTAACAAAATAACAACTAACCCTATCAAAACAAGTGTCTAGATGAGAATGCTAAGAATAAATTGTACTAAACAAAAACAGCATATCAATAAGTAACTTCAGCCCTAAAAGACCATATCAAACACTATTATGCATGCAACTTGTGCTTGGCACTATAACAAACACTCATATCTATTAGCACGTTTAAATACAAGAATTAGATGCGATAAATTGTTAACCTTATAAGATCCCTATTTCACAAAACTAACCTATACAGGATCAATATAAACACTTGAAATGCAATGAGGAACACGTAATACATCCAATCACATAAAGTCCAAACCAACTTTAGATATCCTAAAATTGGGCAAAAGAATGAAGTGGAAGAGCATATAAGAAATGCCAAGTAATTCTACACCAGGATTGTACATATAGTGTTGTTCAAGATTTGTATACAGATAAATACTTTCAAACAAAAACACAGGGAAATCCAACATATCCAGTATCAAGAATGCATAGTACACACAATATGGCATGCACCAGAAACAACAAAAAATAATGATTCGATATTAGGCATCGAAGAGTCCAGATCAAGAATTTAGTATCCTACAGAGTAACATCATAATGAACACATCCACCACATAATGAACACAGACAACCATTTTTATAATGAACATATCCACCACATAGACTCCATATCCTGAAATCAGTGACCACACTTCATTCGGTGCACCAATGCAATTATGGCAAATGTAATCCAACCAATTGCACCATGTAAACAATTATTTGGTAAACCAGAGCTAGATAAAGCCAACTTTAGTTTAAATAAGAAATCATCCTTTAGCAATGGTTTCGTTAACACATTCTCTAACATCTCAGGACCTTTGAAGAGTCTACACACAATAGTGGTTCATCCACGATCCCAAAAACTCATGACACATTGAACAGCTTCGTCAGGTAAACAATAAGTTAATTAACATAGCCAAATATAACTATGATCAGGTCAAGAATTTGATAATTAACATAACCAAATGCAAGCATAGCAAATGTAATCCAACCAAATGCACTAGGTAATCCACATCTTTATTCAGTACACCTGAGCTAGAAAGAGACAACTTCGATTAAAATATCAAAACATCATTTAGTAATGGTTTTGTAATACATTCTCTAACATATCACACCATTGAATAATCTACAGGAAGTGGCTCAGTACTGACCACAAATTCATGCACATTTAACAGCTTCATGAGGGAACAATAACCTATAATTAACATAGCCAATTGCAATTACTTTAAGTTATCCAACCATATGCACTGAGTGATGCAGGCCCAGAAGTGATGATTGATGATATGCTGTTCATTTCACTAGTTACAAATCCCACTTCTTCACTTGTGAACATCACCTTTTACATCCCAATTCTTCATTTGTTCTCATCACTGAATGCAAGAGTGCTAACTGGACTAATTCAATATCATGAAAAATTTGGTAATTCTAATTAATATTCATGGTTCTTGGGACATGCATTAATGAGTTACTCTTTGAGCTAATCCCAAAATGATATCTCGCCATGTCATTGCCACAAATTCAGTTCAACAAAAGAGATTGTGTAATAAACTACATGCGCAAACATAGCAACATTGCCAAGAGGGATCACGAGAAAAGCAAGTCAAAAAACTGCACCCATAAGAAAGAACAGGATATGGGATCATGCAATAACCAAAATGTAATATGCACTTGTATTCCTAACCACGTAAAAGCTATCAGAAAACATGAATTTAGACTCCAGTTCATCATATAATAACAATTGATGAAAAACTCAGCGTCAATAGTTACAAAAATACAAGACCCAGATCCGTACTACTAATAATCAAAATTTTGATCGCGAGAACTACAAACTTCAAGTGATATATATCGGTTGAAAAAAAATTTACAACCATTCCTGGGAAACACTAACAGCACGATTCCATGGTGCTAATTCATTCTGAACAGCATATTCTTGAACCTGCATTACAAAAGATGGTCAACTACCCTTGTTCCTAGCTTTTGCAGCAAGTTTAGCAGCAACTTGTTCTTCAGACAAGGGCAGGTAATAGATGCGAGGGCTTGTTCTGGTCTTCTTAAATAAGTCATCAAGGGTAACAACAGGTTGTTCAACTTTCTTAAGTGATTGTGGTTGGGGCTGCGGCTGTGTCTGTGGCTGTGGCTGTGGCTGCCTTTCCCTCACTGCAGGGGGCATTGGTGGAGGGGGTGGCAGTGGCAGAGGTGGTGGGGGAGGCAATGAATGCTGTGATGGTCCTGCTGGACCTTGTGCAGGAATCTTAAAAGGCATCTGACTCTGCGTTACATTGGTAGAATGTGATGGACCACTAACTGGCCCCGGTGCAGGAGCTGCCTGTGAAGGCCCTTCGATTTTATGTTTAACCTCCTCTGGGTCAACATACTCAGCGATCAACTGGCGCCCCCCGTTCGAAGGCCACTGCAAATTGTATAATGTATTGCGAGTGGCAACAGCCTCCTCTGTAGAAGAGTACTAAAAATTCAAGAAATTTACAATTCATGAGACCCTCAACATTTATAAAAAGTTTGAAAAACTTGCAAAAGGCACAAACCAAACTAACATACCGTAACATAGCAGTGTGTTTTGATGTGATCCATCCAAAAATTAGTAACAACACCAGTCTTAGCTAGAAGCTCTTGCACAGCCTTTAATGTAAATGGACGTAAAAACCTATCTATTCTCAAAGAAGTAGTTGGAGGCCTTGGTGAAGGTGGCACTGCAAAAACCAAAAAACAAAGGCAGCTATTACTAACGCATATTAATTGATTCAATATTATATTCAACTTATTAAAATGAAACTTACCAACGCGCTCTTTCTGACCATCAGCATTGTTTGTTGAATCTGATCTGGACATCACGGGCTTCAAGGGTGGAGGCCTATTTGCAACAGTTGGACCTGAAGTTACAGCAGAAGCAGCTGATGAATATCCAGGCAACTCTCCCTCTTTTGTTGAAACCTTTGCTACATCTCCAGTGAGATTATTCCCAGAGTTCCACCGCCTCTGCCGCTTTACAGGCTCATGCAGCCCAGCTTCCTGGCCTGATATGCATTAATTATAAAAAAATCAACAAAACAATATCAAGGCCTGGCATGGCAATACAGAAATCATTTGAATCATAGCATTACCAAAGAACATTTCTAACAATTTAAACTTTCCAGCACAAGACAAAATCAAAAATACAGTCAGATAGACACAAAAATCTAGAATTGGGAGCCCCATCAAACAGCGAATGTGACACAATAATCAAGTATACCACATTAGTGGATCACAGGAGAAAATAAAACTTTCTGCCTCAGTAGCAATGCAAAATACCAAATATATATGAGTGCAATGAAAGCCCAATGGCACAACCTAGACTTTTCTCTTGACATACACAATTAAATATAACATTAGTTATATCTCTCTAGAATCACAAAAGTAGCCACAAGGCTAGGTAGCATGAAAAATACCTAAAACAGCTAAGTATACCACAAATCAAGAAAGTCCATAGTTTGTAAAAATGAAACATAACATTTAGGTCTCCTAGAAAATTGCTAAGCACATAAACATCACGAAGCTGGGAAAACAGCTATCCACCTACACGAAAATGTATATAGAGAATACAAGTGATGCAATCTCCACCCTCTACTACTATCTCTATGACTCTTCACTATATGATTTTTGCAGAGCTTTCTTTTATGCACAAGACAGAAGCAGAGGTTAGATCTACATGTTAAAAATATTCAAAAATTTTAACATGTTAAAAATATACAATCTGAGCATCAACAATTATGTCAAGAACTTCCAAATCTTTCAAATCAATGTCTTTGTTCTACTGACAAGGTCTTCCAAATTAGTAAGACATATTAAAAATATTTAACAGGAGTTCTACAAACTTGAACAGTGATCTTTTAAACTAGCAAGAGACTTGAAATGTGCCATCAATCAATTCAGGGGTTTCAAATAAGTAGCACTGCAACACATCCAACTATCTGTTCATCTCCTCTAAAGTCAATTCCCCTTAAGAGAGACGTTGTTTTTATCAAATTACATCAACAATTCATAACATATTTTTTCACACCCCCGTCAAAATATCTATATTCTTATAAATTATTAGTAATCAGCACCCTATATTTGGAGGATAACATGTTACATCCTACCATCATCCATTTTTCAACACATTTACTCATATCTTTTACCTGGACAAACCCATTAATATGCCCCATGTACCAGTTTCTTACTCACAGAACGTACTCTGTCCAATAAGTACTTACCAACTACTTTTTACAGCGCGTCAGCTTATGAAATAAAAAACTCAGAGTTGGCTTTATAAATTTATAAAGCAAACAGAGAAATGATTTGACAATTTGCTCTTGTTGCCAAACCATATTCACTGCCAGTGAGTACCCACAGGTCATACTATCACAACAAGCACTTTGTTTTTTCATAGGTCAGTGTGTCAATTCGCAACCCAAAAATTCAAAGGGACTTTATTGACTTATAACACAAACAGGGGAAGAAATTGCAATTTACTCAAAATCCTACACCCTAATTGCAATTTACTCAAAATCCTACACCCTGGGCCTCGCCAAGCTTTTTGCTAACCTGAGTTTTGTCTCAAAACCTTAGCCAAGAATCTGCCCACGTGTTACAAATAATGGTACAGCCCAACTGTTTGTGCAGTCTGGATATCCATATTGCAGTCTGGATATCCATATTCCATACAAGTCTAAAAAAGGGTATGCCAGTGCATCAAAAAAAACCCAATGCCACATTCTCAAGAATTACCTGTATACTTTTTACAGATTCATGAGGCAAACTTCAAAGCACAAGGCTAAATACTTTGCTTCCTTACACCAAACAAGGTTGTCATACAAGAAAATAGGGATTCAAACAATCTCCAGAAAATAAAAGTAAGTTTATAATAAGCCAGACAATCAACAAAATTGGGGGCACCACCAATGACAACATTTTCCACTCAGGCTTAAAATATTAAATCTTCAATGAACTTAAAAGACAGACATCTAGATTCTATTCTTTGAACCAAAGATAAACTGGAATTTTAATTTCCACTTTCATTTAACGAGTTGTATATTTCATTTTCATAGTTTCAGCAACCTCTTTAACAGTTACAATGTGCAATCATTCATACAAGTAAAAATCTGTCTTGCATATCTGATTGCATCTATCATACCTTGGCCGATGATGAACACATTGCATTACATTAGGCCACTTACACAACGCAATGCATGAATCTAGATCCACATTCTGTTGATGCTTAAATGGCAAATAAGCTTGCACACAAAATTAAGGGATCGAATAAAGATCTACTTCTGTCTTTGTTCCTGTGCACTTCTCACCATTTCCTTTTCACATATTTAAGAAGTCCATCATCATTTCTATCCCCCAATACAAGGGTTACCATAACAGCCAATAAAACATAAAATGTTCTCAACTCTCATCAGAATACCTCAGAACTGTGATCACAGAATTTGCAGCCTTTGAAGTTTGCTCATTGCAGTAACTACAGAACAATGAAAGCCACAGATTTGTCCACTGTGTCATCTT
This sequence comes from Pinus albicaulis, assembly GCA_034641835.2. Taxonomy (NCBI): domain Eukaryota; kingdom Viridiplantae; phylum Streptophyta; class Pinopsida; order Pinales; family Pinaceae; genus Pinus; species Pinus albicaulis. The sequence continues at coordinate 1,237,926,012 of CM076574.1, read as the reverse complement.
CTGAAAAGAAAAAGTACCACTCATTTGGATATGAGAACTTATATGGTTGAACCTCTGTAAGTGAAAAATGCCTCCTGTATCTGAATTGCACTCTTTATTGGGCTGTATAATTCATTTTCATAATTCCATCTTTTAGAACTTAAATCATGCAACCGTCCATACAAGTAAAAACTTGTCCTGCCTATCTGATTGCATCTATCAAAAGTTGGTCAATGATAAACACATTGCATTACATTAGAGTCCAGACGCATTTACAAAACACGACGCATGAATCTAGATACATTCTCTGTTGAGGCCACATGGATTAAATGGCAAAAAGATTGAGAACAAATATTTAAAAGGGCAGAATGTCTATCTACTACTTCTGATGTGGTTTTTGTTGTGCACTTCTCGCCATTTTCTTGTTGCATATTTAAAGGTCCATCCTCTTTTCAATTCCCCAAAACAAGGGTTACCATAACAGAATAAATCCTGAACTCTCCTGTCAGAATACTTCAAAACTGGTGATCATAGAATTTCCAGCCTTTGAAGTTTGCTCATGGTTGGAACAAAAGAGGAATGAAAGTCACACATCTGTCCATTTTGTCATCATCTAAAAAGAAAGTAACACCCATTTGGTTAAGCGGTGAAAAATGCCTCATCCATCTGATTTGCACAGACGAAGTCTAATCAATTCTCAAACATTCTGGCAAGATATACCCCCATTGCATATCTCCAGTGCTTAATGTCAGTACCTTTTTTTATCCTACTTCCAAAGTCAATAATAGCCAAGTAATCCTTCCCATTTCTCTGAACCAAACCATAAGCTGAGTAAACCCTTCCTGTTTCTCCATCCCTTAAGGCTTAAACCCTTCTTTATCCAACAGTTTCATAGCAAAGAGCTACCAAGTGCTGCCTAACTGGCAACCTCCAGCATGACACAAAATCCCCATATCAAACTGCACAGAACATGGTTCCACCACAACATATGAAAGGGAAGTACAAGTTATTTAAAGCAGCCATTGTATATTAAAACTTTTGCAGCTCTCTTACTACACAAGTCGGGACTGAATTCCATGTGTGTAAATACTTTATCTAAAAATGGACAATTAGCAAGCAGAAAGCAGGAACCCACAGTACAGGTGGGAACCTACATTTGGAAAGCATTTCTTTAAAAAAACGTCTGGAAATGTAAGGAAAAACTTCTTTTCTTTTGCATTGTTCTGATACTATGCCTTCAGGCTTCAACAAAGGAAAGGGGTTTAATATTTTATTACATATCCTAAAACCAGATAGATCCAATTCTGACTTGGGGTACTAAAGTAACACACTACAGCATACAATGAAAAAGGAGAAGACTATTTATGCTTTATATTGCAAAGAAATCATTCCAAATGATGTTCAAGTCCTGATAATGCTGTAAATACATTGAGATTTGTATAAAATGCAATTCAAATTTGGTTTCCATTTCCACACAGAAACTGACAGAACCACAAATTTATCATTACAATAAAATGTTAAATGTTCTAGTAAGCAAGGTCCATAAGGGGGTATCATAAATGTTGAAAACTGTAAAAGACATGAAAAAAGCAAATATTGAGAAAACAGTATAGTACAAAACAATTTCCAAGAACAGCTAGAGTGCCTCAGTGTGACACACCACAGCATCATGCACTCTGTAACAAATAAAATTTCTGAGAGAACTTTAACACCTAAGAAATGTAAAACCAATTTCAAAGCCAAAACCAAGACCACCAAGTAGAGAACAATAATTCTACTACATGGTGCATCATCCTAAAGTCGTCTGTATAACAAAAGTTTTTGAGAAAACTTTCAAATAAACATTCCAATGTAAAGAGAGAACAAAAACAACTTTACAAGAGAAATTTGTACAAAGCTCATGGGATTGAAGCCACAGGCATTTCTGAAAAATTATACTCTCCACACTCTCCAATATAAAAAAGAGGAGCGACAAGATAGACACTCTCGAATACAACCACAGAGCCAACTAGATGCATTGTCGTAGGAATGACATGTAGCACCCCTGAATACAAGCAAAAGAACCAACTAGAGAGAGAATTCATGTGTGGCACTCCTGAGTCCCAAATACAAGCACAACAACCAACTAGAGCTAGTCACAGAATAGGATAGAGGAAAACCCTATGAATCCATACAGATCCATCTTAACCACAGATCTAGCAAGTTGCAAACCGTTTCAAGGTCTGCACTCTAAATGTAGTTTTCACCTCAAGATTTGACCCCCTTACCACCTGATAGATCCACCATTACAATCAAATCATTGCAGGATTTCATACAAATTTTAACAGAAAAATATACCTGACAAGCGGCCAAAATGTAGAATAGTGAGACTACTTGAAATTTTGTAACCACAAGATTTTAGTTTTAACTATATAGTCGACATTGAAATATACTTATTTAACATGGCCATTAAAATATTTTATCTATGTCCCGCGCTGAATTTTTTTATCATTAATAATAATTTTTAAATGTCACGTATTAATTTTACATTAAAAATCGAATGAATTATACACCTCCCTCTAATGATTGTTATTATAAAAGTAATTGAATTTTTTACTTTCAATTTTTTTGGCATTAAAATATTTTACTATGTTCAACAATAAAATCTCTCTCTCTCTCTCAGATAGTTTATTCTCTATATATTCAAATAGTTTATTCTCTATAGATATTATTTGTGTTGAATTGAAATAGTTTTAAAAAGCATACGAATTATTGCTGTAGAATGTGCCACTCGGCGCAATAACTCTGGGCAAATCTTACAATTCAACACAAAAAATATCTATAGAGAATAAACTATTTGAATATGTTATTTGTGTTGAATTGTAATATTTTTAGAAGCATAAGAATTATTGCTGTAGAATGTGCCCACTCGGCGTAATAACTCTGGGCAAATCTTACTAATTCTTAAAATGCCCAATATAAATGTTTGTTATATTTTCGTAAAAATATTCACATTTCAAAAGAATTATACATGTTCTATTTTTGAAAAACTATTCAAATTTCAGAGAATTTTATACCACTTTTAGAATATTTTGGAGATTTATAGGGTATAATGATCTTATGCCATTATGTTTGGCCGAATCATTTTTTGGAATAAATGCAATCCAGCATTGGGACAAAAAAACAAAAAGTTTTTCAAATGATGAAAGCTGGCCCCTAAAACTTTACCCTGTATTAAGAAACATGTGTACAATATGAATCCATAAAATACAAACATGAAATATAGATATATATACACACACCCAGTTTAAATACTGCTGTCCTACAACCCACATGGATTCAATTTCTCTAGTAGGGGTCAAGAAGGGTATGGCCCAGTCCCAAATGGTGGAACATATAAGTTTATGCTGACAGGCTTACTATAGATGCCATCCTAACATGTGGGAAAGCATCCCTTGGTTTTCGAGAGAGATACACAAACAATAAATATAACATTTCATGATGCATGAGTTTTGTGTAAGTAAACCGTGTATTGAGTTTGAAAGGTGAACCTCATCCAAACCTTATCAGAAAATGCAAATTCAAATCAAACATAATCATTTCCAAACCCAGACAATGATATAGGTTATGGCTTGATTGGTTGGGATGCTTTTGTCCAGAAGTTCACAGAAGTTTTGGAAATAAATCACATTGTCCCTTGGGGATGCAAACCAGTACTCCAGCTGGTGGTTGCTACCTTCATCCACAGCAAAGTACAAAGTATCCACAGTGTATGGACAAAGTATCAGCATCATGATAGGGATGCCTAATATGTGGTAGGGTTAGCAGGGTACTAGCAGCCTCACTTAACATGCATAATACATATTACATGGGCAAGTAAGCAATTAAATTTCTCCAGAAAAGGCATTTCATGTCTGTATTTCATAAGAATATATATAATACTTGAATTATACATACATACATATGTATAAAATACAGACATAAATTATGTATATAAGAACTCATGTCTGTAATTTATACATACATGCATACATACATATACATACACACACATATATATAATTCATGTTTGTAGTTTATACAAATATGTAAAACAGGTAAAGCTTGACATACAGATTCCAGAATGAACAGAAGTTTTGACCTGCCACCTTCAATAAAGACAACCGTCAATTTAACAGGACAACAGAAAGTTCACCTTAAGTAACGCTAAACTCAATAGGCATTGCTTTGCAAACAAAACCCTAAGGCATACAGAATGGAGTACTCAAAAAAGTCGAAATCCCTAAAGCTGGCAAAGCTTGACATACAGGCTGAACACAAATTTTGACATAACGCCTTCTATAAAGATAACCGCCTGTTTAACAGGTCAGCAGAGAGTTCACATTAAGTAACGCTAAACTCAACAAGCATTGCTTTGCAAACAAAACCAAAGAAGACCGACTAAATAGTAACCAATCAGACAGACTAAATATGTCAAGAATGAATTTAGAATGCAATTTACCTTCCTTTTTCCTTTTGTCACGAGGAATTTCGACGTCATTGACACTGCTTTCCATTTCTTTATCCTTCCTATCCTGGCAAATATCTATGGCCATGGCATCAGAGGCATCATCCTCCCTCAATGACTTCACTACCGGAATTTCATCTTCAATAGTCTTGCTCTCCATTTCAACAATTCCAGAAGCACCATTGGGATCTAGTTTTCCTTCAATAATATTGCCGCCAACATTTTGAGTTGCATTTCTAGCAAAATCATCTTCATATGGAGAATTACCATCCTGTTGATCTACCCTGCGATCATCTAAACTAAGGCTGCCATCCATGGCCTGATCAACATCATTTCCACCTGCTTGAACTCGACGTTCCAGATACTCTGAATCACCACTCTGTTGAGGCACATTACCGGAAGACTCTTGCAAGTTCCTATGTTTAACAACCTCTGATTCTAAATTGACATTATAAGCATTCAAAGAATCCTTTAGTTCATTTTCATTCTCTTCAATAATTGACACAGAATCAGTAGAAACAGACTCACACGTTAGTTGAAACCCTACAATAGGGCTGACCTTCTCAGATACCTGGTTTAAAGAATAATCTGACTTCTCCGCCACGCCGTCGTCTTTTCTTCGAGAATCCTCCAATGCATCGCTGCTTGCGGGATCCTCAGCTTTCAGCTCTTCTCCGGCAACATCAACACCCGGAAGGGGAGGCTTAGGAGAAGAACCCATTTCCTGTGTATCCTGATTAATCTCTTGGTCCTGATTGTCATCATTTACTGGACCTTTTGCATCTCCATCATTGAGGTTTTGACATTTTTCATCGTCATCATCCTTCCTATTGGGGTTTTGATTTTCCTGAAACATATCAGTCTCCTCATTGCCGTCGGGGTTTTCAGCATTAACAGAACCACCACCATTGTTGTCATTCATACCAGAATCCGTCTGTTGACTGCTACTGGAATTCGTATTTTCACCGTCATTGCGGAAAGCTTCTTCGAGCCTTCTAACCAAATCATCCTTCACACCCTTAGTTGTTATGCTTCGCCTCTTGAGTTCGTCTCTCAGTTCTGTAACCTTCCACTGCTCCAGAGGGCGATTCCTCAAATCCGTCAACGGCGTGGTCATTTTCTTAAAACCCCTCTAAGGCAAACAATCCCTGGTTATAACAAACCCCAAGAGGGGATAAAATAAGTAAATACCCTAAAAACCCTAAATTGCAAATGAAAGAATAATACCCAGAAACCTGAAAAGAAAAATGAAAAAGGCTTAAAGACATTTCAAGGAACGTTCAGTCCCCCGTCCAAATTCATTAAAAACCCTATAAGAACATTTTAAAAAATAAAATACCACTGGAATCCTAAAATATATATAGGAAAATAAAAGCTTACAGGTAATAAATCCGAGTTCGAATCCGAACAAGTGCTCAACAGAATATTCACCTCGGAAAAGCAAAAGCAATATCGTCCAAACCCTAGTTTGAGAACAGAAACTTAATATTAGCAACAACAATTCATCTACAAAGAACGCTAAGATTATATTTTTTTCTGTTTTTCTAAACAAAAACCACAATAGAAGTGGCGTTAAGCGTCCGGTTCCATGAGAAATTTAGAACAAATTGACAGCCCCTGGAAATCGCGCGCGGCGTCTATTCCAGAAAACGGAGCTTAAATCCTCGAAGAGCGCCGTCCAGATGAAGGGATAGATAAAGGGATCTACGGGGCTTTTATTTGAACTGCCCGTATTCTCAAATTCGCGAGTCTAAATGGACGAAAATGGGATCCATCGGTAGGGGATAAAATGGGCTACGCAACCCAGATGATGGCCTAATTATTTAAGATTTCAGGCAGAAGATACAGAGTGTTTATGTTGCAGATCGCGTGCCCGTTCGACGCTTTCCCTGCAAATGTTTTGCTTCCGCTTCTCTCGATATGTCTCCCCCTCACGCTGCGTATCTCGAATTACGGATGCTTTTAATTGTGTTGCATAAATCTTCTACGTCCGATCTTTTAAGCTTTTTCGTTGAAAAGTAAATACAAAATAAAAATTGAGAAGTAAATACAATATAAAAATAAAAATTGAGAAGTAAATACAATATAAAAATAAAAAATAATGATGATATGAAGATGTTTGTCCACAAAATAGTGACGATGCCCCACGGCCGGAGGAGCATTGTCACCATGTTTGAACTACTCTAACCATTAATTATAGTCTCTAAATCGAGATTGTAATTTTTATTTAGTCATGAAAGGTTTTAAGTTGGTATTTTAATTTTAATTTTATTATTATTATTTTATTATTTTTAAAAATATAAATTAATAAGTAAATAAATTTAGTCAATATATTGCTAAATTTAATATAAATTTTGTTAAAAATTGTTAACCGATGAAAAATTTAATTGTAATACCGTCTCTTTAATGTTTACAAAATTGTGAATATAAAAAATAAAGATTTTATCATTATTTAAATTAAATTATAGTGGAAAGATAAATCATGAATTAACACTTTTACCCTAATTCAATTCTAGTTGTATTTATATATGGATTTTCCTTGTAAAACCATATACAAGAATTTAGATCTTGCTTTAACAAAACTTTGATGGTTTTTTCTATTAATAAAAATATTGTTTTTGAAAAATATTATTATTATTGATGTTAATTTTATATAATTATTATTATTGGAAATTTTAATTATATAGTTATTGTTATGGTGGATTTTAATCATATAATTGTTATTGTAAATTGCAAATAATTTTTTAGTAAAATAGAAAAGATGTAAGGACAAATAAGCATTAACACCTAGATATTTTATTATTCAAATCAGAAAGATTTTTTACTATATTTATATTTATAGTTTTATAATACAATATATGTATTTCTTTGTGTGTTTATATATACATACATTATGCGCAGTGATAATCATAAACCACCAATCCATTTATCTTGGATTAGAATATAATTGTAGTTTCTTATCTTAAACTACAAAATCATGGGTTAAACCACCATCACCACAAAACCATTAAAGGTGAAAACCATGTGTCAAAAATGGGCACAAAAAACCACCCAAGCAAAATTTCCAAAGGCATTACATCTTGTGCTGCGTGTAGTGCGTGGAAGTAGTCATACAAAGAATACACATACCCAGCATTCTTCCACTTGTTTTCTTCGCACACAAGGGGTCGCAGGGGTACATGATCAACAATCCATTGATTAATAATGCCCGTTGTTTCTCTACACCAAGGGAACTTATCGATACTCACAGATTTTGTTAATGAATCTACAACGTTCTTCTAATTGTTCATCTTCACCGACAACACCATCTTTTCTTTAATCATATGTCTTTATATGCTCCCAGGTGTAAAGGCATGTGTGGCCAAGGATGCTTCTTAGTTCATGAGAGTGCTCCACCTACTCCTATGTAGACCTTATATGATATTTCTTGAAGCACCATTATGTTAGTTACAAATGAGCAGAATGTGGGAAGGTTTAGGGTCTCCAAGGATTATGAGGTAAGCGTTATCATGGTCCACAAATGAGTCACCAACTAAGGGCACTACCTCTCTCGCCCTTTAAAACATATAGGAAGTAGCTTCATACAATGGCACCAAAAGATCTTAGAAAATTTGTATATACGCCTAAATGTAATGATCCTCCAAAAGGATTTGGTAGTAGATATGAAGTGATTACTCATGAATTGTACACCTCAAATTCATTGTTAATAATGTCATCTTATAACATATTGTCCAGGAGATAAGAGGCCATGAAAAATTGAGGCTTTTAGCCTTCCTTGAGATTTTGAACTTGTTCAATGATGTCCCTTATAGAGCTTGACAAGATGTTTGCAAAGTTGAATATCCTTCCCTCGATTGCTACAATATACATGAGTAGAATCCATCCTTTAAAGAAGGTCTCGGTATTGGATCGACCATATAATCATCATACCATGACAACTACTACTTGGAATGGGGTTTTCAGCAGATTCATCAGATATTCCTTATTTTCCCATGCTCTAGAACTCCCTCTGCTGGTCCACCACGTCTTTAACAATTCTCTATGAAAAATCTTGAAATTTGTCGATTAATATTCATCCAAGCACACTTCCTCTTTGGGTAGCTTTAGTATATTTCAATATCGAAGGCACTAAAATAAGCAATGGGCTTCCCACCACTTTCGTTGATCATGGCTTCTTTAAGGCCAGCATGTTTCACCAGCCATTTTCCAGCTTCAACTCATGGGAAAATAGATGGATGAGCGGCCACTTTAGGCCTTCAATATCTCTTATAAGCCTTATAGATCTCCGACTCTAGGTCATATGCAAGTGGATTGATCTAAGTGGAAAGTGGTATCTACCCATGGTATCCACCCATGGCATTGAACGATGTAACTCAAGAAGGCACTGAAAATACTATAAATAATAAGTCTCACCTTGCAAAAGGACAGATCCATCCACGACAATGTGGTAGTACTAGTTTCCCTCATTCAATGAAGAGTTTCTTTCCTTTCGTATGTTGGGATGTATTCAGTGCACCTTTTTTTTTGCTCTCCTCTCTTATGGCATTCAAGTCTCCCAGATCTTGGTCCCCAAGGTGCAGATCATGGATTTTGTCTATGAAACAACTAATGTATCTTTGACCATGTGTATGTGGTGTATTTATTGATGAAGCACGAAGTGTCCTAAAACTCTAGACCAAATGAGTTATCAAGTTCTTCTTCCTCTGAGTTTTCAACCACTAGGGTTTTGCAACCTCGTTTATTGGACATGTACATGGTTCTCCTGCAAATCTGATAAAAACAAGAAGCACACATTATGTCGATTGGCTTACAACAATAGATGCAGAGAATTAAAAAAATTGGGGTCAAGATTGATTGTGCCTGTGCAAAGGTAGTTGTGATAGGCCTTTTTTTCAACCCTCTTGTAGTTTTTATTATGAATCATAAAATTGATTTAAATTAATGTGAATAATAAAAATAATAATGATGATTGGTTGAGATGGGAGACGGATTCAAAAGTTTGTAGGATGAGTTGCTTGTAATCCATATCATGCATTTAAATTACCACCTAAATCCTTGTTGGAGGAGATGGCCCTGCCACAAGTAGTTAATGGAAGGAATGGGCTCTTGATGAGAGGACAAGTCCATAGGCCACTTTGTGGGACGTGTTGACAGGGTCAACATGCAAGAGGAGTAGAGCGAGCAAAAGAGGAGGTGGGAGAATAGAGGGAGCATTATGCACAAGGGGAGGAGGGAATGTGCAATAATCAACAAGAGAATGAGGGGCTAGTTTTGGTCTCTTGTTTGTGTATCTCTTGTGTTTACACAGCCTTATGTGATTGTTTGTGTGATTCGTGTAATAAGGGAAGCTTGCAGAGGTGCATGAGTATTCCTTGTGACCGGAAGGGCCAGTAGTTGTGCCCATGTATTGCTTGTCAATGCCTAAGAATCCCTATGTGTTTAAATTCCATAAGAAAGTTCAGTGGAGTAGGGATGCTTCGGTGGTAGACAGACCGAGAAACCCATAGGGGCTTGTTGGCTGAGAATCACCAAGGTTGTGGAAATGTTCTCAGGGTTGAGAAAACCACTAGAGACATGAAAACTTGCTGAGAGGATGAGGCACCCCAAAGCTAGTGGACTAATAACACTTGGTGTGGTATTCAGGGATGAGAACACAAGTGTGAGCACCATTAAGAAGTTGTTGGCAAATGCACTCTTGTTCCTACAAAAGTAAGGCAACTGACAAACCTCCTTTTTATTTATACATGTATCTCTCCAAGACTGAACTTAGTCTCTTCGTGCCCTGCTTGATTCCCTTTGTTGTTTGATTGTTGAGATTAAAAATCCACTATTTTGTAATAGTTGGGAGTTGTTGAGAAAACCTGAGAAATGGGTTATATTCATAATACGTGAGTGAATGGTTGAGAAATCCTGAGAAAGCTACCTCCTCAGACTCTGAATTTGGCTCGGGTGTGGTTGACTGTAAGAAAGGATAGTTGTGCGATCAACCTATGACTGGGTGGAGAGTTGTAGTCCCACTCCCAATCGCCAACCATCTACTTCATAAGATAAGTCACTTAAATGTGTCATTGTGTGTACTAATGAAATGTAAATGCTTATTGCTTTTGTTGGAATTGTATAGCCAATGACAAAGAAAGAATATTCATGTGTATTTTGCTAAGGAATACTTATTATTGCATATTATGATGAACGATGTATGTTTCATGTTTATGGATTCTTGTTCATTATTGTTGCGTGAGAGAGATGTGTAATCTTTGTTCTCACACGTTAAATCTATAATGAATGGTTTGTGTTCTATGAATGGTTTGTGTTGTGAATGGCATATATAAACTAAATACAAATAAATCATGCCTTTATATGTTTATTTTCCAAATGGAAAAAATAAAAAATAAATAAATAAATTTATTTCGAAAAAGGAAGCAAAAACACATTTTGCAGATGCTAATAACATTCAATATGAGCAGCCTTACAGTTTAGGAGCAGGGAAAAATACAAAAAATACAAAATACAAAGGGGAAGATTAAGTAATATAAACATCACTTATCTTGCCTTTCTTTCCTTTTTTTATCTGCCTTTTTCCATCCCACCAAGCAGGGGTCTACTGGTACCATTACCAATTTGCTTACGGTTATCCCTAGTGGTTGTTCTTTGTCTGCATCTAAGTTTTATGAAACATGAACTCTATGTGTGTCTATTGTCCCATCTATTAGGGTCAGTAGTTTTCATTTGTCGAATGTCTTTCGAATTCTTTAATTTTTCATTTTGAATAAGCTAAACTTATAGTCATTGTCGTTGTCATAAGTTCGAAAGTCACCATCCAACATTGCCATGAGTTTAGTCATCAAGTGGTCCAGTCAAAGCATGAAGCAGCATTGAGTCGTTGGGAGTCATGGTTACAGATATTTAAACAGTCAAGTTGCGGGGTATGTATTAGTTATGTGTTTGTTGGAAAGTTTCTCTTGAGAACACTACAGTCAATTTATGTTGCTCAAGAAAAATGGTCTTTTAAGAATATACTATTTATTTTCCCCTTATAATATACCCTTGTTTCCCTAATTCCATAACCCAAACCTCCCATTCATAAATCCCTTTTTCCTATCCCCTATTCATTAGTCATATGACTTTTATTTTTCCTATCCCATCCTAAACATATTCCCTCAAAGGACATGATTACATATTCAACATGACACAACTCATATATTCCGCCCATTATCTAAGCAATGTATCTACCCAAGCGTTCTAATGATTCCCATGTGCAAATAATCATATCACCCCTAAATGGAGTGCCTTATTACATCATGCTACATGACAAAATTGGTGCCATTTCAAATAAAACAAAACGACCGCCATATCTCTTGCACAATGCCTACATTGTTGAATTCAAGTTGGTTAATTGTCATGGTTTGAAGAATAAGGATTGATTTGCAGCCAAGCCAGTGATCAAGGAAAAAGTACAACAACAATAGAGTCATTTGTTGTGCATTGGTGCTACGCAGTCATCGTTGCACACAACGCTACACAGTCGTTGCACAACATCCTTTCAAAGACACATAGCATTGACACGACTTGATTTTCACCTTCCAGAGGTAGGGTATTGCCACTCCAATCCTAATTTTGTCTTACAACCTAATTCAAAGTTAGATAAGTCGTGTTAGCCACATGCTTAATAGTTGTTGTGCATGCCCTATGCCACACATATGTTATTTCAAAATTGGATTCGGGTGTTATAAATGAATGGTGATTACTGTCAAATGCTGAGCTGGTCTAGGGTAAAGGTCTATAAGTTTATGTTATTTGCCAGCAGTAATTGAAGGTGTTTGTATGCCCTTGTCCTCGCTGCACAACGTGTCTGTGAAACACACCCTATTGTAATTGTTGTCCCAAAAGCATAGTCTTCTTTTGTTGGTATTGTCCACGTACCCTGCCATGAAAGCCTAAGAGAGTTTGCATGTGTACAAAGAGTAGATCGCTCCCACTGCAAGCGAAAAGGGAGGGGAAATTGTAAGAGTAGAGCCAAAAACTATAACCCTAGTCAACTCTAATCCAACAATTAGGGTATCATTTGAAAACTCGGTCTGTATCCCTTTCTGTGAGAAGATTCAAGCAGTAGGTCACCATGTGCAGTTGGCCAGTTTGTTTGCCTTGAATTTCAAGGACAAAGTCAAGCTAGGAGACCTAGAGATGGTTATTTCGGAGAAATTTATTGCTGAAGCCATAGATATTCCTACAAATGGAGAGAAATGGTTCAAGGGAGATGATTTAAATGCTTCATTCTTCAAAGAGTCTGTTAAGCCACGGTTTAAGAATAAATTTGATACAACCTTCCTTAGCACATACCTTCAAAATCATCAGAGCTAGCTACTTAAAGTTGTACAAAGATATTTCACTTGTGAGGGTAGGTTCAATAGATTTTATCAGTATCATCTTAGACTCTTGGTGCATTTCACAACTAAAAAGACTATGAACCTACCCTACTATCCATTTAAGATCCTAGGGAAGATGGCAGAAAAGGTGCAGGTTTAGAAAGACAATTACATGTCTAGTTTATTTCATTTATCTTTGATAAATATTTTGGTCATGTATGAACTTGAAAGGAAGAAGATCTCTTGGCAAAATTTTTTGTCCAATCTTGGTTTATTGCCTCAAACAGATATTTCACCCATAGAGGTTTATGAAGATAAAGAAGAGGCAAAATATGAACCAGTAACCAAGACAGTAGTGAAGAAAACAAACCAGAGCAAGAAGCCAAGTAAGAAGTCGAGCAAGAAATCATATACAAAGGAAAAGAAGAAGGTTCATATACCAAAATTTCATGTGGCAATAGTTCTAACAACAAAGTTTCAGATATCAAAATCAGAAGAGATAGTTCAAGATGCACAATTCTTATTGAGACCTAGAACTAGGTCGTTGAGGAGCCAACTCCTCAACCAGATGATGTTGCTCCAGAAGATAAATAAGAAGGGAAAGAAGCAAAGGAGGCTCAAAATGCTCAAACAGAGGGAGAAGACCAAAATATTTCCAAGATGAAGGATGCACTTGCAAAATCATAGCTTAACGTAGCCTTTCTAAAGAAACAAAAACAATAGCTTAGAGAGACAACCTTGCAAGCAACTTAGCCAAAGGAGAAATCAAAGGAATCCCCTAATCTCACTGCGCAAGAGAAAGGTAAACATGTTGTAGATGTTTAATATTTGGAGAAGCCCAAAATGGAGTCTAGTAGGCCTACAACCAAAGCATCAAAATTTCAACAAGGGTGGGTGCAACAAATGAAACAAATAGCCCAGTCACTAGACAAACCATATTTTGATCATTGGAGAGAGTATCACAGGTATCTGGATGAACTTGAGGAGTGTCAAATGTAGGTAATGGAAATAACTGAAGACAATGAAAACTTCAAGAAAGCAGTGAACCATTTGCTTGTGGATTGTAACAAAGAAGTGATGGATGCCTCCAAGGCACTGGACAGATGCAAGAGGTTTGTCAAATGGACTCTCCCTGCAAGGAGACAAGCAAAGAATATGTATGTCTGTAACCTAGTCTTAAAGAGAAAGATAAGGTACATGAAAAAAAAGCTTGGCAAGGGCTTGTAGGTTGGTGAGGAAATACATAAAGGTAGTTGGCATACCTCCTCCTGGTAATGTACCTAGGCCAAGGCTAAAGAACAGCCAGAGTCAAAGTCATCTTAGCCAGTAACGATCAAAGAAGATGATGCTCTATCCAAAATCACTTAGATCAATCCATCTCCAAACATTCCTTGAACCAATAAAAGAAACAAGAGGTAATGGTTTCTTTGTTGAATGTTCAATTTTGATGAATACTTGGAAATTGCTAGTGTTGCGCACCAAAATCCTTCAGTTTTTTCAAAGGGGTATGTGTCACTTTTGTCATCCTGAAGGTTGGCTTGGGTAGTCTGGGAGTGTTGGTTATATAGCTGGACCATTTTGATAATTTTGAGGCAGGAAAAGGAGGTACAAGCACAATTTGAAATCTTGCTACGCAGCGCAATTGTTGTGCACAGTTTTATGTGGACTATTGAGGATGCCACGTGTTAGGGGGAGAATGGTAGGACGTGTTGTTGTGTCACAAGCTTGTTCATTTCGTAGTCATCAACCCGGTGTCTCTTAGTATGTGGAAGATCATGCCACCATGACATGCTACGTAGTTGTTCGCAACATAAATAGGTAGTTGATTGTTGTTTCCTATTTTTATTCAAAATGCATGGACAAGATTCATGATGAATTAGGATAATATCTCATGGATTAGGGTGTCAATATAAGATAGCATGATAAAACTTAAGTTAGTTTTTTTATCATTTTCCACTAAAAAAACTGAAGATGTTTTTAAAATCTTGCTAATTTTGTGATGAGTTCGATCCTTCTCATGGATAAGCCTTTCATTGTACCTGGTCATAAGATTTTTGAGTTGTGTAATGTTATTTAATGTCATGAAAGATAATGTAGAAGGGGTTGGATGTTATGGTGAACTGATTCTAAACATACTTGTGCATTGTGATTTGTATTTCCAATAATAAATGCTTAATGTTGAGTCATTCTAGTGATCATTTCAAAGATACTTACGGTATTATATTTCGAATTTGTTTATCTCATGTGTATTTGTTAACTTATTTATCTTTCTTCAGTCTTATTTAAGAGTGTAATGGAAAAACTATATTATAATTCATCATGTATTCTCTAGTTTAGTTGTATCTCAATGTTTCAAATGACAAATGAAATGTGTTACACTTTTATCTCTCGTATTTCTTCTTAATCCTCAATCATTTGAGATGCAGTAACAAAAATTTCATCTGTTCTGTTGCATATGAATGAGTGTTGTATATGTTCATCTCTCATTGTACTGCAATTGTTATCTATTCGAAGTATGTGCTAGATAGGACTCTGTATATCTAATTGGGTGGTATATGCATTGGTATGATGAGATAGTAACCTTTTGATCACATGCATTAGTATTTCCAGACCCTCTACCAATTTCCAAAAAAAAAAAAAAAAAAATTCCTTAGATCCATCCTTTGTCAAAATTATGTGTTTTAAAGTCTATAATCTTTAGGTTTTTCGAGTGAGGGAGCCCCCGCTGGCTAGAAAATACCAGTTTCTAGTCCAAAGTGGTCTTGTGGTTACCTCTGGGTTTTATCTCCTTAACCTGGAGAAATTTACAGAGTCCTAACATAGTGGCATCGTTTCCGGGGAGCGAGAGTCTAATTTTTCCTGGGAAGATGTTTTATTTTGAGAGTTACATCATAGGTTGAAACTTTTAAAGTCACCTAAAATCGTAGTGAAATCGGCTGCATGCAAACTTGTGCGAGAAAATATGGCTTCTAAAAGGCATACCATACAGAACCCTAATCCTAATTCTCCAGATATTGTCAGTAATCCTGAAAGTTTCCTTAGAAAGAAGAAAATCCCTTAAGAAACTCAAACTGCCAGCATCCATTTTGGCAGATCTTGTTCTTTTCTTGAAGGTATATTCACTCTAAAAGATCTTGAGTTTAATTTGATTTTTGAAAGTTCTTTGTGCACGACTAAATCTAAAACTTTTGTTTCTAAGATTGTTGTAGACGAATCTGTATTAAAACCTTTTATCATTCTTGCAAAATCTGACCTTGGTGAGCTTGATAAAAGTGCATTAGTTCAGTCTCAGAGATTTGAAAGTCTCGTAGTTTAGTTACAGCCTTTTGTTGAGGAAGCATAAACTTCCGAGCCTGCTAGTTCTATTTCAACTGCTGATCATTTTTCCCATGTTGTCCCAACATCTGTTGCTTCATTTTTTGCACCTCCTTTAAGCCCATTTGTTAAAACAACCTCTACTTTATTTGATGTCCATACATATCCTATTACAGTAGCTGCCCAACTCACTGTTTTACCCTCTTCTGTTCCCAGTACTGCAGCTATTTCAATCTTTTCTCAGACAACACTAATGGCTGTTAGGTATGCTCCTTTGATTCTCCCAGCTCAAATGCATGATCTGCCTCAAATATATGGTTAGATACTTCCCCAATATGATGGTATGGGGGAGACTACAGCTAAGCAACATGTGGATAAGGTGAGTGATTATGTGGATTTGGAGGAAGTGGACCATGACGATGTTAAAGTGATATTGTTTGCTCAAATTTTCTCTAGTGAATTTAAGAAATGGTTCCGAAGTGCTTATCTCACAACATTTGCCAACTATCAAGAGTTGGAGGATGATTTTCTTACAAGATGGGGCGAGAAGAAGAATCCCTTACAAATGCTTGCTGAGTATGATAATTTGAAACAACAGTCTGATGAAACAGTCTAGGATTTCTGCATAAGGTTCAATAAAGTGTATAACTCCATCCCCGCAAACATAAAGGCTCCTTCTGGACTTGCTTTACTCCATTATCCTAATGGTTTTGATCTTCATATGGCCTATCAACTTATAGAAAGAATTCCAACAATGCTTGAAGACATGCAAAGCAATGCAGTCAGTGCAGAGGCCAAATTTTGGTGAAGAAATCCAAAATGAAGATAGAGAGAAGAGTCACCATAAAAGAGGAGCATGCCACCTCTTCTGATGCAAAGTTTGACACCTTGGTCAAAACAATGGAAAAATGACTTTGACTAATCGAGTTGTTTATAAGGAAGCATAAAAAACACTAAGTCCTTTTAATCTTGAGACTAATATTGCCAAGTTGAAAATCTCCATTCCCCTCGGTGAATTGCTCAAGAATGATCAATATAGAACTCAAATCTTAAGGGCGCTGAGAGTTGACAAAACTTATGATATTGTCAACATAGTTGATGATCATTCAACTATCGTTTTTGGGCCAAAGATCAATGATAAAAGGCAGGATGGGGATTTGCCTTTTTTTTATGTCAGTATAGACATGCATGATCAAATATTACACAATACTATGCTGGATTCTGGGGCCTCACGCAATTTGATGTTGAAAGTGATTATGGAGAGGTTCGGGCTTGACATCACCAAACCTTACAAAGACTTGTATTCATTTGATTCCAACAAAGTGAAGTTCTTGGGATTGATCAAAGATTTAACAGTATCATTGACTCAGATTCCTTCCAACTGTATGGTTATGGACATCATAGTAGTGGATATACCTCCCAAATTTGGCATGCTTCTTTCTAGATCGTGGATGGCAAAGCTACACGGTGCGATGCAAACTAATATGTCTTACATCACTGTCTCATTCTTTGTTGGTCAATCAAGGAAGGTGTACTGAGAACCACTCATGCATATATGATCATCAACAAAGATAATCCTAAAAATCATCTGGTATATGATGTTCATTATGACTTAGATTCTTTTGTTTTATTTAATTGTGGTTGTCCTGATGAAGAGGAGACAAATTCAGAAATAAAAGAAGAGGAAAATGTGAAACAAACCAACAAGCAAATTGACGAACAAGACAAAAAAACAGCCATGAAAAGTCTAAAAATTTGAAGGTTGAAATAAGTGAAAAAATATGAGAAAAAGTAGCGCATTTGGACCGTGCATTTTGATGCGGCAACAAATAGAGAAGGTGTTGGTGCATGTGTATGGATAGTAAGCCTGAAATTCGGAAAGACCAAGCTATGTTTGTACAAATTAGTTTTTTATTGTACTAATAATGTGGCAAAGTATGAATCACTCCTTTTGGGTTTGCGAGATTTGAAGAACTCATGAACCAGAAGGATAGATGTCTACAGGGATTCAGAGTT
Source organism: Pinus albicaulis (assembly GCA_034641835.2). Classification (NCBI taxonomy): domain Eukaryota; kingdom Viridiplantae; phylum Streptophyta; class Pinopsida; order Pinales; family Pinaceae; genus Pinus; species Pinus albicaulis. The sequence continues at coordinate 1,237,907,853 of CM076574.1, read as the reverse complement.
AGTTGTCAAGCAAGTCAAAGGTGAGTACTTGACGAAACATCCCTGAATGTGTGCTTATCGAAATGTTGTCTTAGATTACTTGCATAATTTTCTTGAATATAAATTTTCAGTTGTTCCTAGAAAAGAGAATGTTGTTATAGATGCATTGGCCACATCGGCCTCTGATTTTGAAATTTCCAGCAATATTAGAGGCAAGTACAGGTGGAAGTAAAATACAGACTTGTTGTCCCAGATAACATGAAGTATTGGCAAGTATTTGAAATGACAAGCGGTTGGAAAACTTCTTGTTGATGAAGGAGGAATTTGCCAAGATGAGGTTGGAAAAAGACTACAGATGGGAATATGCTGATAAGGAGAGCTTTATAAATTAGATGAAAGAAGAATTAGACAAGAAAGGGGCATAATTGAAATTTTGCAACTAAAAGACAATGTCATTCCAAGAGGGCTAGTACCCTTGGAAGTGATTTTTTATCATAATGATGTGGCCAAGAGGCCAAAGTTGGTGCCTACTGGGGATGGAGTGGAAGAATGAAACATAGGTACAACAAGTAACCCAAAGATGATAAAGTTATCCAATAATTGGAGTCCGAAAATGAAACATAAATATTTGGACTTGTTGAGATAATTTTCTGATGTATTTTCTTGGGGATACGAGGACCTGAAAGTGTATGATAAGGACATCATCCAAAGCACGATACCAATCAAATAAGATCAAAATCCATTCAAACAGAAGATGTAGAGGACAAACCCAGTTCTGCTTCCTTTGGTTGAGAAGGAGGTAAGAAAATTATTTGATGCTAGAATTATAACACCTCTCATCTTTTCTAATATGCTAACTTGGTACCAGTCAGAGAAAAAAAAGAGATTGTGTGTGGATTTTAGAAACTTGAGCAGGGTGTCACTCGAGGACAATTATCCATTGCCAAAAATGGATCACATCCTTCAAAAATTGGTGGATGCGCGGAGAATGTCACTGCTAGATGGTTTTCAGGGTATAACTAGATTTTGGTTCACCCGAAAGACCAAGATAAGACTGCATTCACGACACCGTGTGGGACCTTCAAATATGCCAAGATGCGATTTGGTTTGATGAACGCGGGAGCGAAATTTCAACAAGCTATGGATATATCTTTCACAAAGGAGAAGGATGAAATTCTAGTGATATATCTTGATGATATCATTGTCTATTCACAGTCAAATGAGGACCATTTGCAGCACTCGAGGGCAATTTTTGAAAAGTGCATAAAACATGGAATTTCATTAAATCCCAAAAAAGATTTGTTTGGGAAGGAAGAAGGTAAGTTGTTAGGCCATATTATTTTGAAAGACAATATCAATATGATCCCAACATAGTTTTAGCCATTCATAAATTGGATATTCCCGGGAGTAAGAAGGAGATTCAATCTTTTATTGGTAGGATAAATTTTTTAAGGAGGTTTATTCCCAATTTGGTAGAAATTTTAAGGAAAATTACAGACATGTTAAAGAAGGACAACGAAGTGAAATGGAATGAATAAAGCATAACATATTTTAATGAATTTGTCACTTTTAATGCATTGTCCCGTGCTCCTATACTTGTCAGTCCATATTACACATGTGAGTTTGTCACTTTTTCCTTTGCTTCGAAGCACAATATTGTTGTTGTTTTAATGTAGAAAAATCGTAAAGGAGTAGAGAAACCAATTTCATTTTTGAGCAAAACTCTCAGAGATGTTGCTCTTAAATATGAAATTATGGAAAAATAGGCCTTCGCTCTTGTGAAAGTTTTGAAATATTTTCGAGTTTATGTTATGCATTCACATATTGTTGCTTATGTACCAAGTGTTGTAGTCAAATATATTATGACTCGTAATGATCCAGATGGAAGGAGGGGTAAGTGGATTGCCTCCATACTTTAGTATGACATCGAAATCAAACCCACAAGGCTGATTAAATGACAAGGATTGGCTAGGATGATGGTTGAATCAAATCTGTAGTCACTTCAAATTATTTTCTTGGCTACCCTGGCGGAAGAAGATGACTCAAGTTCAACTCAACAAGTCCCAAAAAAATTTGCTACCTCCACATGGTATGTTGATATTCTATATGTATTGCAAGACCTACAAACACCTCCAGGTTTTCCTAAAACCAAAGCCCATTTCTCAAGTTGAAAGGACTAAAATTTTGCATCATAGATCAATTTTTGCACTGGAAGGATCCCGACGGAATGTTGTTAAATTGTCTGTTGGAAGGTGAAGCTCAAAGGACAATGGAGGATTTTCACAAAGGGGATTGTGGTGGGCACTTGTTTTGAAAGACCGCAACAAACAAAATCCTAAGGGATGGATTTTATTGGTCGACCTTATTTTCTGATGTGTATAAGAAGGTTGCTAGTTGTCGATAATGCAAAATATTTGAAGGAAGGAAGAAATTACTCTTGCTACCCCTGAAATCCATAGCATTTGAGTCACCATTTCATCAATGGGGACTCGATTTCATCGGTGAAATTCATCCTACTTCATCTGGAAAACACAGATGGATACTGACGGAAACTAATTATTTCACCAAGTGGATCAAGGCAGTTCCAACCAGACAAACTACAAATACGGTGATTATTCAGTTCTTAGAAGGTAGTATTCTGCCTAGATTTGGTTTCCTAAATAAAATTGTTACACACAATGTTGTTGCATTTGGATCAAAGAAAATGATAGTTTTTTATCACAAGTACAACATTGTTTTAGGGCACTCCAAAACCTATTACCCTTAGGGTAATGGCTTAGTTGAATCATCCAAAAATAGCCTCGTCAACATTATTAAGAAAATGATACAAGAGAACAAGAGAAACTAGCATAAGAAATTGGTACATTCACTGTGGGCGGACCAGGTGAACATTAAAAAGTCAATAGGCATGTCTCCATTTCAACTAGTGTAAGGAACATATGTAGTCTTTCCTTCTTCATTGGGATTTATGATCATGAAATTATTACAGAAGCTAAAGCAAAGCCTAATGATATGCAACAAATAATTATTCATATGATTCAACTTTAGCAGTCAAGAGAAGAGGTGTTTAGGAGCACACAACTGATAGAAGACCGAATAAAAAGAATTTATGACAGAAGGACTAAAGCAGTTGATTTTCAAAATCAGATATTTGGTATTGAAGTGGGACACCAGAAACGAAGAGAAGGGGAAGCATGGAAAGTTTGAAAATATGTGGAAAGGGCCTTTTGAGGTTGTTGCATTCCATGGGAAAAATGCTTATTTGCTTGAAGATTTGTCTGATGAGCCAATTAGAGCATGGCCTATCAATGGCATGTTGCTAAAACAATTTCTTGTTTGATGTCACAGTTGATTCACCATTTCATTATATATATCATTTTACTTTTTAAAATTGCAAGTGTGGGTAGTCGGTGTTGGGATTTGAAGCCCGATTGAAGGCCCTAAGATCCCAACATTCTGTTGCCATAAATAAGCTAGTCATTTGAGTAGGTCCAGTAAATCAATAGTCATTTGTCAGTCTGTTAATCAAACTTTCAATCATGTTTTCAATTTTTCAGTTGACTCTGTTTCCCAATGGGCAAGCTACTAGTATGCATTTTTGTTCTTGGCACCTCGCTAAGAGGATGCCATCCCCAATGGATCCAATGTTAGGGTCAACAGTTTTCATTTGTCAAATGTATTTCAAATTCTTTAATTTTCAGTTTGAATAAGCCAAACTTATTGTCGTTGTCATGAGTTCAAAAGTCACCATCCGACATCGCCATGATTTTAGTCATCAAGTGGTCCAGTCAAAGAATGAAGCAACATTGAGTCGCTGGGAGTCATGGTTACAAATCTTTGAACAATTGAGTTATGGGGTATGTGTGAGTTATGTGTCTATCAGAAATTTTCTCTTGAAAACATTACAACCAATTTTGGTTACTCAAGCAAAATGGTATTTTAAAAATATACTATTTATTTCCCCCTTCTTGTATACCCTTGTTTCCCTAATCCTATAACTTAAACCTCCCAAAACCCATTCATAGATCCCTTTTTCCTATCCCCTATTAATTATTCATATTACTTTTATTTTGTCCCATCCCATCCTAAACCTATTCCCTCAAAGGACCATGACTACATATTCTACATGACATAACCCATATATTCCCCCCATTATCGAAGCAATGTAACTATCGAAGCATTCTAATGATTCCCATGCGCAAATCATCATATCTCCCCCAAATGGAGTGCCTTATTACATCATGCTACATGGAAAAATTGGTTTCATTTAAAATCAAACAAAACGACCACCATATCCCTTGCACAGTGTCTACATTGTTGAATTCAAGCTGGTTAATGTCATGGTTTGAAGAATAAGGGTTGATTTGCAGATAATCCAATGATCAAGGACATATTACAGTAACCACAGAGTCATTTTTTGCGCACTGGTGCCACGCATTCATAGTTGGACACAACGTTATGGAGTCGCTGCGCAACATCCTTTCAAAGACACATAGCATTGGCACGACTTGATTTTCACCTTCTAGAGGTAGGGTCTTGCCACTAATATCCTAATTTTATCTTATAGCCTAATTTAAAGTTAGATAAGTCGTGTTAGCATCCTGCTTAAGAGTCGTTCCACATGCCCTGTACCACACAGTTGTTATTTCAAAATTGGAGTCGGGTGTTATAAATGAATGGTGATTACTGTCAAATGTTGAGCTAGTCTAGGGTAAAGGTCTGTAGGTTTATGTTAGTTGCTAGCAGTACTTGAAGGTGTCAATATGCCCTTGTCCTTGCTGCACAACGTGTATGTGAAACACACCCTATTGTCATTGTTGTCCAAAAATCAGAGTATTCTTTGTTGTTGTTGTCAACGTACCCTGCCATGAAAGCCTAAGAGAGTTTTCCATGTGTACAAAGAGTAGATGGCTCCCACTGTAAGCAAAAAGGGAGGGGGAATTGTAAGAGTAGAGCCAAAAATTCTAGCCCTAGTAAAATCTAATCCAACGATTAGGGTAGCATTTGAAAACTTGGGTTGTATCCCTTTCTGTGAGAAGATTCAAGCAGTAGGTCACCATGTCCAGTTGGCCAGCTTGTTTGCCTTGAATTTCAAGGAGGGCAGAGTCAAGTTAGGAGACCCAGAGATGATTACTTAAGAGAAATTTATTGTTGAAGCGCATACAGTCCTACAGATGGAGAGAAATAGTTCAAGGGAGATGATTTAAATGCTTCATTCTTCAAAGAGTTTGTTAATCCATTGTTTAAGAATAAATTTGATACAACCTTCCCTAGCACATACCTTCAGAATCATCATATCCATCTAATTAAAGTTATACAAAGACATTTCACTTGTGAGGGTAGGTTCAACAGAGTTTTCAAGTATCATCTTAGAATCTTGGTGCATTTCACAGTTAAAAAGAATATGAACCTACCCTAATCTTTGTTTAAGAGCCTAGGGAGGATGGCAGAAAAAGTGCAGACTAAGAAAGACAATCACATGTATAGTTTATTTCATTTCTCTTTGATAAATATTTTGGTCATGTATGAACTTGAAAGGAAGAATATCTCGTGGCAAAATTTTATGTCAAATCTTGGTTTATTTCCTCAAACAGATATTTCACCCATGGAGGTTTGTGAAGATAAAGAATAGGTAAAAGATGAACCAATAACCGAGACAATAGTGAAGAAAACAAATCAGAGCAAGAAGCCAAGTAAGAAATCAAGCAAGAAGTCAAGTAAAAAGGAAAAGAAGAAGGTTCAGATACCAGAAGTTCATGTGGCAAAAGTTCTAACAACAAAGTTTCAAATAACAAAAGCAGAGGAGACAGTTGAAGATGCACAGTTCTTATTGAGACCTAGAACTAGGTCACATACTAAGCAGGTCATTGAGGAGGCAACTCCTCAACCAGATGATATTGCTCCAGAATATAAACAAGAAGGGAAAGGTGCAGAAGAGGCTTAAAATTCCCAGACAAAGGGAGAATACCCAAATATTTCCAAGATGAAGGATGCACCTGCAAAATCACAACTTAAGATAGCCTTTCTAAATAAATAGAACCAAGAGCTTAGAGAGCAATCCTTGGGAGCAGCTCAACCAAAGGAGAAATCAAAGGAATCCCATAATCTCACTGCGCAAGAGAAAGGTAAAGAGGTTGTAGATATTGAACAGTTGGAGAAGCCCAAAATGGAGTCTAGTAAGCCTACAACTAGAACATCAAAATTTTAGCAAGGGTGGGTGCAACAGATGAAACAAATAGCCCAGTCACTGGACAGACTAGATTTTGAACAGTGGAGAGAGTATCACAGGTATCTAGAGGAGCTTGAGTGCCAAATGCAGGTAATGGAAATAAATGAAGACAATGAAAACTTCAAGAAAGCAGTGAACCATTTGCTTGTGGATTGTAACAAAGAAGCGATGGATTCCTCCAAGACACTAGACAGATGCAATAGGATTTTCTAATGGAATTTCCATGGTAATAAGAGGTTTGTAGAAAAATGAGTTACATGAAACAAATCTTGGCAAGAGGTTGGAGGTTGGTGAGGAAATAAAGACAGGCAATTGGCAAACCTCCTCCTGGTAATGTACCTAGGCCAAGGATTAAAGAACAACCAGTGTCAATGCCATCTAAGCCAGTATTGGTCAAAGCATATGATGCTCCTTTCAAAATCACTGAGATCAACTCGTCTCCAAACAAGCCTTCAACCAGTAAAAGAAAGAGGAGGTAATGGGTTCTTTGTTGAATGTTCAATTTTGATGATTAGTTGGAAATTGTCAGTGTTGCGCAACAGAATCCTTCAGTTTTTGCAAAGGTTGTATTCGTCACTTTTTGTCATCATGAAGGTTGGCTTGGGTAGTCTAAGAGTGTTGGTTATATAGCTAGACCATTTCGTAAATTTTGAGGCTGGAAAAGGAGGTAAAAGCACAATTTGAAATCTTTCTATGCAGCACTGCGCAACTGTTGCGCACGATTTTATGTGGAGTATTGAGGATGCCACGTGTCAGGGGGAGAACGGTAGGACGTATTGTTGCGTCACAAGCTTATTCATTTCATATTCATCAACCAGACGTCTTTTAGTAAGATCATGCCAGCATGACATGCTACACAACTGCTGCGCAACAAAAATGGGTAGCTGACTATTGTTTCCTGTTTTAATTTCGAAAGTCATGGATAGGATTCATGATGGATTATGATGGTGTCAAGATAGGATAGCATGAAAAAACTTAAGTTAGTTTTTTAATCTTTTTCCACTCAAAAAACTGAATATATTTTTAAAATCTTACTGCTTTTGTGATCAATTCGATCATTCTCGTGGATAAACCTTTCATTGTACCTGGACATAAGATTTTTGAGTTTTGTAATGCTATTTAATGTCATAAAATATAATGTAGAATGGGTTGGATGTTATGGTGAACTGATTCTAAACGTACTTGTGCACTGTGGTCTGTATTTCCAGTAATAAATGCTTAATGTCGAGTTATTCCAGTGATTATTTCATAGATACTTGCGGTATTATACTTGGAATTTGTTTATCTCCTATGTGTTTGTTAACTTATTTATCCTCCTTCAGTCTTCTTTAAGAGTGTAATGGAACAACTATATTAGAATTCATCATGTATGCTCTAGTTTAGTTGTATCTCAATGTTTCATATGCTAAATGAAATCTGTAACACTTTTATCTCCCATATTTCTTCTTAATCCTCAGTCATTTGAGATGCCGTAACCGAAATTTCATCTGATTTGTCGCATATGAATGAATGTTGTAGGTGTTCATCTCCCACCATACTGAAATTATTATGTATTTGAAGTATGTGCTTGACATGCCTCTGTACATGTAATTGGGCAGTATATGCATTGATATGATGAGATAGTAACCTTGTGATCACATGCATTAGTATTTCCAGAACCTCCACCAATTTAAAAAAATAATTACATTTTTTTTTCCCTCAGATATGGTCTTTGTCAAAATTATGTGCTTTAAAGTCTCTAATATTTAGGTTTTTTGAGCGAGGGAGCTCCCTCTGGCTAGAAAAGACCAGTTTCTAGTCCAAAGTGATCTTTGTGGTTACCTCTGGGATTTATCTCCTCAGGATGGAGAAATTTACGAAGCCCTAACACCATCCTCTTTATGTGCCACTTGTGTGTGTTATTCTTGTTCACGAGTTAATTCCAATTACGCACCACTCTTCTTGTGTATTGCATTTCAATTCTATGCCTAAGTAACCCCCCCCCCCCCCCCCCCCTTCTTGGTCTGGAGGGTTATCTGTGATTTCCCCTTCTTCATCCTCTGTGAGGTAGGGATCAAAGGGTTGCAATCCTTTTCTTTTGTGGCCCAACCCACTTTTCGATTTTGAGTGTTTTTTGGCCTAATGACACAGGTCCTACAAGTGTCTTGATTGATAGCAAATTCAGTATCTGAATGTCGTATTTTCATAATCCAGTAGCTGGGTCCACAGGAATTTTTGATGTTTCAACAAAATACAATCAGGTAGACCTTTACTTAGATACATTTCTACGCACATTCTAGAGAAAGTAAAAACCTTTTTTTGTTCTCTCGGTGTCCATATTTTTGAAAGACCCCGAGGTGTTTCCTATTTCCTCAAGGACCTTGTGATGCCAAAAATGGAGGTGGAGAATTGGTAGCCTCACCTATATTGGCTTTATTGAGACCAAATTTGTTGTGGCATCAAAATTTGGAAACCAACGGGTAATGAAGGGTCCTACATTTCCCCAAAATGAGGGCCCCCCTTTCAATACTCTCTCCATATCCTCCTAGGTATCAATTTGAGTAATGAAGAAACCTTTTGAGGATAGGTATATGTCGTAGTTGGTGATCCAAATTGCAAAATCTTATTGATGCAAAGAATCAAACCTGAGCCAAAACCATTGAATATACAAATCACTTCCTTGTATCAAAGAATAGAAAATAATTGATATACCTCTATTAGGTTTAACTCCATGGCGGGCATGTGTTGTTGTTATTCAACAATGTAAGGTCCAAGATTGTATTGTGGCATATCCGATGGGTTTTTGACTTTGCCTCGCACCATATCCTTGTAAGAGACTAAGCCTCTTAGGTTCCTATATCTCGAAGCATCCCCAAGCAACCCCAACAACAAGATGATGGTAAGTTTTCAAACAATGTCATAATCCTTCAACTGGGCAAAGTCCTAAAATTGTCTCCCTCCACAAGGAAGACGTTGCACAACTACAAGAACCCCCAATCGGTTCTCAATAATTTGCTTTAGATCTACCCCAAAGATTGATCTAAAGACCCAAAGTTGGATTATGTTTCCACTAAGGATCTTAACAAAAATTTAAAAGCCTTCCCTCTGAAACCAATCTTCAGGACCCCCAACTGATCCAAACATAAATAGATCATGAGGCTTTCATATTGTTATGCTCTGATATAATTATATTAATTCTAAAAGGGAACGCATCAAAATTAATTAGACTAAAAGACCACACATTTATTTCGAAGATGCAGTAGAATGAAAGTTGAAGCCAACAAGGGCCAGCCAGACCCACGCATGGTAACGAAAAAAAAAAAAAAAAAACAAGAGTAAGCGTCCATGTCCTGGCGACATGAAACGATCCCTTCAAATAGAAGAAAAAACTTGTCACAACCTCATCATAAGTAAAAGGAAGGGGTAAAAAAACAATGAATTGCATTTCCCAACACTCAATAGTAATCGTCCTATGACAGATCCATACTACAAACCTAATGACATTCATGCCCGAGAAAGAGATGATGAGGTTGTCTTTTGATTCGATGCGAAAACAGATCTCGCTAAAAACTGTATAAAAAATACTTTTATATGTTTATACACACACATGTGTGTTTGTGTGATTGTGGTTAACTTATCGTTGAGAGTGGTTATACTAGTGCACGGAGCCCCTAAACAGGAAAGTCACAAAATCTTAAATTTCAGAGCCTAAGAGTTGGGTTGAGTACTTTATTAACAATGCTAAAGCTCAAGAGGAATAGCTCATAGTTGACTAAGTGTTGAGGGAGTCCATGTTACTATATATAACATATATGCAATTAAATCTTAGGAGGGATAATTGCCTCGAGGAACAAGCCCAAGAGATAGAACGAAGCCCGTTAATATACGAGAGAATGTCCATATCGTTGCGCCCAAGCGAGGTAGGATCCCATAAAAAGTGTGTGTTAGCATTCAATGCGGGGAAAGAGATGTCAACAAGACATTATCTGAGTACCTCAAGGTCTCAAACCTTGGGTGGCATGTAGTGTCCATAAAGGAAAGGGCCAATATTAACGAATGAGGGAGACAGTAATATCCTCGACATATAACAACAAAGGAATTGTGTGACATTCCCTGGTTAATATTCCCTCATTAAAGGCTGAGGGAAAAGGGACATAGGTTCCAGATTACTCGAGGAAGGAGAATGCTTAAGGAATAGGTTGTTTTAAATATCAATCCTCATTAGATAAGTGGTTTAATGGGTCGACTGGGCAATCCATTAACTGAAAAATAAAAAGTACAAGCCCATGTGTCCTTAAGATTTAACAACAAGGAAATAGGACAGAACATTGAATAATAAGAATGGGTTGCATTTTCTAGAAGTTTACTATGCAGAGCCTTGGGAAAGGAGAGGTGGTTGGTCTATTGGGAGATGAAAATTAAGTCCACGAGGAGGGAAGAACACACACTTACCTTCTCACGCATGGGTGGTAGAGAAAAAGGCAAAGAAAAAAAGTGCATATGTTGTGAAGGGAGGGGAAATAATTGTCTCAAATGCACATGCAATAGAAGTAATGGTGTAAAGTACTGCAAGGAAAATTCCTCCAAGGGTAGTGGTGAAAACATAGAGAGAGCAACAATCAGAATTTGCAGAAATAAAGCTTTGGAGAAAGTGACCCAACTGGGGAACCCTCAAAGATAGACTTCTTGGGTAAAAACATTATAGAGAGCAGTGGCTTGCCTACAAGGTCGAAGAACCCACTGGAAGCTTGTGGATTCATGAACCTACTGAATTTGGAAGAGACACGCAGGTGCTTGTGAGGGTTGATGAACCACCAAGAGTTGCCTTTGGGCAGAAGTTCTAATGCTTGATTCACGGATGAACCACCTGGAGAGGTGATCTCTTTTCCCATCAGTAGCTTATCCACTAATGAACCCTCCCTTGATATGGACTCTCTGCTCCTTAAAGTGAGTTAAAAATCCCTGTATTGTGGTATCATAACATGGATGTTGATTTTTTCTAAAGAATTTGGAAAGGATGAGAGAAAGCTTGTGTAGTTGGTGGATGAAGGCAGAGTGGTCTCACGAAATCCTATTTTAGCTGTCCATATTGGTTAAAGTTTCCCCTCAAAGGCACTCCACCTCAAGCACTGGAATTTGGCTCGAGGGTGAAAAATACAAGTGACTGTGGTTGTAGTTTGTTTATGGTTGAGTGAAGAGTTAGAGATCCACTCTCAGTTCCAAATCTCTTATAAAATAAGTATAGTTTCATGTATATGTGTATAAAGCTATCATGTATTTGTTTACAGTGTTGAATTAATGTTTTGTTAACCTTAGGGAGTGTTTTTTTTCCTGCATGAATGAGGAATGTCAATGATTGGTGCAACAATTTTAAATTATGTATCATTTCCTATGTATATTTTTGGGCTTGTGAATAACTTAAGTTGCCTTAGTTTGAAGATATGGGTAATTTATGTCTATGATTAATTACTTTCATAGAAATATTTGAAATCTTTGGCTACTGTATTGATATGGTCGCATATATCAGCATGTAAAAGCGTGAAATCATGCTAGGTTGAGGCGTATCTAAGCTTTAGAGAGGTAACACTCTCGTGTATTTGCATATAATGCATATGTGGGCTAACAGGTTGAAGGTTGAAGACCTTATAAAATTATACGCGGTCCAGGCCAAATTTTATTAGAACCACCGCAACCAGGACGTGGAATAATTCCCATTTGGTACACACATAGACATAATAGGTGCTAAGGGAGGAGTCACTTAAAAACCATTGAATTAAAACAAAAATGCATAAAGATCAAGCAAGGTTGATTCTTAGTACTCTTATGTCTAGGCTCTAAATTGCAACCAGCCTAAGTGCCATAGAACCACCGTGGCCGAGCTCCGAGGGTGGAGAAAGCCCATGTATTCAGAAATCACACAATCCACAGGGCTGAAATATTAAGGCCCAAAGGAACCAAGAGCCTCAGTCCTAGTAAGTTAAGTGACCGTGGCGATGACCATAGGTGGAAAAGGAGGAATCTAGACAATTGAGGGTTGGATGTGTTGTTGTTGTTGGATAATCCCCAAAACTTTATTCTCGGAGGTTTCAAAGGGAGTGCCCAAGGGAAAATCTCAAGTTTTTAATCCCAGGGTAACTCAATGTTGTGTGGTTGGTTTTACACCCTAGCACGAAGTGGCAAACAGGAACCAAAGTTTCCCTTTTCAACATGATTTGACAAGAGATTGCATGATGTTGGGGTATAGCGGGACCCAAAACTACGTGGCACATAGCATGGAGGGTGTGCCGAGGATGATGTCACCCCAGTGTTTAAGACTAGTGATGTCACCTCAAACCCTGGTCACCAGAGGTTTCGTGTGGAGGCACTAGGGATAACTCCAAATATTTTAATTTGGGCAGATATAACATAGTGGGGCAGCGTACATACCATGAGGTGAAATATTGAAGTCTTATGGAGGTATTGGCCCACATTGGCAGCAGGGTCCACAAGTTCCATGCAATTTTGAAAATGTATACCCTAGAGGAATTGTTGAGAGACTGCCTAGGAAATTCCTCAGATTTATTCTTCGGGATGAGGTGGTAGGGAGAGATGTCCTACACTTGCATACATCAAGTCTATATTTATATACTATGTTTTAATTGATTAGGGGGACTAATTCACGATTTGGTATGAGTGAGTTGACGTCTTGCATGTGACCTATGAGATGGATGTGTGGCAGGTTAAGATGACATGGTGCAATATGATTAGGCAATACTTTAATCGACCATATATTTCAATCTAGGAGTCATATTGAGTTTAATTTTATATGGTTGGAAAGGTCTCGACAAGACAAACATAATGACGTTATTCGTTTTGGTTTTTGAGGTAGTTGAAAAAGGTCAAAAATATTTAGCCCCATTTCCATAACTGGACTATGGAGATTGGGTTCCCCTAGAAATTGCCTCCTTCTACCCTTAGAAGGGGTTAGGGTTATGAGGGGGTATGTTACAAGGTGGTGTTAGAGCTGCCAGGTTCAACACTTGGACTAGATGGGCTCTATTGCATAATTTACAAGCAGAGATTCAACACTGGACCTTTAAAGATTTAGTGAGGCCTTAACACCTCATGATAAACATTAGAAATTTGATTGTTACAGATTAATCGTGTTGTATGTGTTTTTGGAAGGCAGTTCTTGGTTGTGAAACTGCATCGAGAAACCAACTTGACCAAACTTTAGGTTCAAACTGGCCCTCAAACCAAAGGGGGCTCCCTCAAGCATTACAGGGTGTTTTTTTTTTAATCGTTGTTCACTGTCACTGGACAACAACCCATGAAGCACAACAACAAGATCTATGATTTGTATAAGTGCTTGCCAATGAGTATCCAATTTTTGCCCAAAATAAATTCCTCTCTTGCGGAGGTTTTATCGAAGTGCCAATGTCCAACTTCGACAAAAAAACATAACTTTATAGAGTTTGGTAGAGGAATAGAAGAAAATATGTGATAATTCAACATTCATACTAAATACTTAATAAACCAGATATAGTAGATGTGTGTAGAAGAATTCTATAGCCAAACAAATATACATTCAAGAGATGACAAAAGGCAACAATTAAATGATGAAGAGGAGTTGTTTTAAACATATTGTTCAATTAGATAGTCTCCATAAAGATTATAACTTTGCAGTGGGTTGTCAGGGAGATTGATACTCAAACCTAGCCTTGCCCTAGCTCCTATGTTACCTTGAACATATGTAGATTATGAAATCACAGGGAAAGACATACACGAGAAACAAATTTTGTCATGAAACTAAAGTGAGAATACTTCAATTAAAATATTTGCAATAGAAGTCTCTACAAAAATGGCAGGGTTTTTGGCATCAAAAGCCAACCCCTTTACAATTAAAATCAAATAATATATAAGAAAACATCTTCCTCAAACTGTTACAATATTCTTGGAAGAAAAATATAAACAATCCACCAAAAATAAAAGCAATCTCTAGATAATTGCAGGAAATTTGGAACTTCTAGAAAATATTCTGCCTCCAATTCAGGAAATGGATTCTTTGACTGTTGACTCTTTTTCTAGGTGTTCTACAACCTATTTAAATAGTCATCCTTTAATTATGGATGTTAATCCTCTCGTTGGCAATGATATTTGGGTAACTTTATAAAATGAACATTCGTTAATATACCAAGTGTTGTTTGTTAATTACTCTGCCTGGAAATACGAAACTATCCTTCGAATGTTGGGTTGCTTATTTCACTGTTGATTCTTTTGCTAAACAAACTATAGTTGAAATTCCACACACACACACAGATATATATATTGATTGTGCACTTGTCAGCCGAATATATATGTATATATATCTATATGTATATATGTATATGTATATGTATATATGTATATGTATATATATATAGATATATACATATATACATATACATATACATATACATGTACATGTATATGTATATGTATATATATATATGTATATACATATATATCTATATGTATATGTATATACATATACATGTACATGTATATCTATATGTACATGTATATATGTATATATGTATATATATACATATACATATATACATATACATATACATATATACATATATACATATACATATACATATACATATACATATATTCGGTTGACAAGTGCACAATCAACTTTGTTTTTCCATTTTTTAAAAATTGCCTTGGATTTGGAATGATCTTCTGCATGTTATTTACAGTTATTTTATGCTTGAAACCTGGGTTCAACTCCTTTAAATTTGGATCCAATCTCCCTGTATTAGAAATATTCAGAGCTACTGTTTGCCACTTTTCATATTTGTTCTACTATTTATTTTATGAAAATGATTTTTTTTAATAAGATCCTTGATACTTCTTATACTTTCATATGCTAATTCGATACCCTAAAATATGGAACTATGAGTTTTCCATGAGATTAACAGTCTTCAACTTATCTAACTGGGAGTGTGACAAATGTTTCAAATAATTGAATTTTTCTTCATTTTCCTCATGTGATCCACCATGGCGATATCCTTGTTGCCAGTGTTGGTGACAAAAATACTAGCAATTCTAACTACATTCTCTAGATTCAAGACAGGAAGACCTTCCATAAAAGATTGCAAGGCACAAATAGGATCAATTTTTGTAGCAATGACCTGAGGTCCAACAAATTTTAGGGCTATTGCACAACCCCTACCAACATTTCCATATTTATATACAAGAACAACCTTACCAGCAATCATTATATTCGTGGATTTCATTAGACCATCTGGGAGAAAGTGTCTACATTCATATAAGTTATCAAACCTACTTTTGATAACACAGAAAGAGATTGATAGTAGGGAACAACATATTTCCATTGGCCTACATCCTATAAAGCCTTTTAACACCAGTGGTAGTCTTCTCGGACACTCTAACCAACCTATCCTTCATCCTGTATACTTATGAACTAGTTTAGAGCTTGAAAATACGATAAAAGTTCAGTCTACGAGATGAGCTACTGCTCTGGCCAACAATATCTTTCTAGTGCTAGGAGGTACATACAATAGTACACCTTTGAGTTAAGTTATTCCAAGGGTTTAAAAATAGTGTTGGATGCCTTATAGAAATATTGCAATCGTCAATACTCAACTTGTGATCATCTCTCAAGTGTATCTCAGGCGTTGAAATGTCCTCAGTAATTGAACATTAAAAATTATCACAGTAACTATATACACCAACAATTGTCAATTCAAAAATAAATAGGTACGGGATATAAAATTCTTCAAGTTATAATTTCCCAAAGTTTTATTATCTAGATTCAACCATGCTTGGACAAAACTCCACAACGAGGTTGCAATCTAACATAGTTATATTTGATAGGGAATCAATGGAATGAATCCCCTGTAGAAATTTGAAGATGAGGAAATATTTTCACTGAACCTTTGTCTTGCTAATAAAATTATTGCAATTTGAAACTTGCTCAAATTAGCAAAGGAAGGGTGGTTAAAGTATTCTTTTGTGGAAACCCTCTCTATAAGATCACATTGTAGTATTTTACCGAAAAGATCGAAACCATTAAATGATAGATTTGGAATTGCAAGAGAGCGTAGAGTTAGTGTGGAAAGGCATAGAGACAAATCAAGCCACAAATGTTTCCTCCAAACTATTGTATTTTTCCTGTTCCGTGTTGACGCTTGCAAAATTACACCAATAATTTTCAACAATTTCTTCCATAATGAGCTCAAATTGTACCAACAATATGTAGTGATTTGTTCCTTCTCTAAAATGTTGAACTGGTGTTAAATCTGCATCTTTCTTGCTTGTCTATCACCTATAAAATCATGACATTTATCTCTAGTAGTCAAATCTACATACTTTCTTTCATTGAATTTCCCAAAATACGTAACAGCTTACTGTTGGGCGAAAACCATAAGTGGAATTGCGCGCGGGGGAGGGGTGGTAATTTTGGTAAGTGGTATTTCACTGAGGGATGCCACAATGCATATGGAGTTGCCACATCATGAGAATTGGTCTTGTAAAATGACCCCCCCCCCTCTCCCTCTCCAGTTAAACTTCGAACATATAAGAGGTCACACAATTCAATTATGGCCTTCGAACTTCAAACATCCATATACACAGTTGAAAGTTGCATACTTTTTATCTTGTGCACATTTTCCATTGATCTTATCTTGTATGATTGTTGAGCGTCAATTATAGCTGCAGACATAACTAAATAGAATTCAACTCGAACTGTTCAAAGCGTCGACGGATTATATAGCTTGCGCTTTCTACCTTCCGCCTCCTTAACGATTTTGATGATATTTTTGGGATTCAATGGAAAACATTACAATGTTGTTGTCATCCCGAGGGTGCAGATTAATTGCAATAATTCAGCCTAATTCAACTTTAATACTATCAGGAACTGATGATACCTTTTAGATAATTATGTGCACAAGCTCATCCACAATAACATTGTTTCTTTCCCTTTTTCCTTGTAAATTTCATGCACTGAGTCTTCATTTAATTATTTTCTTCGCTTTCAATTCTCTGGTTAATCTTGATGTCACATGCCCTTTATTATCTTTGAAATTTGCACTAGCAACTAACTCCCAACTGTGATAGCTTGTGGTATTCTTGGGCTTCTTTTTTTATTTTGAACTCTCAGGTTTGAACACTTCAATAGCTTGTTTTGACATCTAGGCATAAACTTGGAGTATTTTTATGTTGCTATATGGTTATTAACTTGGAATCTCTCCCACAAGCAACACAAAAATATGTATAACCCATTTCATATGATCAACCATCTACAAAATATCGTAACATGTGTATGATGCTCCCCGTGGACTCCTCTCCTTAATGTGTCAAACGCTTGGTATTTGTGTATTGAGCATTGAGTTGGCTTAAGACTTAGCTTGGATTGCTCATTTACTTGGAGTGATATTTATCTCATGGCTTGGTGAGTTGCACTTTATATGAGCGTTAACTAGTGACTTCCTTGGTAATCTTGATTTCAATAGAATATAAGACATTACTCGAACTTGGAGATTGGGGTTGTCCCAATACTTTTAACAACAAGTTTTTAATAACAAAAGAATACAAATTACAAAAATATATATAATATTTATAAAAAAAATTAAATTTATTTAAAATTAAAAACTTTTAGTAACACAAAATAACTTCAAGAACCTATATAAGACCCATCTGCTTTGACAGATTTGTATATGCTCCAAAATTTAGATAGAAAACTAATTAGAAAATTTCGAAATAAAAAAGTTGTAGCCTTTCATTGACAGGAAAAAGCTACAACAGGTCGTATGTATTGTTTGGTGTATCTTCATTGTGATGGACATATGCTGGTAGCTTGGTGATTTATATGATTTTGTTGATACTAGTGCACTAATTGATGTGTGATGTTGTAGCTAGATTTACACCAAAAAATTTCCAACAACAAGCCAAGGTGATATTCTCTATTACGCACTTTGATTTTGTAAAAATATAACAACTATGTGTGTGTATCACAACACATAAAATACACTAAGGCCTAAAGATATTAAGGTCAAAGACCACAAGAATAACAATGGATGGTATAATACATAACCAATGGCCCAAGGAATGAATAGTAGAATGGTGTAGTATAGCTATGATCAATCACGAAAATGATATTAAGAAGGAATTAAGGACATATGAAGAGGAAAGATCAGTCAAATAGCGAAGGGAGGGAGAATCTCCTGATTGGATGGATATGTTGAGGAGTTTGAGAGCACAAATAAGGAGTTGTAAGGCTGATAATGAAAGGCTTGTCAGGGTGCAACATAAACAAGCAAAAGTCAATGTAGTCATACTGAAAAGCTTATCAGACCTGCAAAGGCAGAGGCAACATGAATTGGGAATCAGCCATAGGGACATGAAAAACCCTTTGGGACAAGAAGAAATAACCAATGGGCAAAATAAGAGTAGATCTAGAAAGAGGCACAAATTGTCAATTAAACACATTGTGAAAGGAGGCACTCTGTCAAGTACTTCTAAAAAGGATTTGAGTACCCATGAAAAAAATACGAGAATACTCATAGAAGGCCACATTGTTATCACTATCATCATCTTCATGGTAAAATAAGGGAAAGAGAATGCATACTAGCGGATTTTAAATAAGGCCAAGCCTCCTACATTTGATGGCGAGATAAGGAAATTAGATGATGTAAAAGCCTGGCTATTGGGAATAAAGAAGTTATTTTGAATTCATGACTATTCAGAGAAAATGAAAGCAAAGGTAGCTACTTTTAGCCTAAAAGGCAAGATTGATATTTGGTGGGAAGATCTAAAGATTGTAAAAGGCACAAGGGAAGAAGAGTTGTCCTGGAAGGAATTTGAGGAATACTTCAGGAACAAGTATTTATCTGATATATACTTCAATAGAAAAGCTAAGGAGTTATATGAGCTTAGGTTGGGACAAGTGACAAATGAGTATACCTCCAAATTCCTAGATTTCCTACGATATGTTCTCTACCTTAAGGAATAAAAAACAAAGATGCAGAGGTATGTCAACGAACTGCCACAGTCCTTCAAGGATAAAATTAAGTTTGATGAGCCCAAGACATTATAGGATGCAATTATGAAATTTAAGCACTATTATGAGCAATCTAGGTGCATACCTCAATATAAGCCAGACTAGAAATTCAAAAGCAATGTCAAGTTTAAAGGAAAAAGGAAAAAAACAACCAAAGGAACAATTGTGACCCTCGTTAACCAAGAAAATCAACAAAGGTCCAACGTTGCCAAGAGGAGGGTGAAAATACACCATGTGG
Source organism: Pinus albicaulis (assembly GCA_034641835.2). NCBI lineage: Eukaryota > Viridiplantae > Streptophyta > Pinopsida > Pinales > Pinaceae > Pinus > Pinus albicaulis. The sequence goes on along the minus strand of CM076574.1, from coordinate 1,237,888,377 downwards.
TTGGAAAGTGCAACAAACATGTGAAGGTGAAAAAGGATAAGGAATATTGCCTTATAAATGATGGGTTGATTAGATTAAAAAATCAAATCTATGTGTCAAATAACAGTGACTTGAAGAAACTCATACTAACAAAGTTTCATGTAAAGCCATACTTTGGTCACTCGGGTTATCATAAGGCTTTATCAACCATCAAGAAATTTTACTATTGGCTTGTCGAGCCTCCGAACTATCTTTCTTTTAACAATCCATTTTGCCTATTTTCATCCTTTTTGTTACATGTTTTTCATTTCATTCGATATTGAAGGTCATCCAGGTCATGCAAATACTAATAATCAGGTAATTTTCCATCAATAGCTCAGATTCTATGTTTTCTTTATGAGTTTGTTTTAAACTATGTTATAGCTTATGCACTTTTTGCAGCTAACTTCAATTTCCACAACCAAATCATAAGTTCAACAAGTTAGTGTGTGTTAGAGGACAACAAAGACACATCAACAATTTCCAAATGTCTCCTGCATGGACATCCACCTACTGGTCACAACTGGAACCTCACGGGATGAGTTAATATTATCAGTTAAACTAGAAGTCAACATGGCCATGGAACATTAGTTTTGCGCAAAATGTTGAGGAACCAACCCTATCGTCAAGGAAGCATGGAAAATATCAGGCGAGCGAGATTTGGAAGACTATGATTCAACTGATGACGTGTCAATAAATAATTCTCTCATGGTTCACTCCTTTAGTAGCGAACAATGAGAATGAAATTCCTATTTTGACTTGAAAACCTATACGTCGAATTCAATACTCATTTCTAGGCGTTAGCTTCTTAAGTTATTATTACGAAGACATTATAAAATGCTTTGTTTTGGAAGCAAAAGACAATCAATAAATATTAAGTTCAAATTGTTGTTATCATTCTACAAATAAGACTTTGTTTTTACATTTTAAGTAATGCAAGCACCATGTTCTCATGGCACAATCATGATTGTGTTGGCGACCCATAGTCTCGTGATCTGAATTATTTGCATCTCCCACTCACCAGGAAGCCCCCTATGGAGTTGCAAGAGATAGTATAGTTATTTTTATGCTTTTGATTTCATTTCTTACATTCTGTAACTAGATTAGAGTTCACTTTAATTCAATTATTTGATTCAGTTAAATGCTTCAATGCTCTGTTTTCATTTATAATTTTGCTTATTTGTTTCTGGTTCTTTATAGGTAGAGCACTTGGAAATAAAACTAAAAAACTAAAAAAAAAATTCTTTGTGCTTAGTTTCCGATTTATATTTAGATGTTATGATCAGTTATGGTTCTAAATGCGCACATTAGTAATATTTGAAGGCTTTTGCACTTGAAATCCTATCAACAATTTGTTTCTTTTTTATCATTGCTTTGTAGAATAGTTTCATTTCCAAGTTTTGTAAAATATCTCTATTTTCAATCTGATAGTTAGATTTCCTTTCTAGTCTTTTAGAATAGATTTATTTCAACTTTCATAATCTAGCTTTAGATTATAATCGTTTCAAAGATTTATTTAATTATTTTTCTTTTCAAGTCAATTAGTTTAAATTCCCTTTCATTGTTCAAATATGATAGATTTTAACTTCTTCTTTTTTCAATAGAATAGTTTTCAATCATCTATGCAATATAGTAAAATTTGAAGCTTTCATATTAACATAGTTTGCTTTAAAAGTTCATGTACATTTCAATTTTTAATTGGTCTTTTTATACAGAACATGTGTGTGCGCTTAATGAGATCTAGTCATAAATAGATCTAATTTCCATTCATAATTAATTTAATCTTCTTTTAATGAAAATATATGTCTTGGAATATATGGTGCACTTATACTTCACAAGGTCACAAATCCTAGTCGATAATTTAATGAAGTATTTCAACCAAGAATTAAATTACCCAACATGGTCTGATTTGAAAAGGGAGGTGGTTGATTTCATCTCCAAGTGCATAGAGTTCCAACAAGTAAAGGATGAGTGCAAGAACCTAGCTAGTTTATTGCAGCCTATTCATATTCTAGAATGGAAGTGGGAGGTGATTTCCATGCTTCTAAGCAACATAATGCAATCATGGTAGTGGTTGATAAGTTGAGAAAAGTGGCTCACGTTGTAGCTGTCAAGTCCTCAAATTTAGCAAGTGAGTTAGCTCAAGATTTCATTAAGGAGATTTTGATATTGCATGGAGTTTCCAAGAAGATTATATCGGATAAAGATGCCAAGTTTACATCAAAGTTTTGGAGATAACTATTTGTAGGCTTGGGAACAAAGTGTGCCTTTAGTACGACATACCATCCTTAGACTGATGGGAAAACATAGAGAACAAACAAAATTCTTGAGGATATGCTAAGAATGTATGTGATGCACCAACCAAGGAAGTGGCAAGAATAAATTCCACTTGTAGCATTTGCATACAACAATGGGTATTAGGATTCGCGGAAGACGAGCCCATTTGAAGCACTCTATGGGAGGAGTTGTAATACTCCTATAAGCTGGAATGATCTAGTGAACATGATCCTTATTGGACATGATATTTTAAAGGACATGCAACAGGAAATGCAAGCTATTAAAAAATAAATAAAAGTGGCACAAGATAGGCAGAAGAGCTATGTGGACCAACATAGAGTGCACAAAGAGTTCCAAGTTGGGAAACATTTTCTTTTTTCTTTTTTTCTGCAAATTAGACCCAAGAAGAGCTCCTTAAAATTTGGGTCATGTGCTAAGTTGGCACCACAGTTTTATGGGCCATTTGAAGTGCTCGAAAGGATAGGGTCAGTGGTCCATACGCTGGATTTGCCTCCAAAAATAAGAGTTCATGATGTCTTTCATGTTTCACTGCTTAAAATACATGTGCAAGATGCTAATCATGTAATCAATTGGTTTGTGTTACAAATAGAACGAGAGGGAGAATTCCAAATGGAACATCTATGCATCTTGGATCAGAGGTAGTACATGCTCTCGAATCGAGAAATAAAGCAATTCAAAGTGCAGGAGAGGCGCTTTAGGCTCGAGGAAGCCACAAGGGAAATGAATAACTAGATGCAGACAACATACCCTTTCTTTTTTGCCGAGTATAGCGAATGTAAATACAATATAAATGTTGTATAGAGTTATGCATATAAAGCTCCATATAAACAATGCTTGGTCTAAAGCATGTTTTGTTTGTATATGGTTGTTGAACGTAGGACAGTGTCCCCCCTAAGGGGGAGGATATTATGACATCCCTTGGTTAATATTCCCACATTGTGAATAACTGTAATTAATTAAAAGGTTGAGAGAAAAGGGGACACAGATTCTAGATTGTTTGAGGAACCGGTTGTTTTAAATATTAGTCCTAGTTGGTAGAGTGGTTTAATGGGCGACTGGGTAATACATTACTTGAAAAAGAAAAAGGACGAGGCTAAGTGTCCTTAAGCTTCAACATCAAGCAAATAGGACAAAACATTGAATAAGTTTCCTACGTGGAGCTTGGGAAAAGAGAGGTAGTTGGTTTTTTGGGGGACGAAAACCAAGGCTACAAGGAGGGGAGAACAGACACCCACCTTCTCACGCATAGGTAATAGAGCACAAAAAGAAGAAAATAATCACGTATGTAGTAAAGGGAGGGGAACTCATTCTCTCAAATGCATACATAGTGGAAGAAATGGTGCAAAGTACTATAAGGAAAATTCCTCCATGGGTAGAGATGAAAACACAGAGAACGCAACAATCAAAATTCACAAAAATCAAGCTTTGGAGAAAGTGAACCAACTGGGGAAACCTTAGAGAGAGGCTTGTGGGGTAAAAGAATTATAGAGAGTAGTGGCTTGCCTGAAAGGTTGAATAACCCACTGGAAGCTTGTGGATAGATGAACCTACTGGATTGGGAAGAGATAATCACGTGCTTGTGAGGGTTGATGAACCACCAGGAGGTTCCTTGGGGCTAAAGCTTTAGTTCTCAACTCACTAATGAACCACCTGGAGAGGTGATCTATTTACCCATTAGTAGCTTATCTACTGATGAACCTTCCCTTTATGTGGGTTTTCTTCTCCTGAAACTAAGTTGAAACTTTTTGTACTATGGTATCCTATTATGGATGTTGATTTAGTTTGAAGAATCTGGAAAGGTTGAGTGGAAGCTTATGTAGCTGGTGGATGAAGGCAAAGTGGCCTCATGACATCCTATTTTAGTTTTCCATATTGGTTAAAGTTTCACCTCAAAGGCACTCCACCTCAAGCATTAGAATCAGGCTCAGGTTTGACAACTACAAGTGACAGTCGTTTTAGATTGTCTATGGTTGGGTGGGGAGTTAGAGTCCCACTCTGAGTTGCCAAATCTCTTATAAGATAAGTATACTTTCATGTCTCTCTATATGAAGTTATCATGCCTATGTTTACAATTCTTAATTAATTTCCTATTAACCTCGGGGAGTGTTGTTTTCCTGCATGAACGAGGGATGTCAATGTTTGGTGCAACAATTTTAAAGGAATGGATTATTTCCTGTCTATATTTTTCGGCTTGTAATTAAACCAAGTTGCCTTAATTTGAAGAGATGTGTTATATTTGTCTATGAATAATTATTTTCATAGAAATGCTTGAAATATTTGGCTACTTTATTGCTAAGGCCACATGTATCAACATAGAGATGCGTAAAATCAAGCCGCGTTAAGGCATATCTAAGCTCAGGAGAGGTAGCACTCTCGTATATTTTCATATAATGCATATGTGGGGTTGCAAACTACAGGCCGAAAACCTTATTAAATTATACATAAGCTGGGCCAAATTTGATCAAAACCACCACAAATAAGACGTGGAATAATTCCTAGCTAAGGGATGAGTCCCTTGAAAGCCACTAGATTCAAACTATAGTGCATAAAGGTTGAGCGAGGTTGATTCTTAGTACTCTTAGGGTTAGGTGCTAAATTGCAATCGGCCCAAGTGCCATAGAGCCACCATGACCGATCTTTGAGGGCAGAGAAATCCCATGTATTCAGATATCACATAGGCCACAGGGCTAAAATATTAAGGCCTGGAGGAGCCAGGAGACTTAAGCCTAGTAAGTCAAGTGATCAGGGCAATGGCCATAGGTGGAACATGAGGAATCTGGATAGTCGAAGGTTGGATGTAGTATCGTCATTGGATAATCCCTGGAACTTTCTTCTTAGAGGTTTCGAAGGGAGTCCCTAAGTGAAACTCATGGGATTTTGATCCCAGGGTGAGTCAACGTTATGGGGCTAGTTTTATACCCTAGCACGAATTGGCGAATGTGAACTTGTGCTTCCTTTTTCAATCCGATTTGATGTAAGAATTAGTGATGTTGGGGTATAGTGGGACCCAAAACTACGTGACACATAATGTGGAGGGCATGCCGACGATGACATTATCCTGACGTTTATGACCAGGGACGTCATCCCGGATCTCATACCCCTGAGTTTTCGCATGGAGGCCCTTTTGTTAACTCCCAAGAATTTAATTCTAGGCATACATAGCATAATGGGCTAGCATACATACCTTGAGGTAAAAATATGAAGGCGTAAAGAGGTATTGGGCCACATTGGAAGCAGGGTCTACAAGTTCCATGCAATCTCAGAAGTGCATACCCTGTTGAGCCTCTGAATTGTCGTCCTTTTGACAATCCATTTTGCCTTTTTCCACCCATTTTCACTTTCTTCCATCTTTTTTATGAATTAAAGGTCATCGATGTCATGCAAGTTACATTGAAGAGGTAATCATCCATCAATAGCTCAAAATATATGTTTTCTTTATGAAATTTGTTTAAACTATGATATAACTAACAAATTATGCACTTTTTGCTGCTAACTTGAATTTTTGTAGCCAAATCCCAAGTTCTATAGGTTAGCACGTGATAGAAGATGACCAAAGCACCTAAGCAGTTTCCAAATGTTACCTACATGGACATCCACTTACTAGTCACAGATGGAAGCTCACATAATTAACATGGCTCATTGGTCATACTTGTGGTCAACGTGACTATGAAATACTTGGTTCGCACAGAATATCAAGAGACCGACTCTACAATCAAGAAAGCGTAGAAATAATAAGTGAGTGAGATATGAAGACCTAAGTTTAAGCTGATTATGTGTCAATGAATGCCTTCTCATGATTCGCTTCTTCAGTAGCGAATCATGAGAAGTGAAAGTCCTATTTTGATCTAGAAGCTTAAATGTCAATTTTAGTTCTTGATTCTAGGCAATAATGTCTTAAGTTGTTAATATTTAACCCATTATAAAAACAATTTTTTTTGAAATCGAAAGACATCCAAATAAGTTCAACACTGTTGTTATTATCATTTCCTGTTGTGAACTTCATTTTTACACTTCAATTAATGCAAACTCTATTCATGGCATCTCTATGATTGTGTTGGTGATTCAAGTCTCGTGATTTGAAGTTTTTAACCTCTCGCACTCATCAGGAGGGCCCCCTGAGGACATGTGAGATAATAAAATTATCTTTTGTCATTTTGATTTAATTTATTTATGCTATGAAACTAGATTAGAACCCACTTTACTTAGTTGCTCAATTGGTTTAGATGTTTAGTTACATTTCAATACTCTGTTTTTAAATTATAATTGCACTCATTTCTCTTTGTTTCAGACAAGTCAAGCGCTTGATAATAAATCAAGAACACAAAAATATTTACCTTTAATTGTCTTTAAGCTTAGTCTCAAATTTATGCGCTATAAGTTGTGAGTGGCTCTGGTTTAGAGTGCACACATTAATAATTTTCCGAGGCTTTGAGAAATGTAATTTCATTGCTCTATGTTTGCTATACTCTAGAATAGTTTTGATTTCAAATTCTAGTAGCTTTAGATCAATTTTACTTTCATGAATTGATAATCTAGATTTCCTTTTTGAGTCACATGATTAAATTTTCTTTCAAAGTTTCATGTAATAGATTTATATAATAGATTTGCTTCATAGTTTCATAAAATAGGTTTATTTTTCAAGTCAAGTAGATTAAATTTTCTCTCAAAGCTTAAGTAGAGTAAATTTGTCTTATAGAGTTCAATAGAATAAGATTCCATTTCCTTGTCTCATAGAATATATTTCGAAGCTTTCAAATTAACACAATTTACTTTGGATTCATTTAATTTCCAAGTCTTGAATTTGATTTAGGCCTCTAAGAAAGAACGTGTGCATATTCTTACTAATATCTTGTCATAAATAGGTTTAATTTTCATCTTGCAATTATAATAGTTTCTTTTCAATTATAAGTTGATAGTCTAACATATATAGTCCAAGTGTACTATACAAGTTCATCAACCCTGTAATGATGATTTAAAGTAAGTAATTTAATCAACAATTAAGTTACCCAACATACCTTGGAGGAACTACTAAGAGTCTGCCTAGGAAATTTCCGAGATTTATTCTTTGGGATGAGGTGGCAGGGAGAAAGGTCCCACACTTGCATCCATTAAGCGTATATTTATATACTATGTTCAATTGATTATGGGAACCATAGGAATGGGACCAATTTGGGATTTGGTATGAGTAGGTCAACAAATTCCATGACCTATGACATGGATGGCCACATGGGTGCTACGTGGCAGCTTAAGATGAAATGGCACAATATGATTGGCCAAGACTTTAATCAGCCATATCTTTTAACTTGAGGATCAGATTGAGAAAAAAAATTATGTCGTTGGAAAGGTATCAACGAGACAAACACAACAATGCTATTCATTTTGGGTTTTAAGGCAGTTGAAAAAAGTCGAAAAAATTTAGATCCCATTTCCATAACTGGACTTTGGAGATTGGGTTTAGTCTAGTAATTGCCTCCCTCTACCCTTATAAGGGGTTGGGGTTAGGATGGGGTACATTAAAAATTATGTATCAGAACTTGGGGTCTCAGGACCTCTTTATGCCATGGTTGTTTAAAATGTAAGTAGGTCGATATTGGCGGAAATTCTTTCCGTTAGATGATGCAAGTTTGTTTCTCTTGCCCCGAGCTGTTCGAAAACATGTCAAGTGCAGTAGGTTGGGTCGGTTGGCCCAAGTAGGGTGTGATGTGGCATGAGCCATAGGGCATAAAAATGGCTACACGCATTGATGTGGGCATACCTAGTGATGTGGGTTTGCCACGGGGCACTACCCCTGATGATGTGGTAAGATCTAATGGTCAATGCTTTAAGTGCCCATAACTTTTGATCCATAGATCTGATCGAGAAAAAATATACATAATCTGAATGGGAATATTAGTATTTGATGTGCTAAGATACAATTTAGAATTTAAAGAATGTTCTTGAGGATGATGAGGTTAATTGCAAGTTTAACAATAGTTTTTATGTGTTTTAATGTAAATTTCATGAGAAAATTAACAGAAATAAAACACTAAACAACCAAATCTAACAAAAATTAACATCACCATAAATAGTAACACAATAGGACATGATGAAGGAGTTCACCCAGCTTGGACTATTTCTCCTTGGTCTAGCTTCCAATGGCTTGGCCCTCTTCTATTATGCTCAAAAGTGTGATTACATATGTTTGCAATGCTCAAACGATTTTGAAACATGTTCCATCAGCTCTAGAATGCCCAAAAATGCCTATGTAGCCTCTTTATGCCCTGAATTTGGCCAAGAACTCATCAAGTTATGATCTCCCCTAGTTCATCCACTATTTGTTCTACAAAACACTCAAGCTCTAGCACTGAACCCACAATTTCGCCCCCAAAAATGCTAACGGAGTGCCAATTCCCAACGAGGGTGAATTTTTCGGGGCATTGATGTTCCCAACGAGGCCTTAAATCTGAATTTCTAACCATATCAGATATGGTTAATAATTTTTTTTTAATAAAACGCCATGCGGTTGGGCTAACCGCCAACATTTAACTTTAATAGTGGTCTCATTGGCGTTGAACCCTGGTGATTAGCTCAGGACGGTTTCTCCTGTTGGCTAGCAGCCCAACCGGCGGTTACGGTGAAGGTCCTTGGCGGTCTTCACGTGTTTGCGACGGTGGCATTAAACGCTATGTTTAAGGACCATTGGGGGGCACGTGGCTAGCCTCCCACCTCCGACGATCACCAGAATTGGGGCTAGACACCATCCCCCTCCCCCCTCAACCCAAATCATATGTAAACAAAACAATGTTAACACCTTAGTATTGTAAGAACGATTGCAATGACGTGTTGGTAATGCAAAGTGCTAAGTACTTGGAGGTCGCTGGTACGACCCCCGCCTGCTCTGCTCGGACTCAACCCAAAATTTTGGTGGCCCTCGGGTTGCCACGGGTGACCCCTAGCTGGGCCACATGGAAACTTGTGATTGGCCACCCAAACCACTAATCAAAACACATCATTACAAACCAATAACAAAGTGCCACTTGGCACGATCCCATTCGCTAAAGAAGACCATTGACCATGTCAACCTGCATAGCCACCCTGCCACATAGACATTCCCATTCAGCTGTATGGACTGTTGACTGGGTTGTCCTACATTTTTTTTTTCCTGTTTGACAAAATGGACAGAAAGTGTTTCTAGGAGCATATGGTGTCGGTTTTCCACGAAACAAGTTGCGGCAGATTTAGAACGACGAGATCTACGTGGTCGTTCAGTTTCCACACCATTTTGACAACTTTAATTTTGGTTTTTAAGGCTTTTATGGTTATCATTCATTGTAAAATTCTCCGGATTATCCACAGTATCGAAAAACATTAGTCACCTAATCACACCTCCAAACTAGAAGCTTTTAGCATAATTTTGAGCACCTAATCACGCCTCCCTAGTGGAAGCTTTTGGACTTCAAAATATCACTTTAAACTATCAAGTAGATGAGGCTACAACCCCCTCACCTCTCTAATCTTGATCCATTTGGCCTTTGACGAATTTTTTTCCTTGAGATTCACTCGAAGGTAACCAACATTCCCTTTTCTTGAAGACTTTGTTCTTCTATCACGAATGGCGTCTTGTTGAAACTCATTAAGGAATTCTGAAGTGAAATCTTCAAAATATGGAATCTAAAAATTCTCTCCTTGTTCTTCGCTTTAAAGCCTCTCCTTACAAAATTGACTCCAAACTCCATCACCAACTTGGAACTTGTGATCTACACGATGCTTGTGGTGCCTTGCTTTGTACTTGCCTTGGCTCTTTTCAAGTTGACCTTGAACTGCTTGATGTATCAATTGGATTTGTTCAATGAACTTCATGGGTTTTTCCATGTCGCCATCAAAAGAAACATCCTTCTTACCAATACGAGATAACAAATTATGATGCAAATGGTAAACAAATTCCATTACTTGGTTTACTTGACTCAAACTTGAATGTACATCTTGGAAGTATGCATATTGTTGAACATAACTTTCATGTAAAACAAAATGACGCTTGAGTACAATAGTTACATAAATAACAGTCTTAGAAGGCATATCAACAAACTTGTCACTTATACCTTTTGACCAAGTGGAATTGTTGACGAACACCCATCAAATGAAAGCGCATTGATTGTTGCAACTTAATCACTGCACCATTAAAATTTCTTGAATGAAATGGAATGGCAAAGTCACTTGCATCAACCTCAAACTCAAATGACCTTTTCAAGTTTAAAAGAAAAAATAAAAGAGTTGAAATGATCTTTTGCTTTGAAGCAACACATTTCTCTTTTTGTTTGCCTCCCCACTGGAAGACCTTTTGCACACATGTCAATGCATGACAAGGAGCTACAATAGAAGAAATATTAACAAAAAATTTCCTTCAACATTGGGCTGCTCCCAAAAAACCTCTTATCGAGATGGCCATCTACTTGGAGAGGTCTACCTTCAACTTACCTCCTCCAACATTATAGCCTAATTACATCAAAGAAGTTTTAGCCAACTCATACTTTGATATCTTCAAAAACAAATGTTCATGCCTTACGACATCAAGTATTTTTCTATTATACATGACATGTTCATAATGAAATTTTCTAAAAAAAACAATGTCATGCTAGTGGGCTATCACATATAGAAATGGCTCTAATTCATCATTCTTCATATTCATGAAAGTAGTAGGAGTATGGAAAATACCATATAACATAATAAGCCATTCAAACAAATTTTGTTTGATGTTAAATGTCGTCTTCCACATACCTTCTTCAATAACTCTTCTTTGATGAAATCCACTCCTTTTGTTCCTCACAATAAAATGCTCTCCATTTTTCTTGGGCACCAAAACCACAGGCGCACTTCATGGAGGGAGAGATGGTCGAGTGATTCCATTGTTCAACAAATTTTGGCTTTGTTTTGGTATTTCTGCACTTTTCATTTTTTACATCGATGTATGCCAATGTCATAAAGAGAACATTCTTGCTTCAAAGGTTTTTCATGTGGGATTCCATTCTTCTTGAGAGGAAATCCCTTAACATCCTGAAACACCTTGTCATCATGGTTAATTACATCAACCAAATTAGAATTGAAACTTGTATTACAACCATCAAACATTTCATAATCATCATCAACATTGGTTTTGATCATAAGAAGCACTAAAATTTTGCTTGAATTGACTATCCTTTTCATTTTCCCTGCATTAACTAATGACAGATTTAGTTTCTTGCGATGGGATCTCACTATGTACTCCACACCATACTTAAACAAGTGGTACTTGTTTTCATGCCGATAAAATATTTCCTTTTTGTCATAGAGGTGAGGAATTCCCAAAACAATCTTTGAAATGTTAAGCGGTACAACATCTAATTCAAATTCGTCAAAGAAGTTTGTTGTGATTACAAACCGAAGAATACACTTTCTAGTAACCTGCAAATTTGTGTTCTTGCATATCCAACCCAATGGATATGGTTTGTGATGAGGAATGGTTTCCAGGTTAAGTTTCTTGACTAGTCTTCAGATATCAAATTGGCTTGAGACCCACTATCAAATAATGTGTCGATTTTTGTATGTTTTGAGACAACCCTCACATGAAACAATTCAATTCTAGTTTCTTCCTTTGAGGTACTAATGTGACAGTTTGAAGTTACAGTGATACTAATGGAGTTCTTACCTTTTATCCCCATGGTTGTGATTTTAGTTTCATCACCCGAATCGGACCCCAAATCCTCTTGAGTGATCGCAATTGTCTTTTCCTTCCCTTTGTTGTTGAATTTTTTTTGCTTCATCTCTGGATGAAGCTTCCAACAATGGTCTTCATCATGACCCTCCTTGGAACAATGCTTGCATATTAGTTTTATCCATCCTTTTTTATGGCTGCAATTTTATTTTCTTTCCCCTTAAAACTCTTTCCTTTCTCTCCACCCTTAAATGACTTCTTTTTACCCTCTTCTAGAATATTTTTCCCTCTTACCTCGAGGTGAGTGGCTTGCACACAAACCTCATCTAGACTAGTGGGATTCAACATAAGGATGGTATGCCTTAAGTAGCTATGTAAACCCCTATATACTTCAACAACGTGTCTTGTGAATGCAAATCAACACCTAGCATAAGAGCTCTTTTTCTAAATTCTTGGGTGTAATCTTGCACACTTTGAACTTTAAGTTGTCTAAATTTATGCCAATTCATAGAGGCTTTTTTCATATATGTTAGAGGGTAAATTTTTCTTTTAATTACATCAATGAAATTAGACCAAGAGAGTGATATCTTACCATGTTTTTTAATCTCATCTTATGTCTTGGATTCCTACCATACTAGTGTTGCACCCTCTAGTCTCAAGGAAGCTAGCTGAATATTTGTATCATCATCTTTAAGGTTTTGAATTATGCAGTAGACCTTTAACTGACAAGCCCAATTTTCAAGATTCCCTACATTCACTTCACCATTATACATAGGCAGCTCAAATTTAGTATCAAGTTTTAACAAGGGTTGTTTACCAATTCCCTTTGAGGTAGGTTGATGAGTATGAGTAAGGGTTGTAGTAGTGGAAGAGGATGAAGATGAAGGTGAAGATGGTGATGAGGATGATGGTGGCTTATTACTATTTCCATTAACTCCTCCTCCTGGAGAACCCTCTCGTCTTGGAGGCATGGAGCTTTCACCTTGCAACCTTGTGTTCCTCTCTTCATAGAGGACCTTCACCATCTCTGTCATGTCAAAGAAAGTCTTCCTAAATTCCTTCTCATCCTCTTACATGTTATCATTTCCTCCTTGATGAGACATGCTTACTGAAGCTTCTACTGCAACTAAAGGTGAATCTTGTGGTGGAAATCGTGGAAAATGTGCCCTCCTTCCCCTTGCTCCAACTAGAGAACTTGCACCCACAATCTTGCCTTCTCTACTCCCGAGCTTCAACCTTGTAAGCATTTAAACACTTGCAAAACAAGTTAAATCCTCCTTGCACAAGTAAACCTAATGCTCTGATACCAACTTGCTCTGAATGTGAATATTAATGTTTGTTGTGCTAAGATCCAATTCAGAATTTAAAGAAAGTGCTTGAGGATGAAGAGCTTAATTTCAAGTTTAACATGAGTTTTTATGTGAATTTCACAAGCAAATTAACATAAACAAAACACTGAACAACAACATCTAACATACATGAACATCACCATAAACAGTAACACAATAGCACATGATGAATAAGTTCACCCCGCCTAGGCTATGTCTCTTTGGTCTAGCTTCCAATGGATTGGCCCTCTTCTATTATGATCAAAAGTGTGATTACATATGTTTACAATGCTCAAACAACTTTAAAACTTGTTCCATCAACTCCAGAATGCCCAAAAATTCCTGTGTATCCTGTCTCTGCCTCGAATTTGGAAAACAAATCATCAATTTATGATCTCCCCTGGTTCATCCACTATTATTTCTACAAAACCCTCAAAATATGGCACAGAACCCACAATTTCACCCCCAAAAGCGCTAACGAAGCGCCAATTCTGCCAAAAACAGGGCAATTTTTTCGGGGCATTGATTTTCCTAATGAGGCCTTAAATATAGATTTCTAACCATATCAAATATGGTTAATAAATTAAATTATTTGTTTAATAAAACATCATGTGGTTGGCCTAATTGTTGGCATTTAATTTTTATAGTGGTCACATTGGTGGAGTACCCTGGTGATTAGCTTGGGGCGGTTTCTCTTGGCGGCTAGCAGCCCAACCGGTGGTTACAATGAAGGTCTTTGGCAGTGTTCACATGTTTGCGATGGTGGAATTAAACGTTAAGGTTAAGGACAGTTGGGGGGGGGGGGGGTGGCGGGGCTAACCTACCGTCCATGGTCTCGCCTCTGACGGTGACCAAGGTTGGGGCTAGACCACGACCCCCTCCCCCAAGGCGCAATTCATATGTAAACAAAACAATGTTAACACCATAGAACTGTAAGAACGACTGCAATGACGTGTCGGTAATATAGAGTACTCGGTGTTGGTTCGACCCCCGCTCACTCCGCTCGAGCTCAACCCAAAATTTTGGTGGCCCTCCGGCTGCCCCTGGCTGGGCCACGTGGTAGCCTGTCATTGGCCACCCAAACCACTAATCAAAACACATCATTACAAACCAATAACAGAGTGCCACTTGGCACGTTCCCATTCGCTGGAGAAAAGCATTGACCAAGTCACCTGCACAATCACCTTACCACGTAGCCGTGCCCAGTCAGCTGTACGGACTATTAACTGGGTTGTCCTACATTTTGGTTTTTTTAAATTTGTCTGTTTGACAAAGTGGACAAAACGCGTTTATGGGAGCATACGGTGTCAATTTTCCGCGAAACAAGTTGTGCCAGATTCAGAATGATGAAATCTACGTGATCGTTCAAGTTCCACACCATTCTAAAAACTTTATTTTTTTAGCATAATTTTGAGCACCTAGTGAATACACCATCAAAAAGGTCTCGACGAGCCTCACATGACGGTGGTATCAGATTTTAGTTTTGAGAAAGTTGATGATACAATAATTTTGTGACCCTATGTCAATTAAAAGACTATGGAGGTTGGGTTAAAAGTAAGTCACACCTTCCATAATGTTTCTTTAGCCTAAGTGGTGGAAGGGAGTGTTACAAAGTGGTATCAGAGCATGGTTCAACACTTGGACTTGAATGGGCTTAGGAGTAAGCATAGTGGGCACAATAGAATATAATTAAAGACCTTTAGTACAAAGTGTAGTAGTTGAATGTGAATATTTTTTTGCACTACTTATAATATTTTATTATGGATTGCATGCTAACTTCAATGATATTTCCGACATAGATGTATTGACTTGGAACTTGATGTTTCATATATCATCATAGCCATGTACTTATGGTAGGATCACTAAGGTGATAATGAATATGTTATTGATATTATGGGTTGGCTAACAATTATGTGCATGTGACAACACATAAGAAGACATCAAAGAAATGCAAAAGAGAAAAGGGAATGAGCAGCATAACGGTGCGGTATACCAATGATAGATCTTAGCATGGAAATGAAGAGGAATCAATGGAGAAAGGAAGAGAAGAAGGTTCCCCTAATTGGTTGGATACCCTTGCAAGTTTGAGAGTTGAATTGAGGAGTTGTAAAGCTAACAATGAGATACTTGTCAATGCCCAAGAAAATCTAAGAGAAATGAATGAAATCGTACTACAAAGCCTATTAGACCTTCAAAGATAAAATTAACATGAATTAGGAGCTAAATAATAGTTTAAGCAACGTTCATTAGGACTTGGAAGACCAAAGTTGAAGATTAATGGTGCAGAGGGAAATTAATCCAAGAAAAGACAACCAAAAGGGAGTGAGGGTATCGCAAGGTATGGGAATCCTCTGAGTACCCCCAAGAGAAGGACAATATGTCTTGAGTAGGTCCCTAGTTCTGCAACCAAAAGGAACTATCAGTGGAAAAGAAAGAGAATGGATTTATTAACAAAAGAATTCAAGAATACAAAACCTCCTACATTTTATGGAAAGGTGAAGAAGGTTGGATAAGTAGAGGCATGGCTACTATGGATGAGGAAGCTTTTTAAAATATGAAAATATGAAAGCAAGGGAAGCCACCTTTAGCCTAAAAGGAAAAGATAATATATGGTGGTAAGATCTCAAGAATGTTAGGAACATTCAAGAATAAGAGTTTTCCTGGAAGAGAGTTGAGGCATACTTCTTAGATAAGTACTCGTGTGAAGGATACTACGACGTCAAGACCAAGGATATGAAGTCAAAATATGGCACCTATCAGCTGATGAATATGCAACTAAATTCTTGGAATCTATGAGCTATGTACCCTACATCAAAGAATAAAAAACAAAGATTCAAATGTATCTCAGTGGAATTCCATATACATTCAGGAACATAATAATGTTTGATGAAACACAAAAAATAGATGTTGCTACTTGAAAGTTTAATTATTGTTATGAGCAATCCAAGGATAGATCTAATTACAAGGTCAAGTGGAAAGCCAAAGGCAATCCCAACTATAAGGAAAAGGGGCAAAAGGGTGTAGAAACTAGCAAAGTGGAAGTGCGATGTTCGTCACTATAGTAGGACGTTGTGACAAATCCTCCAAAACTATTAGAGAAGAAGTGGTAGAACCCTAGAGGAAACCCATTGTATGTTGGGAGTGTAAGAGAGACCACTTATGAAGTGATTGTCCTTTAATGTAGAGGAATCGCCTCAGAATGCGCAGTGTACATGAAGCACAGACAGTCAGTGACATGGCTCAGAACATGCCCATAATGCATGTTATTGCGGACAATCGACGAGCTGACCACCAGGCGTTTATCATTGAAACAAAAAGGTATAATTTGTTGATCCAGGTGGCTCTAGATAAGGCTCAAAAATCAAACTCTTTTGATTTTGTTGAAACTAATACTAAAACGTAGAGCTCTTCGTCCTGATTCCAACAGCGCAGACAACACTCAAATCCGACTTTGTATGCTCAATATATTTGCAGTCAATTTTTTGGTCAACTTGGCTCCGCTCACTAAATTTAGTAGAGCGCAACTAAATTTGGAGGCTCGCTAAATATGGAGGTCCGACTCAATCTGGGGGGACCTCCAAATTTGGCGTCCACTAATGAAGTGACATTTTGACATTGCACAATGCCCGGAACTAACAAATTTTTTGCCTCCTTAAAATTTCAATTAACCCCAAAATCTGACCGATGGGTTTTTCACTGATTATTTTTAACTGTTTAGTTTGGGGGTTGGCAGGGGTGGAGGTTACGGTGGGCTACCACCCATGCCAACCCCCGACCATTCATATTATATAATATATATACTAGCATTTTCACCAAAAGGGTGCAGAAACATGTCAATAGAAGTGTAGATGAATGTAGTGTGTTTTTCATTTTTTTCATTGGGTTAAGTTTGTTTTCACTTTTTCACTAGGTTATAGTTTATATCATGTGCTTGACATTTTATCCACTCCTTAACTCTCGATTTTCTCTTTCTGGTTAAGATAAGTAAATATTTCCAGTTAATATGGGGTGGTGGGATAATATTAATATACAATTTTTTCATTGATGTGTATCATCACATGGATGGTGGAGGCATTGAACAGAGTGCGATAACAAGCAAACAAATTATTCTCAGAGTCTATAACATAAAAAATTTGATCAACATGGAACAATGTATATGTTATTCAATGGAGCGATCCTGCATAATGATATTAATAGTACAAACAAACCCGATACATAACTGGGATAACACAATCTATAATTCATACTATACATATCGTATTTATCAGAAATGTTGGTAAATATAATTTAAAAAAAATTGCTCTAAGGTAAAATCTCTTAGTTTAGCCTCTTGAGGTCATGTACAAAATTATATTCACTAGTATTGTGGAAGGAGTTGGCAGAGGGTTAGAGAAGGAAATTAACCAATGCCCATATCCATTACCCAATTGGGAGAATTCAAGGCCAATAATTCTTTGTCCAACGAGAATTAATCGCGAGACCTTGTAGAAATCAACTTTGTATTTGCGGATTTTCAGCTCCGACTGGTTAGAAAAGTTGTAGCAAAAAAAAATCTCTCTTCATATGTATCTGATCCATACAGAACAAACTTTGTTGGTGCATAACTCCAAATTTGATATACAGAGTAAGGCAAGTGAGCAACTGATTTTGACAGCAAATCTAAGGATCTGGTTCTGATCTTAGCTTATGAATGACTACACTGGCAATAGAGGAAGCTTTATTTTGTATTAACATTATAAGGATAAGTCCATCTTCATCTGCAACCTCAATAATTGTACCCATAAATGATCTGCAGTCGCTGGAGAAGAGAAAGAGGAAGCCATAGTTGAAGGATTTAGTTGGTGTTAATAGCGATCTGATGGAGTGGGCAAGGGAAGAGGCAATGGCTACCTTCACCTACCCTCTTTTGGGGATGTTCCTCCTCAAATTAGGCATAGCTTAATATTAGTGCTTATGGATTGAATTCAATGAACTAATTAGTGAATGAAGGAAGCTACAAACTTTGAAGTTCACTGAGAATGAATGAATGGAATGCAAAAGAAAGTGAGTAAATAACGAGCATTTAAATTGCTAGATTTGAGCGTCTTATCGCTGCAATGCATATCCAAAATATGCACATGCAATGAAAATGTATTATTAGTTGAGGAAGAGGAACATTTCAGTCATTAAGGCTGGGCCCAACTAGTCAGTTGAATTGTATTGAAGTGCAAGTGGAATATAATCGGCATGGCATGGTCCCCAACTACCCTCTTCCATGATAAAGACATATTATTCTTTATGAAAAAGACATAAATATGTTATCCTAATCCAATCTATAACTATTTCGAGTTACATCGATATCCAACACATCACTAATGTACTATGTTAGAGAAATAAGCCATTACGTTGATCTGAATACTAAAGCAAGCTCTTTTACAGGGGCACTATTGAGATTCGCGCAATTTGTTGAAGACGATGAATCTCAACAATGTCACTAATAAGAACCTCACAATATAATTCCTATTGGCATAATTAAAAAACAACTACACGACCATATGTAATGGCCCAAACCCAACGAATATATATATATATATTAAAAAACAAACAACCCCATAACTAAATCAACGAATATATATTAATGGAATGGTGGGGATCATTGTAATTAATGGTATATGTTTCGTTCTTTAACCATATATAAATATGATTGTTGAATTTTATTGACGGATTAAAAAACAGTTGGGTAATAAAATTCCAACCATATGTTTTGTTTAAAATATCTTATAACTATGCTCCAAGTTTGGTTGGGTGGGGTTTGGAACCTCCGACCCCACGAAAATTGACACTCAATTTGACCATTGTCTGAATGGTCGATGTTGGTAAATCCACCAACCCAAAAAGTATTTAAACTCAATTTTTTTCCCAGTGGAGGGGACATGACGGAGGAGCACACAACAATAGTGGAACATTGAGCAGGCACGCTAACCGAGGATGGTAGAACCATGAAAAATAGAATCTTAAGGAATCTTGGAGATTCCCTGGAGGTTGTTTCTTTACTATGTCAGAATTATGCCAAGTTTATACTCAGATTAACTAGAATTTCACCAGAAGTCTAATGGCATGATCAGTTGTTTTATCTAAGCATCATATTTTTCAGAAGTAGAACATTGAGGGCATAACCATGAAGTTGGAACCTTGACACAAGAATCTACATGGAATCTGAAAGATTCCTTAGTGGCCCAAAATTGAAAGTTTCAGAACCAGGCCAACTTTATACTCATTTGACTCGTTTTTTCACAAGGAACACAATGGTGTGATTTGTTTCTTCGTCTAAGCAACCGAATCTCAATCAACCCGCAGAAGAGAATGTTTGAGATTCCTGGGGAGCCGAAATTTGGCCGTGACAGAAAGGAGTCGTGTTTATACTTGGATTTCATGGTTTTTCGCAAGGAATACGATGGCACATATTGTATATTCATCTGAGTAGTCAATTTTCAGTCCTTCCCCATAATTGCAGGTATAAGGTGCATTGTTTCCATGTGTTCATTTGATTTTTGTTGAGATGATGATTTGAATTTGGGATCCATGTGTGCCACTTTGTGAGAGGATCCTTGTATGCCACTTTATGCGAGAGCCTATTATTTTGTCACATTGAAGGAGAGATTTTATGAGTGAGAGTTCTTATAGAAAAACTTCTCATGGAGAGACACGCCACTCTAGTTAAGGGGTTTCTTCCTTATATTGACAAAGAATACATCATATACTCATCATATTATTGCAGCAACTAATGAAGCGACCTCCCCACTATTGACACCAGCCCTAGAGACGTAGTCCACACTGGATGAACTCTATTATCATATCATGTGTTTATGGTTGTTCATGATTATTTGTTTCTTGTTCCATGTTGATGGTTTGCTAAAGAGTTGTTAGAATATGCATTGCACATGATTTCACAAAGCAAATGTAAGTGTCCATAAAAGATCCCATATAATGGGGAGTTTTGTTGGAAAGCACTCAAGAAAATTTCCTGGATCATTTGTAACCAAAATATCTCTATTTTAATTGACATGGGTTCGAATTTTAGTTATATAAATCCAACAGTTATTGAAAATGTGCATTGAAAAAAAGAAGCACACATTGAGTCTTGGCTAGTCCAATTGACCATAGGGACGAAAAGGAGAGTGGAGAACATGGTAAAATCATGCCCATTTTTGTTGAGAAATGCCTACAACGGTCAGTTTAAATTTATTATCATTGGGTGCGTCCGGTGCGTTGTTGGGGATTGATTGGTTGACCTATCATAGGGCGAAGGTTGAACGTTTTGAAAAGTCAATTGAATGCCTCAACGAGGGTGGTGAAAGAACAATGTTGCAAGGGAATTTGAAGCCCATATTAGTTAAAATAGTCACAGTAATGCAAGTCGAGATGAGATTCCATGAGGCATGTAATTTGTTTGCTATGCAAATAACTAACAATTATGAAAACAACAACAAGGATGCATTGAAACGTCTTGTTCTATAACATTCCGATGATGTTTTTCCACAGGAAATCCCACGACTACCATCGTATAAGGAATTTGACTTCTCCATAGAATTAATTCTTGGAACAATGTTACCACCTAAAGCTCCTTACCGAATGAGCACTCCATAATGATAGAGTTGAAGCTACAAATCAAGGAAATGCTAGACAAAGGCCATATTAGGCTGAGTGTGTCGATTCATGGAGCACCATTCTTATTAATTAAGAAAAAGGATGAAATGCTCAGACAATGTATCAAATATAGGTAGTTTAATAAAGCCACCATAAAGAACTAATATCCCTTGTCGCAGATTGATGACTTGTTTAATCAATTATGGGGAGCACCAATATTTTCAAAGATTGATTTGAGGTATGGGTATCACTAGGTGCGCATTAAGGATCAAGACATTTACATGAAAACATTCAAGATGAGGTATGGGAATTATGATTTTTTGGTGTTGCCCTTAGGGCTTACTAATGCATCTATTACCTTTATGTGCCCGATGAATAATGTACTGAGTCCATACTTGGATAATTTTGTATTAGTGTTCGTTGATGGCATATTGGTTATTTGAAGACAAAACATGAGCACGAAGAGCATCCTTTTATAGTGTTACAACTATTAATGGAGCCCAAACTTTATGCAAAGCTCGACAAGTGGGATTAATTTCAATCTCATATTCGACACTTGAGACATATTGTCTGAAAGGAGGGTGTGGTAGTTGACCCAGAGAAGTTCAAAACTATTATGGAATGGCCATCACCAAGAAATTCAACTGAAGTCAGATCATTTATGGGGTTAGAAGGCTACCACGAGAGGTTGACTAGGAACTTCTCCAAGATTGGTCACCCAATCACAATATTTCAAAGAAAAGGAATTAAATTCCTATGGACAGTTGAATGTGCTGCAAGTTTTGAGTAGTTGAGCATTTGCTTACCCATGAATTAGTATTAATAATAACATATCCAGACAAATACTTTGTGGTATGCACAAATTCCTAAAAGGAAGGAATTGGAGGAGTTTTGATGTAGGAAGGCCAAGTGGTCTGTTATGAATCTAGGAATTTGAATGAGCACAACATGACTCGCTCTTTAGAAATGGATGCCATTTTTCATGCGTTGAATATGTGGAGACATTATCTCCTTGGAAGGAAGTTAATTTTAATGAAAAAATCCTTGGAAGGAAGTTCATTTTAATGAAATATCATGGGGATCTGAAGTATTTATTTAATTGACCAAATTTAACTCACCAATAAGCTAGGTGGGTAACCTTAATTAACGACTTTTATTTTGAAATGAAATATATAAAGGTCAAGGAGAAAAAAGTTGTTGATGCACTCAACAAGAGGTTATAATTTTCCCATACAACAACACTGGTTCATACGGAAAAAAATCTATAAGAAACAATTAAAGTGGTTGAACAACAAGACAAGAGGTACTAGCAAATAAGAGAGGCTTTGTAGTAAGAACCCAAAGGTGAGAGAAATAAGAACTTCTCCCTCTATGAGGACGAGTTGTTACAATTTAAAGGCAATATATTTACTCCTTGTGAGAGTGACTTGAAGAGGCTCATGGTAAATGAGTTCCATAAAAATCCTTATTCTGGCCACCCATGGTATGAAAATATGCCAACAACCACCAAGAGGTCATATTCTTGGCCCGATTTGAAAAGGGAAGTGGTTGGATTTATTTCCAAACACATAGAATTTCAACAAGTAAAGGTTGAAGGCAAGCACTCAATAGGATTGTTATGACCAATCCCCGTTTCATAATGGAAATGGGAAGTGATTTCCATGGATTTTATTACAAGTTTTCCAAATACAACCAAACAACATGATACAATCATGGTTGCTGATGGACCTCAAAATTAGATACAAATTAAGGCATAACTAACCTTTCCTAGGCACATTTAGCCTTTCCCTTTTCACATAATAATGTACTTTAAAGCTTTAATATATTCTTAGGAAGGTTTAAAGACGGTTAGCATATCTTCTGTGCCTAATGTGTTTATTGCGCAAAATATTGAAAATATTTAGTACAGATCATCCACCCAAGAGGAAAAAACAAGACTTGTCCCCCGCTGAAGGATGATCAAAACTTGATTGCCTTAGAGAAATTACTATCCTTCCCTATAGTTGTGAGGTCACAGGGAATCAGATCCTCATTTCTAGGATTTTTTTAGGGAAGTAGTCCTCTCTTCAAGGAGGTTTCCCCTCAAATATTTTTGTATAAATAAGAGGCTTGAGTGGCTCATTAGGAAATTTCATGGAGATTAAAGTCAAAAATAGAGAAAGATTTTTTGCCTGTTATTTTCAGTTTCATAATTCATGTATCAATACATTGTTTGATTATTGAAAAATACTATATTGCTTCCAGACTTATTTTTATTTAAGGGACCTTAATCTCCTTGAGTTAGGGACCAGCCCAGGTGCTCATGCCCCATTTTTGTATTTTTACTTTGAATTCATTAGTTAAACTATATATATTTATGAAATTTCCGTTCTTAATATTGTTTTCTACAGGTTGATAAAATAGTTTGTTTATAAGTGTTTTTCATGCATCTTGTCTTAGAGAATTTAGCCATAGCTCCTTTACGTAATTTAGTATTCTTTCTCATGCACTAGCCTACCTATATTGTTGTTATTTACTTCTTGTTTACATATTTTTGCATTGCGTGGAAACAAATTCTTGTTTTGCAAAGCTACAAATAGCCAATATTTTCCTATTCATTGCATTCACTAATCCATTGAAGGTACTTGAGCTTGGAAAAGGTGCATGTACCTTTTACAACCTTCCTCCACCTTCTACACCACTCAGACTTCATTTCAACCTCATAAAATTACTCTAGCTTGTTTCCTCTATGGTAACAGGGTCATCCTGTAGCAATGCACATATTTCCTTAGAAAACCTCCATATTTGTACCCATAGCTTGTTTATCATTCCTTAGAATATTACATCACCCATTAGACATTGGATATGGAGTGTAGAGGTTCAAAGACCAATTAGGAACTTTACCCTAGTAGTTGTATATTTCTACAATTATGGTTTGTTATTTCTATGTCTTCCTTTAGCTGCAAATTGATTTATCATGCACCATAAATTATGATTGATTTATCTTCGACAATATTAAAATTATTTTCTTTGCTTTCTTGAAATTAGGTGTTTCTTTCTTGTCATTTACTTTCATGCAATTAGTATATAATTATTTCTTGCAAAGCAAAGTAGGTTTACGTCTTGTCATTTAGCTTTTTGCAATTAGATTAGGGTTGAAATTATGTCATTTGTTTTCTGTAAGATAGAATATGGATTGATTTTTGTTGATTCCTTTCCTGCAAACTAGATTAGGTCTATTTCTCCATTAAATAAATAGCGAGGCTACATGGGGTACCCAAGAAAATTATCTCTGATAGAGATGAAAAATTCACCTCAAAATTATGGAAAGAGTTCTTTGCTGCTTTAGGAACAAAGTTAGCCTTTAGTACAACATACCGTCTGCAAACAGATGGGTAGACCGAGAGGACAAAAAAAGTGTTGGAATACATGCTTAGGATGCAAGTCATGCACCAAGGAGTTTCTTCCATTGGTGGAGGTTTCTTATAATAATGGGTTCCAAA
This sequence comes from Pinus albicaulis, assembly GCA_034641835.2. Lineage (NCBI taxonomy): Eukaryota > Viridiplantae > Streptophyta > Pinopsida > Pinales > Pinaceae > Pinus > Pinus albicaulis. The sequence continues at coordinate 1,237,863,958 of CM076574.1, read as the reverse complement.
AATCCTTGAGGACGAGTCCATCATAGCCTCTCTACAGTAGGAATTGCATCACTCCTATGAGTTGGAGTGATCCAGTGAAAAGGGTCCATATTGGGCATGATATGCTAAGAGAAATGGAATAGGGAGTGATAACCATTAGGAAAAACTCAAAGGTCACTCAAAATAGGCATAAGAGTTATGCATATTAACACAGAGTGCACAAAGAGTTTAAAGTAGGGGAGCATGTTTACCTACAAGTTAGACCCATGAAAAAATCTTTCAAAATTGGATCTTGTGCCAAGTTGGCACCATGATTTTATGGACCATTTCAGGTTTTAGAGAGGATAATACTAGTGGCATGTATACTCACCTTTCCACCTACAATGAAGGTTCACAGTGTTTTCCATGTTTCTTTAATTCAAATATATGTACCATGTGCTAATCATGTGATTAGTTGGTTTGTGCTACAAGTAGAACCAGAGGGAGAGTTTCAGCCAAAACCTTAGTGCATTCTAGATCGAATGCAAAGTGCACTCTAGAATTGAGTAATTGAGCAGGTCAAGGTGCAGTGAAGACACTTTGGACCAGAGGAAGTGTCATGGGAGATGGTTGAGAAAATGAAGGTATCATACCCATTTTGTTTTTTGGTTAAGCAAATTTGAATGTGGTTGAAAATATGAATATGTGTGTAAATGAATCATAAGGGTGGTGTATATAGATCTCTTGTAAATGTTGGGTGTGGAGCCTGATTATCATCTTGATTTAGAGGTGTTTTATTTCAGCTGGATGTATACCCCAGGAAGACTATACACCCCTCCACGCAAGGTAACTTGTCCCCCTCACGAGGGTTCGGGGGAAGCGCCCCCGAAGCTAAAAACATATGTAAAATTGCCTTGTAAAATATTGTAATTTTGTTGTCAATCTGAGTCGTTCATTAGGTTGATGATCAGACGGTAGAAGTTATGTTTACTTTAGGGTTTCTTGCCCTAGAAGGCAACCCCTCGGTTCATGCGAGGGAATTTTATTGCGACTGTGTGTGGTGTTTGTATTCTGAGAGAGAAAGAGAAAGGGGGACTGTGTGAGAGAGTAGAGGATATTACAGTGGATCTGCTGTAGGTTGTGTCTCTTCATTTTGATGGATAATAGAAAGGAAATATTGGTTGTTTCTCGGTGGACATAACCCAATTTGGGTGAACGACATATATATATATATATATGTGTGTGTCTCTATTTTTTTATATGTTTTATGTGTTTTCATTTCCACATATTTTAATGTGTTCCATTTCTCTATAATATATAATATCCTAACAGTAAATAATGTGCGTTCGAGTATAGAACAACAAGGAAAGTGTTCCTCTAAGGGGGCGGGGTCTGTGACAACCCTTTTTGTCAACCTTCTTATAAATGTTATTATTAATTCTAAAACTAATGTAAATTAATGTGAATAAAAAATAAATCATGACCAACTGAAATGGGACATGGATTTAGAGGTCTACAAGAGGAGAAGTTGCTTGTAAGCCATATCTTGCATTTAAATTACCACATAAATCCTATTGGAGGAGATGGCCCCATCGTAAGTAGTTAATGTAAGGAATTGGATTTTGATGAGAGGACGAGTTCATAGGCCATCTTGCGGGCCGTTTTGATAGAGTCTACATGCAAGAGGAGTCAGGCAGGAAAAAGAGGAGGCATAAGAATAGAGGGGGCATTATGTGCAAGGGGAGAGACAATATGCACTAAGTAATAAGAGAACGAGGGACTAGTTTTTGTCTCTTGTCTACATATCTCATGTGTTTGTGCAACCTTTTGTGATCACCTATGCAATATGCCTGATAAGGGAGGCTTGTAGAGGTGTGCCAGTAATCCCTGTAACCAGAAGGACCAATAGTTGTACCTGTATATTTCTTGTTAAGGCCTAAGCATGTCTGTGTGTTTAAATGCCAGAAGAGAGTTCAATGGAGTAGGTATGCTTTGGTGATAGAAAAATTGAGAAACCCATGGGGACTTGTTGGCTAAGAATCACTAGGGTCATGGTTGTGTTCTCGAGGCTGACAAAACCACTAGAGACTATGTTGGTTGAGAAAATACTAAGAGGTTGAGGCACCCCAAAGTTAGTGGGTTGATAACACCTGGTGTAGTATAGGGGGATAAGAACACATGTGTGAGCACCACTAAGAAGTTGTTGGCAAGTGCGATCTTATTCCTATAGAAGTAATGTAGCTAACAAATCTCCTTTTTATTTATACATATCTCTCTTTGAGACTGAACTGAGACTCTCTGTGCACTGCTTGAGCCCTTGTGTTGGTTGGTTGCTATAATTAAAAATCCATTATGGTGTAATAGCTGGGAGTTGTTGAGAATACCTAAAGAATGGTATTTGTTCATCGTATGAGTGAATGGTTCACAACTCTTGAGAAAACTACCTCCTCAGTGTTATCACTCCAATAATTCTCAAAGATTGTGGGATTTTTTATTTTGGTTTAAAGAATATTAGAGGTAACCACAAACCTACTTTTAAGCCTCAGGATCTAGCCTTCCTAATTCTCAGAGAGGGCTCTCTCTATATGATTTATCTTTGTTGATTTAAGTTGATCTTAGGCTAGTTATGTAGGGAGTTTGATTTGGTTTGGTGGTGAAATCACTTACTAAGATGGATACATGTAGGTCTGCGTACCATTGGGCTAATGGAGTCAAAGTGTCAAGCAACATATTTGGATCAAGGTTCTAAAGGGAAGTATTCAAAGGGCAAGATAGTTGGGTAACTTCAGATCCTTAAGCAGATAGTGAAAATGGTTTCAGTTGGGGTAAGAGAGAAATTAAGGGTTCTCAAATCCAGGTAACGATTGAAAAGAGAGAAGTCAATCGAAACTAGGGAGCAATTAAGAATTCCCTAATCTGGATATCAGTAGAAAACAAGTAAATGATAAACAGTTCAAGAAAGAGTGTAATTAAACATATTCTGAAATAACATTCTTGATATATAATTTAGATTTAGAAAAACATACAAGTATTGGTGAGAACTTCAAAAAGAAACAATTGAACAAGTAGAAAGTACCTCACTATAATGGCCCAACAAATGAATCCTATAATATGATCTCTTTATTGCTTTAATCCAGTCTGCTAACTTGAAATTGGTACAATCACCCTCAGGTTCCAAAAAAGTATACTATAGAAATGTTCAGCAATTCATCCACACTCAATACTTTGAAATGAGAAGTATTTATACAAAAAACTCTCACAAAATATCCTTAAACAAACTTAGGAATTATTCATGGAAAATAAATATCTTCATGCAAGAAGATAGTGACATATATCTAACTAATTCCAATTGTCCCTGTTTTTATTGATTTGATGTTTAATTGTTGATATTTTGTTTCTAATTTGTCTCTGATTGTTACTCAACGAAGGCTGACAGTAGAGTGTCCTTTATGCTGGCAATCTGCTCTGTAATTTTTGATTTGACTTTCACTCTGACTTTTACTGATACACTTTGACTCTGATACACTTTAACTGTCTAATACTCTTTGACTGTCTCTGTTTTCACTGCAAAGTTGTCACTGTTGTTCTGAAACTGTAAAAACAACCTGCTCTGTTATTTTCCTTTTGACGCTTTGTTAATTGTCTTACCTTCACAGTAAACCAGTCAATTTTTCCCAGTCTTCAGCTTATGGTAATTTGATCTTCATCATTCTCCTGAATATTTCATCTGCCTCTATATATTTTGAAAATGTAGGCTTATTGAAAAATATGTGTTTTACCTCATGCTGTAGGTAAAAAATATTCTCAAGAGTCTTGTAAAGAACTTTCCCTGTTAGAATACCTTACATGGATGAGTTATTGGCTTGCTCCTTAGCCACCTCTCTCATCTTTTTATCATAATCATCCTACTTCATCAATTTTTCATGAATAACCAGGGGATTTGGAAGGCCTTTTTGTCTGAGAGTGTCAAACTTCATCATGAATCTTGTGAAGGAAACTTCCATATTTTGGCATTTTTCTTCTAACTGTATCATCAAATTATTTTTAGAAATTACCCTCCTAACTTCTTGGATGGTTTATGTCCTATCACTAACTCCAATCTCTTCTAACTCCTGCTTATTCTTGGAATTAAGAAATTTGATGATTCAAGAGCCTGTTCTGGTTTTTTACCTAGTTATTCTTTGATCTTTTGGATGGCCTCACCTGCTGATTAGATAAGATCCTTTTGTTCATAAATAACTTGAATATATGGCCAAATATCATTGACATATTCAATGATATTGGCCCATAACTATTGTTTGGCTTGTGCCAATGGTTCTTTTAGTGTTAGATCTTTCTCTAACTTTTTCACTCTCTCATTCAACTTGTTAGCTTTATGTTCTTCATTCTCGTGCATAATCTGTATTAGCTTCTTCTCATCGTCCAGACTTTTAAGTTGTTCTTTAAGTTTGTTGATTTCATTTGTCTGAATAGACATGTCCTGCATTGCCTTCACCAATTTACTTGCCTCATCTGTAGGTTGTACTGTTGCTGAAGATGAACCAGTAGCTGAAGTAGTAGTTGATGTGACAGGAAGTGTTGTGGCCATTGGAACTGAAGGAGCCAATGATTTTCCCAAAGTAGAAGGAACAACAGTAGTGACTATATGAATACAAGTGATAGAGGTTGCTTCTTTGCTGGCCTCTTTTTCCTGGACTAACTTGTCCATTTCAATTTCCATTTCCTTGATTTGGGCAGCTAATTGCAGAATGAGACTCATCATCTCATCTTTTTGACTTGTATCTTGTAAAATTTTTTTTGCTTGAGGATGTTCAATAGGAGGTAGTTTAAGTTGCTTCTTTAATGCAACACTGTCTGCATTTTTCTTCTTTATTACCTCACTTGCAACTTTGACATTCTTAGGATCATATCCTACCTCAATAACCAAATCTTCCAGTGATTTGATCCTATTATCCTCAGCATGGGAGGATGCCTTTTCCAACTTGAGCCGATCTTTGATGTTTCCGAGAGTATTGTGCAACTTATACACACTCATGGCCTTATTTGTCATTGTTGAATAGAGTATTTCACCAGCCTGCTTGTGAAATTCTATCTGATCAACGAGATGAAGGTCATCTGCTTGAACTTCATATGATGATTTTTTGTAATCTACTGATGTTTTGGGATGCTTGACTTTAGGCTGCAGGAATGTCATCTGCATTTTCCTAGTCTTATAGTCAAAAGCATAAAGTAATCTGCTTTCATCACTGGGTGACTGCTTCCAATATTGTGTGTGTGTCAGTTTTCAAGGCTTCATTTATGATCTTTATTTCTTTTTACTTCTGTATAATGTCCATTTCTTTCTCTGCTGGTTTGTTGGAAGATGATACTTCAACACTGTGTTGTTTTTGAATCAGCTGAGTGTTCGAAGTAGAAGGCTGATATGTCGCTTTAGAAAATGTAGGAGGAGGAGCATTATCTTTCACTACTATATCAATATCAATTACAATAGTTTCCATTTGTTCTTCCACAATATTTAGTTTTGGCTTCTTCCTGTACATTAATTTGAATTTCGTTTCAGTTGTAGTTTGGGCTGAATATGGTCCTTCCTCTCTAACTCTTTTGGAATTCCTCTCTTCTTGGGTTGGAGTGTGCATTATTCCACTTCTTTCTGATGGTTTCTCCAACTCTTTCAAGGTGTTCTCCAACCATTCAGACTGATTGGAGTATTTCTCCATGTCTGGTTTTTTCTCTTGTACATAAGGAGTTAGTTTTCATTTAACTCTCAATTTACTTATTACTCCTAGAGGATCATAATACCACAAATTTTTTTTACTGAATTTAAACTCCTGCAAATACTTTTCAACCTTTGGACCTACATCCCTATTGTTACAAATGAAAGGGCCAACTTGATTCTTTATCTTGAACTATGCTTTCTGTTTAGCTGCTAGGAAATTAATTGCATCAGAATTAAGAATCTGCCTTATGTATTCAAGGGCAAATAACCTCACGGGGAGATATTTGGGCAGTCTATATGGTATGAGATTTGACCCATAAACCCTTATCTCTGTATGGTTCTGATACAAGTACCAATCTCCAGTCCTACTTTGCTCTGAAAGCTACAAGACCTTTTTTATCTCCTCACTGACTCTAGGTTACATGTTGCAGTTCACCATGTTGACAATAGGATGAATGAAAGAGTCAATGAACTCTGTGTAGGTGGAAAGCGTGGAATATTTCCTGATAATTGGAGTCCAAAATATGACTGACTATGGATTACCTTCAACAACAAGCTTTTGAAGATCAATGGAAAATTTCTCAGACTCATAGTACAAAAACAGGTGGAATAAAACTCAAGAATACTTTAAAACACCTTCTTCAGGCATCTTAACAAGTTGTTCATGAATATTATCGGCAAAGTTGAAAATTATAGCAGGAGGTTGACCAAGTGTGAAAGTAGACAAGAAACCTAAGACTGCAACATCAACATGTTCATCTAAAAAATAACCCAGAATGCTGGACAACATAGCGATTATGTGTCTAGTTCTTTCAGAAAATATTGCAGATGGGCAAGGAGGATTTGTCTTGGGAGTTTCCATAGATGAAGGCATGAAATTTTGGAATATCTGGAACCTCTTGGGGAATTCCAGATTAAAGTATAACTGTGTAAGAGCCTCAATGGAAAAAGGGATTTCATCTGGTCTAGGTTGGATCTGCAACATTTGGTTGATTGACTCTGCTGCAATGGTAAACAAAATTTCTTTCTTTTCAGGGGTTACAATGGCTCTCTGATCAGGGAAATAACAATTTTGACATAGTCTAATGACCTCTGGGAATTGGAAAGTCTATGGTACAACATATTTTGGCAGATTAGACTCCCCAATGAAAACCTCATTTGCCTGATCTATGGATTTGTCATGGCTCCAACAGTGCAGCTCAAGAAGGTTAAATTCGGTGATTGTGTCATTGATTTTAAAGTCTCTATCAGCCAAGAGAGTGTGTTGTACATCTACAAGTGGAGGTTGCAGAGGATTAATTGATACAATGCTTTTGGAAGCCATTGTTTGGTTAAACTTCGTCAATTAATTAATCTTGGACTTAGTAAAACAAATTTAGGTCTTTAGGAGCACCTCTGAAAGATATTAAAATAGTCTGCAGAAGGTTTTAGGATAAAACAGGGGTTTGTCTATGGTCTACAAAGGTTCAATTGATCCAATATTCAATCTCTGTAATCAAAACAATCCCAGGCCTAGGAAATTCTGTAAAAAGACACCTAGGGTCTGTAGAAAATGGATTGAAAGGCACAGGAGGTTTATTTTAGTCTGCAGAGGCTCCTAAATTGATTCGATTACTTGAATTACTTCCTTTTAGCTTTAGGAACAGGTCTAATCACTGAAGAATACCTGGATAAAATGAGGATTCTGGTTTGAAAAAGGGTTTTGAGGTAGCGGAAGGCTTTTCTGGTCTTTATAATGCTTCAGATGACTTCTACAATAGTTGTAGCAGCAAATTATTTGAATTATGGTTGAATTTGGCTTAAAATGAGGTTGGCAGCAACTTTTTCGGTCGGCAATAGCTCTTCTGCGAAAAACTCTAATGCACTATCCCATACAACATTGCACTGACTAATAGCTTTTGTAATCCATTCCTTAATAACTTTACAGTGAGAGCCTCTTTCATCTAAGGAAGCTTGCATTACCTTGTTATCCTTTTTTTGGATAAATTCTTTATGGTTTTAGGACTCATTTCTTTTTCCCAATCTACAATTTTACCGAAATGATTACTTGACACCGCATCCTCTTTAGTTATAATTGCTTCAATCTGATAATAAAAAAAGAAATAAACTCTTGATAAAAATTGTAAATTTTTCCCAACTGCTTGAAAAACTTTAATTCCACTTTTATAAGCTGCTCATTTACAACTAAAGCTTAATTTTTAAAATGTTAATGTCCATAGATGTCCTTTGAATTTGATTTAATGATTCTTCAAGAGATTTGAATTATACTTGGAATGTTGTAGTAACCATCTGCATGCTGACATCTGATTCATGTTTCAAAATTTCATTATGTTTGTTCTGAGCCTGTTTCAAAGTTTCAACCTACTAGGAGTGATGGTTTTCTAATCTGATATATTTTTCTTCAATTGTACTTCTAACTCTATATTCTCTAGCCTATTTACATCCTCCATTTGTTGCATTTGTCTGTTATGATCCTGTTTCAATGTTTCAACCTACTCGGAGCATTGGTTTTCCAATTATGATATATTTGTCTTCAATTGTTCTTCTAACTCTAACTTCTCTACCCTATGTGCATCCTCCATTTGTTGCATTTCTAAATCAAATCCTTCTCTTAGGATAATGGCATGAGATTACCTCTCTTTTTCCTCAAACAATTTGCTTTTTTCTAACACAACTTATGATTCCTTTATCCTGTTTTGAATTTTGTCAAATTCATAAGATAGTTCTTGTACTGCACTTTGATTATATGTAACAAAATCCCCTATGGTTGAAGCTATTCCAATTGCTTTTTTCTTAGGCCCTCTTGTTGCTTGTCAACTCCTTCATGAAGGTGTTTCAATAAAATCATGTTTGCTCTTCCTGTACCTTTTAACAACAGGCTTTGTTTACGAATTATAAAAATATTCACTTAGAGACACAATGGTCTCTACCACTGGTTCTACTTCAGAAATTTGTTTGAAAATAGAAGAAAATATTGGAATATCAGTTGAAATAGGAGTAACAGGTACTCTTGGAGAAACTACTTTTGTTACCTCAATATTTGAAACAGGGCTACATAAGATATCTTGAAGTGGCTCCTTTGGAACAACTTTTGAATTTTATGATGCTTCATGGTTGACAGTTGTTTGAGGTGAAATAGTTTCAGATACTCGAATTGAAGACTCTAGATTTTTCTCAGTTTCTTTAGCAATTTCTTGAACAATTTCCCTAACAGTTTTATGAATAGTTTCTATTGATTCTTTAACTTGCTCCATCTTAGTAGGATCAACATCCATTTTATCATTAGATTGATTCACATGTTCAGGTGATTCGATGTCTATTATTACTCTTTATTTAAGAACAATATCAGACATGTGTTCTTGAGTCGTTGATTGTTTGTATTTTGTGGATGTTTTAATATTTCGGCTTGACTTGACTCTTTATATGTTTCTTCTTGGATTTCATGAGTGTGATGTCACCCTATCATAAGTTGTGGTGGAAATAATCCTAATACATTCATTTCCTGCACAATCTCCTCCAATGTAGAATGAAACTCAATTTCTGAGATGATATCTACGAAGGACAAGCTAATTCCTTCCAAAAATTGTAACCTTGCAAGAGGCAAGCCAAAAACTCAACTTCTTTGCTAGAGAAAGTAATTATAGGTACCCTTCCTAAAATCCTGCAATTTTTTCTTTTCCTCCATACTCATAAAATGAGCCTTTGAGATGACTTGATTGAAGGAGTCAAAATTTATAAAGAAATAATGAAAAGGTGGTTGTTGGTTAGCATAGTTTTTTGAATGCTTGACTAATTGCAAATCATTAATGAAAATATTTTTATGATTATATTTGTAACAAGGGAGATAATTCAACCATATTTCTTGTAAACCATTTGCCTCGACCACAACATGTCCTCTATCCTTTAAAATCAACTGGCCAAATCTAATGGGAAAAAAGGCCATAACTTATTTGAATTTTCGTGTAAAAATATGGTAATTCCATTAGTCGTTGTTTAATTGGCTATTTATTTTATAACAAGCCTATTTGAATATACCAAGGAAGGGCATGTGGACCTACTTCACATGCATAAACTCTAATATAGGAAAACTTCTCCTTAACAAACCAATCTCCAACTTGCTGCAATGCAAACTTGACTTTTTTATTGACTCTCAGTGGAGCTTTTCCAATTATAATTTCATAAAAATAGAGAATAATATTGTTGCAAATATCATAAAAGTGGTTTTTGTACCGACTCTCTCATAAAATTGAACATAATTGTTGAATAGGTTGGTGATTGGGAGCATAGTTCCATTCCATTGATGGAAAATATATAGATGCTATCACAACATGCATTAGGTAAGTTGACATGAGAAACCCCTATCCAAACCGTGGAGGGGCGAATTGTGAAAGTTCAATTACATCAGTCAGATTCTGAGACAAAATGTCTACCCAATTGAACCTTTGGGAGTTTTTCAAAGTACTAGAAAATTAGAGGAATCCACTCAAATTTGTAGTGCTCAGGTTTTGGTTCACCATAAAATCTTGAAAGCATTTTGATTGTAAATATTTGAGTGTTTTTAAATTGACTTGTTGGATAAAATTTTATTGATTTAGTATTGAAACCCTATGGATCATCTAGCCATTTTTTAATATATGTAGAAAAACCCCTGCTCTTTTTCTTAAGCACATTGCTCTCTAAACCAACCATTTAATCCCTGGTCATGAAAGCTTTGAGAGGATTAAGTTTATAAGTAGAGTGTAAGACCTCAGGTTTCCAGGAAGCAATAACATTGTTTGCATGGTGAGCTATTGAACAAGCTTGAATATGAGCATGTGAGATAATCCAACCCACCATGTCACAATACGGGAACATCGTTGGCCTGGTAGCAATTTTATGTAGCTTTGTCTTTCTAATTGCTTCATAATACTTAGAGTATGGGGACGAGTCTTCCTCTAAACCTTTTGGACTCTTCCATTCCCTATTTTCAAAGAAGTCCTATATCTCTTCCCAAGATACATTGCTTGCAATTTTTGCTTTGAACATTGTGTCTGAAAAGAAAGTTGAATTGGGATTTTTGTCCTCTAGAATTTGAGCCTATGTCATTTTCATCTTTGTTTTAATATTTTATATTGCAGGTTTTGTAGCTTGCGTTTTTCCTTTCCTTCCCATTCTTCACCTACAAATAACAAAGTAGAATTGAGAATACATACCAATTTAAAAAAAATGATTTTCAAAGAAAACACATACAATTAATAACCATATAGGTGAAATTCTTGAATAAACCAGTAATTCTCTCTGAAATTTGAAAATTGATCACATAAATCTTAGCAAACAACTTGAATGCTAAAAATCCTTTTACTGCATGGTAGTGTGAATGGGTTGAAAATGGCCCCAAGAAAGGATTCTAATTTAATTTTCCCTTGAATTAAATTAGAATAGATTTCCATATCACAAGACAACTTCTACGAGTTAACTTAGTAGGACCTAGTTGGTTCAATTAATTCGAGTTAAGGGTCAAACTAGAGGCATGTAGAGTGTCTCCTACAAAATAGGAGCCCTGGTTGAGTTTACTTTGAGTTGTAATTAGTTAACTCAATTTATCCGAGTTAAAATCAATTTAACTAGTTCTAATTGATGGAGGAACTAGTGAGAGGTCAAAGAGTGGAACTTGGACTTAAACCACATTTAGTGATCAATAAGATAATTGATAATCCACTCATAAATAACTCATGCATATCAGTTCTGAGAAAGACTCAGTTGAGATTGGAGTTAAAGGGCAATGCACTATTAGTTGTATAATCATCCAAATTGTATAGGTGGTGCATGTAGTCGGAGGAAGGCCCCTAATGGATTGGGCAATATGGATTGAGAATTTCCCTAATTAATAGGGCCTAATTACCCAAGGAAACAACACAAGGAAATAGGGATCCTGGAGGGCAGAAAATTGGTTAAGTATTGAACCAAGCTTGTCGAGGAATACGTGAGACAAATAGAGATAGTGCAAAGGTTTCTCATCTTGGAGAAAAACATTGTAATCTTCTCATATTTTTTGACTTATGCAATATACAAATAGTGGTGTTTTTAGTCGAGAGGAAGTTCATTTGTATTGTGCGATTGAAATTCTTTCTCTTTCATGTTTTGTGATTTCACGATCTAAATTGGTTTCTGCAATTGGTAGAGTAGATTCAAATATATTGTTTTAACATATTACAATTATCAGTTTGAATTTACATGGATTTTCTAAAAAATGTGTTTTGAAAAAAATGAGTAATTTATTTTCTAAGATAATATAAATACATAACACATTAACATTGAGATTAAATAGTTAATTAACATGACTGGTAAAATATGCGTTCCTGAGCAGCGCTGCTAGGTCAAGCGATTCTGAGTAGCGTGGCTTCTCCCTACGGCGGCCTGCCTAAGGTCTGCTTCCATGGAGGTGCAGGGGTCTCCCAAGAAGCCTCCACTGCCGCCCTCTTCCCCTGTTGTTGATGCATTCAATCAGCTTCTGGCTGGTTTTCCCCAGAAGAAAAAAAGTGAAGCAGCTAAATTCGTAAAGAAGCTTGAAGATATCCCGAAGATCTCTTTGCCTCCAGAGACCCCCATCCAAGTAGCTTTGTCTCTGGCTGATCGTGGTCTCATTGGCCAATTCACGGGACTTTTGGTCATCTCTGAAAACTACTGAGCAATGGGTTAACAGGAACTGGGCTCCTCTAATCAAGCAAAGTGTCACATCTTATTTTCTTCGGCGAGGGTTCTTCCTATTTGAATTCTCTTCCAAAGAAGATAAAGATTTGATCTTCCAAAATGGGCCCTATTTCATGGGCCCTCGGGACCTCTACCTGAATAAATGGACACCGGATTTCGATCCGGCAGTAGATGTTTCCACGGCGGTTCTGGTGTGGGTTTGGCTCTCGAATCTCCTAGTCCATTGCTGGAACTGGGACTCCTTGAAACACATCGGCAACGCTCTTGGGAAATTCATGGATCGGGAAAACAACAAGGACCAGTATGACTGTGCTAGAATCTGCGTAGAGTAGATCTAGAGGTGGGTCTCCCAGAGGCAATCAAAATCAATGTCGGCAGTTGGTCTCATGTGCAGATACTGGACTATGAGCAGTTGCCATTTAAATGCAGGAAATGTCATGTTCATGGACACTTTGCTAGAAGCTGTCCATCGAATGCTGAGCCAGAGAAAGGAAATGAAGAGGGTTGGAACCAAGTTAAGCGTTCAAAGACCAATCACAAAGGTCAAAAACCGGGAGGCCCCAATGGAAAAGGCCCTCTTCAGGCCAATGCTCAGCGCCCCCCTCCCAAAAAGGCACAAGAAAATAAGTTCGATCCTCTAAGCCAGCAAACAGAAGCAACTCAAGAGATCGAGATCCAAAAGCCAGTCTCACCAAGCAAAGGCACCCCCTCTTCCTCCCTTAAAGGAACAAGTGCTGCAGATCCCAAAGGCATGCCTATAGAAGCTGAGGAAGAAGAATAGGAATCAAACGAGTCAGAGGAGGAAGGAGAAATAGGAGAGTCTCAAACCTTGGTAAGGAAATCCACAAGAGGTCGCAAAACTCACAGGAAAAAAAGAGAGCAGGAAACTTACAAAGACAAGCTTCAAGGCAGCCAGCCAACTCTGGAAAAGCTACTAGCCTCAAAGCCAAGGACAATGAAAAATCAGCCCCAAGGTTCCAAGGGAGCCCATCAGAAACATAAATAATGAAGGTCATCTCCTGGAACTGTAGAGGTATGGGGAGCAAAACTAAGGAAGAAGCCATTAGAATTTTAATAAGAATAGAATCTCTAGACATACTTTTCGTCCAGGGGACCAAGATGGAAGACGTAGTCTTTCTGCATGCAAGTAAGAAACTTTGGATCAAAAGCGAAGCAAGAGAAATCTTTGCCCGAGGACCCTCGGGAGGGCTTGGCACTCTATGGAATGCCAACAAATTTTCAGTCATCTATGAGGCTAGCAATATTCATTGGTTGTTGCTTAAAATGCAGAATTTGGACACCAAATAAATTTTTTGCCTTTTCAACGTATACTCCCCAGTCAATGTTGGGGAAAAAAAGGACTGCTGGGAATCTATAAGGCATCAAACAGACCTAGCAAACCTGGAAAATATAATCATTGCTGGAGATCTCAATCTCACTCTTCACTCATTTGAAAAAAGAGGAGGCAGCGCAGTCCGAGATCCGGCAAGGGAATGGGCGGAGGATCTTCTGCAGGATTGGGATCTGCTGGATATCAAACCTTCCTCCGGTAAGTACTCTTGGTCTAACAAAAGAGCTGGCCTAGGTCATATTGCTGCCAGATTAGATAGATTTTTCATCCAAAGCTCTTTTCTGTTACTAGGATTAGAACCTAGAATGAATATTCTCACTAACAGCATCTCGGACCATAAGCCCATCAAGCTAGAACTCCTGTCCCATCTAGATCTGGGCCCTATTCCTTTCAGATTTAGTCCCCTCTGGGTCAAGGAGCCAGACTTCATGCAATTAGTCAAGGATTGTTGGAGACAGCCAGTCAAAGGATCCCCTTTCTTTGTTTGGGAGGAAAAACTTAGAAGGGTGAAAGGGGCTCTAAAACGATGGGCCAAAACCTTGCCCAACCCAGCTACAGAAAGAAATATCATTAAAGCTTCTCTAGCCTCTCATCAACTTCAAGTGGAGGATGATGTCGTCACAGAGGAGCTCTTAGATAAAGAGGCTCACTTGCAGCAGAGTTTTCATAAGGCCTGTTTAGCTGAAGAAGAATATTGGAGATTAAAATCTCGAAATCTTTGGCTCAAAGCAAGGGACAGGAACTCTTCTTTCTTCCATAAACAAGCCTAGGCCAGGAAATGCTTCAACACTATATCTGAGATCAAGGAGGATAATGTCACCCACAAGGACTTTGAGGACATCAAGAAAGCAGCCTTTTCTCATTTTCAAAACTTGTATAGTGAGGATACGGATCCGGATCAATATTCAGATCTGTTAGATATTGTTCCATCTTCAATCTCTTCTCGAATGAATGCGCTCCTTGAGGCCAAAGTCTCAAAAAATGAAGTTAAAAATTCCCTATTTTCCATGGATCCGGATAAGGCCCTTGGACCGGATGTATTTTCTGCTAGGTTCCTCCAAGTCTGTTGGCTGATAGTTGAAAAGGACCTCTTCAAAATGGTCCAAAAATCTCAAAATTGCTAGAAAATCGGAGGCAGCACAAACTCAGCTTTTTTAGCCCTCGTCCCTAAGGAGAAAGGCGCCAACAACTTCAGCAGATTTCGCCCGATCTCCTTGTGCAATTGCAAATAGACTAAAGCTCATCCTTCCCAAAATCATTCCGGAGAATCAAGGAGGCTTCATCCAAGGCAGGAAATTTGTGGACAACTTCACCCTTGTACAAGAGGCAATTCACTCAAGTCTGCATTGAAATGAACAAGGTATGGTTATCAAACTCGACTTAGCAAATGCTTTTGATCGAGTAAATCATAGCTTTCTATTAAAAGTCATGAGCAAGTTTGGTTTTGGAGTAAATTTCATAAATTGGATCCGGGCATGCATCTCGGAGCCATGGATTGCACCTCTAGTAAATGGCAGAGCCACAAATTTTTTTAAAGCTTCGAGAGGGATTAGGCAGGGGTGCCCACTCTCCCCTCTGCTCTTTGTCATCCAAGCCTCTGTTCTCAGCTTTCTGTTAGACAAAAAGATGCAAGATCAAGATATTAATGGACTTTGTGTAGCAAGAGGGGTCAAAAACATAAATCATGCCCTATTCGCGGATGATACCCTATTATTGGGAGCTGCCACTCTATCCTCAGCCATCAAATTAAAAGCAGTTTTGGATGATTTCAATGAGGCCTCAGGAAGTGCCTTAAATAGGAACAAATTTCACATCTACAACTGGAACACATCGCCCAGAATGCTCTCTGCTATTGCTAGATGTTTGGGCTTTGCAGCCTCCTCCTCTTGGACCTCTTTTAAATATTTGGGCCTTCCTGTTTACCATAAAAGATCCGTAAGTAAAGACTGGCTTCCACAACTTGAGAAATTTAAGACCAAGATCCAAGCCTGGGGTTACTCCTGGCTCAACATTGCTGGTAAATCTGTTCTAATAAAATATGTGCTCACCAGTATCCCTCTATTTCATTTTATTGTTCTTCTCGCTCCGACAAGTATCTTAAAAAAAATGGAGGAGTACATTCGGAGGTTCTTTTGGAAGGGAGGCAAACAGAATGCAAACAAACTGCCTCTATTAAGTTGGGAAACTATCTCCAAGCCTTTGTGGGAGGGCGGATTGAATTTCAAAAATCTCTGTCAACAGAACATAGCTATGGGAGTGAAGTTAATATGGAAGATTATTGCACCCAAGCCAGGCTGGGCTCAATTGGCTCTCTGGAAAAAATATTTCAGAGGTCCACGCATCAACTTTTTAGACAATTTGATCCATCTGCCCAACTCGTCTTTCCTCAAGCTTTATGCTAAAGCTACTCCTCTTATCAATTCGCACTCCTTCTGGATCCCAGGAAACGGGAGAAAGATAAATATATGGACTGACAAAATTATGAATACAAATCCTATAGAAGACAGAGGTTCCATTAGAGAGCTGCGCTGCTGGATGGAAGGAGAAGGGCTGCACACGCTGTGGGATATTTCACTGTGGAACGAATCTGATTGGGCAGGCTGGAAACGCATTACTGTGCCGGCACACCTGCATCATGAATGGATCACGCTGCTAGACCTTCTCCACGGTATGGCGCCTTCTCACATCAGAAAAAGAGATTCGAGAGGTTGGGGGCCGAATGTCAGAGGGTACGCTATCTCCCTGGGTTACGTTAAGTTGAGGGAGAGACCTTTCGTTCCCCCTGACCCAGCACCTTGGCAAGGAGTCTGGCGTTTTCCTTCGTGGCCCAAAGTGGATTTCTTTGCTTGGCTTCTATGCCATGGCAAAATCCTCACGTATGGTAATCTGCAGAGGAAAGGGTTCCACGACCCCTCCAAATGTTCACTGTGTAATGAAAACATAGAGAGTGTTGTCCACTTAATGCTTGAATGCAGATTCTCTATGCAGATTTGGTTCACATTCATCCACAAGTTGGATCCCAACATTACGTTCCCATGCTCCACTGCTGAATTATTTTCTAAATGGGCGAACAGGTATCTTGGTCCTCCTCCAAAAAATCAGATAATCAAAGCTGCTTGGTCTGTCCTCCCAAAGGTAATATGCTGGCAGATTTGGCTTGAACGAAATAGAAGAATCTTCATAAACATTGAACAGAACCACAAGGCATTAGAAATCAAGATCAAATGCCATCTAAAAGAGTGCTTGATTGACTTAAAATATGATTCTAATCTCAGCCAACAGGACATTGCTTGGGGTTCATCTCTTGATCTGCATTTTCAAACAGCAGTTAGGAACGTCCCTCCTCCCAAAGACTGGAAAATAAGAAAACCTGAAACATAATTTCAAGACTGGCTTACAACACATTCAAGACACTCCCTCTTTTTTGATGGGGCAGCAAAGGGCAATCCGGGCAACGCTAGTGCAAGAGGCGTTGTTTTAAATCCAGATGGGAAAAAATCTTTTGCATGGGGGCTAGGCCATTCAACCAGCATTCAAGTTGAGGCTTTGGCTCTCTTTGAAGGTCTCAAGTTGCTCAAATATTTAAACATAAGTGAAGCAAATGTAATTGGCAATTCCCAGATCATCATCAATGCAAT
The DNA here is from genome assembly GCA_034641835.2 of Pinus albicaulis. NCBI lineage: Eukaryota > Viridiplantae > Streptophyta > Pinopsida > Pinales > Pinaceae > Pinus > Pinus albicaulis. The sequence continues at coordinate 1,237,846,605 of CM076574.1, read as the reverse complement.
GGTGTCCAACTCTCCAGCTTTGGACCTTAAACTCGCAAGGCTGATTGTCAGAATTAAGGGCTTGGAGAACGCTTTTCAGAAGCTAAATTTCTATCATGTGCTGAGAACTAATAATAAAGAGGCGGACATTGAAGCCAATAAAGTTGTCCTCCTCTCTGCTGGGACCAAGATGAAAGACGAAGAAGAATCATGGGAACCCATCCCATAAGCTAAATTGCTGTCATGTTTTACTGTTTACTCTTAAGTCAATTTGTATGTATCTTCAAATTGGGAAAAATCTCTGAAATTGAATCTATAGTTACATCACTAAGGAGGAAAACTCCAAGCATTAGCTCCACTCTCATCCTTAGTGGTGAGGTGCAACAGGATATAGTCCTTCTCAATGTAACCAGATTTTGACATTCAGACCAAGTTTGATATAATATTCCATAATCGTTACTGTAAAAAAAAAACATTAAGATTAACATTGAGGTGAAAACGTTAATAATCATTAAGTCTACAATAGCGTTTCACTTAAGGCCGAGTGCTAGACAAATTTATTTAAATCAAAACTAAAGGAATTAAAACTAGTTTGTTTTAATTTATTTTAGAAAATATATATAAAGTTTTGAAGTCCGGGCGTTCAGATGTTCATTCTTTTACGAAAACATTTTATAGCCAAAGGTTGAATGTATTCTTTACAAAAGAAATAAAATAATACAATTTTATTGCAAGGCCGGTGAAAACTGGAAACAAAAAATATTAAATAAATATTGAAATTCAGATACACTCGGGATCTGGGCTCTAAGTAAAATTCACTTGGTTAAAATATCGCTCAAATTTTGAATGCAAGCGATTAAAGGAGTTTTATAAAAGAAATAGGTAAAGTTAAAAAATTGAAGATAACAACGAAAAGATGAAAAATGTAAAAAAAATCTTCATTTAATCTCGAGGTTCAGAAGTCACAAAGCAATAAAATAGTAATAAAATACAATTTTATTAAAGGCGCGCCCGAGAGGTCCATATGTGCGGGTATTTAGGAAACAATTATATGAAATCAAAGAAAGGGGGTTGGATCCCTGAATATATATAAACAAGCAGAAAATGAAAAAACGTAGAGCAAAATCTAAAAGGCATGGTCCGAGGACATCCAACAGTCTCAGACGCATAATGAAATTAAAGTGTTGATTCATCAGATTTTGAAGAAATTTTGAGTTTTTGAAAATTTTCTTATGTTTTTTGGATTTTGAAGGTGATTTAAAAGAAAAACAAAAATAATAAAATGTTTTTTTAAGGGTCTTTATTTTATTTTCAATAAAATGGGGGGTTGTTGTAGACCTCACACCATCTTACTATATTAAAATTTAAGAAGAAAATGTGGTGTAATAAAGAGTTAGAGGGTAAAAGAAAATTAAGATATTATAAGGAGGTGATCAACTCTAATTTAGAAGATCAACAATATCTCTCTATTTCGACATGTGTAAAGAATAAAATAAACATTACAAAAATAATAACTAATTAATTAAGATTATATTTATTATTAATTAATTATTTAATTTGTAAAAATCTCTCTCTCTATATATATATATCTATATATATATATTCAAAATTTTAATAGTGGATGGGGACGAGGCATGGGGGGTTTGTCGCCACCCCACAAGACCAATAGCTTAGGGGATGCGGTAATGTGCCCCCGATAAGTGTAACTATTGTGCATAAGGTTTTAACATTCCCAACGATCAGATATATGAGAAGAAGTTGGGGTTAGGGTTATGGTGTAGACGAAACTAAGCATGCGACAAGGAGGGTGGCCATAATGACATGCATGCCTATTTTAATTCACTTGAGGGGCTTTGCAGTCCAAAATGAGAGGGAGATTATCTGGATCGCAATATGGTACCATTAGACTAAAGTTGGCTATGAGGATATAATCAATAGAGGGTCAAGTAGATGGGGAAAAATTTCAAAGTGAAGTATCTCTCCACACTATGGTCTGTGAAGCCATGGAATAATTTCTTGTGTCATCAACTAGGGAGTTTAATTGTGGCAAGTTCTAATTCCAACGGGTGGGTTGAATTCAAGAATCACCACTTTACATGCTTGGAATGCAGATCACCACACTCTCATATAGGGAAGCTAAAATTACTATTTTTGTTGTTGTTGTTCAAATCATACAACTAAGATGGAGCATCCTTATTCTCCCTTAAGGTAATAACTATCTTGGTGTTCAAATTCCTCTTTATGGTTCGATCAATTGTCAGTTCTATTTAGAACTAATTCTCGTTACCTCGTTCCCTCTCGACTGTTGAGATTTTGTTTATTTGGGGTAGCATCAGTTGTGCTCTAGTTCCCAAACTTTGTGGAGGGACTGGAGTTCACCTAATCTACAAGACCCATAAATGGATTTGGGAAATTTCATCTGGTTTAGGAGATATTAATTATTTTAAGTGTATTTCCTAAGTTAAAACTGAGGGAACTTAAATAATTAAAGTGGATTTAATTAAACATGCGATGAAATTGTCTTAAGTCACACTGATCAAGATTTATTTTAATCTTAGCCATTGATTCAAGATATGATCATGTCCATTGGTTTTCCAATGAGAAAAGTATAAAATAAAGGCTTGAGGTCATTTGCATAGACACACAGAGGCAGAGCACTAAAGCTAAGCTGAGATTCTAGGGCAGGGTTTGCTAAGAATACTTAGAAGTGTTTCAGCTGCAGAGAGGGTAATTTAGGCCAAGGGGATGATCTGATCCTAGGCTCTAGAATACACAAGAGGCGGAGATCATCTCAAGGACAGTGCAGAGGAAGGCAGCAGCAACAAGGACAGTGTGATTTACGACAGGAAACCCTTTGGGGTTACGTAGAGACCCTTCAGGGCCAGCGAGTGACTGTGTCACCCAGTCTGGGGTAACGCAGTCCCTTCCGGAGTAGCACTGAGGGTTTGGAGGACTTACAAGGCTGATGCAGAGGCTTTTAGGGGCTTTAGAGGCTGACATAGAGCCTTTTAGGGACATCGCTGGGGTTTCTAGGCCCTAATCTTGGCTGAGTTCTGGGGTGTGGATCAATCACTATTTTGGCCCTAGATCAGCCAGTGAGCTGTAGATCTAGCATTTTCTCTGTCGGGTTTTCCAGATCTGGAACCCAGATTTGTGTATTCAGAAATATTCTTAATAATAGAACCTGTAGAAATTATATAACCGATATGTTATATGTCTAAGATTCACCTGATCATACACTATTTGACTTCGTGCAAAATACAGAATCTATTCCACCATTGATCATCATATGCGGAAATTAAATCAATTGCGTAATTCCTTCTATCAGCTTAACCCTCGGGAATTGCGTAATTCCTTCTATCAGCTTAACCCTCAGGAATAGCGTAATTCCTTCTATCATCTCTTGTGCCACATCTGTGCACTTAACTGAAGTGCTCCAAGAGAATAAGATAATTTTTATAGTCCAAATATTATTAAGAGCTAATAATATTCAACATATCTATTTTTAGACTGGCAATCTAAAAATAGATTCCACCTAGTATGTCTAAAAATAGAAGTCCATCTATTTTTCCAACTTGACCAACCATCCACAAATAGCATCCTGCAACTCATAGAATATGATCGACATGTCTAAAAATAGACTTGCGCCAAAAATAGCCTGCGGGCCCACTTAGTGAAGGCGACTCTTTTCACTAAGCTCATCATCTTGTTGCAATCTCAACAGAACCCTCCAGCAGCCAGAGATGGGTTTTCCCACCTTGGGTTTTTGCAGGGACTATTTGTCCAGAAATAACTATGTCACTTTGTCAATGTGTGCATGTGCTTATTCTATATATGAATTGGTAGAGATCTGTTGTGTGTTTTTCTTTGATGTTAACTTGAATCTATTCAGTTAATAACTTATCTAATTAGGAGGAGCTTAACCGGATTAACAATAATAATTTATGCATAAGATATAATATTCATAAATTTCTACATGGTATCAAAGCAATTGCATATCTAGGAGGGACACCAACTGAAGAGACTGAAGGTTCTAGCTGTAGAAAGCAACTGGAAAAGTAGAAGAAACACAATTCTGAAGGGACAACGCAGTTTTCAGGAGCATATTCATGCAGAGGGAAGGGTGACGCTATCCAGCGCTGTGTCCTAGCAAGCCCGCGCAATTACTGCGCAGAGGCAGCTCAGAAACAACGCTGGTTTGGTTTGAAGCCAGCCAATGTGATTCAGATCTAAATCTGTCGGATCCAGAAAAGACTGCAGAAAAGCTGCAGAAACTTAGAAGAGCTGGTGAGGTTAAAATTATGAAGTTTTCAGATTTTTTAGCCTTAGCACAAGTGACAAATATTGGGAGGAGATCAGCTTCTCAGGAAGTTTCTTGCCAAAGGAAACTTAGAGTTTGATCAGAGGATCAAAGAAGAAGTTGAATCATAGTTGATTTGGTGGATTTCCAAGGAGGGAAATCAAGTGTCAGAGGGAGCGGAAGGCACCTGTTTCGCCAAGGGCCTTAGATCCATTACTCTAGCAAAGAGAAAATGAAGTTTCGACACATTCCGAGTAGATGGCTCCTCATGGACTGCGTGATCAGGATAGGCTAGATGGCCTCTCAAAATTTTCGGTTTGGAAGGCAAGGATCCTAATTGTCCTTGAGGCATATAATCTAAGTGTTGAGATTCAACAAGATGATGATCCTAGTGAAAATTAAGCACATACAGTAGGTGAGGCCCGTAGGCTATTTTTAGGTGATATGTCTATTTTTAGAATTTGGATCAAAGTCTATTTTTAGCAGTAATCTATTTATAGATGGTTGAGAAAATTATATGGATGGATGGGCATCTAAGTTTGGAATGCATGTGCAAAGTTGTTTCATGGAATGCATGTCTAAAATTAGAATGCATGTCGATTATTGTTAAGCCCTTAACAATATTTAGACAATAAATAATTATCTATTTTCAATGAGCACTTGGAAATAGTTAACTGAAGTGGAAAATCAGTTAGCTGAGTGGATTTCAAGTTGAAGTAGTTGGTTGGTGGACCATGCAATGGACTTTGTTGTAACTGAGTGATACAAAGTTGTAATAGAGTTGGATGTGTAGTTATGTGAGTTGTTATTTAGTTTAACTCAGTTAAGTGAGTTAAACTCAGTTGTGCTAGTTGTAACTAAAGATACACTAGTGAGAGATCAATGAATTAATTATTTAAGTAATTCACAAGTAGTGGCCTCACATGCAACTGAAGAAATACTACTGTTAACTACATGCATGTCAGATCCAATGGAGACCCAGTTGAGAGATAGGTGAAAGGGCCTGGTTGACTATCAGTTGTGACTATAGTGGTGCATTCAATGCAACTACACATACAGTGGAGATGCCAATGAGGATTGTGTAGTCAAGGCAAGGCAACATTGAATTCATTCAGGGATCTTCATCAGCAGGGATTGTGCAGTGGAGGCAGGATGTCAGGAGGCAGTAAATTGGTGCATGTGTGAGCCAATTTTTGTATGACAGTGTGAGACGATTGTATATTGTACTGAGAGCTCTTGGAGTAGAGTTTTGTATGAGAGTGTTTCATGATCCATGATATACATAATATATGATAGTTGGGGTTTTTAGCTTTATGCTTTCCCGGTAAAAACTTTTGTGTTATGTGTAATTGATTTTTCTTCATGTGTTTTCAATTGGCGATTAAATTTCCGCAAAGAATTAAGTAGAAGGATTTTGTATTTAACAGTGGATATAATTGTTAGATCAGGAGAGTCCGGTAATACATCACAGTATTAATAAAATTTCTACATGGTATCGGAGCAGAGAAGATTGCAATATTGAAGCAGTAGCTGAGTTTTGTTGGTGGAAACAATTCGAATTTGCTGCAAGAATTTCTTGGTGCGACTATTGAGTAAACATCAAAATGGATTTCAATGGTTTGCAGTTAGAGTATGCACTCGAGGGCAGCTCGAACTACATTGCATGGGAGGATAGGATGGAGGCGGTGCTTGAAGATAATGGCTTGAAGGAGTTCATCAATAGCGATGTTCCTAAGCCCACTTCGACAAACACTGCATTACTTGACACATGGAAAAAGAAAGTAGCGAAGAGGAGAAGGATTCTGTTGGAAGGTGTGAGAGACCATTCATGGGAAAGCCACTCCATTTGCAATGTGGAAGGTTTTGACAGATCTTTTCCAAAGCAGCAGCGACCATATGAAATTGGCGCTGAAGGATAAACTCAGAAAACTCAAAATGGAGAAGGGAAACAATATTCCTAAGTATCTCACAAAGTTTTTCCAATGTAGGGATGAGCTGGGGAGTGTGGGAATCACTGTTGCTAATGATTATTTGGTGAGCTTGGCTCTCTTGGGACTTCCTAAGAGTTATCACAGTTATCAAGACTCTGCCAACGGACGGGAAAAACTGTTAGATTGGGAACGACTGTGGTCGGATCTAGTGCAGGAGGAGTTTAGGTGGAACACCAGGGATGGCTCTTCATCAAAGCATGATGATGAAGAGGATTGTGCTAAGGAAAGGGGAAGAAATTCCACTCAAAATTCGAGGCTAAAGGCAAGAAGCTGGATTTGTCCAAGGTGAAGTGTTTTCACTATCACAAACATGGGCATCTCGCCACTAACTGCCCACAAAAAAAGAAGAACGAGAAGGCTTTTGGAGCTGTAGCTAGTGAGGCCCTTGCCTCGCAATTTGAACTTGATTTATCTTTGATCACATGCTTGGTTTTAAGCATAATGGGATCGATGTGGTATCTTGATATTGGTTCTTCCTTCCATATGACGGGAGATAAGGAGATTTTCAGTGACTTGGAGGGAAAGATCTCCAAATACATATAGAGATGGGTGACGATGGACAATACAATGCGACCGGTATTGGTACCATTACCTTTGAGAGGGATTCAGGTAAACCATTTATGTTGAAAGATGTTATGCATGTTCCAGGTCTAAAGAAGAACTTTGTCTCAGTCGCGATGTTAGAGGACAGAGGTTATGATGTTGTTTTCGGCGATGGAAAATCTTTCCTGTGACATAAAACAACGGGTCAAACCAGGAGGATAGGGATTCGAGTTAAGAATCTCTACAAGCTGGAGGTAGATGGTTGCGCTGCAATGGTGGGCAAAGAAGAAGAAGTGGTGAGCCGGGATGAGGGCGAATTATGGCATAGGAGATTGGGCCATCTTCACCATGGTGCCTTGAAAATTTTGCAGTAGATTTCTACTAGACTTCCCAAGGGTACACTTGCACAGATAGATCAGTGCAAGGGATGTACTACAGGTAAGTTTGTGATGACCACCTTTCATGAAAAGGAGAACCGTGCTTCGATGATCTTGGAGAGAGTTCACAGAGACATGTGTGGGCCATTCTCAGTTGTTTCAACAACACAACACATGTATTATTTTATTTTTGTTGATTACTATTCTCGTAGATGCTAGATCTTCTTCATGTAAAAGAAAGATCAAACATTCTCACAGTTATGTGAGTTTAGAGCATTGGTGGAGAAAGAGTCGAGGAAGCAAGTGAAGGCTCTGCGGAGCGATAATGGTGGTGAATATATCTCGAACGAATTCAAAGACTTCTGTAGCAAAGAAGGAATCTGAAGAGAACTCATAGCACCTCATAACCCACAGCAGAATGGGGTCATGGAGAGGAAGAACAGAATGATCATGGGTGTTGCATGATCAGGGCCTACCAATGCACTTGTGGGTGGAAGCATGCAACACTGCGGTTTATGTGCAAAATCGTCGTCCTCATAGAGTACTTGGCATGAGTACACCTAAAGAAGCTTTTACTGGTAAGAAACTAGATGTTTCTCACTTTAAGATTTTTGGCTCATCTGTTTATGTGCATGTGACCAAGAATGCCAGTAAGAAGCTGGAGCCGGCTGCTGAAGTTGGGATATTTGTGGGGTACACAGAAACACCCCATAATTATCGTGTGTATTTGCCAAAAATTCAGATGACTGTGGTGCGACGGGATATAAAATTCAATGAGGAGAAAGCCATGAATTTGTCACTTGAGAGGGAGCTAGACTTGCATGCAGAGAAGGAACTTTTTGTTCCCAAATATGAGTCTCTAGATGTGGATCAACCACATGAGGAGGTTCATGGAGTGGAGGAGTCCACTCACGCAGAGCCAAACATCATAACTGGCAGAAGGCATACCATAAAAGCTAAGAGGCTGAATCTTGATCCGACACAGAATGTAGGAGTCCCTACTTCACAACGCAGACAGAGACAATCTCCTGACCAATTCACTAGATACATGGCTCTCATGAGAAAATGTATTGTAACTAAGCCATCTTCCTTTCACTAAGCAGTGCAGGAGCCCACATGGGTAGATGCAATGGTGGAGGAATATGACTCTATTGTCAGAAACAATGCTTGGGAAATTGTTCGAAGGCCAGTTGATAAATCAGTGGTAGGTTCAAGATGGATCTACAAGGTAAAGCAAGATGTTGATGGGAGTGTTGAGAAGTATAAGGAAAGATTTTTGGCCCGGGGCTTCTCATAGATCGAGGGGATTTATTATGAAGAAAACTTTGCACCTGTCGCACGGTATTCTTCCATAAGGACCATCCTTGCTCTCTCAGCGCAAATGGGTTGGCACATTACTCAAATGGATGTGAAGATTGTGTTCCTTAATGGGATCATTGAGGAAGAAGTGTACATTGAGCAGCCTAAAGGATTTGAGATATTCAACAGCGAGTCGCATGTGTGCAGACTCAAAAGAGCGTTGTATGGGCTGAAGAAAGCACCCCATGCTTGGTACACTCGGATCGACAGTTTTTTCACTGGACTTGGCTTCATCAAGGGTGAGGCAGATGCAAACCTATACCAGATTGTGGTGGAGGGTAAGTGTTATGCGGAATTAAGGATTACGTATAAAACATTCTTCCCTAGCTGTAGTGCTCATCTAGAACAATATGTTAAAGACTTTGCAACTACTTTTCCTAACAATAAATAAACACACAGAACAAATCAAAGAACTTACTTGGAGTCCAAGCGCTTCCTGTTCTCCTTCTGTTGCTTTTGTTGTAGATTCAAATTTGAGCTAGATCGCCAAAATATTTCATGTAAAGATGAACACTAAACATCAAAAGATAGAATTAATACAGGTGTCTATTCAAGTTATTCTGTTAAATCAATAAAACATTAACCATATGCATCAAATAAGAATTCATAATATGAAAGACAAGCTTATACAGATGCATATGTGGGAAAGTAAAAATCAATCTTTATTAATGGATAGAAGGGGAGGTTACAACCCAGTGATTGATTTGATGTCACCGTCTCCAGCAGCATCCCAGCCTCATCACAATGCACATCTCTCCAGCAACACGTCACTCAAATCAATTCTTTAATTGAAATTCCACTAGCATTTCTCTACTCAAATTCTTCCTTACTAGGCACTAGGATCTGTGCTCAATTTATAGAGGAGCTGAAGGTAGTTTTACAATCAAAGACTTTCTAATAATAGGAAAGACATGTTCCCAGTCTCAGAGGTATCATATAGACACATGGATTCGAATTTTGACACATGTGAACTCTTCTAGAAGGCACTAGCCAAGTGGAGATTCCGGAACAATGAGAATTTCGCTCCCAATGTAACCAACACACCCATGAGTGTCGGGAAGTGCTTTGCAAAGCACCCTTGAGTGGGTTACCTGCATATGCAATGCACTTATTCCCTTTAGAGGCAGCGTTAGTGAGCTCTCATATGATATAATATAAACTTCAAATCTTGGAAACCTTTGCAATGAAAGTCATGGATGATTTGTCTTGTTCTTTGTCTTAGGGCATGTAACAACTGAAATGATAGGGAATGATATACCCTATTCATTGGTTCCAGAGATGATGTCCAATTAAAAAAGTCATTGGGAATGGTGCCCAAATTGACCTATAATAATTCCCCCCTAAAGCACGAAGTCAGAATAATAATAACAATATTTTGATTGAGATGCTTTACACTGTGATAGGCTGGAGATGAAGCGGAGTGGTGACCTGCATCAATCTTACAATAAGTTACATCATGATATATCCTGTTGACCATAATTACTGAGGGAAGGCATTCACATGCTCAACACATGAACTTTCTAATAACATGTACATAATTCAGAGAGTCGTCTACATTGGAATGTTGCCCAATACAAACATGCCTACAGATGTAGGCCCATGTTCGGATGACGATCTGTATGTAAGGTCACCGTACAAATGATGTGTACAACAATCCTGAAATTGCAGCCCAGATGGCTGAAACTAGATCCGGGGTCTTCTTATATCTTTCACTTGATCATTCAGGTACAATTCTAGCCATGCAAATATATGATTTGTAGTCGAACATGGTAAGACATCATTTGATTACCAACCAATGATGTGAGTTGTTAACAAACGCGAGAGAACCACCATTGATGTCAATGGCTCTCAAGGTACCGTAGTACATTTTGTAAGGCGTGAATAGATGATTTGATGTCATTTTATACCTTAAGAGACAATCCCTTAGCTGTGATAAGGAATCCGTGCTTAGGACATTTATATTGTTATGTCACAGAAATATTGGTCTTTATATAATCACCTTCAAATATTAATCATTAAACCCTCAAAGATCAAAAATAATGAATGTCCCACAATACTATTATCTGCTGATATCGACTGGAATGATTACAATAACATGTAAGAAAGAAGCCCAAACTGATATGTTGCTATATAGAATATATCACCTCAAACTCCAGAAGAATTATAAGGAAAGAAACAGTTAAAATGAAGGAGTGCCTATTAAGGATTTTAACTCTTATTTACACAAGTAAAAAGATACCTGCAAATTCATTACTTAATTTTATTCAAAAATGAAAAGTACACAATGTAAACTAGAAGACACATCAACATCAACAAATGCCAGAAGCTTTCTTTTCATTCATTAATATTTTGAAATATGAGTACAAAAATTGTAGTCTGAAGGTCCAAAACTCGGAACCCTTCTCTTTCTTCTCTATCTCATTAAATACAATAGAAAGTAGTTTATAACTGCAGTAACTGATCTTAACTACTTCAACTACTTAGGACTTCATACACTATCTATTACATGTCCTCAAAATGTCTTATTACAATTACTTTCTCTCTTTTAAAAGAGGAAATCACATGAAATTAAAATCCTAATCTATATGTTGAATATGAATTGATGATGATGCTGCGACATTTCCTTGATTGGTTGATTTATCCTTCTTTGAAGTCAAGGGATCCTGTGGTAAATCTGTCATCCAAGCTCTGCACTTCTTCCATATTTCAATGTTTGTTTTTGGTGAATGAACCAACTTATGATATTCCAATCTAAAAGCAATGATTCTACTGAAAGATGGTCTTTCCAAAAACAAAGTCTTCACTAACCACAGCAGTTGAAACTGTCTCTGAAGGAAACTGATCATTGTTGCTCCTTTGAGAACCTGAGTCTTCTCATGAGTGTTGTCTACCTTACTTTTTGCCAAAAATAGCAAGGGTTCATAAGAATTTCATGATATAAGATCACCTCCGAGACTCCAACATGATAGAAACCTGCTCTTGCTATTTTATCAAATGATTTATCAAACTGACTCACTGCTTCCTTTAGCTCAATCAACTTCTTTTCTGTAGACTTCCTGCAATCATTTTTCACAATCATTTTGTTAATTTCCATAGCATATAAATTTTTGTCTTTAATTTCATTTTCTTCCAATTCCTGATATGTTTTATAATCAATGAAATTAATGAACTTTCTTGCCCAAATTGCCCTATTGATTGTTTTTTGTTTGTCTGTCATGAATTGCTCTTCAAATTCCCTGATAATGCTTTTTTCTTCTGCAATAACAGTCAGAAAACCCCAGATTGTTTTCATTTCTTCAATAATTTCATTCCAGATGATATCCTTAGCTTGTATTAAGGATATATTTCCCTTCAATTTTTCTTTGAAATTTTTAATCTCAGCCTCAGCAGTTTGGTAGTCCATTTTATATTTATTGACTCCTCCTTCAGTGGCCTTTATAATCTTTGTTGTTGTTTCTAAATCAGCTTGTGCCCTTTTTCGATCTCTCTCTGCCATCTTCAATTCAGTGGTTAATTGAGAAATTTGTGCTAATGGATCTTCACTACCTAATGGAAAAACAAAAGTGCAAGTATGAGTTTCGATATAGTTTTGTAATGACAGTGCAGTTTGCTTTAATTTAGTGACTTCTTCTTCCTTTTGCATGGGTTGTTGAAGAAGTTTTTTTTTTTTCTCATTTTCCGCCTCTGCAACCTCTGCTGCCATGGAATGTTCTCCTGTAGGAAATTTCAATTTTTTCTTCAGTACAGATATTTCTGATTCAACACTTTGCAGAAGCTTCTGCACAGCAGACCGATCATTGGGATCTACTCTAATCTTCATTGTGATCTTTTTAAGCTCTTCATTCTAGATTGTCAAAGCCCTGTAATTGGCTTTCTCTAACTTCAACTGCTTTATCACTTTTCCAAGCATATTCTTTGCCTTCATTGCCATTGCATTAGTTTTTGTTAGGTCATTCACAATCAGCTGAACTGTTTTCATGTGTAGATTCACTTTATCCAGCAATGGGATTTTCTTCACATCTACAGTCAAATTCACAGTATTAAAATTGTTAGAAGAACCAATTGACATATCAGAAGGATGTGAAAGGGAAATTTTTAATTCATCTTTTTCAAGATCCATTGCAGTTATAAGTCTTGTTTGGTATGGAGCTATCTGATACTTAGCTTGAGCCTCCATGCTTGCCTTCATCTTCTGATTTCTCTCTACAATCTGGGAAAAAATTTGTTTAATTACAGGCACTTGTTCCTGAGTGCTCTCATGCCTCCTGGGTGAAGCGGGGACATTTTGTTCATCTCCCAATTGTAATGAAAAACCAGGTTGAATATCTACAAACTCTTCATTGAACTTTTCTCTATTCTCATCCCTCTGTTCTTCGTCATCTGAATCAACCCTTGCCTCTTTACCTCTCTTATTTGATTTCTCTAAAATGACAAGAGTCTAAACATTTGAATTTACTGAACCCACAACACATTTACTTGCCACTTTCTCTAGATCAGGTCTGCTCTCATGAATGAAGGCTGAATATCCATTTTCAATTCTTCTACTAGAAATGACACTGTGAGGGTCATAAGCCCACTTCTCTCCTAACATCATGTGCATTTCATCTAACATCTTAGTGGCTTCATCAATTTATTATCTCATATTAATAATAAAAGGATCCACAGTCATTGGCAATTTGAACATATGACCTTTCTTAATAGGCACAAAGTGTATTTGGTCAACGTTTAAACTTTGCCTAATGAACTCCAAAGTGAATAATCTCATAAGCACAAATACAGGAAGCTTATAAGGTTCTACACTATCCCCATAAAGTATAATTTCAACATAATCTTCAAAAACAAACCAATCACCAAACGTACAATTTGTCCCCAAATGCAAGAACTCTTGAGCTTTGGGAAAAAAATTGGGGGGAGAACTTCCATTCAAAACTTTATATGCAGTAGACATAAAATGACCAGCAAAATCAAACAAACCACCCTCATTCTATTCTTTTCTCACTATATCTGACCAAAATATCACTGATTTTCTTCTCTTACTCATATCCATAATGTTTAACCCCAGATGCATGAATTCTTCTACATTTTGATATAAAAATAAGTAAACAATAAGTGAGGGAAATCTGAATGAACCCTTTAATGATAAGCTCATGAGTTGAGAGTTAACGACTTCTTGCCAATAAGATGGAATATCCAGCACCATTCCTGGCTTCATCATCATGGCGAACATTCTTAGAACTGACTTGTTCACTGTACTGTCATCATTCTTTCCCAAAATCTTTGCAATGCAGCTCAGCACTGGTTTGGCTTCAATATCAAAAACCTCGATAGGGAACTCTTTACTGTCAGGTACAAACTGTTGTGTATTTGGCTTCATAAAATGAGTGAATTGATTAAACTCTTGACCTGCAAGACTGTCATAATATTCTATTAAGGAATCATCAGAGAATTGGATATATGACTCCTACTCAAGGTAACATAGAGCTTGGCGAATTAACTGAACTGACACTTGCATAATGTTTTCCCCTTGATAATTCATTACGAAACATTTCCCAAGGTACATAACAGACACTAGCCAATAGATAAATTTAGGAAAAAGATGAGTTTTCAGGATACATGCGGACATCACACCAGTTTTTTCCATGGCGGTGTAAATTGGAGAAGTCTTATCGTTTAGGAGGACTTGCTGATAAAAGGAAAGGTGGTCCAGGGAACAATCTGTATCTTGGATATCCCTCTCAGTATCCATGAGAGGGATGCGACTGGAAGAACCTGATAGGGATGAGCGTTTAGCCATAGTTTAACTTTGGGATGGTATACAATTTACAGGGTGACCAATAATTGACAGGGTGACAGAAGACTAAAAAAGACGCAGCACAGAAAAAATTCAAACACCAACCAATCAATAATAATTTCAGAAAGAATGAGAATTTCCCTTAAATAGGTGGTGCGGCTTTGAACTTAAATGATGATAAGACGTGCCAAAAGACCGTTAGGAAATCCTGACGTGGAAGACAACTGTAACCAACTTGGCAGCATACGTCACTGCGGGAGGTCTCAGGGTACAGAGGATTTATTTGGCTTATGCCCTCGCAGTCAATATCGACTATTCATCTGGGTTACTCTCGCAATCAACACGGTCAATTGCGGAGGCACCCTCTATGTTAACCCATGCGCTAAAAATGCCCGCGAGTTGAGCCCTTTGCTTATTGCTTGATCAATCATCGAATCCTGCTCGATAAAGTAATCGATATTTAAACTTTGAACTGGGACCCGCTTTCATAAAGCCTAAAAGTATTTAAACTTTTGACTATAACATAACAAGCAGATATATTTTTATGCTAAAGTATATGAACTGTAATACTCTAACATATCTTTTTAGTAGTTCTCTCTCTCTCTCTCTCTCTCTATATATATATATATATATATATATATATATATATATATATATATATACACACACACACACACACACACACACACACACACACACACACACACACATATATTTGAATATTAAAATAAAGGGATATTGAAAATGATCCACAACATCTGGCTCCACCTGGGGATAGTGTTTTTTTCCATGAAACACTAAGAACCTGCAGATTAGTGCCTTCACCTCGGGCATGGAGTCAAATACTGTTTGATGAAAATGTACAATGAAGAAAATCAAATATGTACAATGGTGAACCATCAATCTTCAGTGATAGAATAATGTTTTAGATACTGCCCATTCATAGGCAATTCTACCATTTCTCCATCAAGGTTCTCCAGCATAAAAGTGTTATTTGATCTGGCTTCAATAATCTTGTATGGGCCACACCAGAGAGGATCAAACTTACCATGCTTTCCTTTTTCTTCTCTTCTGGTATCCCATCTTAATACCAAATCTCCAGTTTGGAACAGAATCTCCTTTGCCTTCCTATCAAAAATGGACTTCATTTTTCTCTTGATATGTGACCAAGTTTTCTCTGACTTTATTTCTGGTCTCACTCAATTCTATTGCCTTATTTAGTCTTCTTATCAATGCATTGGGTTCTTCTTGTGCTTCTTGAATAAAATAGATTACTGGTCTAGCTAGTTGAGTGGGAAACAAAGCTTGAGTGTTGTATACTAGCTCATAAGGAGACTTACCAGTAGATCTTCTAGTAGTCATTCTCACTGCCCAGAGAGAAAATATCAACTTCGAATCCCAATTCTTCTGATTCTCATTAATCGTTTTCTTCAAAATCTTCAACAATGTCTTGTTGGAGGATTCAGCTAGCCCATTCCCTCGAGGATGATATGTTGTAGAATGAGACAAGATCACATTATATGTTTGACAAAAATGAATGAATTTTACTGAGTTGAATACCTGAGCATTGTCTGTTATAATCTTTACTGGACATCCAAATCTGCTGAAGATGTTTTCTTCCAAAAACTTCATTACTACTAGATCATTTTCTTTTCTGGTAGGTATTGCCTCCACCCACTTTGTAAAATAATCATTGGCAGTCAGAATCCACTTGAACTTCCCACTTCGTGGTGGATTTATTTCTCCAATGAAATCCAATCCCCATTGTCTAAAGGGTTCTTCAACAAAAACATGGAGAAGAGGTAGAGGAGCTAACCTTTTCTTCTTTGCAAACAATTGGCATTTCTGGCAATTTTTAACCACTCTGTATACTAAAACAAATAAGGAAGGCCAGTAAAAACCTGATTTGAGGATTTTATGAGCAGCAACTTTCCAACTATAATGACCCCCACACAAAAATTCATGGTACTCTTTGATAACTTTCATTGACTCTCCTTCTTTCAAACATAGCAACAAAATACCAGCAGGATCTTTCCAATATAATTTAGCATCAATTATAACATAAGTCTGAGCTTTGAGTTTGAGAGCTCTGTAATTTGTTCTGTTAATTGAGGGAGGACAAGAGAAAAAACACAAATAGTGAATAATATCCTTATACCAGTCCGAGCAGAGAAATTTGTACTTGATTGCTGACTTTGTGCTAATTTGACTTGTTTCATCAACTACTTCATCCAAACGTGCTAGCAGATTAATTCCCAGAGCTTGGAAATTAGATTCTATCAGCAATTTTTCCAATCCTTGTCCTTTGACCAGCTTAGTAGGCTTAACATCCAAATCATATTCTTGGATTTTGGCAATCCATTTTCCTCTTTTTCCCTCCACATCACTTTGAACTAGCACATATTTTACTTCTGAATTAGGTACATATGCTACTATTTGAGAATGAAGTACATAAGTCTTGAAAGCTTTTAATGATTTAACTAAAGCATATACCTACTTCTCCAGGATATTGTATTTGAGTTCTGCATATCTAAGGACTTCACTGAAAAATGCTATAGGTTGCTCGTTTCCCTCTTCGTTCTTCTGCAACAACACAACAACAATGGTAGAAGGTGATTCAAATGAAAATATTTGGAAAGGTTTTTGATAATCTGGGCTGATCAGTACTGGAACTTCTTGAAGAGCCTCTTTAATTCTGGAAAATGATTCTCTTGCATCTTTATGCCATTCACTTCAGCATTTTTCTTCAACATATATGTTATGTTCCTAACAATCTCAACATAATTTGGGACAAATCTTCTCAGAAAATTATTCTTCCCTAGAAATCTTGGAATATCTTTCTTACTTCTAGGAAATGGGATTGTTTGTATAGCCTCAACTCTTGCTGGATCAAATTTTACCCCTTGATTTGAAACTATATGTCCTAGCAACTTACCTTCCTCCAAAGAAAATAAATATTTCTTAAGATTCAATGATAACCTAAACTTCTTGTATTTTAGGAAAGCCTTCTGCAGATGCTCCAAGTGCTCATCATTAGAACCTGAAAAAATAGTCACATCATCCAAATATATGACTACAAATTTGTCACCCACAAATGCTATATCCATTTCCCTCTGGAAAGTAGCTCCTGCGTTCATGAGACTGAATGGCATTCTAGCATACATGAATGTTCCCCAAGGCGTGGTAAAAGTTGTTTTCTTCTGATATTCCTTTCAACAGCTACTTGGTTGTACCCAGAGAAACCATCAACCATGGATAACCCATGAGCTCCAGTCACTTTTTGTAGAACATAATCCATTTTTGGCAAAGGATAATTATCCTTCAAGGAAGCTCTGTTCAAATTCCTAAAATCAAGACATAATCTTGTCTCTCCATTCTTCTTCCTAACAGGAACTAGATTTGAAACCCAATCTGAGTATCTAAGTGGGACTATGATTTTTGCTTGCAACAGTTTCTTCACCTCTTTTTCAATCAGGGCAAGTAATAGTGGATTAATTTGCCTGAGCTTCTGCCTATGAGGCTTAACCCCATCTTTTAGTGGTATTTTATGTTGAATAATATCTAAATCATATGTCTTTAAATCTTCATATGACCATGCAAACACATCCATATACTTCTTGAAAAGATCAACATACCTTTCTTTATAACCCTTAGGAACTCCTTTAAACAACTTAACCATTTTGGGGTCCTATTGAGTTCCTAAATTACAGTATTTCGTTTCTCCCTCCTGAGATACTTTCTTCTGGTTCACTGCTACATCATTTGCATCAAACAATCTTTCAAGAGGAACCAGACCTATGGGTAATGTATTTTCCTTCAACTGAATTATCTTCTGATCACCTATTGACTGTTTCAGGTTTTTGAGTACATCATTCTGATCAGTTTTTTCACTTTCTTGATCTATTTCACTGTCTTAAAAATTTCTAATCATTGTTAGGAAATGATTGATTTTCTCATCATCCTCAAAAACCTGCCAATGCTTTACATTTTCAGGAATTGAAGGCCTATGTCTCAAGTCAATCTCATATCTCAGTCTTGGATTAATTGGTGGCTTAAATGTACTGGCTGCAACTGCCAGTGAATCTACCATTATGTTTCCTTCTCTTGCAATAAACTGAAGATTCAAGGCTTCAAAATATTTTTCAATAAGGTCCCAAACTTCATTTTTATAAGACCTCAATCTGGGATTCTTAGTTTGACATGAATTCTTAATCTGTTTTATAATTAACTCGGAATCACCAAAAATGGAAATACATTGAATTCCCATTTGTTTAGTAGTTTGGAGACTAAAAATCAACGCTTCATACTCAGCTACATTATTGATTGATTCAAATTCAAGTTTAAAATAAAAAGGTAAAAGATTACCTTCTGGAGATATGAATAAAAACCTAGCTCCTATGCCATCCTTTGAGTAGGCACCATCAAAATAACACTTCCAAATTTTATTTGAATTCAGCTCCTTATGTACACTTGCTGAAGAGAGCTGCTTCTGTGAGTCTTCATAAAATTTTGCATCTTCATGCAATATAAAACAAGAGAGATTCTCCTTCTCTTGGCCATAGATAAGGGAATTACCTGCATCCTTCTTTGTGGTAGTCTTAACAAATCCAGTTTCTCTGTATAACCTTCTCTCTTCCCTATTGAAGACATGAATGATGGCATATGTGAAGTCCAAATTTAAGACACCTCCAAGCTTTTCTCCCCAAGATCTGGACAATAGCATACCAAATCTGGCTGGAATATCTGCAACTACTACATCCATCATGATACTCTTGGCTGGAATTTGAGCCAAGGAAACCACCATGTCTTTGATAAGCCCAACACACTTTACTGTCTTTGAATCAAATGAATAAAGGTCTCTATAGGGCTTAGTGATTTGTAAATTTAGTTCTTTCATCAAAGATAATGGCATAATATTATGTGATGCACCAGAACCTAACATACAATTATGCAAAATAAAATCATGTAGAAGCAATGATATATAAAGAGGGGGAATAGAGGAATCTACCTCTTCAACATGTGGACCAAAGGTAATCACTGGTTTTTCTTCTTGCAAGCTCACAATATCACCAACATCATCAGACTGAGAGAGATCAATAAATTCTACAATTTCCTTCTTGTAGCCGGGTGTTTTAGCTAACTCAAGCAAGGTTACTTGAATTTTAACCTTTTCTAATTCTTTGGAAAAACTGAAAGTTTGATTCTGTTTAATAATATTCTCAGGCTCTTCGTGATTTCTGTTAGGATCAGCATGTCGCTTAGGTACATTCACAATCTCCTCCAAAATATTAGAATCATTAGACTTACTTTGGGAAACCTCAGCTTGCTACTTTTCATTCTCTTTTAGTGAATTGATGGGTTGTTTTCCCCTGTCCAATTGTTTTACTGAGTTCTTTGGTTGTGGAGTCGCCATTAGAGAAGGAACTGACTCTGGTTCTTTTTCCTCATCATCCTGAGTTCTTAATCTCTTTTTTGATTTAAGTCATATTTCGTATGCACTTCTGCTTGCATAAATTCAGTGAATTGTTTGCAATAATCATTCATTTCTTCTTGGTCAAATGATACATCAGCCTCTATACATTCTTCTTCACATTTATCTTCTTCTTCATCATCTTCCATATAAACAACATAAATTTGATCTTCAACCTCTTTCTGATCATCATCAGCAGACTGTGAAGGTGCTGCTTCTATATATAAGGGTGCTTGAACTTGGTCCTGATCTCTCCTTTCCCTCTGCAAAATTTGCAAGGGCTGCTTTCTGAATTGGGGATTAAAAACCCCTTCTGTTTTGCTGTGTAGGTTTCTTATTATCCAATTCCATCTTCACTAGTTTTTTTGACAAATCCTTGATGACTTTAGTCATGTCATCAATCCTTTGATCCTGTGATGACTCTTCTTTGGGCTTACCTTTATCTCGAACTGACTGATTTTCTTGTGCTTTTCTAGTAGTAGTCATATTTGCTTCAATCTCCAAAGCATCATTTTGAATCTGTTCAAGAGTGGGAGATCTTCTCTCTCTCAAAGTAAAACTAAAATATGATACAAATGCCCCAGTAAAAACAACTCTTGCTCCAATAGGAGGGGGTTTCATTTATGCAGGCAAACTATTATACAATTTGTTAAATCTTTTAATGAAATCACTCATGTTTTCATTAGAATTTTTCTTAATAGCATTAAACTTTGTCAATCAATAACCATGATCTCTCTTTTCACCCCATCTTTGGATGAATTGTCTTTCTAATTCATCCCAATCATTGATTGAACCATTTGGTAATCCTTTAAACCATTTTCTTGCCTCTCCATTTAGAGACTGTACAAAAAGTCTCATTACTACATCAAGATGTTCAACATTTAAATTTTCAGCATAAGTGAAAAACAAAGGCAAGTATTGTTCTACAGTTATTTCATCTTCACCAGTAAATCTAGGAAGCAACTTAAGGTATTCCTAAGGAATTGCATTCATTGGTCGTGGGAGATTTGATGGTGCATATCTATTCATCAAGAAAGCATGAACAGGGGCTGCCATGTTTATGCTTTGATTTACTGCTCCTTGAGTAGGCGGGGTTTGTATACTAGTTGTAGATGTGGATGGGTGAGGTGAAACAAGTGATATGGGAAGGGGTTGATGAACAATAGCAGAAGAACTGGAAACTATATTAGGTTGAGTTTCTGTAAATGTGAATGAAACAAACTCCAAATATTGTTCTTTTAATCTTGATTCTTGGAAATGAATGGGCGAGGATAAGGATTCTTGTTCCGAGAAAATGAGTTTCCGGGAAATATCCTTGGATGAAAGCGTATGGGAACTTCTGCCTGGTGCAGGCAGTGTGGCATCAAGTGTAGAAAGCATTCTTGATTTCTGGCCTTTTTTAGAAACCAGTTTTTTAGGATCTGAAAGAATAGAAGTTTTATGCCGAGAGGTATCTGACCTCGTATGTAGCCTCTTATAAGCCAAAATTATGAAATGAAAACACAACTTTAATATTTCCTCCTCTCTGAACAACCAGAGGAAATATGAACAAAACCCAGGGAAAGAACTTCTCTTCTTCGTTCCCCGGCAACGACGCCAAAAAATGTTGTACCTTAAGAGACAATCCCTTAGCTGTGATAAGGAATTCGTGCTTAAGACATTTATATTGTTATGTCACAAAAATATTGGTCTTTATTTAATCACCTTCAAATATTAATCATTAAACCCTCAAAGATCAAAAATAATGAATGTCGCACAATGCTATTATCTGTTGATATCGAATGGAATGATTAGAAGAACATGTAAGAAAGAAGCCCAAACTGATATGATGCTATACATACTATATCACCTCAAACTCCAGAAGAATTATAAGAAAAGAAACTGTTAAAATGGAGTGCCTATTAAGGATTTTAAATCTTATTTACACAAGTAAAAAGAGACCTGGAACTTCATTACTTCATTTTATTCAAAGATGAAAAGTACACAATGTAAACTAGAAGACACATCAACATCAACAAATTCCAGAAACTTGCTTTTCATTCATTAATCTTTTGAAATCTGAGTGCAAAAATTGTAGTCTGAAGGTCCAAAACTCAGAACCCTTCTCTTTCTTCTCTATCTCATTAAATACAATAGAAAACAGTTTATAACTGCTGTAACTGATCTTAACTACTTCAACTACTTAGGACTTCGTACACTATCTATTACATGTCCTTAAAATGTCTTATTACAATTACATTCTCTCTTTTAAAAGAGGAAATAACATGAAATTAAAATCCTAATATATATGTTGAATATGAATTGATGATGATGCTGCTACATTTCCTTGATTGGTTGATTTATCCTTCTTTGAATTCAAGGGATCCTATGGTAAAACTGTCATCCAGGCTCTGCACTTCTTCCATATTTCAATGTTTGTTTTTGGTGAATGAACCAACTTATGATATTCCAATCTGAAAGCAATGATTCTGTTGAAAGATGGTCTTTCCACAAACAAAGTCTTCACTAACCACAGAAGTTGAAAGTGTCTCTGAAGGAAATTGATCATTGTTTCTCCTTTGAGAACCCGAGTCTTCTCATGAGTGCTTTCTACCTTACTTTTTGCCAAAACTAGCAAGGGTTCATAAGAATTCCATGATATAATATCACCTCCAAGACCCCAACATGATGGAAAACCCACTCTTGCTATTTTATCAAATGATTTATCAAATTGACTCACTTCTTCCTTTAGCTCAATTAGCTTCTTTTCTGTAGACTTCCTGCAATCATTTTGTTAATTTCCACAACATATAAAATTATGTCTTTAATTTCATTTTCTTACAACTCCTGATATGTTTTAGAATCAATGAAATTAATGAACTTTCTTGCCCAAATTGCCCTATTGATTGTTTTTTGTTTGTCTGTCATGACTTGCTCTTCAAATTCCCTGATAATGCTTTTTTCTTCTGCAATCACAGTCAGAAAATCCCAGATTGTTTTCATTTCTTCAATAATATCATTCCAGATGATATCCTTAGCTTGTATTAAGGATATATTTCCCTTCAATTTTTCTTTGAGATTTTTAATCTCATCCTCAGCAGTTTGGTTGTCCATTTTATATTTATTGACTTCTCCTTCAGTGACCTTTATAATCTTTGTTGCTGTTTCTAAATGAGCTTGTGCCATTTTTCAATCTCTCTCTTCCATCTACAATTCAGTGGTTAATTGAGAAATTTGTGCTGATGGATCTTCACTACCTGATGGAAAAACAAAAATGCAAGTATGAGATTCGATATGGTTTTGTAATGACAGTGCAATTTTCTTTAATTTAGTGACTTCTTCTTCCTTTTGCATGAGCTGCTGAAGAAGTTTTTCTTTCTCATTTTCCACCTTTGCAACCTCTGCTGCCATGGAATGTTCTCCTTTAGGCAATTTCAATTTTTTCTTTAGTACAGATATTTCTGATTCAACACTTTGCAAAAGCTTCTGCACAACAGACCGGTCATTAGGATCTACTCCAATCTTCACTGTGATCTTTTTAAGCTCTTCATTCTGGATTGTCAAAGCCCTGGAATTGGCTTTCTCTAACTTCAACTGCTTTATCACTTTTCCAAGCATATTCTCTGCCTTCATTGACATTGCATTAGTTTTTGTTGGGTCATTCACAATCAGCTGACCTGTTTGCATGTGTAGATTCACTTTATCCAGCAATGGGATTTTCTTCACATCTATAGTCAAATTCATAGTATTAAAATTGTTAGAAGAACCATTTGACATATCAAAAGGATGTGAAAGGGAAATTTTGAATTGATTTTTTTCAAGATCCATTGTAGTTAGAAGTCTTGTTTGGTCTGGAGCTATCTGATACTCAGCTTGAGCCTCCATTCTTGCCTTCATCTTCTGATTTCTCTCTGCAATCTACGTAAACATTTGTTTAATTAGAGGCACTTGTTCTAGAGTGCTCTCATGCCTCCTGGGTGAAGCGGGGACATTTTGTTCATCTCCCATTTGTAATGAAAAACCAGGTTGAGTATCTACAAACTCTTCATTGAACTTTTCTCTCTTCTCAGCCCTCTGTTCTTCGTCCTCTGAATCAACCATTGCCTCTTTACCTCTCTTATTTGATTTCTCTAGAATGAAAGGAGTTTGAACATTTGAATTCACTGAACCCACAACACCTTTACTTGCCACTTTCTCTAGTTCAGGTATGCTCTCATGAATGAAGACTGAATATCCATTTTCAATTCTTCTACTAGAAATGACACTGTGAGGGTCATAAGCCCACTTCTCTCATAACAACAGGTGCATTTCATCTAACATCTTAGTGGCTTCATCAATTGCTTGTCTGATATTAACAATAAAAGGACCCACAGTCATTGGCAATTTGAACATATGACCTTTCTTCATAGGCACAAAGTGTATTTGGTCAAAGTTTAAACTTTGCCTAATGAACTCTAGAGCGAATAATCTCATAGGCACAAATACAGGAAGCCTATAAGGTTCTACACTAGCCCCGTAAATTATAATTTCAGCATTATCTTCAAAAACAAACCAATCACCAAAATTACAATTTGTCCCCAAATGCAAGAACTCTTGAGCTTTGGGCAAAAAATATGGGGGAGAACTTCCATTCAAAACTTTATATGCAGTAGACATAAAATGACCAGCAAAATCAAACAAACCACCCTCATTCTATTCTTTTCTCACTATATATGACCAAAATATCATTGATTGTGTTCTCTTATTCATATCCATAATGTTTAACCCCAGATACATGAATTCTTCTACATTTTGATATAAAAATAAGTAAACAATAAGTGATGGAAATATGAATGAACCCATTAATGATAAGCTCATGAGCTAAGAGTTAACAACTTATTTCCAATAAGATGGAATATCCAGCACCACTCCTGGCTTCATCATCATGGTGAACATTCCCATAACTGACTTGTCCACTGTACTGTCATCATCCTTTCCCAAAATCTTTGTAATGCAGCTCAGCACTGGTTTGACTTCAATATCAAAAACCTCCACAGGGAATTCTTTACTGTCAGGTACAAACTGCTGTGTATTTGGCTTCAAAAAATGAATGAATTGATTAAACTCTTGAACTGCAAGACTGTCATAATATGCTATTAAGGAATCATCAGAGAATTCGACACATGACTATGACTCAGGGTAACATAGAGCTTGGATAATTAACTAAACTGACACTTGTAGAATGTTTTCCCCTTGATAATTCATTACGAAACATTTCCAAGGGTACATAACAGACACTAGCCAATAGATAAATTTAGGAAAGAGATGAGTTTTAAGGATACATGCAGACAACACACTAGTTTTTTCCATGACGGTGTAAATTGGAGAAGTCTTATCGTTTAGGAGGACTTGCTGATAAAAAGAAAGGTGGTCCAGAGAAAAATCTGTATCTTGGATATCCCTCTCGGTATCCATGAGAGGGATGTGACTGGAAGAACTTGATAGGGATGAGCGTTTAGCCATAGTTTAACTTTTGGATGGTAAACAATTTACAGGGCGACCAATAATTGACAAGGTGACAGAAGACTAAAAAAGACGCAGCACAGACAAACTTCAAACACCAACTAATCAATAATAATTTCAGAAAGAATGAGAATTTCCCTTAAATAGGTGGCGCGGCTTTGAACTTAAATGTCGATAAGACGCGCCAAAAGACCGTTAGGAAATCCTAACGTGGAAGACAACTGTAACCAAATTGGCAGCATACGTCACTGCGGGAGGTCTCAGGGTACTGAGGGTTTACTTCGCTTATGCCCCCGCAGTAAATCTCGACCGTTCATTTGGGTTACTCCCACAGTGAACACGGTCAACTGCGGAGGCACCCTCTATGTTAACCCACGCACTAAAAGTGCCCGCGGGTTGAGCTCTTTGCTTATTACTTGATCAATCATCGAATCCCACTCGATAAAGTAATTGATATTTAAACTTCGAACTGGGACCCACTTTCATAAAGCCTAAAAGTATTTAAACTTTTGACTTTAACATAACGAGCAGATACTCCCGGATGCGGGTGGTTAGGAGGGGATATAAGGTGATTAGACGGTCTGGCAGCATAATGGAAGCCATATGCCAACCAGACCAGCAAATGTCCTTCAGCGCATCCACAGGCGAGAGCAGCATTTATGGCATTTACAGCCCGACGCGCATCACAACCCTGCCTCCGGAATTCGAGATTACTCCACACGCAGCGACCAGGACATGGTGATTAATCTAATTTATGAGGGTTTAATGCTGAAGGTCTTTAGTAGAACTGGTTTATTTGTTTACAGGATGGAGAGCGAGCATAACTCCAGCAGTCTTCCCTGGCCTGTTACGATTTGTTGCTCCCCCGACATTCGGCTCTCTTCAGAGCGCACTGTGACAGGTAAACGCACCAAGCTCCATTGCTGTTTAGAGCTCAGTGATAATTTCCATTACTCTATTGCTGGGAATTATATGCGTGCCTCGGTGAATTGGACTACGCACTTGTCCAGTGCTTCTGTCTTGCTCCCGCTCCCGCATTTGTCCAGTGCTTCTATCCTGTTCCCGCATTTGTCCAGCGCTTCTGATACGACTGAGAGCATGCCGCGTCTTAGACACCGGATGAGGTGCAGAAGAGGCTCCTCTTGGTGGCAGATAAGACGCTCCCCCACCCCCTCCAGCACCTCTGTCGAGGCTTCTCCTACTTCTGACAACACTTCCAGAGCTACCAGGGGTCGAATTCTTCGTTCTGAGCATAGCTTTCGCTCCCCTACCCCCCCGCAGTATTTTTCTCACTCCCAAACGAGGCACTTCTCTTTCAACAGTTCGCTAAACTGCCCAAGAATCACCGCCTCCGTAACGATTGTCTTTCAGGAATCTCCTCAGGAGGTGATTCCTAATTCCGGCGGGCGGGCAGGGAGTACTGCGGAAGCGCATGCTCTTAGGAAAAGCGCGGGCGGTGTGAACGTGCATGATGTGGAGATGAATGTCAATCAGGATGGCGCCAGTCAAGGCAGGGCCGCTCAGCCTAGCTCGGAGCCGCATGAGATGAATTTGGACATTGGTTATAATCAGGAAGGGCAGCACAGTGAAAAACAGGATCATGGAAATGAGAGCGAGCAACAAAAAAATCAAGCGAGAGAGGTGAAGAGGCCCCCTGCTGCTGGGAAGGTAATTCATTCCACTGAGGACCTGTACACGACTGATGGCGAACTGGATGAACTCTGGTGTAGGGTCGTTGAAGAAGCACCTGACGAGTAGCGCCCCCCTTCTTTCCTGGTTTTTTGCTCTGGCTCTATCTGTCATTATGAAAATGTTCATGTTTGTTATTCTGTTCTCGGTTATGTTAAGTATGCTGTATATGTTCCGAACTATTAGCATCCCCTGCGTGGGATTTTGTTGGAAAACTCTCAACACTGGTTTCCCTCGGGGAGGGCAGTGCTCAACTCTGATTTTTTGTTCAAACAGGCCTCAAACTCGGGCCTGGCTCTGGATGATACCTGATGTACATATTTTTTGTTGATAAATAGATTACGCTTACTTAGAAAAAAAAAAACATAACGAGCAGATACATTTTTATGCTAAAGTATATGAACTGTAATACTCTAACATATCTTTTTTGTAGTTTTCTATATATTTTTTTTGCATTTTTGAAAATGAAAATAAAGGGATATTGCAAATGATCCACAACATGTTGAATGCCAACACAAAATACTTCGGTCAAAAGTCCGGAAGCGAGGATCTTGTCGATGATGTAACAAGCCACATGGTACTAGAATATGATGTTTCTAAGTGAACTTCCAGGATAATGATTTGTCGTCGACAATAAGCCACCTTATTGCGAAACGAGAGTTACTGATTTCAGAGACAAAGGTATGACTTGATATAGAAATGTTCAGGGATGACTGTAATGAGAATGAAGGTTTATGAGTATTGCAGAAGGATGAGTATTCATTGGATGAATTCTATTAAACATATCAACAACACTGAGATGAGTTGGAAGCATTGACCCAAAACCGAAGTGAAGTTATGATGAACCACAGGTATGAATGAACCGTCAAGAATATTACCCAACCCAAACAGTCACGGTGATGGAGTGAAGTGTCATGTTCAAGAGCGACCTGCTACCATAAAAAGTTTTGTTCACTTTCCCAAATTTTCCCCAGTCATTTATCGACCAGTACCTGTTTATTTTTTAACAAGCTTGAGGAGGATAACATTTTCTTGATCTATAATTCAACCCTTTGGGCGAATAAAGTACCGTTATTTAATAATTTAACGAGTCTAGCGATGAATGAAACTCGATTCTTGCCATGATTGACAAGCCCGTCACTATTTTATGTTTTAACGAGTTTAACTACAGTGACAACCCGGTCCTTTTTCATATTTAGAGAGTTTGAAAAAGAGGATGAAATAAAACTCCATAAGTAATTTTTCGTAAATTTGTCGCTCAGATATGAAAAAAGTGTAAAATAATATTTGAGAGAAACCCTTTAGTCATGTTTGACCAAGTTATTCCTTTTTCGTAAATAATCTATCTCAGTCTGGAAAAGGGTTAAACTTATGCTGAGTAAATATCAATTCATTTACTTTTACGAGCTCGAAAAGACAAGTGCTCGACAATATTTTCATATTATCAGAGTCTGAAAAGAGCTGAAAGAAGACTTCAGGGGTTCCTTTTTTGCTACTATCGAAGCTCGAAAAAGAGATAAAAGTGCGCTTCAAATCCTTTTTCGTTTTTAACAAAGCTCGAAAAATAAGGATAAAAACTATGCTTTGTGGTCAAATCATTCTTGAAATAAATCTGCACGACTAATATGTTCATTAGTTGTAAGACCTGTTCAGAACAACATAAAATGGATTAAAAATACCTGTTTCATGGTAAAAACATAATAAAACCACAGTCATAGCAATAAATATGATTTGCAAACAATTAAATGACAAAAAAAGTTTTACTATTCCATAGTTACCATTTGCATTTTGGAGCTATGAACCTGATTTTCCCCCCGAACTTTAGCAACTGATTGCGATCATTTCTGTGGACGGATTTCATTTCCGTTTGATCCAGGTTAGTGTCACAAACCTCTCTTTCCTTCAGTAGTCATTTCATTTCCTTTCACTGTAATTTTTTAGGGTTTTGGGGGCCCTACGGTAAATTCTGCTCCTAAAGAGGGCAACGCACCCTTGAATGTCGAAAGGTGCGTTACATAGCAACTAAAATGAAGCCTAGCTGCATATACAATGCATTGTCTTTAGTCTAGGACTGCGTTGGGCGCAATCTTCATTTTTGTTTTTTGCATCATGCCCAAAATTTGCACTTAAATGGAATCTAATGGTTCTTATGGTTATATTTCAAGTTTTCATCAGATTACAATGACGATTACATGGAGGGAAAGAGAGCATGAAGAACATGATATGATTGCCCTAAATGATTCGGGCACAGTAAGAGCCTTAAGGGATTGTGGACTGTTAAAGTACTTCTGGTTGTCAGGGATGAGGCAACAAATAGAAATCCTGGAGTTCTCAGTTCGAGCATGGGATCCAGTTATCGAGGCATTTCATTTTAAGAACCAAGTGGTTCCCATAACAGTAGAGGATGTATACTTTCTCATAGGTTTGTCGAGGAGAGGCTTGCCTATTTCACTCTTAGGGTTTATTCTTGGAGGAGAGGTTGTGAGAGATTATGTTTTGCAACATTATTATTAGGGGTAGAGCCAAGCAAATATGGAAAGATAAACATCCGGGATGTTAGAGATTTGCCTTTGAGAACTATCCTTTTCACAATCGCAAAACTTACTAGACCGTTACACTACATGTAGCGAATAGATCGTATATCCAGTACGCGCTAGAGTGTATGGAGCCAACAATCCTCAAATGGTCTGAAGTTGTACTTTCTTAGATAAAGGAACAACTGAACAAAGAAAAGGGAGGAAGGAAGAAGAACTTCAGTTATGGTTCGATCCTCATATCGCGTGCCTTAGAATAGATTCCACTGATGCAGCCACAACATGTGACACTAGATGTGTCTAATCCTAGAGATCCACAAATGCAAATATGGGTAGAACTAATGGGTAGGCACGCAAGCCAATCGACCATTGTGTTTTCGACTACGTTCTTTGCCTGGTTCCGACAACAGGTTGTCGCCATCGATGAGTATGCATACGTCGGCGTTGATTTCCGAGGAGATCCAGATTTAGCTTTACCAAAAGGTGCTCAATAGGGTGCAATAGGTAAGAATGTTATGACCGTGTTTTTGATTTTCCTAAGGTTTATACTCTTTTCTTTTTTTTGATGTTTTCCAAAGGCTAAACTAAATGTTTGATGTAATGCAGATGTTGGTTGAGCTCAACTGGTGGAGGAACTAGAGCTTGTAGCAGATGAGCCAGCATAGAGGGTTATCAGGAGAGCATTCCTTCAGGATCTAGACATGGCTGAGACTTTGACTGAGCTTCGGCAGCACATAGAGGGGTTGACCTTCAGGATTTCAGATTGTCAGATCGAAGAGTTACCCATGCGACTGCAGCGTCACACTATAGGTGTTCCTAACTGTTGGATGCGGTTACTACGTAGGATAGCTAGATCTATAGAATGTTACCACGAGCACCACTAGTTTACTTTTGACGTGTTGCATACATTTTGAGGTCAGATGACCAATGTGTCTTGGGCACAATTTTTGTAAAAACCTATAACTATCTATCTATTTGATTTCAGTGTTTTCCTATGTTTATTGTGAAATCCTATTCAATGATGTGAATGTTTTCTTTACACGTGTTTCAAATGCCTGTCTAAAACTTGATTAGCTAAAGAATTAGTTAATGTGTTCAAATTTCTGGAAATGTGTTGATATTGAATAAAATCAAAGTGTCTTTCCAAAAGTTGAACTCTTAGGAACAAATGATGCAGTGTTGGATTTCTAACAGTATAAACACTAGTAAGTTGTAATAACACGAGTTGTGAGTCTAACCTTATGATAATTCGGTTAATACCAAATGAAATGGCATCAGAGAGAAGTTTGATCAACGCGCTATACTCAGCGATATTTTTTGTCGATCTACCGATACAAATCCCTTGAAAACTCACTAACTCGCCGTTCGGAGCGAAAATGGCCCATGCTGCAGAGGATAGATTCTGCGTACTACGACTAGCACCATCGGCATATCCAACAAAAGGTTCTGAAGATTCAGACATCTGCGATGAAATGTAAAGTGGATTACTAACGTCAAGAAAACTCTAAAAAAAACAAACTAAGATAGTGAATGCAAATCAACAACACACACACACACACACATATATATATATATATAATACAAAATATCACTATTCTCATGATTAAGCATAGTAATGTTACAGATACAACCCATTTATGGGATGCGCCAACGAAATTCCATTGTAATCAACTAACTCATAGGCACCTTTAGCAAGAACTCTTTTGACAATATAGGGGCCATGCCATAATGGCTCAAATTTTCCTGTACCTATTACATCAGCTTCTTTATCATAAAGAAGGACCAAGTCACCCTCTGAGAAAATGCGACGCTGGACATTTTTGTTATATTGCACCTTTATACGTCTTTTATGCGCTTCGTTGGCCAATTGGGCTTCACGACACGTTTCATCAAGATGGATGAGGTTAAAAAAATGTGCTTCTTCTTATAAGGTGTCAAGTAACAAGTCGATTGCGAATTTCAATGATGGTATTTCACATTGGATCAGCAAGATAGCTTCCAGACCATACAAAAATTGAAAGGGAGTAAATCCAGTTGCGTTTCTTACCGAGGTTCGGTATGCCCACAAGGCTGAGTATAGGATCATATGCCAGTTTCTTTTACGAACTCCTATCATTCTTTGAAGCATATGTTTAAGAATTTTGTTGATAGCCTCAACTTGTCCATTTGATTGTGGATAATAAGGAGTAGAATTATCATGTGACAATCCTAACTTGGCAGTCAATTCAACCATCATGTGGTTGCGAAAATGCTTCCCATGATCTGTGACTATAGCCTGCGGGACCCCAAAGCGTGCAATAACATGATTAAAGAAAAATAATGCAGTTGTATGTCCTGCGTTGTTGAATGTAGGCATCACTTCGGCCCATTTGGTAAAGTAGTCGACTGCGACAATAATATAACCATGCCCCCTAGACGAACAAGGGTTACAGGTCATGAAGTCAATACTCCATTTCGAAAATGGTCCCACAGAGACGACAGGATGCATTGGCGCTGGCGGTTTGCGGATTTTACGATAAAAAATCTGGCACGCATGACAACTTCTGACCGCAAGGATGCAGTCTCAAAAAATTGTAGGCCAAAGTAACCAGCTAGAGTATCTTCTGCACGATAGCGTATCTAGATTAATGTCCACCACAAGCCCCATCATGACAATCATTTAAAACTTTTTCGGCCTCCTCATGGGTAAGGCACCTCCTTAAAATAGTATCAACACCATGACGATAAAGTGTATTTCCGATGATCAGATAATATTTGGCTTGGTATCGAATACGTCGTTGTTCAGAGCGAGAGGTATTAGGTCGAAAAGTTTGAGTTTGGAGATAAATGATGAAATATCCATACCAAGGATCAGATGATCCGATCAGAAACAGAGACTTATCAGGAATTGATGGTTCAGACGTAGTTGCAGTACCATCAGAGGGAAGGTCACAGAGAAGTTCAGCCAAAACTAAAGACTTATTTGACTTGGATTTGATGAATTCCAAATCAAATTCCTACAAAATGACAATCCATTTTAAATATTTCCCCCCCAACAATTGACGTGATAAGATATAAGTCATGGGGTTGCAATCTCAAACGACAGTGGTCTTTCAGAGCAGGATATAGTGGCGAAATATTTGGACATCTTGAACAACTGCCAAGGCAAGCTTTTCTATGTATGAATACTTAACTTTCGTATCATTGAGATTACGAATCAAATGAAAGATCGAATGTTCAATTCCATTTTCTACTTGGACCAAAACCATAGTAATGGTCGTTTCAGCTGCGACGATATATAGGATATATTCATTCTGATAATTAGGGGGACACATTAATGACGCTCGGACAAGAGTATCCTTGACAGCGTCAATAGAAGCTTGCGCAACTTGGTCCCTATGGAAGGGAACCCCCTTTTTCAAGAGTCGAGTAAATCCTTTAACCATTTCGACGTAGTTTGGAATGAACCTTCTTAGGAAGTTAGCCTTTCTTTTAAGTTTTTGTATCTGAAGTAAATTTGATGGTGCAGGAAAATCAAGAATAGCCTAGACCTTTAATGGGTTGATTCAAATTCCTTCTTTTAAGACTACGAATCCAAGAAAATGACTAGAACCAACACAAAACACACATTTATGTGGATTGAGGCGTATTTTGTAGTGTTGGCAGTGTAAAAATATGGCTCTCAAATGCATCGGGTGATCAGTCTGAAATTTTGAATGCACGGGTAAATCATCTAGATAAGGTTGAAAAATGTGCTTAATGTCATTGAAAGCATATTCCATTGCTCTTTAAAAAGTTGCCCCAACATTATTTAAACCAAACGATAATTTCCTATAGGAGAATGTGCCCCAAGGACAGATGAATGTTGTCTTATGTTGATCCTCTGGGCGGATATTGATTTGATTGTAGTCGGAAAATCCATCCATGAATGAAAATTCACATCCAACATAATCATCAATAATCTGGTCGATAAAGGGAGTAGGATAGTTGTCTTTTGGACAAGTAATGTTGACATCCCGATAATCGACTCACAATCTAACGGTTCTTTGTTTTTTCATGACAGGAACGATGTTGGAAACCCACTCAGTTAATGGAACAAGGTAAATGAAACCAACACGCAAAATTTTTTCAACTTCTGCTTTGATGGCATCGGCTTTCTTTGGATGAACAAGATGAAGCCTTGATGCACCGGTTTGACATCAGGATACATATTAATAGTGTGTTCAACAATACTACTATCTATGTCTGGCATTTCTTCGTAAGACCAAGCAAATACATCACATAATTCACGAAATAGAGAGCAATATGTTTCTAGTTATAATGGATAACAAGACACATCGACATGAATATTTTATACAATGCCAGGTTTGGTCAAAATATTGATAGAAATGGTTTCTTCAATATTTGACAGATTTCGCTCAGAATCGATTGCATTAATAGGTAAAGAATTCGAAAAGAAATTTTTGATTGATGGGTGATATAGTTCACCAAGATAATTTTCTTTATAATTAGGAAGATGGAAACGATGATGATAATATTCCCATGGTTCTCCTTCTGACATCACGACTTCCAAAATATTCTCATATGTCAAGAAAATTGAGGAAAATGGATCAGATGGAGTTCCAAAATCTAAGGAACGATCAACCCAAACAACTGGCGACGCTGATTTCGGATTCGCCGCCCAAGCCAGATAGATTGATTGCTATGCCAGCTCAATAGGGCTGGGTGGAAAAAACTCATCCAACGTAACAATTTCAGAATCACTCGTACTATCCTTTAAGCCAGATGGAGTGGAAGAGATCATGTAGCAGGTCTCTATACTTGCAATTTTTGCTGACGTCGCAGGCGGTGATAATACAAAGGTTCCCATGAGAGTGGAATCCTTTAAGAGTCCTACACCAATGTTCTGAAGTGATAGTTGGGGTGCGTGAACGAACAGAACACTTCTAATTACCTGCGAAGCGGAGGCAAAGAAGGATAGCTGATTTATGACTGTAATTGTACCTTTATATGGAAAGGCAATCATTCTAAAATATGTAGAAACAATTGCAGTCATAGCATATACCCATGGTCTTCCAAGTAGAATATTATATTCAAGGGGTCCGTCAACAACCTTAACATCAATATTCATTGTTTTTCCCCCAAGTTCAACATGCAAGTTATTAATAATACCACAAGGTTTATACGTACGTCCATCAAAAGCCTTCAACGTCGTTGATGATTGTGATAAGTGCGACGAGCCAAGTGAATTCCAACAATTTAGATACATAATATAGGTAGATGCTCCCTCATCAATAATAGTACGATGAACAAGGTGATTAAGTACATTTACTTATATGGAGAATGCCAATTCTGCTGGTAGTTGCGGCACATATCTCGTATGATTAAAGATGACAAGATTAGAATCAGTCGGATCAATTCCACCAATAGCCGACAATAAAGCTTGTTTTTGGGAGGGACAGTTTTGTAATACCTCAAGAGCAGACATAGCTGTAGGGGATTGAGCCAAATATATTATAATTTTGAGCAACCCTTGCTCGAGGATTATATGTCGATTTGTGAATTACTCCTTTTGGTGGCTTGAATGTTAATTCAGGAATAGCAGTAGGCAATACTGATTCCGTAGATGGATTCGTAGTTGAGGTAGTAGGTTGATCAGTTGCCTGACTACCATAACCTTTATTAGGCGTTGACACCAAAATATATGTTGAAGGTTTTGTGACAGATAACATAAGTACTTGGGAACTAGAAGCTGGATCCGTAGCAACCAAATTTGTGTCTGGATTCGAAAACGGATCTGTCAACACAGCTGACGCATTGGAAGTCTTAATGAGCATAGTCAGAGAATGAAAACTCAATTGTTTAACACACTTCTAATGCAAATTATGATTTCAAAAACCTAATCTTTCTGAGTAAATGCTACTGGGTGAATAAACAGAGAAAATCAGAGGCAAATACACTAAGGATGAAGGGTAAACTCCCCAGCGGAGTTGCCAATTTGTTATGCGGAATTATGGATTACAGATAAAACATTCTTCCCTATATGTAGTGCTCATCTAGAACAATAGGTTAAAGATTTTGCAACTACTTTTCCTAACAGTAAATAGACACACAGAATAGATCAAAGAACTTACTTGGAGTCCTATTACAAAATAAAATTAACTCAGAAACATACATAAAGCACACACAAAATAAATGCGGAAAAGGCAGAAGCCTCATGGCTTCCTCATGTATTCTCTCTTATTAAAATAATTTAATTTACAATTTAAATAGATGAGATAAAATGTCTAAGATAGTCCGTGCTATCTTAGACTCCTTTGGTTGAGATAATTTCTCACCAAAAACCCACCGACATAGGAGTTCCTAAACAAACTCCAATATTTGAGGAACAACCCAAGAGTTAGGCACATATTCCTAACTTGGAATATTTAATTAATTTAATTATTATTTTGGATTTATTATTGCTATTTGATAGAGGCTAACATTCCCCTCTTCAATGACAAATCCAAAATAAGAACGAGGAACCATCTTCTAAGTTCTCATGTTGATCCTCAAAAAAACATTGCTTAAAAAACTGCCAAAGCTGGATGCTGAAAAACTGCAATCTGAAGAGACCATGAGTCAGCTGTATGTCTGATTCATCTCTGAATTGCGCTTGAAAACTCCATCAAGTGCCAAGTTGCAAAAGGATGCATCTTTCCTTTGCATGAAAGCAGCATCCTTTGTCCACTGACAAAATTTGTTCAAATCCCACTGGCTGATGATGTCAAAAACAACTCACTGTTGCTTTTGCTGTGCTGAAAATTGTTCATTGCTTCTTTGCTGTCGACTGCCCACTGGAAAATTTGTTGATTCCCACTGGCTGCTTTTGCTATTTTTGTCGAGACTTTCAGTCTGACAACCACTGTCAATTTCATTGATATTTTCCTCCCTTTGTTAGCTGAAAGGAGAGACACTTCTCTGGAAAGTTTCCTGTACTCCCCCACTTTAGGTGTAGGATTTTTACACTGGTGTAGTCCCTCGTTCAACTGTATGAGAGTACCATCATCTTTTCACTGTTGGCTGCACTATGTGTGATTGTATGTGACTGTAGAACTGAGACAATCTTTTGATTGTGGATGACCATTTCCAAGGGTCGATCCATTCATAATGTATCTTCAATCTGGTTGATTTTTGTTGGTTGCGAAATTTTTTTGAGGAATGATTGGGCTTGCCACAATGGCAACAAGGATGGAGATCAAAACAATGATCTTCCATATGACCGGTTCTTTGACAATGAGAAAATTTCGGTTTGACTTCAACTTCAGGGTGTGTGCAATTTTGTTTTTCTGCAACTTTGGGTGGCGTGCATTGCTGGTTGTCTGCAAATTTCTCAGAATCTGCTGAGGTGAGTTGTGCAAGAAATCCTACACTGACGAACTTAATTGGCTTGGAATAATCTGGGATATGTAAGGTGGTGTCATCAGTGACATAACCTAAGCCTCTTCGATTCTTGTTATTGTGAATTTCTTCCCAGGGCTTGATGATGGGTTTGGAAGAAATTGGAACTGGAACAACTTTGACACTTGAAGCTGTTGGGATGAATGACTTATCATCTGGATGGTTCAAAGACTTGAAAGTATCACTCTTTTCTTGCAATTCAATCCTTTGAAGTTGCGACTCGAGTTGAAGAAACTCAATAGTTTCATGTGTTTGTTGTAGATGTCGTGAAAGATCAGCAAGAGTGTCTTTGCTGATGTGCACCATGTCTTCATCACTGGAGATGATCAAACTGTGAAGAATGTTTAACAATTGAATATGTTGCGCCATTTGAACTTGCGCTCTTGAAATAAGGTTCTCTTGTCGGAGATGTCGTGCTTTGAACTGTTTCACG
This sequence comes from Pinus albicaulis, assembly GCA_034641835.2. NCBI lineage: Eukaryota > Viridiplantae > Streptophyta > Pinopsida > Pinales > Pinaceae > Pinus > Pinus albicaulis. The sequence continues at coordinate 1,237,809,239 of CM076574.1, read as the reverse complement.
TGATTTTGAGACTTGAATCACAGGCTCGCTTGCGATGTGGTTTGAATGACACGCTTGCTTGATTGGTTGCTGATTGCACGTGCTTTGGAACACTTGCTAGAATTGTAGAATTGTCTTGCTTAAACTATAGAATTCACGCTCGCTTGATGACGATCGCATTTTCTTGAACGCTCACTTGAATTACTTCACTCTGGCTCGCTTGAAGGTTGCAAATTGCTTAAAGGAATATTCATGCTCACTTGATGTCGATCTCAACTTGCTTGATTGTTTTAACTTGTTTGGTTGCTTTGATGATTGCTGCAATGAACTTCACGCTGGCTCGCTTGATGGTTTGATCTTTGTACTAACTTGATGCAAATTGCTTGAATGAATACTCACGCTCGCTTGGAGATGTAAACTTGTTGCTTGTTTACTTTAGAAATTCGTGCACTCACTTGATTTTGCGTAAAGGAAGGGTGTCGAACACTGTCGAAAATGCACCCAAGAAAGCTTACAATGAGTTTAATGATTCACTTAAAACAATGAATTCATTTGTCCGCTTAAAAATTCATTAACAATGAATTTTTAATGATTCACCTAAGACAATGAATTTGATTACAAGTTCTGAAATGGATTTGCAACAACGTTGATGTAGACTTTGCTTTGAAATGCATTAACTTGACTAAGTGAATTTGATTGTTGATGTAGAATGTTGATGTAGACAATATGTTGTAGTGGCGTAAATGCATGTGTTGATCTTGCAGCTATGTGTTGTGCTTGCTGATATTGAACTTTATGTATGCGATATTAAATGAAACTATTGATGTGTCACAACTAGACACAAATAAAAAAGCAACAACATGAAGCCATAAAAACTTGCGCCATCACAAACACACATGGTGTACCTAAGATCCCCTTATTCAATTTCAAGCCGATCTAGGACACATCAACACCAAAAAAATAATGTCTTTATTGAGTATTGAGGTCATTGACCTTTCATATTTTACAACATTGCCACTGAAGCTTTCTCAAACAATGAGAATCTGACGATTGCAAATTTTGGAAACAAAAGTCTTCAAAAAACGTGTACACTGATCACTCACACCTTATTTCTCCGAAGCACACTTATCTCTTCAAAGATTTCAAAATATCACCCTTATTACTCCAAAATAATACAAAAAAAGGTGAATCCTTATCACTCCACAAAATCACTTATTTCTCCAAAATTACAAAAAAAAAGAAAAAAAGAAAAAAGTGAATCAATTTTTCTATTAACTTCACTTATCACTCCAAAGAAAAATACCTTAACTTTATGATCACTCTCTATTAAATATATATTTCAAGTTTTTAAACATGTCGAATAATCACTTGCTTATGGCTCACCTTGCATGATAAGAAATTGCTTCCCCTAATAATTCACTTGAAGAAAACCTTAGCCTTAAAATTGTTGACTTTTCATACAAAGAAAAATCTCGTTGAAAGCCTTGTGTATAAGCAGCAGCATTGACTGGCGAAAAGTGTATGCCTTGCAGGTACCAACAACTGGAACTTACAGGGCTGGAGGTTAGAACCTTGAAGCAACAACATAAGGAAGTTGCCGACAAATGCGCTATGTCAACCTACAGGAACACTCTATTCCCTAAAACCTGGTTTCACACGGGTGCACAGGGAAAGGCAATGATCAGGTTCGATTTGAATTGAATTTCTTCGCACTGAATCCAAAACTATATGTTGTTGCACCATGGCGTGAGTGGGATATAAAAGGACGAGAAGATGCCATTAAGTATGCCAAGAAACATAATGTTCCTATTCCGGTTACTAAGAAATCAATTTACAGTAGAGATCGTAATCTATGGCATCTTAGCCATGAGGGAGATATTATTGAAGACTCGGCTAATGAACCAAAGAAATACATGCAGCTGTATTTGCTCGAAATTCGACCGTGGGTTGGGAGTGCGAGATAGTTGTTTACAAACAAACAAATGGAATAATTCCTTTGACAGAGTGCAGCTGGCACTTCCACGAAGGCTCTTGTCAGTTTCTTAAAAATAATTGAAGTGACAGCAGATTTGAAAGTGAAATGACCAAGCTTGGTTACCGCAGAAGTTGGGTTTTAACATGGCTCGGGCCGTTCAGAGAGGCACCATCGGTGCTGGGAAGTTTGGGACACCAGAGCAAGATTTTAATGAGATTCGTGAGCATCTGATCGTGGGAAGGTGGGGGGGAGCCGCACAGGGTCCTCACGGAGGTCGTTGCAGAGAGTTCAAACAACAATACACCCCCGACGATGGAAGAAGAAGTGCATAGCAAGGAAATCGTCAAGAAGGTTAAAAAATGTTTCTTTTAAAAACAACAGAAATTTGTTCTATCCAACGTAGCGGCTAGAAAAATAGCAACGTGCAGCTTTGGAACATACAGGAGAAGGCTTGGTACTTAAACAATCTGCATCTTTATGGAAGCGGTGTTTCTCTTGTGATTTTTCACGCTCAACAGGTCGTAGCTTTCACACCTCTGCATTAATGGGGTTAACAACTCCTGCAGTAATTGAAACGATTTTGGTTCAATATAAGCAGGTTTTTGTAGCTTTTGCGGCATGGGATTTAAAAACAGAACTCGAACTCCCGATCAAGTGGAAAACAAAAATCAAGACTGATGTATCGAATTTAGAAAAGGCTGGAACTACATGACAATTTTGCGCACTCTATCGAATCCATACACTACGAGTCTGCAAGAAATTTACTGAAAGTCTGCAAAAATAAAAATTCGCGTAGCATCCATGTTGAAGCCTGAGTGAGCCTCAGATTGATTTCCACCTTTAGAAGCTCTATTTGCACTCAGCTCCAGCTCTAGAGCTCCAAGCTCATCGGAGTTAGAAATATACGGCCCTCGGCTGCTTTCCACGCATAAAAAATAATGCACACCATATGAAATCGAACGCATATAGATATCAATCATACCTTGTGTAACCTCCACGCATGACCACTGAGGGATTTGACATTCAATGCTGCCATTTGATACGGGTATGACACAACACAACTTCTGCAATGGTTTCACGCTGTTGTATATTGACCACGCACACAACAACTTTATTCAAATGATCCAAGAAGACAAAAGGCCGCACATTTCACGATCCACATAACTCAGTTCACAACATTCCTTGCCATGCAGCGGCTTCATCAATCGATTTTGCAGGCAGCAACAGGCAGCGTATACAACTCTCTCAACAGGTCCTCAACACAACACACTGTAAGCTCTGATACCACATATTACAAAATAAAATTAACTCAGAAACAAACATAAAGCACACACAAAATAAAGGCGGAAAAGGCAGAAGCCTCATGGCTTCCTCATGTATTCTCTCTTATTAAAAGAATTTAATTTACAATTTAAATAGATGAGAGAAAATTTCTAAGATAGTCTGTGCTATCTTAGACTCCTTTGGTTGAGATAATTTCTCACCAAAAACCCACCAAGATAGGAGTTCCTAAACAAACTCCAATATTTGAGGAACAACCTAGGAGTTAGGCACATATTCCTAACTTGGAATATTTAATTAATTTAATTATTATTTTGGATTTATTATTGCTATTTGAGAGAGGCTAACAAGTCCAAGCGCTTCCAATTCTCCTTCTGTCGCTTTTGTTGTAGCTTCAAATCTGAGCTAGATCGCCAAAATATTTCCTGCAAAGATGAACACTATGCAACAAAAGATAGCAATAATACAAATGTCTATTCAAGTTATTTAGTTAAATCAATAAAACATGAACCATATGCATCAAATAAGAATTCATAATATGAAAGACAAAAGCTTATATAGATACATATGTGGGAAAGTAAACAACAACCTTTATTAATGGATAGAAGGGGAGGTTACAACCCAGTGATTGATTTTTTGTCACCATCTCCAGCAACATCCCAACCTCATCACAATGCACATCTCTCCAGCAGCATGTCACTCAAATCAATTCTTTAATTGAAATTCCACCAGCATTTCTCTACTCAAATTCTTCCTTACTAAGCACTAGGATCTGTGCTCAATTTATAGAGGAGCTTAAGGTAGTTTTATAATCAATGAATTTCTAATAATAGGTAAGACATATTCCCAGTCTTATAGGTATCAAATAAACACATGGATTCGAAGTTTGACACATGTGAACTCTTCTAGAAGGCACTGGCCAAATGGAGATTCTGGAACAATGAGAATTTCGCTCCCAATGTGACCAACGCACCCATGAGTGTCAGGAATTGCTTTGCAAAGCAACCTTGAGTGGGGTTACCTGCAATTGCAATGCAGTTAGTCCCTTTAGAGGCAGCATTGGTGAGCTCTCATATGATATAATAGAAACTTCAAATCTTGGAAACCTTTGCAATGAAAGTCATGGATGATTTGTCTTGTACTTTGTCTTAGGGCATGTAACAATTGAAATGATAGGGAATGATAGACCCTATTCATTGGTTCTGGAGATGATGTCTAGTTAACCAGGTCATTGGGAATAGCTCCCAAATTGACCTATAACAGTAAGATTTTAATCATTGTCTTTATGTTGATGATTTAATATTGACTGGTGATGAGCAGCTGATACACTCATGCAAGGAGGACCTTGCAAAGGAGTTTGAGATGAAGGATATGGGCCTCCTTCACTATTTCCTTGGATTGGAAATATGGCAGTGAGAAGGTGAATTGTTTGTGTCTCAAGGCAAGTATGCAAGGGAGATACTCGGTAAGTTTTACATGGAGGGTTGCAAACCCATGGATACTCCTCTTCCAGGAAACTAGAGGAAAGAGGATGCTACATCGGCAGAGGTAGTGGATGCTACTATCTATTGACAATTGGTGGGTTCGCTCATGTATTTAGTTAGTACAAGACCAGACATATGCTATGCGATGAACCAGCTTAGTCAAGTGATGGTTAAGCCTACCAAGCTCTTTTGGAAGGTGGGCAAGCATGTCCTGGGATATCTCAGGGGCACATCGGAGTATGGATTATGGTACATACAGACGGACGAGGTGAAGTTGCATGGCTTCACGGATGCAGATTGGGCAGGCAGCCCAACGGACAGAAAGATCACATCAGGAGGGGTTTTCAGTATTAGATCTACAGTTGTTTCTTGGTATAGAGGGAAACAGATATCTGTGGCACTCAGTTCAACGGAAGCAAAATACATGGCAGCAAGTCAAGCTGCATGTGAGGCTATCTGGACAAGGAAGATCCTTGTCAGTTTGTTCGGTTCTCATTTAGATTCTACAATGATTCATTGTGATAATTAGAGTTGCATTAAAATATCGATTAATCATGTGTTTCATGATAGATCTAAGCATATAGATATCTGATATCATCACATCAGAGATTGTGTGCAGCAGAAGATCATGTTGCTTCAGTACATTTCTACGGAAGATCAAGATGCAGATATTCTGATGAAGGTGCTGACCAGGAGAAAATTCGAATACCATAGAGATAGGATCGGGGTGAAGGATAATACCTTTCTTGTTGAGAGGGAGTGTTGAGATTAAACAAGATGATGATCCTAGTGAAAATTAAGCACCTACACTAGGTGGGGCCCGCAGGCTATTTTTAGGTGATATGTCTATTTTTAGAATTTGGATCAAAGTCTATTTTTAACAGTAAACTATTTATATATGGTTGAGAAAATTATATGGATGGATGGGCATCTAAGTTTGGAATGCATGTGCGAAGTTTTTTCATGGAATTCATATCTAAAATTAGAATGCATGTCGATTATTGTTAAGCCCTTAACAATAACTAGACAATAAATAATTATCTATTTTAAATGAGCACTTGGAAATAGTTAAGTGAAGTGGAAAATTAGTTAGCTAAGTGGATTTCGAGTTGAAATGGTTGGTTGGTGGACCATACAGTGGACTTCGTTGTAACTGAGTGATACAAAGTTGTAACAGAGTTGGATGTGTAGTTATGTGAGTTGTTATTTAGTTTAACTCAGTTAAGTGAGTTAAACTCAGTTGTGCTAGTTGTAACTAAAGATACACTAGTGAGAGATAAGTGAATTAATTATTTAATTAATTCACAAGCAGTGGTCTCACATGCAATTGAAGAAATACTACTGTTAACTACATGCATGTCAGATCCAGTGGAGACCCAATTGAAAGATAGGTGAAAGGGCCCGGTTGACTATTAGTTGTGACTATAGTGGTGCATTCAATGCAACTACACACACATTGGAGATGCCAATGAGGATTGCGTAGTCAAGGCAAGGCAAGATCGAATTCATTCAGGGATATTCATCAGTAGGGATTGCACAGTGGAGGCAGGCTGTCAGGAGGCAGTAAATTGGTGCATGTGTGAGCCAGTTTTTGTATGACAGTGTGAGGCGATTGTATATTGTACTGAGCGCTCTTGGAGTATGAGATTGTTTCATGATCCATGATATACATAATGTATGATAATTGGGGTTTTTAGCTCTATTCTTTACCGGTAAAAACTTCTGTGTTATGTGCAATTGATTTTTCTTCGTGTGTTTGCAAATGGCGATTAAATTTCCGCAAAGAATTAAGTAGAAGGATTCTGTATTTAACAGTGGATATAATTGTTAGATCATGAGAGTCCGGTAATACATCACAGTATTAATAAAATTTCTACACTAAGAGACCATGCAGAGTAGACTTTGGCCACACCGATAGATTCAGATCTCCTATGGAAGCATAAGGAAGTTGCTGGGCATGCCAAGCAGCTAATAATGGATGGTATCAAGGACCATCTTGTACCACACGTAGCTGAGAAGAAGACAACTAACGATATGTGGAAGGCCTTGACTTCCCTGTATGAGGGAAAGTTTTTCCAAAGAAAAATGCTATTGGAGACCCAAATGAGGTCATTCATGATGACTAAGGGAGAATACATGGAACACTTCCTCTTTAGACTGTAGTCAATCAGAGATCAACTGACTGCAACGAGTGAAAATGTTATCACAAAATTGGACCTGATAGGCTGCTAATAAAATCAATCTCATGTAACTGTTTCAAACCAATCTTTTGATTGAGCCTTAGCCTCCTCAACCTGAGAGGGCTATCTCAAAGGGTTAATGATTTTTTATTAAAATATAAATGGCTAACTCTATGTGGGGTAATAATCAGATAGATGATAAATATAGGTTGAAAATCACATTAGCAAGTACACATTGGGCTTATGGAGTCAAAAAAGTTTTAGTAAACCAATAAACTTACTTAACATGGAAGTTGAGTCATATCAGAGTTATAGTCAAGAGATACACACGTGAAACTGTAAGAAACACGGTCAGTTTATCCATATAGGAAGTCAGAGCATCAAAGATGAATTTTTAGTAACATAGACAAACACCACTACAATAGGATAATAAAATATGCAATTAGAACAAGAACACACTAGAACTCCTTCTGAATCTCAAGTTGGCTAAGTAGAAATCTCTGTATTAGCTGAAAACCGGTCAATTACAATAAGCACAAATTTTTGCTAAAAATGTCCAACCACTGTATATTCAACTTCTTGGTCCTTTATAGACCATTTACAACATGAGATAATCTTATCTTGTGCTAGATACATCAAAATCTTGACTCTTGACCCCTTGCATAACCATATGACATGGTATTTATTACAAAAGGACAGCTAATCTAATAAACAATCTTATTACAAATAGGATTGAAACTCCTTAACTCTATCCATAACAACCTTATCTAAACTAAATTACATCATTTTCCAAGTGTATTCACACATGGTTGAATCTAGATGATACGCTTCAAATCTTTATGACCATAATGCTGACCTCCATCAAAGTAGGAAACAATCCCCTGTTTTCTAGACATAGGGTCCTTTGCAATCTTGGAACATTTTGACCACCATGAATTCATTATTTCGAGCTCCTTAGCTGTTATAAATTGCATTAACACATGCCAAACCTCCTCCTTAAGCTCCAACTATCCAAAACCATCTCTAAACTGCTCAAATGGGCTGTAATAGACTGCGCTACGAAAACAACACAGTTTCGTAGCACTTTTCGTAGCGCTACTCTTTTACCCCTTTTTCTTCAAAATCTTGACATATCTCCTCCAAAACTAACTTCATTATATTTAAATACAACCTCCTTAGCATTTTTAGTTCTTGATTCATGTTCCCCCCCCCAAAAAAAAAATTGGTGAAAAAGGGCAAGAAAAGTTGCTACAGTAGTTTCGTAGCACTTTTCTCCCTTTTTACACTGTTCGCGCTACGAAATTACTGAATGAGCAATTTTGTTCAAAATTTTCAAAAATGAAAATTGCAAATGTAGTAAAACATCAAAATAAACTGATTCCATCATATCAAAAAGCCATATGAACTGAAAACATAGTAATTTCAGCCTTCATGAGGCCCTTTCTTCTTTTTCACTTAACTTAGCTTTTGACTCTTTAATGTTTCTCATTTTAATACCTTTATTCTTTAACTCATCCTGAGTCAATTTTAGCTGCTGCTCCAAGTCCTCCAATTGATCTTTAAGCCTCCTGTTATTAGCTCTCAAGTGAGTATTTATTACTCTAACAAATTTAGCTTCCTTGATGGTTGGAACTGTCCATGTGAAAAACTGCTCTGCACTGCTTGGAGTTTCAGAAATAGCACCAGTTTTACCTTCCCACAGTGCCTTCATTCTTTTGAACTCTGCTTTCTCAATACTATGCTTTCTAGCCCTCTTTCTCATCACAGTGATTTCTTGGTTTGACAACCTCAATTTCTCCTCGAGATGTTTAAACCCTGTCATTTCTTCTTTTCCCTTATTTGCTCTGCTCACTGTATGCTTCACTACAAGTGTTGATAAATCAACAACTTCTTCAGGGGCTTTAGCTGTCTCAATAGGTTCTTGAACTTCCTTGCTGCTTTCACTAAGTTTCTTAGCATGTCTGGTTGTAGGTTTCCTTTCTTGAAAGATGAAGGCTATATTTTCACCCTCAAAATCAAGTTTCTTTGCAGACTTAGCTTTTTTCTGTTTATGCTCATCTACTCCAATGAACTTAGCTTGAACAATGGGTGTCTCCTCTATGTCAATTGCATGCAGGATGTCATCTAAGCTTCCCTTTATCACTGGGTTGTCCTTTGTATCTGTAGCAACTATTTTTCCCTTTAATGCCACTGCTTGGCTTCTTGTTACTCTTTTGATTTCCTGCTTGCTGACATCTTGTTTCTATTTTTCCTCTTTGACAATCTTTGACCTCTGTTTTGCAGGTGATGGAGTTGGAGTATCAAGTACTTGTGTCTGCCCTGTCCTTTTCTCAACTTGTTTCCTTGGCTTCAATTTTGCAAATTCCTTTGGTTTTGTAACTACAGGTTGACTAGACTCTGCTGGTGGTGGTGATGGAGTTCCTTTAGTTTTAGGGTTTCTATAATGAGTTAATGTTTCAAAATCAAAACCATTTATAAACAAAAAGGATGACCAACCCTTGCCTATCTTCTGAAGCTCATTCAAAATCAATAACTTCATCAAACCATGATGAAACAAAGATGTTTCACAACCTTCAGATTTGGCTTGTACTTTATTAGCCATTTTAACAAGACTCCTATGCAGGTAAAAGGGAAAATCAAGTGAAATCTTACCTGTGAAATGCAGAAGCAGCTTGAAATGATATGTGTAAACCTTATGATATATGCCTTCACATGTAAAATACCTCTGAATATTGAACAACAACTTTGCATAAGTGTCCTTGATGCAACTTCTAGGGATTGCATTATTGAGGTCCATATCTACATACTCAAGTTTCATAAACTCTTTGCATGGCTCCATATCAAATTTGAAACCTTTAAACCAAGTTTCTTGACCTCTTGGTATCTGTTACACAGTAATTTGTCACTGTCCCTACCATTCCCCGTCCCGCACAATGGAGGACCCATTTTGTGACCTGTGAACATTGTCATGCCTTGAAAACATCATCAATGCATTCCTCTAAGCATGAGCTTCATTTGCCCTAAAGATATCTCCTTGCAAAAATCATGAAAAACATCCCTTTTGTATCGTTGCCAGCAGCATACCACCACTCACGCTGAATGAGGAAAATCCCCACAAAGAGGTGACTAACCGGCACCTCGTCCCGGTAGCAAGAGTCGCGCCTGTAGCCACCTTAAGGAGTGTTTTTTAAATAAAATATGGTGGAAGTCAGAGCCATCAAACCCTCAAACCATTGCCTATCTTGAGTTTGGAGGTTTGGCTGCGGGAGTTCTATGGAAGGGAAGTGGTTTTGCCACCTCCCATGGAACCTTCCTTGTTGATAGGGCCAATCCCACAACAATAGGGATCCCAACTCCCTCCTTCCCCATCTATAAAAGCCTGCTCAATTCCATGGCAAGCTAGTCTTGAAGTGCCTAAGCTTTGAATCTCCAAATTCCCAAGAGCCTTTGTGATGTAAGAGCCCTCTTTCCTCCCTTAAGGCCAACTCAAGTAAGGAGACTATTGTCGAGAGACTCAGGAGAGGTTTTCCCTTTCCCTGGCGAGCTTTGCGAGACGTGAACGACTGGAGACCCATCCGAAGGAGACCACGACATCAGAACTTTGGTTGTAATCTCTTTCGATCGTTATTTAATGAATGATTACGATTATGGTTCCACTCTGTTTTCGATTATGTTAATATGAGTAGTATCCTTTCTGACTGATATTTAGTTGCGTATGCCGGATTTTATGCTTGTATCTGTTTGTTTCGTATGCGTGTGTGTCCATCCGTGAGATCGTGGATATTCGGACCGTCGAGTGGCCGAGGAACGTGAATGCTCTCTTCTTCAGATCATAGCATTGGATTCCAGGTAGGCCTCCATCTTTGGTCTTTTCATTCGTAACTAGGAACTTGCGTTGTAACATTACGTGATTGTTGCTAGACCCCTGCTGGGCTAGTAGGGATCGCCTCTGTCCGCAGAGGGGATTTACCAAAGACAACATACTTTTATGAACGCCTCCATCACTGTTGGGTCTTCAATTATGGCCTCCATATCTTCAGGCTCATGTCTCAAGCAATGTCCCCCTCTGTGGACTTTCTTTTCCTCTGCCATGCTTCACAAAAAACCTGTCATCCTCGCTCGATAAATTTAATCAGCCTCACTTGAATATGTGAAACAACAGCCTCGCTTGATTAGTTCATATCAACCTCGCTTGATCAAGATGTAGAAAACCTTTGTATGGAACAACCATAGGTTGGCTTGACACTTCAGAGCTTATACACTTAAATGGAGGCAAAGGAAATGAGAATGACCAATTAAGCAAGATTTTGAATTTGAAATGTCATCTCATAATTGAATTATGCCTCATTCATACCCTATCATGACTATGATGACTACAACGTGGATAAGTACACTGAATCGCATCATTAACTGACTCATCATACCACTAACCTACCATTTCCCAACAAATTCTGACAAATTTCAGCTCAAATGACAAGACAGTTTAGAAACCGCGCTTTCGTAGCACCAGCAGTGTATTTTTCCCAGTTTGCGCTACGAAACTATTAGCGCTTTCGTAGCGCAATTCAACTTTTTTGAACTAGTGGTGCTACGAAAACGAGGTTTCTTGGCTAATTGCACAATTTTGACCCTAAACTTTATGAAATGACTCACAAATGGAAATTATGGATATTTGACAATGAGTGGACTTTAACAAATACTTTATTTGAACTTAAGTATGAGCTTTGAGCTTATAAAAATCTAACCTACCCTTGATCAAATCCTAATTTGACTTCTAAACTCAATTTTGAACCATGACCAAAACAAACTTGACACAATGATGTTTTGAATTTTTTTTGGGTAATAACAGGGTGCAACGGTGGATGATGTTGTGATAGTCAAGACTGCCCTCAATGCAGTCATGGATGAGTGGGAAACCTTTGTCCAAAGTATCTTGGGCAGACCAGACCTCCCAGATTAGGACAACTTATGGTCAATTACACGTGAAGAAGAACTCCATAGATTCACCAAGAGGTAGCACAACCCAGGATTGAGCAAGGTGAAGAAGAAAGATGAGGAAGATGCAGCTTTGGCATCAAAGAAGAATCCGAAGAAGAAGAAGGATCTTTCAAAGATCAAGTGCTTCCAGTGTGGTGAAACAGGACATTTTGACAGCCATTGTCCTCATAAGAAAAAGGACAAGGAAGCATCCTCTTCCAAGGCAGCTGTGGCAGATGATGGGTTAGAAGATGATGCAGCCATGAGTGCTCATGAACCACGGAGGTGGGGTGACATGGAAATGTAGAGGAGATACATAGCAAAAGGCGGGATCCTTGAGCAGCTCATCTCTTGGATCACATGCGAGCTATGACAACCTAAAGATAATAGCAGGAAAAGTGGAGCAGTGGGTGCATAGATCACAGATGAAGCAGAAGCAGGGGCAAATCTGAAGACTGGAAGAGGCAGCGTAGAGCAAAGTAGAAATAACGTAGAAGTAGTAGCAGCATAGAGGCTGATGTGACTTCAGCAGCGTAGAGCAGTACTGCTTACGCAGTTCAGAGCTGCAGCAGCGCAAAGAGCTTCAGAAGGACAACGCAGTGCAGTAGCAGCATGATAGATTTCAACAAAAAGAGCTGATGTGACTTCAGTAGTGAAGAGGGAGTCTGATTACGCAGACAAAGCTGTAGTTGTGAATTGTTCTTCAAATGCCAGCACAAATCTGTAGCCTATGGAGCTTCAGTGATGAAGATGCAACCCATTTGACTTGTTTGTCAAAGATTGGGCAGGAGATTCAGTTTTTTCTCTCAACAATTGAAGTTGCAGTGCAGCAGATCAACAGTGGCAGTGCTATGAGTAGCACAGATGCAACATATTGAGAGGGAGCTGCAGTACAGTGGTTGCAGTGGCAGTGGCAGAGTCATGGGCAACAGTACAAAATGGCAGCAACAGTGCAGAGTTTAGTGGCAGGAGGCCAAGTTTCAGCAGCACAGAACCAGTGCCCAAAATCATGTAATGAATAAGTGTGATGTATTGCTAGAGCACACCCTTAATGCTAAGAGGGAGTGTTGAGATTTTGTGTATTTGGAGTAGCATCGGTTGTGCTCTAGCTCCCAAACTTTGTGGAGGGACTATAGTTCACCTAATCTACAAGACCCATAAATGGATTTGGGAAATTTCATCCGGTTTAGGAGATATTAAATTAATTAATTATTTGAAGTGTATTTTCTAAGTTAAAACTTAGGGAACTTAAATAATTAAAGTGAATTTAATTAAACATGTGATGAAATTGTCTTAAGTCACACAAATCAAGCTTTCTTTTAATATTAGCCATTGATTCAAGATCTGATCATGGCCATTGATTTTCCAACGAGAAAAGTATAAAGGAAAGGCTTGGGGTCATTTGCATAGACACACAGAGGCAGAGCACTGAAGCTAAGCTGAGATTCTTGGGTAGGGTTTGCTAAGAATACTTAGAACTGTTTCAGTTGTAGAGAGGGGAATTTAGGCTAAGGGGATGATATGATCCCGGGGTCTAGAATACACAAGAGGCAGAGATCAGCTCAAGGACAGCGTAGAGGAAGGCAGCAACAACAAGGACAACGTGATTTACTGTAGGAAACCCTCAGGGGTTACGCAGAGACCCTTCAAGGCCAGCGTAGTGACTGCGTCACCCAGTCTGGGTAATGTAGTCCCTTCCAGAGCAGCGCTGAGGGTTTGGAGGACTTCCAAGGCTGACACAGAGGCTTTTAGGGGCTTTAGAGGCTGACACAAAGCCTTTCAAGGACAACGTTGGGGTTTCTAAGCCCTAATCTTGGCTGAGTTCTGTAAATCCCGTTTGAGGGTGTGGATCAGTCACTATTTTGGCCCTAGATCAGTCAGTGAGTTGTAGATCTAGAATTATCTCTGTCGGGTTTTCCAGATTTGGAACCCAGATTTGTGTATTGAGAAATATTCTTAATAATAGAACCCTCCAACAGCTAGAGACCGATTTTCCCACCTTGGGTTTTTCCGGGGACTATTTGTCCAGAAATAACTGTGTCACTTTGTCAATGTGTGCATGCGCTTATTCTAGATCTGAATTGGTAGAGATCTGTTATGTGTTTTGCTTCGATGTTAACTTGAATTTATTCAATTAATAACTTATCTAAGTAGGAGGAGCTTAACCGGATTAACAATAATAATTTTTGCATAAGATATAAGATTCATAAATTTCTACATCTACTAGATTTTGGTGGTGGTTGGTATTTTTAAATTTGATGTTCATCTTCTGTTGGATTGGAGATGGAGAGGGGTATGGAGGCTGAGGAGACTTTGGCCCTGTGCTACTTCGGTGGGGGGTGTATGGTCTTAGTATGATTACTATCATTTCTATCCTAAAGTTTCTCAAGAATCTTTTGCTCTTGGGTGCTGGTGTTTCCTAGATGGTGGTATATGTTATTGTAAGACTCTTTGGGTTTTAGCTGGCCCATTGGCTTTCGAGCCTCTGTATGGGTTGGGTAGTGATTGTATCTTTTATCTCAGGTCCTCGATTTCATGTCAATAAAATTTAGCTGGCAACTTTGTGATCTTATTATTGCTTGGAGTCGGGGAGTAAGTATGGGGTGGTATCTTGGAGTTTCATCGATGGGTGTTTGCCTAGCTGGAAAGGGTGCCTTGTTGGGGGGATTTCAGGCCACATATCTTGCAAATTTTGGCCATTCCAAGGTGAGGTGCCTCTAGGTGGGAGAGGCTCTTTCTATCCAACACATATTGTATTTTGTAGCTTAGGCCCCAGGTGTTTTCCGCGCCATGCCTCGACAAAGAGCATGGGTTTCACATCCAGATATAGGGACTATATCCCAGTTCATGTGTAAGAGGAATTGACCCGCTATGAAGGGGAATCCTCTTCCCATAGAAATTTCCTCTCAAATAATGAAGTGTTGGTTGAGTGGATAGATTGGATCCCTAATATGGGACATACACGAGGAAAATTTAATCAATGTATGCGAATAGTAGACTTGTATTGGCAAATGAAGTTCTTCTTGGGATGTACTTTGTTGGATCACCATGAGTCTCATATGGACCTACTACAATCCTTGGATGCCATGCATGGGCACTTGAAAGATTGTGATTGTAGGTTAGAGAAGATGGATTGTAGGTTGCCGAGGATTGAACATTTGAACATCCCTCTAGTAGTTGATAAAACTCTGACAAACCCAACAACTCCTATTCTAGTGGCTAGCTCTGATTATGATCCTCTTACTTGATTGTGTTATGGTTTTGGTTTATGGTTCCACTTTGGTAGTTAATTTTGTGCAATGTCAGATAAGCCATTATCTTGTTATAGGCGTGGTTGTGTTGCTTTTTCTAGTTTTCAATTATCTCTCTCATCCCTATGAAGGGTAAATTTTTTGTTTTGGTTCAGTCTCCCTTGTAAGAGATCATTATGACTTATTGTAATCCTTGATGTAATCTCCTGGTTTTGACATTAGTAAAGTTCACTAAAAAAAACAATTTAAAAAGAAAAATAATAAATCATATATACTTTATTAATAATTAATTCAATTAACTTATATGTATGTATTAGAAATATTTAATATTTATATGAAAAATATACATGTTTGAGTTTTTGAGGGGTTATGTACACTAAAAAATAAAGTATAAAATCATTACCATGAAGTTCATCATAGTATTTACGGGAATTGAACTTAGATGATGAGAAAGATAATAATTTTGAGATAAATCCAATTCACACTCAACTTATTATTCTACAGTTGAAAAACCTATCATAACTTATTATTTTATACATACAAATTTGCAATTTTTAAGAAAAAATATATTTAAATTTTGTCTTTTTAAAATCACAAGTTAAAAGTAACAAACCATATATAGTTTATTAATAATTAGTTCAATTAATTTATTTGGGAGTAAATATGTTATGGACAAGTTTTAAAAAAAATGAGAATATTATATTAAATCAAAATTTGTACTTGGATCACAACCTTTACAATAGGTAAGCACAATGAAAATCCTTCGAGGCTAGCTATACATGTAGCCTCACGAAAATTTTTATTCTCAATATTTGTTACTCGTTTTACTATCCTAAAGGACATAGGGTGTTTGAAGGTGTAGATTCTCCAAAATACTTATAGATACAAACACAATTTACACTACCTATCAGACCCATTATTAAGGAATAGTTGCAAGGGAAGAAATAAAATTTTTCAATTAGGACTCCTGCATCCAAGTTTACACCTTTGTTGGCGAGATCATCTGCAGTAGAATTTTTCATTCACAACACATGAAAGAAACCAGTAGTAGAGAATTGGTTTCATATTCTTGATTCGATCAATAATGCTTCGTAACTTGCAATCCTTAGGCAAAGATTCATGAACAAGGTGATGGATAACTAGATGTGAATCTTCCAACACTACCAAATATTTGATGTTTGCTTCTTTGGCCAGAAAGAGCCTTTGTAGTAATCAACATGGCTTTGCTGCATTATTTGCACAATTCCCTAACTTCCAACTATACTCAATTTCAAATTTTTTAATGGAGTTGAGAATAACCCCCACTGCTCTTGCCACCCCATTATAGTGAAGAATTTGAACTTATAAAAAACAAAAAGGGATTAACTTTGTAGGAGGGCGTGATAAACTTTGAAGTTTTTTGAAGTGGTAGATTCCTTGGTGAAGGGATTATAACTGTCACTTGATCTCCTCCACAGCTAGGATATCTTTTGTTTCCAAACGTCTTGGCGACATGGTAATTTTGTTTTCTATTTTCGAACCGACCTTTTACAAGATGGCGTGATACTTCCAAAGTCTGATGCGGTCATTTCCTCGGTGACATGATTATACTTATCACTTGATCTTCTCCTCACTTATGGTGTTTTTTGTTTATATTGTCTCAACTACATGGTAATTATGTTTTATGTGCGTTTGGTCATGGTATATATATCATTGTATTCTTAACGTCATGGCAATGCCTTTTAGTATATGCTTTTGGACACATGCATATGGACTTATGGTTATATGGTCACTATTAGGTCTATAATATTTTGGCCAACACATTGGAAACTATCTCTGAGATCTTCTTGGTTGTATATATGATTTATTACTAGGTTACAACATAGCATATAGTACATTGAATCTTGGCATATGTAAATTGTTTTATTTTTTTAATAGATCTCTTGGTTTTTCTTGCTTGGAAAAAAATAAAAACACATTTTAATTTTCCATAACCACTTAAATTACACCTTATTAACACTTTATATTAATATTTTAAAATTAAAAATATAAAGCTTAATGTTTAATATACATATATATAAATATATATGAGAAACTGGAATAAGAATTATTAAGAATTAGTAAATTTGAAAGACTAATTACCACTATTACACTATTTCATAAATGTTATAAATGAACTAATTACAATATCTTTCAGAGACTTAATAGGAAAACCAATTATTTACTAAACCACTCCAATTAAAATTCTTTAATTACTATTAATATAAACTAAAAATTAAATAAAATATTAAAATTAAATTTATATAAAATAATTATTATACTCCAACTTTCTAAATTTAAAAATTAAGTAATTAATATAAACTAAAAATTAAATAAAATATTTAAATTAAATTTATATAAAATAATTATTATACTCCATCTTTCTAAATTTAAAAATTTAAATTTACAGTTAAATTATAATAAAATTGTTTACCTTCCTAACAATAGTCTTATCACAAGCGTAAAAACATACAACATGAAAATTTTTAATGTTAAACTTTAACCTCAACTCACAAATTACTCCAGCCACCGAAATGCCTATGTTGGAATTGAATTAACACCAACAGCGTGGGATCCGTATGTGGAGCTTCTTTGCTCAAACTTAAATTTCTATGTTCTCAAGGCTTTAGCCACTGTTATTTATCTGAAATCCACAATATTTGGCATTATTATTCTTTTCAGAATCGAGCCTTAAAGGGTTGTGGGTTTTATCTGAACGAGGAATGGGGAAGCCGTAGAGATTGAAATATCTGGTGGTTTTCTTAACAGATCTACCTTACATACAGCCAAAGCTCACGATCAATCGCTCAGATGCTTGTTCTCGTTTGGGTTTCTGCAGATCCAAGTCGGATTGGGGTTCCTCCAAATAATATAACAGATCAGATGGTAGCAATAAGGGCAGGCTGTGTGTGATTGAAACTTATTATTGTTGCAGCCTTCAAGGTATTAGTTAGCACAGTGATCTGTGCGAAGGCATTTTGAAATTAACAATGGATCCTCTTAGTGCCAAGGATTTGTCAACGATTGGAGGGATTGCAACGGTATCCCTCCTGCATTCTTTCATTCCCACTCATTGGCTTCCTTTCTCAATCGTTGGACGCGCACAGAAGTGGACGCTCTCAAGGACTCTCCTTGTTAGTAAGTTTTTACATCTACTATCTCTTCCTGTGATAAGTTATCGTTCTTTCGCTCTTGGATTTGTTTTTATGCCTGCTGGGTTCCCATGAAAACGTCCAATTGGACTTTTGGAGTTAAGCCATACTTTCCCTAAAATACCCATTTGGATCCCAGCTCTCAAATGCCCATTCCATTTTTTTCTTTTGTCCTTATCTTTTACAATTTTATTCTTATAATGTATTTTAGAGAGGGGTTCCGTGTGCCCATGTGTTTCAAAGAAATTACTGGGAATTACAATCTTATTTTTTCCTATGTATGATAAAGGCGTAGAGGTCAAGCCGTTGAAGGAAATTAGTCTAGATGATGGGATCCCCTGTAAAGCTCAAGCTGCCCAAAGTGATAGAAGGCTGGACGCCCTATTGTGGGCTTATTAAACCTTTGCCATTGCAGCTCATGTTGTGTCTGCAAGTGAAATGATGTCATGGGTGTTTGCAATTTTGATGCCTGACCTAAGTGTGCCCATTTTTTTTTCCGATTTTGAGATGGCGTTTTTTGGGGGATCAAAGTTAACTCCATTCCAATTCGGCAATTGTATTCTTGCTGAGGCTCGGGAGGTCCACATTGGTTGCTTATGACTTTTCAATTATCAGGGCCTATCTGATTACAATGTCAGTCACTCACCTAGACATTATGTGCTACATACATCAGCCTTTGTTTGTAGGAAATCATCCTATGGGCATCCATCTAGGGGATGAGGTTCATTCGTGTATACAGACCCATTGCAATTGTGTTGAGTCTTTAGTGAATATTGTCCCTGGCGATTCAAACTTTTGATCAGCTGCTAATAGATGCATTCTGCTAGCCACTAGGCCTGTCACGAGTCACACAAATTAGATCATCTGATAGGAGGTTACCCGTTGTAGCGTGCGTGATTTTGGAGTTCCATCTTATATTTTATTTAGAACATTTGTATTCACATAGACGATACAAAAACTGTTATCACAATACCTGACGTAATTTGTTGCCTATTTTTTTAGTCTATTCATTTGCTGTTCTCCGTGCAAGTTTACATGCTGTTTCTTGGCATTGGTTCCAAACGACTCACTGATTGTAATATATTTTTGTTGATGAATCTTTGCTTATGGCTAATTAAGTTTCAAATATGTATTATTATAGTCAGTTAGATATTTCTATTAAAAGTGACATATTCATCTTTGTCTGAAAGGGTCTTTGTTTGAGTGATGGTTCTCGTGTCAGTTCTTAAGAAGAGAATGCTGCTGAATCAATCGTACATGAGCGTCATGACTAGTTTCTTTTGTCATTATTAGTGTATTGTAACTTTCTGGGATTGATACCTGCTGAATGTTTTGCTTGCAATGGCAATTGAAAAAAAAATGAAACAACCAAATTTGAAAGATGCCATTAATAAGTATGCGGTTGTTTGTTATAGGTTTCTTTATTAAGGTATGATACTTCTTGACTGTAGTTAGTGGGACTAATAAAACTGAGCATAGAAGGGTTAGTTTGGTTTCCTTTTCTGTTTTTAGTTTATAAATAAATGCAAATTACATCATGGATTGTTAAAATTGGCAACTAGGGCCAAATTCCACCTTGGGACAGTTCATATGATGAAGATGATGATTGCATAAAAGACCTCTTTTCGAGAGGACCAAAATTGATATAAAGATCATCCAATTTGGACAAGCAGAAGTGTGTTTTTGAATTTATGAGCACACGTGCAAATTGTTCAGGTCAGCCATATCATCATGTAGGCTCATGAAGCCCAAATGACGTGACTCTTCACCTTCAATGAAATATATAAATACAAGTGATCTCTCACTTCATTTGGCATCATCATCATTCACACATTCTTCTCTCTCCTTCTCTCATTGGTTTATACTGATACAACATTGGGCATTCTCTCTCTATCCCATGTGTGGCACAAGGAGGTCAAATTACAGGACAAAATTGCAGGGCCGAAAAGCTCAGAAATTGCTGTAGTTTGACGAATGTTGACTTTGACTTTCAGCGTGGATTTCTGTCTCAGCGGGCTGCTTTTTTGGGCTCAGAAACTGAGGCAAAAGGAGGACTTTGACCTGTGTTGACTGCAGACCTGTTTGACCACATGTTTGACTGCAGGTCTTGACCACAGATTTATGACAGTTTTGGGCTGACTTTGACCCCTGTTGGATGTAGAGTTTGACTACCTTTGACCAAGCTTCAAAGGAGAAGTTTGAATGCTGCATTGACCATTTTTGACTTCTGGTTAGGGTTGAAGTTTGACTGCAGATTCCAGAATTGACAGGGCAGTTTTGACTTTGAATTTGGCAACTTAATTTGACTTTTGTACTCTCTCTCTCTGCTGAACATTTGATATAATAGTAAAAAGAATTGATCAAAGGGTTTCCCCCACATTTGGGTCTTTTCCCTAGCATCTGCCAAATATGGTGTCCTCTTGTCTTGGCTTGTCTTTTGCAATTTTGTTTCATGTTCTATCTACTTTTACTGTCAATGTGATTAATGGTTAATGTGATTCCTATTGGAAATCTAAATTGGAAATTGTCATTGGGCTGTTAAAGGAATATTAAAGTAATTGTGCTAAGCATAGAACATATCATTGTTAACTAAAATTAACATGGTATCAAAACATAGGGGAAGGCAAATCTCAAGCAAGAGAGAGAAAAACAATGGCTAAGAAAGATTTTTAAAATTGGCAACTAGGGCCAAATTCCACTTTGGACAACTCAGTTGATGGAGATAATCATTCCATTGGATTCGTTTTTTTTAGAGGACCAAAATCGATATAAAGATCGTCTCATAAGCAATTTTCAAGGTCAGCGTTCTCTA